>CAMTDV010000002.1:29611030-30811030 GCA_947069175.1 Scalesia atractyloides | reverse complement strand
TTACTTGCTATACACTAAACATTACAAGAACAGTACATGCTTTCGTAATTATGATTACTTGCTATACACTAAACATTACAAGAATAGATGATGCCAAAACTAAACTTTATTACTGATCTTTATATCTCATCAATGATTCCCTTATTTGGCCTTTGAACTGAAGTTTAAAGTCCAGGGCAATCATGTCTTCTACATCCCTTTCAAGCTCAAGATTCAGCAAGTCTTGGAGATCAGCTGCATATGCATCCTCCATTTTTATCTTTTGAACTCTACCATCTTACCTGAGCAATGTCAATTCATGGTTGTCTTTGTTAGACTTCCATTTTAGAATTTTTGAGTCAGATGGTTTTCTTGGGAGTAGGGTTATTTGTGATGAGTTTGGTGAAGTAGGTTCACGTACAAGTGTTAAGAGTGAGGCTCTAAGTTTTTCACTTGCAGCATCTGTGTGAAACAAAATTTGGTTCTTTATTCCCTGTTTTCTCAATTTCTCATGCATCATTTGATCTTCTTCTTCTACCTGCTTTTGCCTCTTTGCTTGATTCAAGGCAATGGTTGATAAGTTGGTGGTTAAAGTTAATCTTTTAGGAGCAAGGGTCTGTTTAAGAGCAGAGGTTGTTTGATCATAGATTGGTTTTCTTGGAATAGAAGGATCCTTTTTTCTTGATTCTTCCAACCTTATGTTGGTATCTACCACTTTAGATTCTGACCATCTAGCAATCTGCCTTGTTGTTCCATATAAAGCATCAACAAGCTCGGCTTTCATTCTTTTAATTTTGAGAGCATGGTCTTGGCTTTCAATTTTGGCCTTTTTCCAAACACTAGGAGTAGGCTTCTTTGAAGGATCTTTAAGCATAGAATGAATTCTTTTAATTTCTTCTTTAAGCTCATTAGCCGACCAGCCTTTAAATTGTGCCCTTGTTGCTTTGTAAGGCTTATGCTTCATGACATGATCAAGATAATCTTCTTTCAGTTCTGGATCATTAGTGGTTGGCTGTTCAGACATAGACTTACTTAGCTCCTTAGCAAATTCTTCAATGCTTCTGACTTTGGTCAGTTGGTATTGCAAGGAGATTTGTAAAGCCCTGTCATCTTTATCTTTTGATTTTTCTTTTGTAATGTATTCAACCTGTTTAGCCTTCAGCTTAAGATATTCATCCAAGTTCCTAGGCTTTCTATACCCTAGCATGGAAGGAAATTCTCTTTTTGTTGGATCTTCTATTTTGTAGAAAGCTTCAATCTCACCTTTAACTACAAAAATTTCCAATGGGTATAATGCACCCATAGGAAGGAATGAGGAGGATAGGTGCGTGATTGGAAATGAGGGAAATGGAGTTTCAGAGTGTGGAGGTGATGAGGATGGTTGTGATATGGATTGTGATAAGGTAGGAAGTGGTGATTGGTTATCTTCATCATCATCAACAACAAAAGTTTTTCTTTTGCGTTAGAATTTAATTTTGGGTGAAGTTGGATGTGTGGGAATTCGGGATGGTGTGGGCAGTGGTTCAGTTGTGGTTGGGAAGGTGATCATGGCAGTGATTTGAACAACATCTGTTGGAGCATCTATTGTTCCAACATCAGCTGTTACAACATCTCTTCTAACAGCTGTTGTGGTGAGAGTGACAGAGGATACCTGAGTAATGGTTTCAGCAGTGGTTATAGAAGGGATGGGAGTTGGCTGTCTTGCTTTTCTAGTAGACCTTCTTTATCTTGAAGTACCAATATCTTCCTTCTCCATTTGCTTAGCCTTTTCTTCTTCAATAAGCATTAAAGCTTTGGCTTCAAGTGTATCTTGTCGTTTCTGGTTTTCGATAGCAATCCTTTCAGCTTCTTGGTTTAACGTCTCATCAATTTCTTTGCCCAAAGATAATTTGGTTGCTTCAGCAGAGGTTGTGGTTGTTGCTGGCTGTTGTTGCACCAGTGATTTAACTTGGGAGTCGGGCTGCAACTTTCTCAAGGAATCTTTCTCCCCCTTTTTGGCATCATCTGAAAGAATGATAACCGGGACAGAGCCAGTGGTTTGTAACAACTGGTCTTTGATGGCTTTAATATCAGCTTGAGTATCTTTATATCTAGCCTCGACCATGTTGCGGATGAGTTGCATTTGAACTTCATGCTGAAAATTGTCTAATTGTCTCCGAGCTAGGAAGACTGGTTAGAGAAACTTCTATAGCTCATCAGCATTTGGTGTAGAGGATGGTTGATGCTGGGAGTTTTGTAGGAGTAGCTTCATCACGGTTTTGATGTCATCAATTAATGATTCCATGGAAGACATCCTCTCCGTTAATTCTTTATACCTTAATTCATCACCTAATCTAATAGGTTATTTGAATTCCTACCAGAGGTAGTTGTATTTGGATCTTCTTCTGGAGTAAACTCCATAGTATTAGACCCAAATGCCCCTTGTTCTTGGTTCTGGGGACTTCCAACTGGCTTAGAAGTTACTATAGTAGCTTCAGCAGTTGTTGCCTTCAAGGAAGTCTTATGTATGTAACCACTCTCCAACTGAGCCACTGTTGTAGCAGCAGTTGTAGTAGTTGCTTCACTTGAACTACCACCAAGAGTTACATGTAAATCCTGGGGTGTAACCTCCTCAATTGCTTATGGGCTAGCAGATAGAGTTGTCTCTGACGCAGTCAAGTGTGGAAGTTGACTCTCTTTAATGGGTGAGTGAGAGGCACTGCTAAGTGTCTAAGTTTTCTCTATTGCTTCTAGCAAAGGTATGAAAGTGGGTGGTATTGGAGAATTGGGTAAGGGAGTAGAAAGAGACATAGCCCTGGGAGAGGGGCTGGAGAACAAATGCTTAAGTGAAACATCTGCCTCATAATGTGGTGTCTATGTGCTTACAACTTGTTCCTTTTGTGAGGAAACAAGATGAGCTCGTGATGGTGGAGATCTTTGAACCATCTGTTGTGAGGAAGTAGCAGCAGTGGTTGTAAGTGACTTTTGCGATGTCATAGATAAGACATATGGAATCTCATCTGCCAGAGCTACCTTTTTGGGTGTTTGGTGGGCTTGGTGGATTTGGTTGGTTTCTTTTTGGGTTTTACTGGTGGGAGTTGCACAACACTGGTTGTAGTGCTTTGGTCACCAGGAGCAGTGGGCTCAGCAACAGAGGAAGGAGCAATGGTTGTAGAAGTTGTCAAAATCTGCTCAGTCTCTGTTGCTTTAGTTTTCTAACAACTTAGGTTTTTGAGTCGAGAGTCTAGTAAAAGTTTCATGTTTGAGGCTGCCAACTTCACAGAAGACACCTTGTTTAAAATCAGACTCAGAAACTTGTTTTTGTAAATAGAAACTCAACAACCTAGGGTGTATAAAAAAAGCTTTACCCTTTTTAAAATTGTTAAATTAGCAACCAGATCAGAAAAACAATAAGTTAAATTTTGATTTGGTTAAAATAGCAAAACCCAGGTATTGAATATTCAAAGGTATTTTGTTGAAAGCGGTTGTTTTTGCTGACAGGCACAATAAAGGGTGTGAAAAAAGAATTTCATGTCAGCGGGGTTTGAAAATGGTAATACCTGAAAGCTGACCTTCATATCCTCGCTCTATGAATTCTGCATGTAAATCTTTGATCGGGGTGTTGCGCCCCGGTCAAAGATAATATTTATAATCCCAAATTACCCTTAACAATGAGTTAGTGGTAGTAAGGGGTCGAACCATGAAGAGTTTGTGGTTTGCGATGGATGCGATTGATTTTAACGGTTGTCACAATTTATGAAGCTTGCTATGTTGTTTAATTGAAATGATTATTTGATTGAAAGAGATGTCGGATTTAACCGACAAGTTTGGTTGCAATTGTTAGACTACAAGAACTTAAACACTTGAGATTTCACGAAAACTTAATTAGATGGTTGTAAACAATAATTTAGAACAAGGTTCACACCCGGTTCGGTAATTGAAATCCTAGGGTTCCTACACGTTTTAGGTTCGATTCAATTGTAAAAATGATCAACGAGTTTAGTGTTGCATGGCTTTGGTGCCAAAAGCTATTGATGTTGTAAACTACTGACTACAATGCACTTCGTTACCAAGAACATGTAAATTCTAACCTAGACAAGGCATAATTGCACATAAACATTTCGCAAAGTCAAATTTCATAACTCATTCGACAATTCACGAATACAATACAAATGCAAGTCAATTATCATAGATTCAAAACCAAACTACAATTTGTCACAAATCAAAATCCAAAACAATGTCAAACCCTAGAACTTACAAAAACCTACATCGGGGTGAAACCCTCGAGAATTAGCCGCTCATGGTGAACGGAACACGATCAACGATTGATGAGAGCTCGAACTTTGACGTCTTGAAGCTTGGTGATGGTGATGAATGATGGTTAGGGTTTATGGTTAATGATGATGGGGTGAATGGATTGAAGGATTGATGATGATGATGATGATGATGGTAGAGAACTAGGGTTAGGATCGAAAATGATGGATTGGATGATTGGTGTGAAGAATGATGAAGATGGATGAGTTCTTGGCTCCAAATATGTGTTTCAAACTCACAAAAACCGTCACTCCCCAAGAAATGGTCAACCAAACTCATATATCCCGTCCCCAAACATCAAACAAGAAAATTCGCGTCTGGCAATTGGGAGGGGTGTCGCCGACGGCCTCTGGTTTGTCTAAGTCTTCTCCGACGCTTTAATCCGCTGCCTACGATGAATTTTTTCCGACGAAACATCTGGAGGGCGTCGCCGATGGCCCCTCCAATTCTGGTTTTCCTGTTTTTCCATTTCGCAAACCTGGTTGACCCGTTTTCCGCCACGATGCTCCGAAAAGCTCCCCAATAGCTCCTTAAACTCTGCAAACCTGTAAAACACAAATCCAATCAAAAGTAGGCTCTTCGAAACTAAAAGTTATGTAAAACATAAACTTAAGCACAATAAGAACATCGGTTTTCGATCGCGCATCAATCTCTTTTTGAGAAAGATGTGGGGTCATCAAGGTCATTAAGACTGAAAGTGGTGGAGATAGTAGAAGGAGAGATTTGGACAACTTAGTGTCCAATTTTTGAGGTGATGGCAAAGGGCTTTTTGTTATGAACTTGAAGTTCAACATTTTCCCAAAACTGGCAGAGGGTGTTGATGTAGATCGGGGCTTTTGCAAGTAACACATTTTTGTATGATGATGTTTGTAGAACATCAATCATGGAGTGAAACGCAGTATTATTGTTGGTTTTGTCGAATATTGAAAGGTAGTTATGGGGAGTTTTGATGATAAGATTCATGGTGGATAAGTGAGTATTTAGGGTTTGAAAGAAGAAGAGAGTAATGGAGAAATTTGTGGAGGATTTTTTGGTTTTGAAATTGAAACGACAAGTGGAAACTATCTTTGCATGAAGCAAGGTTTATAAAGGAAAAAGTGAATGCTGACGTGGCAGCGGTTTCCAAAAGATCTGAATGCTAACATCTTTGCACGTGTAAACTCTGATGGATAATGTATGACAATTGTTTGGAAACCTCTACTGAAGACCAGCAGTGGTTCTGAACAGAGGAGTGATTAGTGGGATTTTACACTGTCAGAGGATATAATACCAGTGGATGGGGAAAACAATGGTTTCACCAACAGTGGAAGTAGAACAGAGGATACACTTTCAGCAACAAATAGATTTTTATGCCAAGAAGAGGTTTAATAAATAGTGGTTGCGAATAGACTTTAGAGATTTATTGAAAATTTTCAATTTTAGCTATTTTTAAGGATAGATTTTTGATTTTCTGAAAACATTTTGATGCTATTTACACATGGAGAACAAACCACTGCTAACACACCAACAGTAGTTGGTATTGAAAGGGTTAGTATTTCACACTGTTAAAGTAAGCCTGGTACTCAAAAGAGCAACGGAGAATATGTCAGTTTAAGGTAGATTGTAACTAAAAGGTTTGGTATTGAAAAGGGCTCTATACATGACAGGTGTAAGAAAAGTTGACTATAACATCAGTGGTTAGTGAGTCAGTGGTTGAATCAGTGGTTTTGCTATACAACTACTGTTGGTGTGTTAGTAGTGGTTTGTTATCAGTGGTTTACATCAGTAGTTTTTGATCAGTAGATAGGATTACAAGGACTGATACTTATTTTCTTATAAGTTCATGGGACATTTATGTCATGTTTGCTTTAATCCATAACAGTTGAGAGATTGTTTTCATTGTCATGCTTTCGTAATTATGATTACTTGCATATGACTCATAATCTCCCCCTCAGCCTAAGATCACTGATTTGTTCGTATGAATGTAAGGAATATAGGTTAGATTGATAATCATTGAAAGTGATCAAATAGAACAGTACATGCACTGTTCTATTTATATTACAATCCTAACTACTGAGCATCTTATTATGATGTCAGCATGAAAGTGACACTTAAAAAAATAGCAAACTAATAATATCTGCTAAGCTAACCACTGCTATACACTAAACATTAAAAGGACTGATAGAAAACACTAATGATACATCATCTGTTGATCTTCAGCAGAGCTTTGCCTTGACAGACCTTTAGCTTTGATCTTCAGCAGAGCTTTGTCTTGACAGACCTTTTAGCTTTAGTCTTTAGCAGAGCTTCGTCTTGGTAGACCTTTTAGCTTTGTCTTTAGCAGAGCTTTGCCTTGGCAGACCTTTTAGCTTTAGTCTTTAGCAGAGCTTTGTCTTCAATAGAGTTTAACTATGGCAGACCTTGGACATTTAGTCTTCAACAGACCTTGACTTGGGCAGATGTTACATTCTTGTTTGGATCAGAGGTTGTACTATATTTTGGAATTTCTATCATCTGTTCTTTTGTAGGGTTGAATTCCAACATACTTTTATTAGTTTTTTAGCTATTAGTTTATCAATCTTTCATCAAATTAATCATAAATACATAATGCTTTAACCATAATTTATTCATCGATACAAATACGAAATGCAATATGCTGAACATTATAAATTTGCTAATAAATTCAATCATAAATACATAATGCTTTAACCATAATTTATTCATCGATACAAATACGAAATGCAATATTCTGAACATTATAAATTTGCTAACAAATTACAACGATAAACACTAATCGATAAAAAATAAACATTATAAATTTGTAACAATAATTACAACGATTTATTTCTGAGGATTTCTCATGATAATGTTTTTTATAATTTTTCTTCGCTTTGTAGGAGGAAGTGGGTGCTTCTCTCCATAGGGCATACAATATTTAACATATAAAGTTTTTTATACGTTAAATATGGTGGCCTGCCGCCAATCTTGTATGCCCTAGGAGAGAAGCACCTATATTCCCCCTACAAAGATGAAACGTGTGGCCTGTAGAGGGTTACTTGCGGGTTTCTTAAGTCATCTGCTATAGTATACTACTCTACGGGCCTCTTAAGCTCCGTATGTTATAGGATCTGGCCGGTTCTTCGAGATATCGAAATCAATCTACAATAAAGATTCCACATAAGAATAAAGAAAGATATAATTAATGTGTAAAATAGACAAAAATAAACAAAAACATAAGGAAAAGATCACGTATTTACCATTGGGACGATAACATCATCCAGTATAATATAACATATGACTTAAGAAACCCACAAGTAACCCTCTACAGGCCACACGTTTGATCTATGAAGGAGGTAACACTTAGCATCCATTCCAAAAAAACAGATTAAATAATAATTAAATTTAAATATATACTATGTATTAATCCCCAAAGCGAATATAATAAAATACCTATGCTGAAATAATTATAGAACACTCCTTGATCGCATGAAACTTTCTCAGCTAACTTCCCTTGATCAAGAACAACCTACTCTGTTTGCTTCAAAGAATGAGGTGTATCCAAATTTTCACCCGATGACATTGATATAAAAAGTTTCCAACTTCACAAAATAACAAATATGTTACAACATATTCACCCGATGGCATTGATATCAAAAGTTTACAACTTCACGAAATAACAAAAATGTTACAACAATAAATAAACTTCAATAAATAAACTTCGGGCTGGAGCAGTCGTTAACTAAAACAATATTATTAAACTATTAAAGTAAAAAAGTTAGATCAACCTGCGAATGTAAGATTATACCTTAAGTACCTTGACGGGCTTACATTTGACCAGAATGCCCTTATTAATATCTCACAAACATAGAGCGCGACTGGGAAAGGTTTTTACCTTATACCCATATTGTATCTACATCATGACATGATACAATTGATTAAAACAGAACGGTTGGAAAATACAATTTGAAATCGTTTAACATAATAAACCTGCCAGTTACGTAGATTCAGGCCATCCTCGCTCATAATGTTTTTTTATAAATTTTATTTGCCTTGTAAGGGGAAGATGAGTGCCACTCTTCATAGGGCTTACAAAACACATGTTGTGTGCAACAACCCGCCATATTTAGCATATAAAGTTATTTTATATGTTAAATAAGGCGGGCTGCCGTCAATACTCTGTGTTTTGTATGCCCTAGGAGAGGACCACCTATCTTCACCCTAAAAAGCAAAGAAAACATATCACGCAATTTAAACCTTCTTTCAATTTCTCTTCATCATAACCAGACGTGCTAGACTCAGTTGCTGATCTAATATGTCAAACAATAGCGATTAATTATTGTTATTCTTGAGATATAGTTTACAAAATCATTTTAGTGGAAGTGCACCTATCGCTTACCGTATAAAATTGTTGCGGCTGCGCTGGCTGTGGCGTTGCGGCTACGATGGCTGCGGCGTTTCATCTACACATAATACACTCACCTTTAAATCCGGTTTTATTTTCAATTAATTTTACTAATACGAAAAAAAGAATATATACATGTAGAATTTTACCTTATTATGATGAACATAGCTATCGCAAACCAGAGCCTTGACGTGGACTTGAACATCGTTAGGGGCCTAGACTTTTTAGAAAAAAAAAATCAAAAATAAAAACCTGGTGTAAATAACTTATTAGACGTGGTGATTTTGTATAAGTAGAAACCTAAAAAAGGACGATTGTAAGTCTGAATTTGAAGGTTCTTGAACCAAGCCGCAATGTTCTCTCTTTCACCTGTTCATTTCAACTGTATTCACATTTACAGAAAACAAAAACCCTAATCAATACAAAAATATATAATCTCTCTGTAGATTCATTCACAAAACATTAATAAAACACAAAACTAACACAGATCTAAAAGTATTATAACAGATCTAACAAAGATGTTAAAAAAACCTTACAAGATATAAAATTTAACAAACAAAAACGATAGATAGGGTAAAAACGGTACCAATCTGGCCCTCAACCAAGCCTTGTGTCATCATCTTCCACCCACAACCAAAGATCTGGCGTCGTGTTCTCTCTTTCACCTATTCATCGATCTTCATTTTCAACAGTATTCACATTTCCAGAAAACAAAAACCCTAATCAATATGAAAACATGCTGAAATCTTCCCTTGAGAGAGAAAAAGACTTAGATCTGAGCTTAAAAATCAACAAAAATGTAAGACGCTAACAAAAATCAACAAAAACGTAACAATGGATGCAAAAAACTCAGAACCATACCTGTGTCTATTACCGGTTGGTGTCAGATCAAGCACTTGAACAATAATTTCTGAAACATCAACGATTTTGAGAGAAGATCCCATAAACCCTAGGTCTACAAAAGCATGTAGAGAGAAATAGAGAGAGAAAATAATGGATTATTGGGTTGTGTAATGAGATTTGAAAAGTGGTTGAGATGAGCGAGATGAATGAAATATTGGCTGTCCAAGGTATTATTGAAAAGTTAATTCAATTTTAATATTTATGTGCTTTAAATATTTGTATATCATAAATTAAAGGTATTTTAAGAGAAGTGACAAATTATGTTAAATAATTCCTTGGATAAGCTAATTAATATTAATATATTAATATATTATAGATATAGATCATAGATTGCACAGTATAGATGGATTTTTTGTTCTTTAATTTTTGTTGGTGCGAGTGCGCCTTGATAGAATAGGAGTTAATTGGTGAAGGGTAAGTGAGGTTAAAAGAAAAAGGGATACGGGCGGCCAGAGTTATTTTTGCTTTGAGAAGGGAAGAATGGATTCGCATTGACCATAGCAGCACGGCACCACGCTATTCCTCTCTCTCTGCATCGAAGCCGTCCGGTGATTTATATAGGCGGCGAGCATACTCAATGCCGGCTCAAAAGCGTTCGCTTTACGAGGACGGTGAAGAGCTGCAACGTAACAATCCCGACGAAGACGTTGAACAAGGTTTGTTTGTGTTTCGGAGTTTTCAACTCCCTCCCTCCGCATTTGTTTGTATGTATCTGTCTCCTCATATTTCTTGTTTCTTTGTTGGATCAGCACCAGAAACGGATGACGCTTCCTCTAGTTGCAGTGACAAGGAAGAGTGAGTTTAATCTAATCTCTACACACTTATGTGTGGGCTAATTTCATCACCGTATGTGTTTCATGTGAGATCTGCATGCTCTTGGTTTCTTCTGTGCGAGTTTGCTACTATACCATTACTACTCTATCTAATAATCATGTTTTATATTTTGTTAGATTCCTGTGTATGTTCAATAATATTCAGATATGCATCTGGTGGAATCGTACGAGTCATTGTAAACCTAACATAGTTACATAAAGAACAATACAAGACTAATTTTTGTTACGTCTTAAAGTTTTGTTTACATGAGAGAGGTATAATATAATTATATAAAGGAATGAAGCATCTTTTTTAATGTATATACCATACTAATTTATACAGATATAGATGGAGGATATGAGTATTTAGAATATTATGGATCTGTTTTCTGGAGGATATTGTATAAGTTGATGCCTACACACACATATATATAGATCCCACAAACATATACGTATATCATAGTTGTTGCTATTTATCTATAGACACAAGTCTGCCTAGTATTGAGTAGACCTGTAAATTGGTATCGAACACAGCAGATACATTTATATCTACACTGCATTTGATAAAAGAAAACCACTAGCTATAAGATGATAATAAATAATTATATTACACATAATAAAGCATATGAACTTGGACTGTCTCAGCCTTTTGCTATTCCTTTTATAGGAACAGGCCTGATAATCAGTGGACACAATGTATATCTGCACTGCATTTGATTAAAAAAACCACAAGCTGTAAGATGATAACCACTGAATGCTTATCGAGTATTCAATAATATAATGATACACACACACACACACACACATATATATATTTATATATATACATACACATACTGTATATGGATATATGTATGTATGTATTAAATAATATAATAGAAAATATATGACAATGCAGTTAATCTGTGATAGCAGGACAAGGCGCAATACATAGTGCTAATCATTTTTATGTTATTTTAAATGGTTTGTATCAATTTCTGTTGCACACATGACAAGTGTTTTCCCTGGCTGATTTTACTTTCTTTTTTATTGCTTGCTGCAGTTTTATCTTTGTAAAGCTGGCTGAAATTCGCAAGGAAGTGCAATGCCCTATTTGCTTAGGTGCTACTTTCCAACCTCGGCTTCATTACAATTATCATTTGAACATTCTCTCGGTCTCTACTGGAACAACAATTTGTGGACAGTTTGTAATATTCGAACATGTTAATTAATCTGTGCTTGTCGTGAATAGGAATAATTCGGAAAACCAGAACAGTTATGGAATGCCTACACCGCTTTTGTAGGAATGCATAGACAAATCAATGAGAATGGGGTATGCATACAAACCAACTATTGGATGTTTTTTCACCAACCAACTGCTCTGAATACTTAATTAACTGAATATGGTATGGTAGGAACAATGAATGCCCTTCTTGTCGTGCTCATTGTGCAAGTCGTCGTTCTTTGAGGGATGACCCTAATTATGATGCCCTCATTGCACTTCTCCACCCTGACATTGATAAATTTAAGGCAGAGGTCTGCTTTCACTCAGACCCATTTTCGTGCTCTATTATATTTATTATGCTTAGTAAACTTGGTTTTTTTTATATTATTAAATAACAACAATATAGGAGTTTGCCTTTGAAGAAGAGGAGAAAGCTCGGAATAAGCAGGTGAGGAATATGTTGAAAACTTATATGGTTTTATTAGATTAATACAATGTAAGTAATGAGTAATTTTGACAGATCCAAGCCTCAATTGCTCAGACATCTCGGCGTCAATTAGAAGTATTGGCAAAGAAACGCACAACTGCTAAAGCGACACCTTCAGTATTTATGAGAAGGTCACAGGAAAACAACACGAGGAATCTAAGGGGAAGAAGTAGGAAATCGTCTGACAATGAAGATGATGATGGTGTTAACAAAGATTCATCTTCTGATGATGAACATGAAGTAAGACCTAGAAGACAAAGGAGAGGTGTAAGTAGTGCTGATGATGACAATGATGTTAATAGAGAAATGACTGGTGTATCTGTTGATATTCTAGCGTGGGGTGGATGTGGCATCAGAAGTCACACACGACATGGTAGCTTAAGCAATAGTTCAAGGAACACTAGAGTTTCTAGGCTCATGGATCATATTAGGAAATTACCACAAAACAATCACAAGGTAACTTTTCTATTCTTATTCTTCTTCTTACTGCCTTACCCTTATCATGATAAAGTGGCTTTTGTTTTCCAGCTGGATATCCATCTGAAGCTCATCTCCTTAGATGAAGAAAATATACCTAATCCGCAACACGTGTATCTTTGCTGCAGCCCCACCATGCCAATTATACATGTAAGCCGGGTAGGTAATATATTGTCTCTGAGTAGCTTCTGTTTAACTGGTAATTGAAGTTGGCCTTGTTTCTATATAGTATGTTGCTCTTGAGAAAGGCTTACAAGATGATGAGATCGAACTACTGCTGGTGAAAGGGGATCATTTTGAAGTCAATCCTTTAAAGGTTGTTGCTGGTGAACAGCCTGTTGTTATCAATCCTTTGCAATTGCTGGAAGAGCAACAAACCTTGTTAGATATTTCAAAAACTTCAGCTCAGGAAGATTTTCTGGTAACCAACCTCTCTTTAACAAACGTACATGTGAATTAAAGTAGTAGATACCTGAAATTTAGGCTCCATTCTCGTTGACCATTGTTTAAGGTGGCAAATTGGGCGATCCCGGTTCAGGCAGGTTGAAACAGGTGGTTGGTTGGTTGGCCACAAATGCTTCTTTGCCTATATTTTAACTAGTTTTTGGGTGTTTAGCAATTTTTTATTTGACCCGTTTTGAGGAAAAAACACAACCCAAATCTACTCTGTGTTAAGTTGGCTTACACTTGGTTTAAAAAAAGCGAGAGGCGCACAAAAGCGACGAGGTCTAAAATTGAGGCGCGAAGCGCAAAGCGCAAAAGCGGTGGGCTTTTCGTACCCGAGGCGCAAGGTCTTTATATAATTTTTTTTATATATCCCATACATATCCTATAGGTTTTTAGCTTCCTTTAACCAAAATATAGCTATAAATAAGGCTTTTATACCTTGTCCCACATATGTGTGGGAACAAAGGGAATGGTTGTTTATAAGGTAAAACATTTATCAAACAATTGTAACTTTATGACATGTTTTACCACAAGTCCTACCCGCGCGCGCATGGGGGGTGCTAACAATTGAGTTTCGGAGCTGGAATTTGGTTGAACTCGTGCTTGCCCGCACGTCCTGCCGACACGAATGCAGCTCCAAAAACCCGGGCTGTTAGAAAACGCTTATTTTTACTAAGAAAACATTTTTTATGCTGTGTATAGCCTCAGGTCCATTGGGCGCGCTTTTCAAGCCAAAAAAGCCCAAAAAAATGCGCTTTTTGGTCGCTTCCTGGAAAAACACAAGGCGCTGAGTGGTAAAGCCCCATCACCTAGGAAGTTTTGTTTGGTCTCCAAGCAAAACTTCAAAACCATTAAATCGAAACCATGGCTTCCCTAAACTGCTATGCCACGTTTTGGGACACTTGTAAGCTTCTTCTTACACCCTTAAACACCTGGCTTCACCTCCTTTGAGCTCTCCAACTATAAATAGGTGCATTAGTTCACCATTCCTACTTGCACCTTCTCATTTCATCTCTTCTCCCTCCTCTAGAAGTTCCTAACTAAAAGGAGCAATCCAACACAGTTATTTTGCATCTAGGAATCACTGGTAAGTGTTCATTTCTTGTGCATTTTCGTTTATAGGCTTTTATAGCCAAAAGTCAAGCGTTTTACGTAAAACGCTTTGACTTTCGGTTAAGACCATTATGGTCCAGCCATTGTTCGAAATGAACATGGCTAAGTGATCATAGTAAGGTAGGTGTTAGTCCCTATAAAGGGCATCTCTTGAAGATCACATTTGCTAGACCAATTGACGTGTCAAAGTTAAGTTATTAAAAAGTCAAACATGCCATTTTTCGGAAAAATCGTAAATTGATATCATATTCGTTATGAAACCTGTTTTGACACTTAAACAAGTTGGCAATTATTATTAGAACATGTATGAACATGTTCGGCTTGTCAATTTCAGTTCTAGGGTCGGTTCGCAACCGAAAGTCGCAAAGTTTGACTTCTACTTTGACTTTCGATTCTGACCCGATTTAGATTAGTTAGATACTGATCTAAAGTTGCATTATGATCATAATGTTATGTAGCATAACCCTCTGAGGTTATATTACATGATCATAATCAGAATCCAAGTTTATGCACAAGTTCCATAATTATGCTATTTTTGACCAAAATGCCCTTTTTGAACAAAACAAGGTTTTAATGATAATAAACTTGAAATGAGTTTCCTACTGATGTAATGTTATAAGTAGGATTATTTGGGATGTTAAACCAAGTTATAAGCTGAGTTTTCAAGCAAGTTCTCAAAGTATGTCGATAAATGACGGTTTTAGCCCCTGTGGCTTATAAAATAGTTTTAATCAAATCTTTTCAAGGTAAATCATTTATCTACTGATATGTTATATTAAATAACATATTTTAAACATTTTAATCTGATCCAACTGTCAATTTTCGTAAACATTATTTAAAAACGTCATTTTACGACATAAGCACCGTTTCGGCGCATAATATGGTTTTAAACCATATTATTGAGTAAAACTTGATACCTACAGATTTTAAAACTTATTTTAAACATATTTATAGTAGGTACATGTTATAAACTCAGAATCCCAAATAATTTATAAACTATGTATAAAATTACCAAAATGCCCCTATAAGGCATAATTTTGTTTTAAAACCTTAACGGGCATACAAGTTGATATCCTACTGATATCTTATATTATTTAAAGTATAATGGCATATAGAACTTGTCCATGACTCATCCGGTTACCCGATATCGCTATTGAGCGCATAGTTACGTATATGTAACTATTTTACGGAAATTAACCGAAACGGGTTTAACCTTGTCATTTATGCCTCAAAATCCAGAATGTTAATAGTTTACCCATATTAAACAATTCAAGGTACTTGTTGGGATTCAACTACATTCTATTCGAACACCGTTTAATCTAGCGTCATACGTTTTGATCAAGTACGCTAGTCGGTCTAAGTCTATGACTTAAATAAGACCGTTAGTAATTTATTGGTTAGTTTATGCCATAATCCAGACCAGAGACTTGCCGGTAAATGCTATCTGCACTTAGCTCATTTTGAATATGGCTGAGTTAATAAAATTAAAAGAAGACTAGCTCAGGTAAATACTTTCGACTTATTTCCCTTATACGGGCTTGGGTTACGGTAAATTATTATCGCTTAGTCGGAAATGGGATTAATCAAACGACGGTTCGGAATAGAGATCCACATATTCTATTTAATCAGTTTTGTTTGATAAATTAACATCGGGGGTTAACTACCGTGTCCTGTATATCCTCGGCTCGTTACAATCAAAATGGCCACGACCTTAGCGCGAGGTAGGCATACACCCGATAGACGCTCAATTATGCATTCCCACAAGGTTGGGAGGAATTGACTCCTTCGTGAGTCCAAAGTGGTGTGTACGTTAATTGTGTCTCGGTTTTTGTGCCGAGCCCCGTATGTATGACAAACATGTAAACCTGTTAACAAGGTTGGACGGTCAATTAACCCAAGTTATAAAAGGCTTTTTATGCTAATACGCACCTAAAACATTTTTGAAATGTTTTCAAAATGAGTCAGTTAGGTGTATTTACCAGCGAAAGCTGACGTATTTTCAAAAGACTAATCTGCAGGTACAATACGAAAATGGGCCGGAAGTGCTCGGTAGTGATAGAGGATCTTGCATATCCTAAATCTGCCCAAAGTCTGTTTTATATTCTTTCCTTGTACAATCTATGATCCGCCTGTGGATCTTCTATTACAAGCTTGTATATTATTTTGTATTTTCGAACATTCAGTTTGTAATAGTAATTTTACTGCAAGACTTCCGCTGTGCCATGTTAATTGACTACGATGTTATCAATTGTTGTCACGATACTCCCCACCCGGGCCCACTGGTGTTTGGATTTCAGGGTTGGAAATCCAGGGTGTGACAGTGTATTTGCATGATTTTGATTGATTTGTGATTGTTTAATTGGTTTACATGAATCTAAGTGGATGTCTTCAATAGAATAGGTTTGTGTTGCTTTTTCGTGTCTTTAGGGATTCGGGAAGTTGTCGGTAAATTAGCCAATAAAATCGGAAAAACAATTGAATGAAATATAAAATCAGTTTTGTCATTATACCTAAATTAGTTTTGAGAAATAATAATTAGTTGGCTGAATTAATTAGATAATTGTTAGGTTTAGGTTTTGAGAAATTCCCAAATCTAATTTACTTGGCAAAATTAAGTCATTAAGCTAAACTAGAAGTCGTAGTTGGTCTAGGTTAATTACTGAGAAGTAGTTAACTAATTAGACACTTTACTAAATTAAAATATAACTAAAAGAAATCTTTAGAACCGGTAAAAATAATAATGGGAGGTTATCATAGGTGTCTTCCTGAGAAGGGTCGGGGGTGCTGTTCGGTAAACCTAGGATTTAATATTTCAAGATCCTGGTAAATCATTCAACCTAATAAGTTATTATCAAATCAAATGAGTAGTAGTCTGAAAATCCAACCTAGGTGACTAATTCATTATTTCCTGATTTAATTCCCAATTTCCTAAAAAGTTCACATTTTGATTTGTTCCAACTTAGTAGTTTTAATTTAATTTACAATTTAGAATTAGTAGAAAACCCCCTTAATATATATAAAGTGTTTTAATTGAGTCTAAGTTAAGTAGTCATAGTAATTAGAGAGTCTTGTGGGTTCGATAATCCGGACTTGCTTAAGCTAATCTACAATTGATCGGTCCACTTGCCGGTTAGTAGTTTAGTATAGTTTAGGAGTCTAGAGTTTAATTTGAGTCTAGAATTAGGGTATTTTGATTTGTTTTTAATTAACTACTTTTAGAACATCAAGTTTTTGGCGTCGTTGCCGGGACTCTCTCATTGGCAATTGCGTTGATTACTCGATTTAGGCTTTGTTATTACACTTGTATTTAATTTTTATTTTTGTTTGTGTCGTAGGTGTCTGAATTATTTCATTAGTTTAAAATTTGTTTTGTTAATATATATTATAATTGTTTTTGCTAAATTATTATGTTTGTCGTGTTTCCGGTTTAGTGGATGCCCCATACGCGTTCGCAAGGACCTCCACCTAAGCCGCCGACGGATACACCTTTCTATCCCGCACCAAAGGTTAGTGCTTCTTCCTCCACTTTTTCAAGTTCATCCCGTTCCTTTATACCACCCAATTTCGATTTTACACCAAAGCCTTCACCACCCGGTTCCCTATCACCTCGCGTAGTTCATAGAAACGTAAGCCCACCACCGCCACCACCTAACTTTCACATGGCCAATAATTATCAAATCGTTTACCAACAGGCCACTACCGGCTTCACAAGTGCGAACTCACCCATCACCCTCCCCCCGATGAACAACGATAGAGCTTGGCAAATCCCTTCCTATATCATGACCGCTATCACTAACTCTTGCCAATTCCACGGTCGTGATGATGAGGATGCGCCCGCACACATAAACCGCCTCGCCCGTCTCTGTCACACTTTCAATATGGAGGTGCGGGCAACGACGCCCGTTTCCTCCAAGTTTTTCCTTTTTCTCTCGGGGGTCGAGCCGCCATTTGGCTTGCCTCTCAGCCACCCGGTATTTTTTCCACTAAGGCTGCTCTACGGGATGCTTTCCTAAAAAAATACTTCCCACCCACTAAAGCATCTTGCCTACGTGATCAGATCCATTCGTTCCGAATGGAACCTGACGAGCCCTACCATCTATCTTGGGAGCATTTCCAAACTTTAGTGTCCCGCTGCTCTTAACACAGTCTGTTGGACTGGGCGCTTGTAGAGAAATTATACAACGGTCTCACCCCTGAGACCCGCGCGCGATTCGACACTTCTGCTGGTGGACACTTGATGGGAAAGAAAACAGTAGCCGAGTGTAACGACCTTTTTGAAAGCTTTGCCCATTTCGATGTAGATTACGGCACTGCCGGCAGGAATTCAATTCCTGTTTCTCATATGCCTCCGGTTAACCGGGGCCTACACCAAGTTAGCTTGGAAACTACGGTAGCGTCTACCTTAGATAGCTTTAAGAGGGAGGTCACTAAGGAGATCCAGGAGCTGAAGAAGAAGGTAGATAGGTGTGAGGTGTGTAAAGGGGGTCATGACACGTTAGAGTGTCCTACGCTCACTGTCGAGCAGGTAGAGTTTATCACTGGTCAGAGTCGAGGTCTGACGAATCCTTTTATAATAATAATAATAATAATAACTATCGATCTTCCGGTAACCCCCTGGTTTCCAATCAGGTTCATATCAAAACAGGGGGCAGGATCACTACTCTAGTGGAGGGTCAGGTCATTCGAGTAAGTTTAGTGAGGGTGTTAGATTCAGGAGGGTCAGACTAGGAGTGGAGGTTCAGGGGGTAGTCTAGATAGGATTGAAGAGTTATTATCTCGATTAGTTGTTAAGGATCAGGCTACTCAGAAAAATCTTGCGGAACACGATCTTCTCTTGAAAAATCAACAGTCCGCACTCTTAGATCTGCAGAGGTCGGTAGGTAGTATCGCTAAGCAGCTGCAAGAGCAGCCACACGGCCAGTTCGCGGGTAATACCCAACCTAACCCGACGAACCAACACGCGAAAGCGATTACTACACGCAGTAGTAGGAGTTTGAAGGAAGTGGGTAGAGAGGGGGTAGAGGTGAGGTAGAAGAGCGTGATGAGGATGTGGATGATGAAATAGAGATGGAGGCTCCACCTAGGGTGCACACCAGGCTAGACCCAGCAATTACCGCACCGAACTAGTGGACCTTCAGTTGAGAGTAAGGGAGAGAAAAAACCGGTAGAAGTTAGGCCATCACAGATCGTAGATACTTCACGCCTACCCTACCCAGCACGTCTGAAACAACAAAAATATGTCAAGGAATATGGGAATTTCCTTGACATGTTTACTCAATTGAAAATCAATCTCCCGTTCATCGAGGCCCTCTAGCATATGCCTAAATATGCCAAGTTTTTGAAGGATCTTCTAAAACGTAAAGATAGGCTAGGGGAGCTTTTGAATGTCCCGTTGACTGGAGGATGCTCCGTCGTGGTTTTAAACAAGTTACCTGAAAAACTGACTGATCCGGTATCTTTGCAATTCCATATCTATTCGGCGGCTCCATTGCTCCAGCTCATGCTTTAGCCGATCTCGAGGCGAGGATAAATCTGATGCCTTTCTCACTCTACAGAGATTAGGTTTAGGGGAGCTCACCTCTACTCGTATGTCACTGTCGTTAGCCGAGAGGTCTGTTAAGTATCCGAGGGGAATTGTAGAGAACTTATTGGTTAAGGTCGATAGATTTGTCTTTCCCGTGGATTTTGTCATCCTCGATATGGAGGCCGACGAGAAGGTACCCATCATCTTAGGTCGCCCATTCCTGTGCACCGCGAAAGCGCTCATTGATGTTCATGATGGGAAGATCACCATTTACGTCAGGGACGAGAACGTCACGTTCGAAATGGCAAGGTTGATGCAACACCCGAGCGGTGGCGACAGCGATAGTGGCCCTTTTCACTCCGTATACTTTCTAAATTCATTCATGTCGTGCGTTGATCATTATTTAGAGTATATTAGCGGAGCCGACCTAGTGAATGAGAGTTTAGTAGCTGAGGAGAGAGACAGCGAGGATATAGGGAACGGCCTCATAGGGGCTCCCGAGACCTTAGAGTTCTATGAGGTTAGTGCAGCTAGTACGAGTACACCTTTAGAGACCCCAGCAGCCGTAGAGCTTAAAGTCCTCCCGTCCCACTTAGAATACGCGTTCCTAGGCGACAATTCGAGCTTACCCGTGATTATTTCTTCGAAATTGTCAATGGAGGAGAAGGAGCATTTGATAGAGCTCCTAAAATCCAATAAGGAGGCCATCGCGTGGAAACTGTTGATATCAAGGGAATTAGCCCTACCTTCTGTACGCATAGGATCCTCATGGAGGACGTCTTTAAGCCAGTACTGCAGCCACAGCGCCGTCTAAACCCGAATATGCAAGAAGTTGTGAAGAAAGAGGTGCTCAAGCTGATGGAAGCTAGTCTCATCTACCCTGTATCCGATTCGGCATGGGTAAGCCCCACTCAGGTTGTTCCCAAGAAGGGGGGAATGACAGTGGTCATGAACGAGAAGAAGGAGCTTATCCCATCGCGAACAGTCACGGGCTGGCGGGTGTGCATTGATAGTAAATTAAATGACGCCACCCGCAAGGACCATTTCCCGCTCCCGTTTATCGATCAGATGTTGGAGCGACTCGCATGACAACAATTTTATTGTTTTCTAGACGGGTTCTCAGGTTACTACCAGATCCCAATTGCTCCCAAGGATCAAGAGAAGACAACCTTCACATGCCCGTACGGTACTTACGCATATCCCTGCATGCCATTCGGGTTATGTAACGCTTCAGCTACTTTCCAGCAATGCATGGTCGCTATCTTTCAGGACATGATCGAGACCTCGATGGAGGTTTTCATGGACGATTTCTCTGTCTATGGAAACACTTTCTATGAATGTCTTAGTCACCTAGATGCGATGATGAAACGGTGTCTCGAGACGAGATTAATGCTTAACTGGTAGTAATGTCACTTTATGGTGAAAGAGGGAATAGTGCTAGGGCACAAGATCTCGCGGGCAGGCATAGAGGTCGATCGGGCAAAGATAGATACTATCAGTAGACTCCCTCCACCGACTAGCGTCAAGTCTATCCGTAGTTTTCTCGGTCATGCGGGCTTCTACAGACGGTTTATTAGAGATTTCTCGAAGATCACCCCCCCATGACACGACTCCTCGAAAAAGATGTACCCTTCGTCTTTGATGACGACTGCTTGAAAGCCTTCACGATCCTTAAAGAGAAACTGGTGAGTGCTCCTATCCTCGTCTCACCCGAGTGGAGCTTGCCCTTCGAGCTCATGTGTGATGCGAGCGACTATGCTGTCGGCGCCGTTTTGGGTCAGCGACGTGATAAACATTTTCATCCTATTTACTACGCTAGTAAAACCCTCAATGACGCTCAGGAGAACTACACCACTACAGAAAAGGAGCTCTTAGCAGTAGTATTAACGTTTGATAAATTCCGCTCCTACCTCGTCCTTTCCAAAACCATCGTCTTTACTGACCATGCAGCTCTGCGCTTCCTTTTCCAAAATAAGGGCGTAAAGCCTCGTCTCATTCGGTGGATTCTCTTGCTTTTCGAGTTCGACATAGAGATTAAAGATAAGAAGGGAGCAGAAAATGTGGCCGCTGACCATCTATCCCGATTAGAGGATCCATTAGAGAAGAAATTAGGGAAGAAGAGATCGGTGATAGATTTCTCCAGAGTTAGTGGAGTTTGTGGCAGCAGAAAAGGAGGGAATGCCGTGATTTTCCGACTTTGCGAATTATCTCGCGAATGGGGTGGTACTGAAGGGGATGACCACGCAGCAGAAGAAGAAATTCTTCCGCGATGTGAGGCGACACATGGGTAGGGGGAGACGGGATTCTTAGGCGCTGCGTTAGTAGAGAAGAGGGGGCAGAGATTTTGAGGCACGTGCACGAGGGACTGACAGGAGGTCATCATGGTCCGCACGTCACCGCACAAAAGGTTTTCAATTGCGGTTTTATTGGCCCTCAGTAGTTAAAGACGCTATAGAGTTCGTTAAGACTTGTGATCGTGGCCAGCGCACGGGCAACATCTCATCCAAGGACGAGATGCCCCAACATCCGATCCAAATTCTTGAAGTTTTTGATGTATGGAGGATTGACTTCATGGGACCGTTTCCCGTCTCTAGCGGGAATCGGTACATCCTTGTGGCTATTGATTATGTTTCCAAGTGGATTGAAGCTCAAGCTTTACCCACAAATGATGCCCGGGTGGTGGTGAGACTCTTGAAGAAGCTATTCACTCGTTTCGATACCCCACGAGCTATTATTAGTGACCGTGGCACACACTTCTGCAATGCCGTCATGGAAAAGGCATTGGCGGTGTCACTCACCGCCTCTCCACCGCTTATCATTCTCAGACAAGCGGCCAAGTGGAGAATGCGAACAGGGGGGTGAAACGGATCTTCGAGAAAACGGTAGGCAAAAGTCGGAAGGACTGGTCAGATAAGTTAGATGATGCTTTATGGGCATTTCGAACCGCCTATAAGACACCGCTAGGCACCACGCCTTTCATGATCGTTTATGGTAAACCCTGCCATCTCCTGGTTGAACTTGAAAATCGGGCGTTGTGGGCTTTGAAAACGGTGAATTTGGACCTCACTGAAGCTGCCAAGAGACGATACTTACAAATTCACGAGTTGGAGGCACTTCGGGATGCGGCGTATGAGCGTTCATGGAGCATTAAGGAGAAGACTAAGGCGCTGCATGACAGGAGATTGAAAGGTGTGTAAGAGTTTCAAATCGGCGACAGAGCGCTCTTATATTACTCGCGATTGAAACTATTCGCTGGTAAGTTGAAGTCGAAATGGTCCGCCCGTATATGGTAAATGAGGTATTCCCGTATGGAACAATCGAGCTGAAAGATGAAGCGGACGAAGGGAAGTGGAAGGTCAATGGGCATCGATTGAAGCACTATTTAGGAGGACCACTAGATCCCACCGAGACGGAGGAAACTCCTCTCGAAGTTCCACCTCATACCGCATAGGTTCTAGGGTATCGACTCAAGTGTAGAGTATGTACTTTTTGGTATTTCATTGCATTTCATGTTTTTTTATTTAATTCATGTTTTCGTATTTGTGTGTTTGTGGGTCGGTTTAGTTTTTTTTCAGGTTATATCACGCCACCATTGATGGAGAGCTGGAATTTGCAGGTACGTTTTGTTAGTATCCGGTGATGAGCAGGGTGTTTCACTATGTTATAATAGACAAATGAAATCTTTCAAAAATTTTCTAAGGCACATAACCTGAAAATTTTTAAAACTTTCTGTGAAAACAGGCTTCTCGCGGGGCGCGAGAGGCATAAGCCATCTCGCTCGCGGCCCGGAGAGGCTTGTAAATCCGGAGAAATAAGCTCGGTAGTGGGGCGCGAGAGAATTAAAGGAATCTCTCGCGGCCCGTGAGTGGCCCTATCTGCATTTCAAAACCCTAGCAACCAACTTTTCCCCATTTTCAAACCATTTCTTCACCACTTTCACCTACGACTCCTCCCCTATTCCTCACCAAATTTCACCATTTTAACCCACATTCACCCAAATCTTGCCCCTTTGCTTCCCTACATCAACCTTAACCCATTTTTAAGTGCAAACCTTCGTTTTCCCCCTTTCAACCGAGCTCTTTACTGTGTTGCAAGTTTTCCATTATTTGCGTACTAATTCTTACAGATCGGCGCCAAGGTATGTTTTTTGCAACCTTTATGCTTTCATTTTCATCATATATCTAGTTGGTGCATCTATTTTGGTGTTTGGTCCGGTGATAGTTGCATTTTAGGTTATTTTGCGGGTTGGGATAAACTTGGTTTGGTTTGAGTTTTGATGGTGATGGTTGTTACTTTCTGTGGGTAGATTAAGTGTATGTAGGGTATTTCTTGGCGGGTTTGGTGAGGTCCAACATTGAGTGTAGGGATTCGGTTGGTTGACATTGGTACTAAAAATCAGATTTTTAAGATCTTCAACCCGTTGTTTCTACTATGTTCATACAATTTTTATCTTTAGATTTACACTCAATGTTGGCTCATTTTTTGGCACATCGGTTTAATTGAGGACAATTAAAGTACCGGAAGGGGGGTAGTTGTCTGGTTTTGGATATATTTCGGGGGTTAGTAACATTTGGATGTTCATGCATATAGGATTCGGTCTCGCCCGTACTCAATCTCCATTCGGGCGAGATTCAGTTTTATTAATTAATAATGTTACACACTGCTAAAATGTATCTAAAATTATGTGGTAAAGTGTTTATCTTTTTCAGACCATGACCGCACATGGAATGCTGTATGATCATTTGTTCTATGTGGTTGCCTCTTTCTAATGCTATACTTGTCTTACTTGTGCTTTATGCAGATGTCTGAGGAACGTAGTTCAAGCCGTGCCAGACGGAAGAGGAGAGGCCAACACCTCGCCTGAGAGGTGACCCAGCTGATGTACCACAACAACCTTCGTAATTTGGTCGATGCAGAATTAGGTACAGGGGGACGGTATTCCCCATGGACAGAGCACGAGGATAGTGGACAGTCCCCTTCTTCAGTTCGATCTAGACTCCCACGAGTGGGAAAGGCTTTCTAACCTAGTCACTTGTGATCTACTGCCCTATAGACGGATTGATTGGGATATGATTGACCATCTGGGTCAAAGGGGCAGAATTGAACAGTTGTTGGGCGACAAGTTCAGGAGGGTATTAGATTGCGGAGCCAGATAGTATAAAGAGATTACTTACGAGTTTCACTCTACGTTCGAATACCAGTATTGTAAATATAATGAGAGTGATGCCATCTCGTTCGCTTTGAGGAGGCAAGTCTAGGAAATGACGGTTCCACAGTTCGTTGTGGCCTCGCAGATATACTCGTTAGAGGAGGTTCAGGCACCGGACTTCTCCACTAGTCTTCAGGGGGTCTTCGAAAGGAGGCACCCCCATAGTGTTCAGACAGATGAACTAGCCAGGTTTTGGCTACAATCTCTTCTGCTCCATATTCAAACAATATGGTAGCAAACGACATTATTGATCCGGTCTACCGGTTTATCTACAAGATTCTTGCTGCTACACTGGTTGGAAGAGGGCAGGGGGATAACAAAGTAAATCAGGTAAGTTTGTTCTGTCTGATGTGCATGGTGGAAGGACGGCCGACAAACCTGGCTACTATATTTGCATGGTCGATGAAGCGGATGTGGAGGGGAGGCCCCAGGGCAAGGGTGTATTGTGGGCCCTTGATTACGTGCTTAGTCGAGAGTTTAGGGTGTTCGACAGATATCCCCAAGACAGATTGAGAGAAGGCCCCGCCCCCTGTGTCATGAGTATTCGAGACCTCCAGGCTGCCGGGATTTTGACGACCCAAGAGCCTGTTAGCTGGGAGCCAGTCCGCCAGGGACCTCAGGTACAACCGCCTCCAAGATCTGAAGCTGCATCATCTATGCAGGCTGGCGTCCCCACTCGATATCAGCGGCCGGTCACGCGCCAGGAGCTGCCAGGTCGACAGTATCCTCTTCATCAGCCTCGCCCAGACCCACCGACTTTAGATTCGTTGTATGATAGGATGGATACTGGGTTTGGGGACCTGCGAGGCTATGTCGACCAGCAGTTTGGTGGTGTTCGCCAGACCATGATGGAGAGTAGGCGCATGCATGAGGCTAGCTAGCGAAGGCTGGAAGATGGGATGAGGTACATGATGCAGAATTTGAACATGGGGGTTCCATCCTACTTTCAGCATCCAGGTGGTCAGCCGGGGTCAAGTCAGTTTGATGGTATGGAGGACGTTCAACGGTATCAAGTATTCGATGTGTTGGAAGAGTCGGAGAAGGATGATTGAAGTAGGAGTGGAGCTTTATCTTTATTTTTCTTTTCTGCTGTTTTAATTTCCTAATGGTCTGTAATTTAAACAATTTACTTTTTTTTTGGGGGGGGGGGGGGGGTGATGAATGGTTTGGGTATCATGGTGGACAATCTTCAAAACAATTTATTTATTTGCTTTATCATATTATTTTTTGGAAGTGTATGGTGATAGGTCAATGTTGTATGCTGCTTCCGTTCGCATGTGAGCTTTGAGAGTGGTACGCTGAGCGCGTTCGGATTGGAGAGCATGAGTGGATTGACTCGCACATTGACAGTCTTGCACTACCAGCTAAGTCACTTCATTTTTTGTATTGTGTTTTCTTTATTTATTTTGTTTTGTTTTATTTTGAGTGGTAGGTTGTCTCATCCTTGTGTTGGGGACAATGCAAAAATTTAAGTGTGGGATGAGATAGTAGAGTAGTGAAGTAGATTTATTTTAGTTTAAAAAATAAAAAATAAAAGAAAAATAAAAAATCCGAAAATGTATTTTGAAAAAGAAGTTTGCATGAAATTAAACGGAAAATACTAGAAAGAATTAAATTTTTATTCGGTTTCAAATAATAATAATATGAGAAATAAAAAGGTGAGTTTGTGTCTATCTTGGGATATGTGAGTAGGCTCGATTCGGTTCTTATATTCTTTGAGATTAATATACCTTAATAGTCGGTCTACTAGTGGGTACTCATCTAGGAAAAATGGGAAACTGAAACCGCCAAAAAATAGTATAAGGAATGTCGTTATAAGCTAAAATCTTTAGAATTTTTAATCATGTAAAAGAAAAAAAAGAAAAAATGAGCTTGATTGAAAAGTAGACGAGGCCTATGGAATCTCCCTTAGGGATGGTGACTCTGATCGAGAATCTCTCTAGGATTAGTTGAAATTTTAAGTATCGAAGCCCACGTTGTCGCTCTCGGGGATGGTGACTCTGGTTGAGACAGCCTCTAGGTTAGACATGCGAAAAGAAATCAAATGCTCGAATGAAAAAAGAGAAAAAGAGAAAATTGCTTAGTTTTAAATTCTTATATTTTGGTATAAAATGGTTAGGAAAGGGTTTAAATAATTCGTTCCTTTTGTTCCATAAGCTTGAGATGGGATTAGGGGTACTGTAGATTCTAGTGTGAGACCCTAGGTAGATTGACCGTACTTAAACTAAATTCACATGATAAGAGGTTTGAACCGAATTTTGAGTTTAAGTGGATCCAATACTTGCAATCGTGGTTAACATAAATCTCATTCCCCAATGAAAATAACCTTAATTTTTGAAATCGATTAAGTGTTTGGTTATGATTCTGTTTGTGCACAATTCTTTTTCGAGGGCGAAAAAAGAGCAAGTGTGGGGATATTTGATGTATTGAATAATACATACATTTATCCTATAGAGTTTGAAAGTTTTAGCACGTTTTCATTTCGGTTTGTCAAGAATTTATCTACTTTTAATCCAAAGACATTTTGCAGGTCTTGGTTCGTGAAAACGGTTGGAATGATGGGGAAAACGAGCTAAAATGGTAAATAGAACCGAGCCGGAACGTGATTGGATAGAAAAAGAGAAACGAAACGCAATTATGGGTTTTTAACCCTCTGGCGGGCTGCGACTGACAGGTTATATCCCTCTGCGGGGCGCGAGAGGGTAATACTTATCTCCGGAAACTTACCTCGGTCGCGCGGCGTGACCGGATACTTTTATCCCTCTCGTGGCTAGCGAGAGGCTGTTTTATCCAGAAAGTTTCGAAACTGAGTTGTTTTTGGATTTGTTTGTTATTTATTGAGTTATTATTGAGTTAAAACACATCTTGGGATCAATTTGGACGAACTTAGGCTTTTTGGAGCAACACTTTCTGGAGAATTTGAGCTAGAAGAAGGAGATCTAGGCTGCAAGAATCATTTGGGTTACCAAGGAGTTTCGAGGCAGGTGCTTTAACGGTTTTATTGCAACATTCTCGAGCTTTATACTTCTTTGTTTAACTTGATTATGCATCCTTGTTCTAAACCTTGTTTAATTAGTTTTTCAAACATGATACTTGGCTAGATTTAATTCAGTTACCTAGGTTTGGAGATTGGATTTTATGAAAGTTTGATTTATTTTAGTTTAATTTGGTTTGAATGTGTAATTGGTAAAGTTCACAACTTTAATTATCTAGTTTAGTGTATTTGCATGATTTTGATTGATTTGTGATTGTTTAATTGGTTTACATGAATCTAGGTGGATGTCTTCCATAGAATAGGTTTTTGTTGTTTTTTCATGTCTTTAGGAATTCGGGAAGTTGTCGGTAAATTAGCCAATAAAACCGGGAAAACAATTGAATGAAATATAAAATAAGTTTGTCATTATACCTAAATAGTTATTGAGAAATAATAATTAGTTGGCTGAATTAATTAGATAAGTTGTTAGGTTTTGGTTTTGAGAAATTCCCAAATCTAATTTACTTGTTAAAATTAAGTCGGTTAAGCTAAACTAGAAGTCGTAGTTGGTCTAGGTTAATTATTGAGAAGTATTAACTAATTAGACACTTTACTAAATTAAAAGATAACTGAAAAGAAATCTTTAGAACCTGTAAAAAATAATAATGGTAGGTTATCATAGGTGTCTTCTTGAGAAGGGTCGGGGGTCCTGTTCGGTAAACCTAGGATTTAATATTTCAAGATCCCGATACAACATTCAACCTAATAAGTTATTATCAAATCAAATGAGTAGTAGTCTAAAAATCAACCTAGGTGACTAATTCATTATTTCCTGATTTAATTCCCAATTTCCTAAAAAGTTCACAATTTGATTTGTTCCAATTTAGTAGTTTTAGTTTAATTAACAATTTAGAATTAGTAGAAACCCCCCTTAATATATATAAAGTGTTTTAATGGAGTCTAAGTTAAGTAGTCATAGTAATTAGAGAGTCTTGTGGGCTCGATAATCCGGACTTGCTTAAGCTAATCTACAATTGATCGGTCCACTTGCCGGTTAACAGTTTTGTATAGTTTAGGAGTCTAGAGTTTAATTTGAGTCTAGAATTAGGGTAATTTGATTTTACTACTTTTAGAACATCATATTTCTATATTAAATTCTTGAAGGAGAAGAATCCATCTTATGAGACGTGGCTTTGCGTCTTGTTTTTTGAAAAGGTATCGAATGGCAGCGTGGCCCGTGTATATAGTTTTGGAGAGCACGAGATAGGAACATAATTTATCAAATGCAAATACTAAAGCTAGCAACTCTTTTTCAGTCGTTGTGTGATTTTCTTGAGAGTCATTAAGAATTTTGCTAGCATAATATATGGGATGAAAGTGTTTTTCTTTTCTTTTTCCCAAGAATGCTCCAACTGCAAAATCGCTTGCATCGCACATGATTTCGAATGGTAGTTTCTAGTCTGGTGCAATCATGATTGGTGCTTTGACTAGCATATCTTTAAGGGAAAGAAATGCTATTGTGCAATCTTTTTCAAAGATAAATGGGGCATCTTTTTCAAGTAGCTTAGTTAGAGGTCTAGAGATTTTAGAAAAGTCTTTGATAAATCGCCTATAGAATTCGGCATGTCCTAGGAAACTTCGAATGGCTCGAATGGATGATGGAGGAGGTAGTCGAGAGATAGTATCGATTTTCGCGTGTCCCCACATCTAGATAGCACTCGTTCAAGGTTGTCGAGGTATTGGTCGAATGAATCACTCAAGATAGATAATTCATCCGTGAATACTTCCATGGTTTTTTCTATCATATCATGAAAAATGGCTACCATGCATCATTGGAATGTTGCACGTGCGTTGCATATCAAATGACATACGTCGATATGCGAAGGTTTTGTAGGGACAGGAAAAAGTGGTTTTCTCTTAGTCTTCTGGGGAATGGGAATTTGGAAGTACCCCGAGAATCCATCTAGAAAACAATAAAATTTGTGACCGGATAATTGCTCTAACTTTTGATCAATGAAGGGTAACGGAAAATGGTTTTTTCTTGTGGCTTCATTGAGTCTCATATAGTCTATGCATACTCTCCATCCAGTGATGGTTCTTGTTGGTACACACTCGTTCTTTTCGTTGGTTACAACCGTCATTCCACCTTTTTTTGTACAACTTTGATTGGACTTACCAACGGATTATCAGAAATGGGGTAGATAAGTCCGTCGTCTAAGAGTTTGATGAATTCTTGTTTGACTACTTCTTATACGTTATGATTAACCTTTCTTTGCGGTTGGATTACCGCTTTGTAGTCGTCTTCCATTAAAATTTTGTGTGTACACATGGAAGGATTAATTCCTTTGATGTCCATTAGTTTCCACGCAATTTCCGTTTTATGTTTTAAGCAATTTAAGTAGTTCTCCTTTTTCTTGAGGGGTGAGATACAAGGAAATGATGACGAGAAGTTTACCTTGGTTATCTAGGAATGTGTTATCTAAGCGTTTTGGAAGTTCTTTCAGTTCTAAAGAAGGTGGGTCTTCTATAGATGGCTTAGTCTTTGGTTCGTCATCGCGTCGATGGCCGAAACAGTTGTTCGGTAGCGCTTCCTCTTCAACAAATTGGTTGTTTTGTTCCTCCATATGGGGTGGCTCAGCTTCATCATCCAACAGGGGGTCGTCATTGCCGATTGGGTATTTCATTGATTTATTTATTTAAAATTTCATTTGTCGGTCCTAAGTTTAGCGGGAAGATTGTGATGCTTTTGTTTTAGCAAAGCTTGATGGATTTTAATGTAAGGTTGTCCTAACACGGGTGGAGTATCATCTAAGATGATGAAGTCGGTTGGTACAATTGTTTGGTTTGTTTGAATGAGAACGTCTTCAATCACTCCTGTAACATGTTTGATTTTTCGATTAGCGAAGAGGATAGGAATTTTGATCGGAAGAAAATCACCGATACCTAATCTTTCAAATACGTAGCTAGGCATTATGTTAACATAAAGATATTTGTCTATTAATATATTACTAATATAGATGTTTTGAATGAAACATGTTACCTGTTTTATGTTTGATGTTTAATCCAATTATTTCATCTTGTATTTGTGAAGTTTGACCGTTAGTTAAATTAACGTTTGCTACTTCTTTGATGTTAGGATTAGTGGTTAATTCTTTTAAAAATTTAGCATGAGATGGAACCAAACTATGATTTTTAAAAGATGGTTGTAGGATGCGTATTTCTTAGAGGTCTTTTTGCTCCTCTTCGAAATTTACCTTTAAGGACTTACCTTCCAAATGGCTTGGTTTCAATTTTTCATCTTCATGTGTTGGTTTTTCTTTGAGTGGTTCCTCTTTTATCTACTCTTAAGGTTTTACCTCAACTATAATCATCTCCTTGGTACAAAAGGTCTCTTCTTTTGACCAAGATTGCTTGATCAAGAATTCTAAGTTCTTGAGACTTTGTCTGAGGCTTTCGGCTTCGGGGACGATTGTAGGTCGTGTCTCGTATGTTTCAAACGCTGGAGTGTCCCAATCAAAGCTTGATTTTGAAAGCTCAAACCTTGGTTCCTCATATGTTGTCTATGAGGTTGCTGGTTCAAAAAGGTAACAATTTTGTAGCGAATAGGACTCACCACATATGGTACAATATGGATCCTCATAATCATCATAATTGTAGTAGTCATAATGTCCCATGTATTAATCTATTGTTTGGATAGTACACAGAAGATTACGCCTCTCGGGAGTTAAATTTTTTTGTGAACACAGAAGGTTTACACGGCCTCGTGCTTTCTGAACACGGCCCCGTACTTAGTACTGTGTTTTATCCGGTACTTGGCGTTTTTACACGGCCCTGTGTCGAATGAAACACGAGCTGTGTGAGCTTTCTGTGAAAAGGTTTTGTTTGGTTTTCAGTAACGCCAGGCTGGACACGGCCCCGTGTTAGTACAATACGGCCCTGTGGTAAGCTATTGTAACTGAAGTTTTTAGAAAAATTAACAAAAATTTGAACAGAAAAACTAAAAAAATGACTAGACCGTTGATTCTAAGCTTTCTTAAAATCCTTGTGTCCTCGGCAAGGGCGCCAAAAACTTGACGTGAGCGGAGTGTGTATAATTTTTAGATATATTTTAAGTACTTTTTACTCTCTTATTAAGCTTTAAATTTATAAAACACGATATAACACCATCACTCTCTATAATATGTTAGGGCAAGTGCACCCATCCGTGGGCATACTATAGTGATGGTAAGATACCGAGATTGTCCAAGAACACAAGAGCTATTAATACCGGATTATCGTTAACGTCTAATCGACCCAAACTTTGAGGAAAGGTTTTTAATAAGTAAAATAAAGAAATAATATAAAGAAAATAAGAGAATCAAATAAACAAGATAGAATCACTTGGTTCCGAATCATCTTTCATGTACCCTTTGATGATTTCCGCACTTTGGGTTTTTTTAAAAAATTATCTTGATTATAGTGGCATGTCCCTCTTTTGGAGGCAACGCTACCCTCGGCCATATTAGTGTGAGTCAACAGAGATACAGTCCTGCTAGGCCGGAATATTGAAAAATAATTAAGTGAGTTATTAATGAAAAATGTGGCATGTCCCTCTTTTGGAGGCAAGCTACCCTCAGCCATATTGGTCTGAGTCAGTAGGGATACAGTCCCGCAAGGATGGTTCAAAGTTTTAATAATAATTTATTTATAAGGGATTCAAGCCATTCTTACTTCCCTCTATTTGATGCTATCTGCCTCAAAGGAAGTCTTAATAAGCTTGAATCAAGTCCTCGTAGGATCTATACACTAAACGAGGCAAGAACTTTACCGAAACCACCTTCTAACCCTCTTCTAGGCAGTTAATGTGCTTATATAGACCGTAAAGAAACGAATGAGTGAATCGACAAAAGATGAAGAAGTGATAGGATCAAATCCACTTTCAATATAAAAAACTAGTTATAAAGTCATTAATACAAACCCAATTAAAAAGTTAACCAATGATTGGAAATCAAAAGTAATACATAAAGATTTTGTATTCACCAAGTGATGTAAGAGATTAGCCAACCATGGCCATAGTTTGACAAAGACTCTTACGATCAATCTTGGATCCCGAGACTACTACACATTCTAAACTCGAATGATTGTGGTGGATGATGGTGATGGAGTGGTGGCAAGTGAGAGAGAAATGGTTTGCCAAGGATTGAGTTGCAATTGAACCAAGCACCCTTATTTATAGCTGGAAACAAACACTTTACATGGCCCCGTGCCCGTTGGGCATGGCCCCTTGTCATCCTTCTTCTGTGTCTTCATTAAATGAGTTTGTCAGTCCGGATGCTTGCACAGCCTCATGTGTCAACGGCATGGCCCCGTGGCCATTGTACTTGCTGTACTATCCAAGATTTGCATATTTGGAAGTTGACCCCGTGTCTCTTGTCTGCTTCTGTTTGTCTTCTTCTTTCTGGAATCTTGAGTGGGACATGACCCCATGCCTAGCAGGCATGACCCCGTGCTTGACTTCTGTTTCGTTTTTTTGGTCTTGGGGTGAAGCTCGGAGGGTTGGCATAGTATCATCTTTCCTTCTTTTGTATTCATGTTAGTTTTTGCCGTTATTTGTTCCTTTTATACATGTAAGCTCTTTTAATCCTTTAAATCAAAAGTATACAAAGAAACACACTTTTTCCAACGTTAGTACTAAAAAGGGTTGATTTTACCTTATTTGATATAATTTATATGTTGCATTTGGCGCATATCAACGATCTAGATCGGATCATACAACCTGATTGATCTCAAGTATCTATTCTCTCACTGTTTGGTTCATTGAAGAAACCATAACCTAAATCAAGATCATACAGCCTTGGAGTTGATTGTGGTTTCGGTGTTGGTGCTTTCTTTGGAGTTTGCTGTGATGGTTTAGAGATCAGCGTGTTAATGTGGATACTCTCTGTGAATCAACAGTTTCTTCAACCACAGGAGTTCCCTTCTTTACCGTAACTGGCACCTCTTCAGCTGGCTTGTCCTTGATAGATTCATCAATTTCAGGCTCATCTACAAGTCTTAGACTAGAAGTCTTTCTATTTTTCTTAAGTTTAGATGTACCCGTTGTTTTAAAATTCAACCTTGATTTTTTTTCTTCCTACCACCAGTCTTTGGTTTCTCAATGATTGGTACCTAATCTTCATTTTTCTCTTTCTCAATCTTTCTTTTCTTAGCCATCTCTATATCATTCGGAAAATCTGGTTTTGATTCAGTTGCTTTGCCATCTGTTTTCTTGTCATCTTTCTCTTTATTCGACATAGCAAAAACCACAATTTCTTCTTTAACTGCTGGCTCATGTTGTTTCTTTGATGTTGAACGCTTACGCTTAGGTTTTGAACTTTCACCTTAAACCTCTTCTTTGTTGATACACTTGCTTCTTGAATACTTAAATTTCTCCATTTTTTCGGTTCTTTCGCAGCCTCACCATCCGAATCACTATTATCATGCCTCCATTTTCCTTTTTCCAATTTAGCGTAATCTTTGTTATTCGGCCTTCCAAACAAATCTCTGAACGCAGGAAATGTTTTTCTACCATGATAAGCAATCAATCGTGCAAATATTGCACTAGTCATGTGATCCAACTCCATAATATCATCAACAGCTTTATCCAGATTAGATAGTTGAGAATCGATCAAGATTTGCAGAACTCTTGGCTACATCAACCATTTCTTATCTCCCAGATTATTCACCATGTTGAAAAAAATTATCTTTGAAAAGTTAAATTTTAGATTTAACATCAAGGATGCAATCACGCTCATCTAGTAATCCGTCGCCACACTATAACCACCCTTGCAACGCCCCAAGCACATCACCACTACATGCATTAAGAACTTATACGACTTGGGCAGGCAACTCTTCGCGTAACTAGTGGCGTTCAACTCTCCATCATAACCCATTTTAAGGAAACACCTTTTGACTTGTCTTTCATCGAGTAACTCATGATTACTAGCAGCATCTTTAAACTCTACTTCTTCTTGAATTAGATCTTCTTATAATAATCTGCTTCTTCTGCACCATTGAATGCAATTCATTACCAACCAAACTAGCATTCTCCCAGAACTCCTAATAATCTTCTAGTGTGGTGCTCTTGTAACTAAAATTGCCTGGATGATTCTTGACTCCTTCAAGAAAGGCATTATCGGCGCGAATGGCTTTGCTTTTTCATGAGTTTCATCTAGAAATGCACAAATATTATGTTTCAGATCATGACCTTTATCCTTCTCTGGTTTCACCATCTGCACATATACACAAAGTATAAATCTGACAATTTTTTTACAAATGAATGATCCATAACACACATGACACGCACGAGCCTTTAATGCATGTATGTACAACTTATACGTATGAGATTGGCCCGTATGAGACTGATGGGTATGAAGACTGTCACGTATGAACATTAGCGTATGAAAGATTTGACACGTATGACGAATACATGCGTATGAGGTATTTAACACGTATGAGACCTATAAACATATGAATCAATTAAGCACGTATGTGATACCTAAGACAAGTATGAGTTGTTCATACGTATGAGCTACATCCGCACGAATGAGTTTCATAGCTTGAACATGAATGGATCATCCAAAACATGTCCAAAATTCGTGTTTTTCATTCAATCAAATATACCACAATCATCAGACAATACAAACAATCAAAACACCTATGTCTAATTGTGTTTTAATCCATGTTTTATTCACAAATCTATCACTTAGGGTTTCAGTTTCATTTTAAGTCAGATTTACGTCGTCTTATGGATTCAAATACCTTGAAAATTATACAAATGTGATCACAAAGACAAGATGAAGAAATCAATATCAAAATGACAACAAATCTCCACAGTATTGGCAAATTCTCTCTCAAACATTCAAGTTGTAAATGCGATTATACGCGTATGAGGTTTCTTTATATACCACGCTTGTGGCTCATACGCACATATGACTTCATATGTGCGTATCAGCACTCAACCGTCTCAACATTCCACATTCGTTTCAAAACTCTCAACCGTGTGCTTTGCTAATGCGCTTGGATTGGTTTTTCATACGTATGAGATAAGCCAAGCACATGTGAGTCAATATTTACAAATTTTCAATTATAACCCCAACTTTTAATCTGATTCATACGTTTGTTCAACCAAGTCCAAGTTAATAACCTTGGTTTAACATTTTGATCCTTTTACTTTTGATTTTTTTTTCTAAAAAATTCAATTTCCAAGTCCAAATTAATGACCTTGGCTTCAAGTTAAACTTAATAACCTTGGTTGTAACTCACTGTATTTTGATTAGCCCCCAGCCAGTTGTACAAAAACCATATATCAACTTTGAAGAAAAGATTTAGTATCCCATTATTGGTAATTTAAAAAGTGAGAAATAAAATTTTTTTTCGCTTTTTACAACTTTATGCTAAAACACACTGAAAATATTTTTGATTTTTAAAGTAAAACTTGTGAACTATGTACATACAAACATATTTTTGTTAGTTTATTCTTAGTGGATCATATCAGTTTCTTTGAGACATATCAGCAACACCGTTATATACATACTTAGTTTCAAACAACTCACATTCATTATCAATATTGTTTATCCACTTGAACTCAACTTGTTTGTATCTGGGAATTGCTTAATATGATACGCTTAGGTAATATTAGAACAAATTAACAAGTGGTTCCCATTACACGACATACTCCCATATCCGGATATACACAAGAATATCATCATATAGGTGAATATATTCAGTTTACATCTGTAGGGGAATACGAAAGCTTCAGTGACTCAGGTTAGTACCATCGTACAGATAAAGAGTATGAAGTTCAACTTTTGAAGTGGTGTACCTCATAGGTATATTTTTTAGCACAAATACTGATATTTCAATATCATTTAACTTTTGAGGGTTTACGCTTTAAGCATTGTTTATTAGGTATTATAGAAGTTCTAGGTTACACCACCATGCAGACAAAAGAACTTGTATAATACCCTAGATGTTAAACTAATATAAAGACCTAGTATCTCATTATCTTGGCAATTATGTCAAACGAGATTACGGTACCAAGATCATATGCCAATGAATCTTACTCACACTTAGTTAACTGTTTCGTTATGTTTGTATCATTTATGCAACCCTTTTGATTAACAGTGAGCCTACTGATACATCAATTAGTGAGATTGTTATCCACTTTACTTTTCAATTCTTTATCATGTTCTGATAGTCCACTGATGTACTATCATTTCCTCTGTTTAGCAACAAAAACTCTGTTGGTGCATAATGTCTATTGCCTGCGTCTAGGATATATCTGTAATGTTTATAAAGTTTACACGTTAATGTTTAAATGAGAAAATGTAAATTTTATGTATTGATACACTGTGATTCGCACGAAACATAAGTGTGTTTCGTACGAGTGAGTTACTCGTACAGAATACTATTTCGTACGAAACACAGATGTTTGTTAGTGCACGCACTTCAGTACGAGTCATGTCGCCCTATAAATAGGGAAGTGTTGTGTTAGAGCTGGGCACGGATTTGTCATTTCAAACGGCGAAGCTCTGTCAGTTTGTTGACTTGCCTTTGTAACTTGAACGTCTTTAATAGATCAGAAGCAGTTAAACAGTAAGTTCTATCTTGTTTTTCATATCTACCTCTCTAGCAATGAATTCCGCCTCTGCTAGTTGAGCGAGATCAGGTCGATTGCTCATTTTGGGAGCTCGATCCCCGTCCACAAACTCATTTATGTCTTTTTACTGTTTTTGGCTTTTTGAAATTTTTATTGTTTTTTATTTTTCTCTCTATTTCTCCCCATAAAATTAAAAACACCTATTAATTTTCAGAAAGAAAAGAGAAACTAAAATCTAAAAACGATTTTCGATGAGGTTACTTCTTTGAAGTTTCAAAAATCTCAGTACCTACCCAATCACCCTCGGATTCTAAATCGTTTATACCACTAATTTTGAGTAAAAACTCAAATCTTGTTTTATCAAATGCTTTGGTAAAAAGATCTATTTTTTGTAAATCAGTGTGAATTTTAGAAATTTTTGTCAACTTCTTTTCGAAGCAATCTTGATGAAGTGATATCAAATTTCTATATGTTTTGGTTTAGAATGATGTACTGGAATTTTAGTTATTGATATGTAGGCCTCATTATTAACATGAATAGGAGTGTCAAGAAACTGCAAACCATAATCCCGCATTTGTTGTTGTATCCACAGAACCCGAGAGCAAAAACTCAAGGCTGCAAGATATTCTGCTTAGCAAGTTGATAGAGATACGGTTGTCTGCTTCTTACACTGCCACATCACCAACCTGCTTCTAAATAATTGCCAACCGGCTATTGTAGATTTTGCATTCAGTTTATAGCTGCCAAAGTCTGAATCCAAATAAGCTTTCAAGACGAACTCATCTTCCTTTGGATACCACAATCCTTTTCGAGGGCATCCTTTCAAATATCAAAGAATTCGCTTTACGGCTATCAGTTGAGAAGCACGAGGACTTGATTAATAAAGAGAACATAAGCATGTGGGAAACATTATATCTATTCGAGAGATTGTCAAGTACATCAAGGAACCGATCACGCTGTGTATTCTATTTCATTGACCTTATCTCCTGTTGAGTCAAGACTGATGTTATGATTTTGAGCTAATGGCGTGTTCGAAACCTCCAAATCCAAAAACTTCCATAATTATTTGAAACAGTGTAACTCATATCAAACTTATGTCGCATCACGGCCTCGAATTCCTTGCAAATCGTTTGTAGACACGGAAATAATATCATCCACGTAGATTTGAAAGATCGATACCACACTGATTCTGTTTGATTTTGGAAGTGCTGGGTTACTACTGATTGAAGTCTGCTTTGAAGAAAATTTGAATTCAGATACTCTACTACTGTTTCGGATAATCTGTTGCTGTTCTTGAAGAAATTCTAGGGGTTTCGGATAATTTGCATGTGTTTTCGGATAAACTGCTTGAAGATTGACTTGAGACTACTTGTGTTTTTCGAAAATTCTTGAAGATTTGCTTCTGATTCTTTGAAAATTCTGTTGAAGATTGCTCGGAGGATTTTGGAGAGTTTGTTGCAGGATTTTTCGGGATTTCGGTTACCAAGTTTCTCAGATTTGAAGATAACTTCAAAAATTTTGAATATATCATGATCCCTGATTATTCAGAAGTTTATTAGCTGACAATTTCTGTTCTGCAGGTTTTGAATCTACTGTTTCGAAAAAGGACTTCGAGTGACATCATTTCGAATAACTGTTATTTTGAACAAGATCATCATTTCGGGTAGCCACTATTTCGAACGAGATCACTGTTTCGAAAAGGATTTCGAGTTACACTGTTTCAAATAACTATTAAAGTTTTTGGATTTGGAGGTTTTGAACAAAATCACCGTTTCGAATTGCTACTGTTTCGAACAAAGCTGGGTTTTGAGAAGGCTACTGTTCCGAACTGCTAAGTTTTCGAATTTGGATTGTTTTCGGATTTCATGACTGTTGACATTTTTTAATATACTTAAGTTATTATTTGGTAATTTAAAAAAAATGATGAATATAAACGGACCTCACAAATGCCAACTTGGCTGCCATTCGATCTCAAACCTTGGCTTTTCATCAAGAACTGGATCAAATCATCTGTACTTCTACCGAGGTTCCCAGGCTACTGTATGGGGATGACTATTATGAATGAAAATTTTGTTTTGAGCAATGCTGTAATGCAAAGGAACCAGGAGTCTGGAGGTATGTTAGAGATGGACCTCAAATTATCATGTACGCTATAGAGGCTGATCCTATGACTCAAATTCCAAAGACCAAGTATTTATGGACAGAAGAGGACAAGAAAATTCAAGAAGACGATGATAAGGCCATGGCAATTCTTCCTATGGCACTTGGTCCAGATATCTCCATTGTTGTAAGATACTGTGGAATGAACAAAAAAATTGCATGAAGGAAATGCTGATATGAAGGCGAGCAGAGTACATATGTTGAATCAACAATTTAGCTCCTTTAATCATACTTACGGTGAAACCATTGAAAATCATATTAGAAGGTTTGTTAAGCTGGTCGCGCAAATGATAAGTGTTGGTATCACCATTACGAATAGTGGCATGAATCTTCAACTCCTAAACTCCTTGCCAGAGAATTAGGATGCTGATATTGCTATGATCAAGCTGACGAAGAATTTGAACGATGTCACACTTAGTGAATCTGATTGCTACAATCAAGTCGTGTGAAATTGATAATTAACAAAGAGACTTGAACCACAAAAGTTCTTTGATGGCTGCCAGTTTGACCAGTTCTAATAATGCACTAGTCTCTTAAAATCATCCCAACATTGTGTTCAGACCTGTTCATGGGGTGTCAAATGCTAACCCAAACATTGTTTTGAGTCCTTTAACCCAACTACAAAATCCAACTATGTGTATGGGCTTTGGGTATTGACGGGCCAGGCCCATTAGACATATACCCATCTGGAAACAGTACTTAAGGATGGTTTATTTTTTCGAATCAATCATAATCACATTTAATCATTTTGGATTCTCTCTCGATCTCAAAGGACTTCTTCAAATCTTCAAAGTGTTCATATTCGAATCCTCATCATCTTCAAGGTGTTTTTCAGGATCTGGATGGATTTCGGATAAATCATCGATTTCGGATAAATCAACGATTCGATATATTTCGGATAAATCAACGATTTCGGATAAATCAACGATTTCGGATGAGTCATCGATTCGGATAAATCATCATACATTTCAGATAAATTATCATGCATTTCAGATTAATCATTGCATTTCGGATAATGATCAAAGCATTTGAATAAACATTTTTCAAAAAACCTAGCTTGAGTTATTCGAAAAGTCTCTGATGTTTTCGAAAACCTGAAAAGGGTCATTAATTTAAACCTTCTAGTATTCGAAACTGTGTTTTGAACTTTTTGTCCCTTTGAATTCAACTCTTGGACCTTTTGAACCTTAACTTTTCGAAAACTCACATGACAGTTCAAAATTGTGAATTGACCTGTTTGACTTGTGGACTTTTGTTGAAAATGTTGACTCAGTTGACTGGTTGACTAGTCAATTATGTTTTGATGTTTATCTCACTTGGTTAGTTTTGTGCAGGTCATGGCTGATCAGTGAAAGTCTTTACAATCAAGTGGGATATCTTTCCAATTCTCCAACTGAACATTTTGAGGAGTTCAATTCGATGATTGTTGGTCTGAATTCATGTCGAATTACACACACATTAAAGGCTAATCCAGTAATTTGCATCGATATGATCAAAGATTTTTGGCTGTCTACCAATGTAAACCGGAGTAGAGAAGAAGGATCAGGATCAATAGACTCAAAAATTCAAGACAAGGATATCGTGATCTCTGAAGTAGTGATTCGTGAAGTTTTAAAGTTTAGAGACCAACCTAATCATCCAACGTCTTTGGAAATAATAGCGTGATGAAGATTTTGTGGAAGTGAGTTATGAAGGTGTTTATCCAACAATGTTGAAGAAGTTGTTCCCGTCGTACTAGTGATTGCTCGTACATATATTTTTTCTATGCGTATCAGAGAACAAGGGTGGACTGAATCAGTTAAATCAAGTACAAACATGTGCGATGGTTGCTTTTGTGAACGAATGGGATTATAATTTCCGCTTTTGTATTTGATAACATGAGAAGAATGCTGGAGGATCCGAAGAAGTTCCTTATGCTTTATCCACAGTTTATTCAGATGATCCTTGATGAGAAGTATCCAGAGCTGGTTAAAAGCACGAATGTGTTGAATTTGAAGCCGATGGGTCCAAATTGTTTTGATAGGTGAAAAGAAATCGAGAAACTGCAAAGAGGCATCAATTTCTGGGAAAGTTTAGACCGGCGATAGGCCAAGTGCCCACTCCAACACCATTGAATGCCATAGTTGCTAAAGAACACGATGTACAGTTTCTGGGAGTTGGGGTTAAACCAGAGATAGAGACAGAGGATTTAGTAACTGATGATGAAGGAACTGAGTGTGATGTGGAACTGATGGAAGCGGTGCAAGCTGAGGTACCCATTAAAGAACTACTAGTGATGAATTCTGAAAATCTTGCAGCTTTGATAGAGTCGTTACAGGATAGTCTTGGGAATCCTCCCTCTGTGATTACTCCTACACAAGGAGAACAAGCTAAAGATGATGCTGCTGAAGATACTGATTTAGTATCACGCAAGAGACAGAGAGTTGACCCTAAACCAAGCTTTACTGATATGTGAGCCCTATTGCAGAAACCAAGCCTGTTATCATAACCGAGCCTGAAGTTGAACCTACCATAGCCCAAGAAGATGCCATACCAAATTTCTTGAATCTCGTTTCTAGAGACAACTACCAGAGTAGAACCGCAAAGTTCGAGTGGTTTTCATTTTAATGTTGGTGGAAGTTCAAGCGGTGGTATGTCCGAACATGAAGAAAATATTTTACGAGCAACTGAGAAAATGAAGTTCATTTAAGATTCTGATAGTGGTGATGATAAGGATGTGGATGTGGTGAAGTTGCAAAAAAGAGTGGTTGTGCTAGAACAAGATTTTATTCTAAAAGATGCATAGATCTAGTTTTACAAGATCAGGTGTCCAACAAAGATCAAACTATCAATCAGCTATAGAGTGATGTGAATCTGATAATGTCTATGGTGTTTGATCTAAAAGCAAAGTTAGAAAAGAAATTTGGACGTGAGTTTGATGATCAAGATGATGATCCAATGAACGCTGAAAGAAGAGATAGAACTACTACAGAAAAGGAAGCTGAGATGCTGAACGAGAAGTTGCTTTAAATAAGTATCTTGAAACAGCTCAACAAAAGAAGAGGAAGTTACCAGCGAAGAAACAAAGTAATAAACAAATGTTGATAATGAAGAATCAAGATCTAAATCTTCTGGATGAGAACTTCCAGCCTAAGGATCCAACAAAAACGTCTGACCGATATGTGATGGAGTTGGGAAAGGTCATTATGATAAGGTTGGGAACAAATCAGGAATTACTAGTTGGAAATACGATCATGACAAGAAGATGTGGTTAGTGATAAGAGAAAGTGGGAACATGGAATATTATTCTAAGGAATCTCAGTTTGAATTTTGGACGAAGATTGATCTAAAGAGTTTGCTAAGAGCTCCTTACACTGATTTGGATCCAAATCAGCGTTAAAGAGGTTGGGTGTTCTTAACAAAGCTCGAAAAGGAAGTAAAGAATGATTTTCCTAACATGAAATGTGCTCAATCTTCTATGAAAAAGAATTGTCGTGTTTGTGAACCTTACACTGGAAGAACTGTTAAAACAATTATCTGGCCTCCAACTAAGAAGGAGAAGATTATTCCAGGTTCCCCAAAATTTCCAAAGGGAGTTTTGAAGAACTTAAAATTCTGGGCAAATGATCCAAAGATGGGTGAGGTTGTGATTGTTACTGAAAAAACTGCATATTGTTTGGCTGACACGTTGGATTTAATAAGATTTCATGAAGAAGATATAAACATCTTGAGAAAAAACCAAATATCCACCAACGAAAAGTATGAGGTATGTGCAAAGTCATGGACAAGTGCTGTAGTGGATGGGCCCTTGAAGGAAACGCACCAATGAAAATTGTATGTGGATGCCGTTCGTCAACCAGAAGGAAATGCAGCTGGTGGAGCGTCAAATGGAAGAATAATAATGTATAAACCTAAGGGAGATTGTTGGGCCCTTGAAGGTTTATACATTATTAATGATATAGTAGATTGGGCTAAGTGTTAGTTGATTGATTTTGGGCTTGTAAGAGGGCTTGGTGGGGGCGATATGGGCTTAGGGTTTAGGGGAGTTGTGGGCTCAACTCTCCTATAGATACATGTTTTGTGATTATGGTTTAGATTGTTGACTCTACAATATTTTGTAGAAGACTTGTATCAGACAATTCTCAATTGTCTGCAAGTTAAGCTTTTGGTGTTAGTTATTCTATTCATCTTATTTTCTTGTGTTTGTTATTGAATTAAGTTTGATTGGGTGATTCCACTACCAATCAAACTAGTTGTGATATTGTTGTTTGATCCAATTTCGGGGCTTACAATGATTTTTAGGAAGTTCAGATTGAGTAGTACTTTTTGTATGAAGGAATGGTAGATTGAACATGACATAGTGCAGGATGTATGACTTTGAAGGTCAACAAAAAAACTGAATTGACTCAAACTTGGGTCATGGATAGGAATATGAAACCCTTGAACGAAGACTTTGGGTTATGATTTAATAACCCGGAAGTTACCATAAAAAGGATAGTTGTGACGGTAGTGACATTAGAATGATGGTTAAGCTTCTAGGAAGTATGAATAAGTGAGAATGAAATAATAGTTATATAGTGATAGTGACAACCTCGAACGAAAGTTGGTAATATGCATACATACATGGTTTAAATTACCATGTGCTAATAAGAGTACTCAGAAAGAATGTTAACAATAGAATACCTACGTAACTCATGATAGTACTCATGTGGCTAACGCCAGAATGGAATATTAGATGGAAATTAATCGATTCACTATGATTAGTAAATGTATAAAAGTTTTACACGTAATTAAAAAGGTAAGAACAAAACATATAACTATGTGTATACGTGAATAATACCTCGTGAAGAAATCACAAGTGTATACATGCTGGAATAAGCATCTTGAATGAATAGAATGAAAGAGTAAGATTGGAATTGGTCTAGTAGGAATGAGAAGGGTTTTGGGGACGAAACCTTTTTTAGGGGGGGGGGGTAGACTTGTAACGCCCCAAAAATCGAAACTAAATAGAATAGAATGTTTTCTTGCTTTATAGCATGAGATAAAAATAACTAAGTTATGTAACCTAGTTAAAAACATAAGGGTTAGGACGAATGGAATGGAGGTGTTGGTTGCAAATAACCAAAAAACCCAAATAGAGGGACTAGAAGTGGCAAGTAGAGGAAACCTTATAAAATTCGAATTATAAGTGTGTGTGTCAACACACACATGGAGAAGAAAAGGGGTTCTTCCCCAGCCCCCCACAAATTGATGAAATTGAACGAGGATTTGAAGCCAAAATACTTGCATGATTGAAGAATTCAAACCATCTAGTAGTAGCAATCATAAGGTATGGTGTAGATTTTGGAAGAAAAGGCTATGTCCTCAATCCTCTATATAGTATAAAATTAAGCATGAAGGTGGGTTGGGATCACCAAAGAGAACTTAGATTATGCATGATTTTAAGTAAATAGATGTTTTGAAGTGAAACCCATTTGTGATGATGCAGGTGGCGACATGGGTGTATCACTCATGTCCAAATTCTTGTGCAAATTTGATGAACTATGTAGTATGTGACAAATACTTGTTAGTTAGGTTAACGTATAGTATGGAATTTATTTGATGCTTAGTTTTGTTGCTGAATGAAAGCAAGAAGGAGGACTGAGAGCATGAAATACTTGTAAAATATGCATAGATATTAGTACGCATGCCAAGTGTTTGATGAAATGTCTAGTAGATTTTGAATGTGAAATTATGTACTAGCAATGGATGACATGTGTAGAATATGCCAATAACATGATTGATGGCAATTGAACATGATATATATATATATGTATGTATATATATATATAGACTTAGTAGTAAATGATGATGTTATGATTATGTTAAATTGGCTAACTTTGTATGTTGTTGCCAAATGTAGAATCATGAAAGCATTAGTATGTGTAAATTGATTATGTGTATATTGTTTATGCAATTAAGTGATCATGTAGTTGTATGTGCCACACAACATGAATATGAAATGCATGTGACGTTATTACTATGGTCTACCATATTAAGATAAGTGTGTTCATAAGTTGAAGTTATATGCTTGAAGGGTTGACTTTTTGAAAGTCAACAAGGTATAAAAAGCATGTAGGCATGTTAAGACAAATGTAAGATTAGAGAGATCATGAGATATGTGTTAGACCACAGATGTGTTATGTATGATGATGAATTTGCGTTTAGTGGATATTGAACAATGTGGTTGCCAATTCATGTCTTATACATGTTAATGAACTATCAATGAATGCCGATGAAACTAAGAGTTGAAATGGATGTTGATATGAATGAGCATACATACTAACAACACTAACCGGATTGCTTTTGAGAATAAAACGAAGTGTGGGTACATCATAATTGCCTCATTGAAGGGTTGGCCCTAGGATGCAAAGAATTCTAAAGAAGAACCGAATCGAATGTTGATGAGAATAGGATGGTTGTGAATGTTCAATTATGTATGTAAGATTATATATAATGTCACCAAGTACTAACTATGTAATGGATGTGGTGATTGCAGGTTGCACGGATTTACGGACCGTTATCATGAAGTGTAAGCGACTGAAGATCGAGTTAAAGAATGTGGATTGTATGGGAGTGAGGTCACGTAGTTTAGTAAACGTATGTTATGCTTTTATTTTTTAATTAAGAACAAATAATGTTTATTTATTGTGAAAGATGCATTTTAGAATGGACCTTCAAGTATGTCAGAATGTTTATAACAAAAGGAATTTTATGGTTCGTATTTTCCACTGCATCTTTTGGTTAAAACATGTTAGGGTCTTACTGATTTTATTACTAAGCTTCCTAGAAAAAGTCATGGCAATGATGCCATTCGGGTTTTAGTTGATAAACTAACTACGTCAATACATTTCTTGCTAATCAAAGAGACTTATAGTCTATGGAAGTTAGCTAAGTTATACGTTGACAATAATATTTCTTCATTGAGTACCATTGTCAATTGTAGCAGATAGAGATAGTCGTTTCACATCTCGTTTCTAATGGTCAGAGTGAGCGTACTATTAAACCCTAGAAGACATGCTTAGGGCATGTGTCATTGACTTAGGTGGTAGTTGGGATGACCACCTACCATTGATTGAATTCTCCTACAACAATAGTTATCACACTAGTATTAAGGCTGCACCGTTTGAGGCTTTGTATGGGAGGAAGTATAGAACTCCCGTGTTGGGCAAAGTTGGAGAAAGTCAATTATCTAGGCTTGAGATAGTACTTGAGACCACGAATAAGATAATACATATCTGTGATAGACTCAAGGTTGCTCGAGACAGAGAAAGAGTTATGCCGACAAGAGAAGGGAATCTCTTAAGTTCCAAATCGGTGATAGGGTCATGTTAAAAGTGTTATGCCGACAAGAGAATGGAACCTCTTATGATGACAAGAGAAGGGAACCTCTTATGAGATTTGGAAAGAAAGGTAAACATAATCCCTCGATACATCAGACCATTTGAGATAATCGAATGTGTTGGCACAGTCGCTTGTAGGAAAGATGATCCATATCGTGAAAGTTAAATGGGATTCCCAACGTGGCCCTAAATACACGTGGGAATTAGAATATGATATGAGACAAAAGTATCCCTAGTTATTTGAATAAAGGGAGTAAGGATATAACAACCCGATCATTCCAAACAAATTTCCAAGTGACACATGTCTAGAAATCACCCTTACAATTAAATTGGTTAAAGATGAGGGATTAGAATTGCCAAAAGAGCAAAATAAGAAGTTGAGGGGCTAAATCTGCCAAAAACCAAACTTTTGTTGTGCAGAGGTCCATGCAGACTGTATGGCATATCCCTTGACATCCGCAAGGAGTGCAAGATATCTGTAGTTCGCTGGCAGTAGTAGTTTGCAGCATTTTTGACACCTATCTTCACCATTGGCACCATTCTTCCGGTTGTGACACCTCAATGGACACTAATAAGCTTCTAAAGCCTCCATGGAAACTTTTCCTAACTTCGTGAACCTTTCTTGGCTATAAATAACACTTCTAAGCTCCATAATCTTCATCCCAAACTAAAAAACACCACACTTCAATTAGAAAGTCTCGTGAGAGTTTCTCTAATTCTGCTTTGCAAGCTTCTCTTGGTCTTTCGAAGGAGCCTTCTGAAGTTAGTAAGTCCTTTTCCTTAAGCTCTTTTATAGCAATTAGTTTCGTAGCTTAATTTAGTCTGAGTGTCGAGAATTTCAAACTGTTTGACCTTCAATTCTTGACACTTTGGTCAATTAATTTCACCCAAATGCTCTGCATAATGTAGGTAATAAAACCATACATTGATATCACTTGATCATCACGTCAAATGGGTCAAAATGGCAAGTCAAACCTGGATTTCTAAAAAGTCAAACTCAACTTTATGTAATAACCAAAGAATGAACTTTTAAACATATGTAATATGATATTTTGACATCAAAGTAGTTTATACAACATAACAAAAATATGTTCTAACATATTTGACTTGTCACAAACCCGTATTTATGCATATGACTTGTTGAAATGTCGTAAACCAAATAAATAAATTGTTACGGATCAAAACCATTTCAAATCAGAATGTAAGGTTAACCAACGATATTACGCGAGACTCCTCACAAGAATGGTTATAACTAACATTTTATCCTATCAATGCTTAATCTAGCAGAATTGTGCTTACATCCATGTTAACCGGTTAAGTCTAAATGAGTTATAAAGAGCCATAAATTATCATGGAAATCATTTCCAATCACTCTGAACTATAGAGCCCTTCAGTAATCACACCGAAGACAATAAACTTTGAGTCAGGCTGTACTACGAACTGAATACACTGTGTTCTACACTAGTACATGTAAGTACTTTAAACTGCTTTTATCAGAACTTTGGGATATAGTATAAAACCCCTTGGTTCGAGTAGTGTAATGGGTTAAATGTCTTCATATTGTAATAATCCGATTTAATCCGTATTGTTTGATAACAAAAACTATTAGGGGTTAATATGTGACACCCGGCTATTTTGAGTTTGTATCATACTAGCGTGACACGTGTTATCAATGAATAAAGGAAATATTTTATTGAATTTGATGTTAATTGATGGTATTTGATGTATTGGCAAGTCCAAACTTTGTTAAAAATTATGTTAGTAAAAATAAGTTAAACGTTATCGCGTAACGAACAAAATGTGAAATGAACGTCGGTGACCGCCCGAATAATGTTAAAATCCTAAAAATATTGCGTTATGATTAAAATGTTATTTTTAATCATATCAAGAGAAAAAAACAAGTAAAACGCATAAAAACACTGTTTTACGAATTTAAGCGCGTACTGCGCGATACGTCGCCTATCTCACAAAATATAAACAATGCAGCCAGTCGAGGCAAATAAAATATTGTTCAACAATATTATGGAGGGTTAATTTTTATAGAATGATAAAAATAATTTTTAACGCCTTAAAACGCGAGATAAAAATATTCGGTAGCTAGTTAAATATCTGTTTTTAACTACATACATTATATATATGTATATGTATATGTGAAGTTTGTGGGGGGGGGGGGGAATAGGTGGCAGCCCAAGGTGCCCACCTTTTCCTTCTCTTTGCCAAGTGTAAGACCTTTATACACCATGCTATCATTAAAACTCCAAGAACACTCCATATTATGTAAATCCAACACCCAAAACCTTCCATCTCTTTCCCTTCTCTCACTCTCGGCCGAACACACACACACACACAAACCCCATTTTCAAATATTTGAGTTTTCTTTCAAGATCAAATCATTTCAATAGTTTCAAGTTGGTTTGAAGATCCAAGGGAGTTTCCAAGGTGATTCCAAAAAAGAACAAGCTTCATCTCATCAAAACCCACTAAATCCTTGAAAGGTATAAAGTTACTTTTAAAATTCTATTCTTGATTCATGGTGATGACGATGATGATGATGGAAGGTTTCTAAAAAATTTGGAGTTCTTCACAAACTTAAAATCTAATAACAAATGGGTTTTAAACAAAATAAAAATGGAAGTGTATACATATGTGGGTACGAATATTTGGGTTAGAGTTTGTGTTTTGGTTGTTAGTTGACTTTTATTTGATGTGATTCTTGAAAGATTGTTGCATGCATGGGTTTTCGGATAAAGTTCATATGATTGAAGTTGAATATGTAAAAAGTGGGTTTTTGGAAGTATACAATATGTGTGTCTGTGTGTCTCTGTGTGTGTGTGTGGTGTCTATGTATATATGTATGCATGCACATGAGTTTTGTTTGTTAGTTCATACAAGCATGAGAATGCTACATGCATTAATATTATGATGATTGGATAAATGATTAAAATGAAGATGATGTCTTGGATTATTTGGAAGTTATAATAAATGTATGGTAGATGCATTTAAAATCTTGGATGATGATGATATCATAATCATGCATTAGGTACTTGTACATAAGTATGTATGATGATTAAATGATCATAAGTTGATGAACTTGAAACGGTATGATAAAGATGGATTAAATCAGAATATAAGCATGCTAAAATGATGCTAAATTGTATGTTATGATGATATGAAGTCATGTCATAAGTTTGGTAGCTTTGCATGTTGTACATGAAGCTTAAAAAGTGGTAAAATTGGTGAAAATGCATGATTTATCTGACTTACATGAAATCTGCACTAACATGGATATTAGAACAATTTTATTCAGTAAGTAACATGTGTTATGTTAAAATATGAAGTCGTGACAACTTGGTATGATTATAGTAAATTTCGTACAAGACTATGCGTTAAAAACGGTAAAAATCGACTTTTAAAGTGATTTTTGCAAAACTGTTTTAGATCAGGTCTTAAACTGATATTTTTATAATAAATATAAGTATTTTAACTTATATAAAGTATCCATGGTATTTGGCTAGTCATACGTGACTTCCGACGCCCGAAAATGTTATCAAAACTTTAAAATACGCATAATTCAACGTACACGAAAACGGGTTGTTCAAGGGTGAACTTTGTGTGTTATAATATGATATGTGGATATAAGTATGTGTAATGCGATATGTTAAGTTTTGACATGATAATAGGAGTTAAGACTATGCATGTAAACTTGTACGGTTAAAACAGTAATTTTGTTAAATGTCACTTTAATATGCAACTTATTTGTCGAACATGAAAATAATACATAGGTTAACTTGATAAATTATTTCATGTATAAATGCTATAAATGATAAAATATATAAGTTGATGGAATAAGTATATTACTATATTTGATGATATATTAATGTTTGTGATATGCTCTAAATTATACATATTTTTATATAATATTTCCAACACTTTTGAGTAACTTTGTGGTTATTTTTATCAAATTCTATTCGTATTTGGTTCATAAATAAAGTTTGGCAATCTTAATGAAAACGAAACAAAATGATTTACATGCAATCAAATTTCATTTAATTTGTATATATTATTATTTTTGATTTGTTAAATCCAAATAATTAGGATGATAAAATATTGAAAAAAAGGAAGGAAAAGATACCAAGGGCGGCTATTACGAGCAGAAAGCTACGAATGGCGATTTCGGAGGGAAAAGTCTTACGGATCAAGCTCAAGGTGAAGACGAAGAATCGGGTTAACTTGCAAATAGTTAGTTTTTAGTTTTCGGTTTGTTGAACTTTGTGTTATTCGAACTCATGAACATGATTTACTGTTTGTTTAAGACTTATTTTTTGTTTTCAATGACGTTCTTGGCTAATTCGTATTTTCTACTCAGGTTTGTGATGAATGTTTATTGATAATTAGTAGTATCCTTGTTTTGGTATTTTATTGATGGATTAATATTAAAGTAGGACACCTAATAATTTTTTACTAGATGTGTGTGCATACTTTATTCTAATTTATTATGTTCAGTCGTTTCTCGTGTGTCTTTGTGAATTTTTTCATGTATAGATGCATGTTAGGTTACCTACTTTGTGTTCGTAACTAGTTTATGGTTTATGGTGCACGAATTCCATAGGAACATTATTTGATAATTTAGAGGAGTTTAGTGTTCTACCTATTCTTGAGACCGAAAGGAGATAGATAGTTAGGATTGTCTTTGGTGCTAGGTATTTAGGTGCAGTGAGATCGGGAGGAGATCTGTCAAAGTTGCCTAGTATTATTTGTTTTCCTAAGTCTTGTTAAGTGTTTTTAGCTTACCTGGTACGCTCTAGGGTGTATTGTTATTAGTGAGACCGGGAGGAATCTAGTTTTGGGGTACTTAGTATTGTTGGAGTGACCGGGAGGTGATCCAACCCACACGAGTGAGCTTTATTTGACCTTTAGGATCCTTAGGAGGAGTTGATGAGATCGGAGGAGATCCAGCTTTTCTTTAGTCATAGAGTGTTATGTTATCAGAAGCTGGTTCCATCATAGTTACCATTGCTGAGAGAAAACCGAGAGTCACGAATAAGATTCCAAGCCTGGGTAGTACTTTCTCATCCTTGATTTCACCCGTACGTATCTTAGTTGCGTCTTGTTAGTTTAGTAATCATAGTTAAATCCCTTAGTTTAATAAAAACCCTCAAAACAATTTAAAACCAGTTAAGTAATTAGTTGAGTCAGAGTCTAGTTAGTGTCGCTAGTGTCTCGTGGGTTCGATACTCGGACTTCGTTAGACTTTACTACATTCCATAGGTACACTTACCTGTCAGTGGTCTAGCATTTTGAGAGTCTTAGTTTATAAATATAAAACTAGGGTGTCTAGATTAGGTTAGTTTTTATAGATCATATTCAGCACATCAGTTTGTGTAAATATGTTACAAAGCGCAAATCGTAGATATATTGTACATAAACAGGTGTGATAACGGATATAACGTAATGAGGGTCACCAAAAAAAGCGTTCAAGTTGCAAGAAATATATATAGAGAGAGAATAAGTATATTGTAAAATAACCTTAACGTACATTGCGTATGCGATTGGTGAATCGCACATTATGTTTCTAAAAACACAAAATCTATGGGAAATCGCATGTTTGATATTTGAAATCTCACCCAAATCGCATGTTGATAAAGCCTAGCGTACGCAATGTACGTTAAGCCTAATTGTATGTTAACCTCCCCCTATATATATAAGGAAAGGATAAATAAACCCACTTGTGGTGAGAAAACACAGGAAACTCTAAGCTCCCGACATTCTTTTTTGAAAAAAAATTACACATGTAATATACATGTTTTAAGGGTTTTGAGCAAAACTTTACTTACAATTTCAGTCCCTGCTGGTATATTTCATAATTTCCCTCCATATTCAAATTATGTCCTTCTTTAGTAATAAACTACCTTAAGCCATTAATTAATCTGCAATTAGAAGGTACTAACACAACAACAACAACAACAACAAGAAATCAACATGTAAGTAGAATTGGAAATCAGTTTAGAACATCAAAGACTATTTGGAGTTAAGCTGGGTTTGAATTTTTGGCCTTTAATCCGTTTAACACTTAACAAGTTTAAATTGAATGAGGTTCACCTTCACAACATAAGTAACTCGATTTCAAACATGTAACCATTTGAACATCAGATGTGTTTTACTTGTATAACTACAAATGGGTTTGACTTTTAGAAAACCAAAAATGTTTTGACCTTTCATTAATAAACATAATTAACATGGTTTTGACCTCTCTTTGAGATCTATTTGATCTCTGTTTTGATGCCTCGTGTTTGAACATCAAAAGACCTTTGTTTAGTCCGCTTTGTTTAGTCAAACATGTTTCAACATGAGTAAAACCAATACATGTATCTACTCTCAAATACTAGTTCATCCAAATACATGTAAATGCAAACGGATTATTCACTTAAATAAACATAATGTGGAGCAGCTGTTCAACTAAACACATGTATCTGCTATCAACAACCTGCCAACATTTCATGTTCAAAGGCTTATGTGCAATCAAAACATAATGTGCAACAGTTGTTCAACTTATAAGTAAGTCCAACTATGCATACATCAAAGGCTTGTGTGCATTCAATAGTATAAAGCTACTGATATGATCCTAATGTACAACAGCCACACTCAAGTCTACGCAATCTAATCAAAATTCTACTGAAATGATCCTAATGCACAACATAGAAAGCACAATTGAGCTCATCAAATTCGTTATCCTGTTTGACAACCAAGCACAGTTAAGCTCATCAAATTCATTATCACCCACTTTATAAGTCACACCGCTGTTTAATAACTTCAAACATAGTGTAATAAACATCATTAACACTTTCATTTAACCATTAAAGACCACCATTAACATCCACTTTATAAGTAAAAGAAAGTTTAATAAGCATCAGTAACAGTTTATTAAGCATCCTAATGAACATCACAAAACAAGGGTAAGTCCTGACATAAACTTCAAAAAACCCAAAAATGATAAGGATCAATCCAAATTTGACCCTTTTAAAAAGTTATACTTATCCGAATAGTTTGATATAGTGTGTACAACAAACCAAGCACCCCCTCCCCTGGTCATCATTCTCGCCGGCTAAAACAGAGCTCGATCCTGAACCCCCTTCTAGTCCTCAACAAAACCCGGTCTTGAATCTGGATTGTGTGTCGGGTCACCTGCACGCGAATTCTAACTAGAATTCGATGAAAACCAACCTACATTTCATATTATATACATGGCATGCATAACGAAATCAATGATTTTAAGTATAATTTACACAATATCGTACCAATAATTTGAAGAGTCATCAAGATTATTGTGTATTGCTTCATGTTTTCAATGATCAAAGCTGTTATGTGTGGTTCGCCGGAGCTTCGCTGTTCACCAGGGGTTTTTGGAGGAGAGGGGATTGAATAGGTGCTTGTTTGGGAAGCTAGAGGGTTAATAGGTGTGATAAGGGCCAAGTTTTGGTGAAATCTCCAAAGTACCATTCACACCGTTAAATAACTTAACAGTCAACTGACGGAACCTGGTGGGAGGGACTTGATTGCTAGCAATCGAAAACCACAAGGACCAGACTGTTGAATTTTTCAAATGAGGGTTGAACCTTTGAATGGGTGTAAATCCCAGATACTAAAATTGTACTTTACTCTAATTATTAAATATATTTATGTAACATATTTTATAATATATTTTTTTTACAAATATACTAATTTTATATTTTTTTAGAGTGAATTACATAAAAACATCTTTAAAGTTTATTAAAAGTAACATATTTGAGTACTAACATAAAATTATATAAGGGTATTTTAGTCATTTTACATTGATCTGACTGGAAAAATTAACGGAAGTTAGCCTTAATACTCAAAAGGTGTTACAAAATAAAAAATCATAGAACCTGAACTTGTTACAAAAAAAGTTAGTACTCAAAGGTGTTAGTTTTAATAAACCACAAGCTATCTGTGTAATTAACTCTAAAAGGTATAAAAACTCATCATATTTGTAAAAAAGACATTATAAAATATAAAAATATTTAATAATTATATTTCTAAAACTAATATACATACAATTAACAAAGGTCTATTATGCAGGAAAACATTGTACTATGGACAATATTTCTTTTTTATTTATTTTTATATAATTAATTTCAAATAAAAATATGATAAATACAAAACTCATTCATATTATCTTAAATATATTATAAACACCTCATCTTTCATTAGATTCAGCCATAAAAATTTTTATTATGATTCTTTGTTTAGTTAATATTATATCAAATATGTAGTGAGTTCCGCTCGGGTTTCACACATTGAACATAGATAAAAAAAATACATCGTGACATAGGTAAAATCTTTTAGAATATATAATGTTTCACACAATGAAATTTAGATAGAAAAATACTTCGTGAGTTCTGCTCGGTTTCACATAACGAAACATAGATAAAAAATTACATTGTTACGTGTATAAAATCTTTTAGAATATGTAACTTTTAACACAACTAAACATAGATAGATAGTACATTCAGAGTTCAGCTCAGTTTCACAGAACGAAACGTAAATAAAAATACGTAGTGATGTAAATAAAATATTTTAAAATGTATTTAGGGATATGTAAAATTATGAAGAAAAAAGAAAACACATACAGTAAAACTAGTATCAGTCCAATTTCCTTGACGCATGTTTAACCAGTATATATTCGACATGTTTTCAATAAAGCACAAGGACTATCTTTGTAATCATGGGCGAAACTTTTAAAGGGTGGGAGGGGGCGGCCGTCCCCCAAACTTTTCGCTCAGTAGTGGAGAATATGTAGTTTTCATGTAGAAATTTTTGGGTATATACGTTTTTGACCCCCTGGTTTTATAGAAAATTTTTAGGTTTGGTGACTTATGTGACAAATAGCAAATAACCAGTAATTCCGTACAATCTAATCACTACTTTTAGTACATAATCTCATGCATTATATCGTATTTGATTACGTAATTAAGTCGTATGTCATATCATAAGCATAGGACAAGTGAATCATGCCATAACATATATTGGTTTCTGTTACGACGAAACAAATCAAACTATGCCCTAAAAGTGTTGGTAGAAAGTGTTGGGCGCACTATTCGCGGTTGCACTATTCATGTCAGCAAAACCGCTAAAACGAAATAGAACAACGATTAATGGCATGCTAATGTCATAAATGAGTCCATATATACATGAAAACACTAATTGGGAACACATCTTGCAATTATACATAACTTTCTGGTACAACGCCTAAATTACAAAATTGTCCGTTTCGACCAAAAGGGCGACAATTTAAGTTTGTCCACAATATTAATTCGGTATTTTCCGGATTCCAGAATTATAACAAAACAATGTTGAACACCCTAAAACAATATGAGAATAGCATAAATACATAACATACATCGGTAAAACAATTCACAACTTGACCGGAAAGCGACCAGTTGTCGAACCGACGAAAATTTTAATGGCCGATAGACTCATGCATCCGTCTAGAGAACTAGTTAAGCCTCATTTGGGACTCAAAGTCCTTTCAACTATCTTGAGATCACGGAAACACAACTTCCGAAAAAGTTCGACGACGAAATATATAAGTGCCGAAATCGAGCGAACAACAAGACGAAAAGCTTTTCGACCATCCTAACTCAACATATACTCGGCTAATGAACTAGTTAAGCATATTTTTAGATCAGAAGTGCCTTAAATAAACGCCATGACACTTATGGTGGTCAAAAACCAAATCTCTCGGTACGAAATAATAAAATTTGGATATTAGCCGATATCGTACCGATGAGTGAACTAGTGACGTTTTCGATATCCGAAACTAATACCGATTAGTCAAGAGGACTGATTAACATTGATTAACACCCTAAACCCTAATTACTTACTAATGATACAAAATCAACCCCTAATCACCATACTTAACCTAAACACCTAAATATCTATTTTTCAACACATGTTATAAATAATACTTACACTTAACCCCCCATGTGGGCCCCCACTCACTTGATTATGTTGAAAAATGAAGATTTAGGCATGGAGGAAAGATGTGATCTTGACTTAATAATTTATATAAACCATCACCATGTCTTCCATCATTGTTACTTAAAAAAAATTAAACAAGCTTCTCTCTAGTCTCTCTCTTCAACGGCTCACTTTCACCACCATAGACCACCACATTTTCACCACTAAACACCCATTTTATACACTTTAAAGCCACTACAAGATCATCTAAAGTGCATGCAAGGATGGAGGATCATTAGGGCTTTCTTGGAGCTTCATCTTCTTCCTAAATCTTCACTAATCTTATGCAAACTTTGTAAGATAAATTTCTTCACATTTAAGTTTCTTACAATACCTAGTTTAAGGAAGTACAAGTTGATCATCTTGAAAGTAAAGAAAATACAACTTAAAAACCCTACCTCACCATAAAATAACACTAAATATAGTTATATATATATATATATACACTTGTTGATCTCTTGGGTGGTTATTTACAAGTTAAAAATAAGAAATTCTTACAAATTATATATATATATATATATATATATAAATACTTGTGGGAATAAAAACATATGTATATGCATATTTTGTCACCAAAAGTTATGTGTAATTACATGTGTATGTGTGTATGTATCTAGAATTTTAGGGTATATACCACAAAATACCCAACTTATACAAATACTACAAACACTTGAAAATATTACCAAGTGTAGATGACACAAAAAACATACACTTTTACAATATGTCAAAACAACGATCGGACGAACGGAGTAATGCGGACGATGGGCGAATGTACACAATACCCTGTCGCGTCGTCGACCAACGAACAAATCGCCAACATGAACAGTTACTACGACGATGGGGGATCTTCGACGCGAAACAGTATATTAAAATACAACGATGCCATGTCTAAAATAAGATATTTTAGACACTTAACATATATATGTGTTAACGATATCAAAATCCGAAAAGTTAAAATGTATAAGAATTTACTAAGTGGTTTTATAAAGTATATAAATATACTTAAAAAACTATACTTAGTAAAAATTTATAAGTGTAAGAATTATATATATTTGGACTCTTGAAAATAAATTGGGCTAAGCGCACTATATAAAAGACATGTGCACGGCAGAACTACACAAAGACATAAAATACTTGAGCTAGGCCCAATCATATAAAGACATGGGCTAGACCTAATGACATAAATTACATGGCCTAGGCCCAATGACATAAATTAAGTGGGCTAGGCCCAACCACATAAAGACATGGGCTAGGCCCAATCACATAAAGACATGGGCTAGGCCCAATGACATAAATTACATGGGCTAGGCCCAATCACATAAAGACTTGGGCTAGGCCAAATGACATAAATGACAAGGGCTAGGCCCAATGACACGCGTGCAAGACACGAGGACATGTGAAGGGCGAGGCCCGTTCACACACGATCTAAGAATGACAATATATAATATATAATATATATATATAATATATATTTGAGAAATATATGTATAAAAAATATTAATCGAACAAACGAACTACCAACACTATGATAACATTAAAAGTTGTTCTAATGTGATAAAAATATGCACAACAAGAATTCAAGATGAACAACTAGTACGAGGTCCAAAGAGACCTAGGTGTCTAATGAAGTTAATATACATGTAGGTTACACACGTGTACGGACACCAAACGTTGATAAGTACGACATACGGAACGCAGAGTTGTGAGTTCATGTCCCTCCATTCAATAATTTCAAAGTTTTGTTTTAAAACTATCGAGGGGAAATACATGTCATAACAAATGGTATGTTAGCTATGGAGTTAGACGATAACACGATCAATGTGCGTAAGTAGGATGATGACAAGAGTAACCATTAATCACTTAGTGACCAAGGTGCAAAAGGTATAGATATATCGAGTTTGAGACACGCTCCACTCCTGGTTTGTTAACCCTTTAGGAGTGCTTTTGTGATCCCAATTGATGTCAAGAGTTGTCTCGGTTTGGTTACTTACTTATGGTACATATGTCATGGTGCTAGCTACACACTGATAGATCCTTAAACTCCATGAATGCTAATAACATACAAAGATTTCATTACTGGATAAAAACAAGACATCTCATATGAAAACAATAACTACCTGAACTCACCAACTTTATGTTAACTTTTTAAAATTATATGTATTCCAAGACGCAAGAGTTGAGCCGGTGATCACTTCGGGAAATGGGAATAACATGACAACGAATGTTACCTTTTGGAGGATTTGCCTCTTATATCCAAACCTCGTATGGGTATATAGGAGTCAAAACCTCATCATGCTTTTACAATGAAAACAATCTTTTATTATGCTGTAATGTATTTCAAACCACATTTTTTTATGACAATGTGAAACTGTTTGGAAACTCATGATTTCACTTTTGGAAACTTGTAAACATTGGTTGCAAATTAATATAAGCATGGCATCGTTGTTGATTTACAGTTGCTTACATGATTGGATGCAATGATTACCTCATAGTCACACGTTTGCGCTTCCGCTACGACCAAGGTGTGATAGATTGGTATCAGAGCTCCGATTGTAGTGAACCGGAGAAAAACTTTTATTAAAGTTTGGTCTACAATCACCAAAGGCTCTCACATGAAAACAAAGTTTATAACATTAAGGAAATTTTTCGGAATTATGACAAAAATGACAAAAGGTTTTCATTGTGACACAATAACACGAGGATATATCACACGAGCTTAGCCATAAGTAATGAAAAATGATCAATACATGATTATTCTATGAGAAATAGACACATTACGTTATAAGATTATGTGTCATGAAAACGTTACAAAGGAAAGAAATCCCGGCTAGATGGGATTTTATGTGATTATATATATATAATTTACTTACAAATGTGTTGTACGGAATATTTTGCCAAGAACGAAATACCTTCTACTACGAATATTATTATTATCCTTGACTCGCACAATGAGAATATCGACCTCGCATCTATTGCGGAGCTTATGGCGAACGTGGTTCCTAAGTGAGACCTTATGATCGATTCACATAAGGTGGTTGTTTTTCCCGCGGATGCGGATATGCCTGGCTTTGGTGGTAACAAAGAGGCGGAGGTGGTAGCCTTGGACGACACCTCTATTAGCAGGACGAGGTCCCTGTGACCCATATTAATCATTAATAACGACACTCATATTCAGACAAGGAAGGTGAAGTACTCATCTTGAAGGTGCCCCTCCAGTTATTTTTGTTGCAAATTCTCTCTATTTCTAAATTTCTCTAATGACGTGCCCTTTCGCGAGTAATGTCAACAGACGATAGCACATGGACTATCAAGAAGGTCCCTTCTATGTTGAAGGTATGTAGACAATAGCGTCCTCTCTCTGGCTGATCGTCGTCTTTGAACGGTAGAACACTAGGGTGACCATGCAAGGCAAGTTATTATTACAGGGGCCCACGTAATAATAACTTACAGTGGATGAGAATCCTGGTGGGCTATGCGGGTCAAGCTAATGGTCACTACCCATTAGAAATTGTAAGGTTGTTCGAGTTTCTATCTAGTGGGACACTAACCGGGTGGTTGCAATAACACCCTACGATACAGAAGCATCACACGTATTTGTTCGCATATAACATTCCATCTGTATCACGAGTCAATTGAGACTAGTCATCTAAACAAACAAAAACTGGTTGGCCACCCAAGGAGGATATTTCCTCAACGGTCTAGAGTTCTTGTACATGGGTTGGTTCCATGGTGTCTAGGGCACCTCATCTAATTTATTGGAAAGAGATTTCATTAAATTCCGTCGTTTGACATTTGTCTTATTCCAAGCGATGGTATGGCACGAGCCATGCTTCAATACCCTCATTGCATTCTATTCGAAATCTATGGAAATTATAACAATCTAGCTGGAGCTCGTGGAGCTCAAGGGATATCAACGTATTCGTCACACGGGTACGGGTTGGGGTGGTGAAGGATTTTTTTCCTACGTTGTACGATCGAAGTATGGAATACATGCTATAAGGTTGGAGATGACCATTTAGTTTCTCCTCCTCAACGAGTTATTTCCTTTCCATTCAGATATATGGCCGATACATGTAAGAGGTACTACGAATCTTGGATTGTTGTTATTCACTTTATCATTGTTTCAAACATGTATGAACAATGCAATCTTGAGGTTTCCATGACCGATGGCATTCGTTATTCTTGGGTATTAAGAAGAAACATGGCGCCAAAAGAAAGGTCTACACCCAAAAAGGGTTAGTAAATCCATGACATGGGTAAGCCGAACTAGAGTTCTTATGGAAGGACATACAGTTGCGGAAATCACACGACACCAGGGTAACTTAGTCGACACTAGTGACGAAACTGGTGGTACTGGTAGTTCAAATGGTTCGTATCCCAATAGATTGGGAACGAGTGGCAACACTACACCTAAAGATGCGATCATCCAAAGTTTTAATTCTAAGGCTTTTCCGGACTGTAAGCCACGAGACCTCATTGGTGCGAGAGGTGCGGTGGGTTAGGTCCTCTAAATAAAAACAACGGAGTCGGTTAGCAATGCTAGTAAATGCACTCCTAAGTAAACGATTAGGTAAACAAAGAGTCTCCTGCTGAATGCAGCATTAACTTGGTGAAATCCTCCAGTAGAAACTTTAAGGAGTGATACTACGAAGAGGTTATCATAGGAAGAACTCAAAAATCTTAGGCGAGAAGAGTATTGCTCGCTGACTGGAATTCCAAGGGTAGAAACGGGATCCTATAACTTAATCATGATTGCAGCCAATGTTGTTGGTTACATTCGATGCTTTCACGATCTCTCAAGGGTTGTACCATACTAGGGAACACCTGATATCAAATGCATTGAGCGCTACATTTGGGGTTTAGCCTCTAAGAACCAAAACACGACCACATCATCCCTCCCTACTTTCATCACTCAAACAGTAACTCTCCCAGTTAGTCTCACCAAGGATGCGGTGAGAATGGGAAAATATCAAAGAAAGGTGCGGAAAGGAAGGAAACGCATGCGGAATCTACTAGCAACGGGAAGCAAAAATACACACCTCTTAAGGCAGGATTGAGAGTGAGTAACAAAGAAAGGGAACTCCCGTGATGATAGAAAGGAAGGCAATTGCTGCCATAATTGATGCTAGCACCAAGAAATGTGTTGATAACTTGCTGAAATCCTAAATGTGATAAGTGAAAATATCCTCATGAGGGCACTTGCAAAAGTGCCAAGAGTAGAAGTGTGATGAATCAAGACAAAAAACAGAAACCAATAAGTTAGTAAGACTCAACCAAGAACAAGGATGTTAAGTGTGGCATGAAGGCCACTTCAAGCATGAACGTCTCAAGAATGACTCAGGCAAGTGAATTAAAGTGTGAGTGAGCAGAAACTATGGATACCCCACAAAATCCTGATGTCGTCATGCGTACGTTCTACTCTACATTCATTACGTGTCAATTCTTTTGATACCAACACCGAGCTTAGCTAGGGTCTTTAGGTGTTAAGCTTATACTCCAATTAGAGTCTTGTAAATTAGATGTTATCAAGTTAGCTCATGGAGAATTAGCGTTAGACTCGTCTCGTCGATACGAATCCAATGATATATAATGTCCAAAATTTTTTTTCCTAAAAGTCGCACGATTCTAACAGTGCAATCGGTTTGTAAAATTGTTTACGGATCAATTTCTGTTTACCAAAACGTTTATTACTCAGCTGGTTAACTTTCCACCTTTTCGAGTTCAACTCGGAATAGTACCCAATTCGAAACAATAGTCCGAGATGGTAATCCGAATTGCTATCCGAGATGGTGATCCGAGATGTAATTCGAAATGAGGTATCTGAGATGTAAATCGGAACAGTATTCCAAGATGGTCCGAAATCAATACCAAAGATCCAAGATGCACTGTTTTGATCCCTGAGTCATGAGGAATCATTAAAAGGTCACCGACACGTTTTCTAACAACCAATATCTCGCATCCATCTTGTGTGATACCTATGCTGATTTTAGTTCATCTCCATAGAATTCAAAATATACTTGACCTAGAGTCAAGTAAGATAGACGTTCCCATTCTATAGGATTTGCCAATGGTAAATTAGTTAAGTCAGAGGAAGTTATAAAAGGATGCACTTTGGAACATGGAGAACAATAATTTAATATCAATCTTTTACCCGTTTATCTGGGTTGTTACACGTAGCTTTTGGCATAGGCTTCTTGACGTATAACCGAGCAGAAGTAGGTCGTCCTGAGAAAACTATCCGCATCCCCTTGCCAAACGAAGAAATACTTGTAGTACACATAGAGAAGCACGAGACGCCCTTACGAATCATTAATTGCATGAACGCCAGAAGTGCCTACAGAAAGGTTGCATAGCCTTTCTAGCTCACGTAGTCGATAAGGAAAATGAGGAGCCAAAATTGGAGGAAATAACCGCTGTGAAGGAATTCCCTTGAAATCTTTCCATCAGACTTGTCTGGATTACCTCCGCAACGACACGCCAACCTTCGCATTGATTTGGTGCCAGGAGCTGCACCAGTAGCGAAGTCTCCATACCGATTAGCTCCGTCATAAATGCAAAGACTATCTACACAACTTCAAAAGTTGTTAGTCAAAGGATTCATTGGAATGAGTTCCTCGCCATGGGAAGCTCTGGTGCCTTTTGTGGAGAAGAAGGTTGGAACCTTCCGAATGTGCACAGGCTACCGGGAAGTAAACAAGTTAACCATCTAGAATCGGTATCCATTACCGAGGATTGACGATCTATTCAATCAATTGCAAAGGTCGAGTTTTTATCCAAAGATTGATTTAAGATCTGGGTATCATCAGTTAAGAATCCAAGAGGAAAGTATTCCTAAGACGGCGTTTAGGACTCGCTACGGTCATTACGAGTTCCTTGTTATGCCTTTTGGGTTAACACAACGCCCTTGCAGTATTTATGGATTTGATGAACCGGGTATGAAAGCCATACCTCGACAAGTTCGTGATAGTATTTATCGATGACATGTTAATATCCTCACGAACCGCGGGAGAACACGTACAACACTTGAGAACTATACTGGAGTTGCTAAAGAAGGAGCAATTATATGCCAAGTTCTCGAAATGCGAAGTTTGGATTCGCGAAGTACGGTTTCTCGGTCACGTGGTGGACGAGAACGGGTTACATGTTGACCCCCCAAGAGGCTATAAAGAATTGGACCGCGCCAAGAACCCCACGGAAATACGACAATTTCTAGGTTTAGCGGGATATTATAGGAGATTTATTGAGAACTTCTCAAAAGTTGCTCAGCCGCTAACCTCGCTTACACAAAAGGATAATAAGTTCGATTGGGGAGAAAAGCAAGAATCGGCATTTCATCTATTAAAAGACAAATTATGTAAGGCGCCGATATTATAACTTCCAGACGGTACCGATGACTTTGTGGTGTATTGTGATGCATCGCATCAAGGCTTGGGTTGCGTGTTAATGCAACGTGAAAAAGTCATCGCGTACGCATCTCGTCAGTTGAAAGTTCACGAAAAGAACTATACCACTCATGACGAAAAACTAGGTGCAGTGGTATTTCCTTTAAAAATCTGGCGTCATTATTTATATGGCACTAAGTGTACCATACTCGCAGATCATAAAAATCTTCAACACATATTCGCTCAAAAGGAACTAAATATGCGCCAACGGCGTTGGGTAGAAGTGTTGAATGATAATGATTGTGAGATCAAGTATCACCCGGACAGTGCAGATGTAGTGGCAGATGCTTTGAGCTGGAAGGAACGAGTGAAAACTTTACGCGTTCGAGCTTTAGAAATGACTATTTAGACGAACTTTACGACTCGAGTGCACGATGCACAACAAGAAGCTGAATGGAAAAACAAATGGAACCAAACAAGGATGGAACTTTATATTTCATGGGAAGGATCTAGATTCCCTATTTTGGCAATCTACGAGGCTTGGTGCTGGACGAAGCACAGAAGTCAAAATACTCGATACACCCAGGATCCGATAAAATGTATCAAGATTTAAAGGAGTATAATTGGTGGCCTAATCTCAAGGGAGATATTGCGACCTATGTTGGGAAATGCCTAACTTTTGCAAATGGTCAAGGCCGAATACCAAAAGCCATCTGGCTTATACAACAACCTGAGATCCTTGTTTGGAAATGGGAGCAAATCTCAGTGGATTTTATTACAAAACTACCACGGACTTCACGAGGTCATGACATGATTTGGTTTATCATTGATAGGTTAACCAAATCAGCTCACTTCTTACCCATCCGTGAGAAAGACAGTACTGAGAAGTTAGCTGAACTGTATCTTAAGAAAATCGTGGCACGTCATGGAGTGCCAATCTCGATAATCTCTTATAGAGATGGTCGCTTTGTGTCGCGGATCTGGAAAATGGTCAAGGCCGAATACCAAAAGTCATCCGGCTTATACAACAACATGAGATCCTTGTTTGAAAATGGGAGCAAATCTCAATGGATTTTATTACAAAACTACCACGGACCTCACGAGGTCATGACATGATTTGGTTTATCATTGATCGGTTAACCAAATAGCTCACTTCTTACCCATCCGTGAGAAAGACAGTACCGAGAAGTTAGCTGAACTGTATCTTAAGGAAATCGTGGCACGTCATGGAGTGCCAATCTCAATAATCTATGATAGAGATGGTCACTTTGTGTCGCGGATCTGACAATCATTTCAAACATCGTTTGGTTCTCGCTTAGATTTAAGCATAGCTTTTCACCCACAGACCGATGGTCAAAGCCAGTGAACCATACAAAGTTGGAAGACATGCTTCGGGCCTGTGTGATGGATTTGGGCAGAAACTGGGATACTCAGTTACCATTGGTAGAGTTTTCCTAGAATAACATTTATCACACCAGTATCAAGGCTGCGCCATTCGAAGCACTTTACGGACGAAAGCTGTCGATCTCCGCTATGTTGGGCGGAAGTCGGTGACAAACAGCTCATTGGTCTCGAACTAGTCCAAGAGACCACAGACAAAATATTCAAGATCTGTGAGCGCATCAAAGCGGCCCAGGATAGACAAAAGAGCTACACCGATCGGAGACGCAAACAACTATCATTCGAGGTCGGAGACAAAGTGTTACTAAAAGTCTCGCCTTGGAAGAGCATAGCCAAATTTGGGAGGTGCGGAAAACTAAACCCGAGATACATTGGGCCTTTTTAAATTCTGGCAAAGGTTTCAATGGCTTACAAGCTAAAACTGCCAAAAGAACTCAACAATGTGCATGACACTTTTCATGTGTCTAATCTAAAGAAAAGCCCGAGTAATGACATGGTTATCATCCTAGCGGATGAAATTCATGTTGATGACAAGCTCCAATTTACCAAGGAACCCATTGAGCTTATAGACTGGAAAGTTCAAAAGACAAGGAGAAGTCGAATCAAACTAGTCATAGTTCACTGGAACTCACATCACGGACCCGAGTATACGTGGGAACGTGAAGATCAAATCAAGACAAAGTACCCCCACCTGTTCAAGGAGACTCCTTCAGAGGACGCCTCAAGGTGAATTTCAGGACGAAATTCTTTTTAACATTGGGGCGTATGTGACAAATGGCAAAAAACTAGTAATTCCGTACAATCTAATCACTACTTTTAGTACATAATCTCATGCATTATATCGTAATTTGAATACGTAACTAAGTCGTACGTCATATCATAAGCATGGGACAAGTGAATCATGCCATAAAATATATTGGTTTCCGTTACGACGCGAAACAAATCAAACTACGCCCTAAAAGTGTTGGTAGAAAGTGTTGGGCACACTATTCACGGTTTCACTATTCATGTCAGCAAAATCACTAAAACGAAACAGTACAATGAATAATGGCATCCTAATATCATAAATGAGTCCATATATACATGAAAACACTAATGTTGGAACACATTTTGCAATTTATACATAACTTTCCGGTAAAACGCCTAAATTCTAAAATTGTCCTTTCGACCAAAATGGCGACAATTCAAGTTTGTCCGCAATATTAACTCGGTATTTTCGGAATCTAGAATTATAACAAAACAATGTTGAACACCCTAAAATAATATGAGAATAGCAGAAATACGTAAAAGACATCGTTGGTTGTTCGCTCGATATCAGCACTTATATATTTCTCCGTCGTACTTTTCCAGAAGTTGTGTTTCGATGACCTCAAGATAGTTGAAAGGACTTCGAGTCCCAAATGAGACTTAACTAGTTCTCTAGACGGATGCATGAGGCTATCGACCATTAAAATTTTCGTAGGTTCGACAACCGGTCGCTTTCCGGTCAAGTTGTGCGGCTAACGAACTAGTTAAGCATATTTTTAGATCAGAAGTGCCTTAACTAAACGCCATGACACTTATGGTGGTAAAAAACCAAAGCTCCCGGTACGAAATAATAAAATTTGCATATTAGCCGATATCGTACCGATTAGTGAACTAGTAACGTTTTTGTTATCCGAAACTAATACCAATTAGTCAAGAGGACTAATTAACATTGATTAACACCCTAAACCCTAATTACTTACTAATGATACAAGATCAACCCCTAATCACCATACTTAACCTAAACACCTAAATATCTATTTTTCAACACATATTATAAAAATATTTACACTTAATCCCCCCCCCCCATGTGGGCCCCCACCCACTTGATTATGTTGAATAATGAAGATTTAGCCATGGAGGAAAGATGTGATCTTGACTTAATAATTTATATAAACCATCACCATGTCTTCCATCATTGTTACTTCAAAAAAAAATTAAACAAGCTTCTCTCTAGTCTCTTCTCCCACGGCTCACTTTCACCACCATAGACCACCACATTTTCACCACTAGACACCCCATTTTTACACTTTAAAGCCACTACAAGATCATCTAAAGTGCATGCAAGGATGGAGGATCATTAGGGCTTTCTTGGAGCTTCATCTTCTTCCTAAATCTTCACTAATCTTGTGCAAACTTTGTAAGATAAATTTCTTCATATTTAAGCTTCTTATAATGCCTAGTTTAAGGAAGTACAAGTTGATCATCTTGAAAGTAAAGAAAATACAACTTGAAAACCCTAAACCTCACCATATAATAACACTAAATATAGTTATTATGTGTTTATTTGTTAACTAGTTATAATTCTAATAAATATATAGAAGATCTCAGTATTTTTTAAGAAAAGTAGTGAAAATATGTTTACAAAGATCATGGAAGATGAGGTGGACAAGTTGTAAACAAGGTGGTGTGTAATCTTAAGTTGATAATTGAGCTTGATTATGGGTTTAAACATGGTTTAAATACGTTTATAAAACGTGAAAAACGCCATAGTTTAGGTGAAACTATAGCAATTTTTCTAAAATTCTAATCGTGATTAACGGGATGATTAACTGGACTAAACGCGATTAGTGACCTAAACCGTCATTAAGGAAGTTTTAATGACAAGGGTTAAACCCTAACCACCCAAGAGATCAACAAGTGTGTATATATATATATATATAAATACTTGTGGGAATAAAAACATATGTATATGCATATTTTGTGACCAAAAGTTACGTGTAAATACATGTGTATGTGTGTGTATATATCTAGAAGTTTAGGGTATATACCACAAAATACCCAACTTATACAAATACTTCAAACACTTGAAAGAATTAACAAGTGTAGATGATACAAAAAACATACACTTTTACAATATGTCGAAACAACGATCGGACGAACGAAGTAATGTGGACGATGGGCGAATGTACACAATACACCGTCGCATCGTCGACCAACGAACAAAACGCCAACACGAGGAGTTACTACGACGACGGGCGATTTTCGACGCGAAACAATAATATTAAAATACAACGATGACATGTCTAAAATAAGATATTTAGACACTTAACGTATATATGTGTTAATGATATCAAAATACGGAAAGTTAATTTACTAAATGATTTTATAAAAGTATATAAATATATTTAAAAATCTATACTTAGTATATAAAGTATTTATAAGTGTAAGAATTATATATATTTGGACTCTTTAATATAAATTGGGCTAGGCCCACTATATAAAAGACATGGACAAGGCCCAACTACACAAAGGCATAAAATACATGGGCTAAGCCCAATCACATAAAGACATGGGCTAGACCCAATGACATGAATTACATGGGCTAGGCCCAATGACATGAATTACATGGGCTAGGCCCAATGACATAAATTACATAGGCTAGGCCCAATCATATAAAGACATGGGCTAGGTCCAATGACATAAATTACATGGGCTAGGCCCAATCACATAAAGATGTGGGCTAGGCCCAATGACATAAATGACATGGGCTAGGCCCAATGACATAAAGACATGGGCTAAGCCCAATGACACGCATGTAAGGCACGAGGACATGTGAAGGGTATAGGATTCAAAACCTCAACATGCTTTTACGATGAAAACAATGTTTTATTATGTTGTAATGTATTTCAAACAACACTTTTGATGACAATGTGAAACTGTGTGGAAACTCATGATTTCACTTTTGGAAACTTGTAAACATTGGTTGCAAATTAATATAAGCATGGCATCGTTGTTGATTTACAGTTGTTTACATGATTGGATGCAATGATTACCTTATAGTCACACGTTTGCGCTTCCGCTACGACCAGGGTGTGACAACTTACGTCCCACGGGTCAATAATCTCAAGTTTCGCCACTGTGTGTTATTAAATCTAATTAAAATATTAGGGTTCAAACAAAATATAACTTAATTCTGAAATATGAGTGTTAGTTTAACTATAGCGTATAACTGATTCATATCACGAATGTCTATGATGAAAAGCAGCAATAAGAAAGTAAAATTACATAAATTTTATTACATGCCAAATGTAGATTCATATCACGAATGTATATGATGATAAGCAATAAGAAAGTAAAGTTACATAAATTTTATTACATGCCAAATGTATCTAAATGTCTGTCAAAGTGATTAAGAGTAATCGTGTAGCGTAATATCATAGTGAAACTAGATATGGATTCGAATAGTACCAAAACATATAAGTGACCTAATCATCATATATATATATATATATATATTTCAATAGGTATCCTTAACTTCTCCTATTTTACTCTATATAACTCATCAATACTAGCTATTTACAAATGAATTAATATATTCATTTAAAAGTAGAGTTGATATGTTATTTGATAAAAAATCTAAATCATCATTTAATTAAATAATCATAAAAACCTACAATCTCGTTGTATTTTTTTTATTAGGTTTGCTTAAAAGTGTTTTTTTATTTAGTTCTACTTAAAAGCAAATTTTCATTTAGTTCTAAATCGTTTAAAAATATGGATATACTATGACTAATTACTAAGGTGATTAAAAGATAAAACGTTTAAATAAATTAAAAATCCATGATTGATTCGGCCATGTAAAATAGAAAAATGCAACCACTGATTATATCTACGGTAAATATTAAAGCTTCTTAAGACGGTACATATAATATAAACACGCTTCTTAAGACAAATAAAAACATTTATTTTATTATATAATATAAACAAGATTCAATTGAACCCTCACGAGCACGTGCTTGTCCTTTGAAAATGAAAACACTATTGAACGAGCACGTGACGACCAGTGACGTCATCAACTTAACGATACTTGCTCCTTGAGTCGCCACTGTAGAGCCTGCGTGAATAGTAAATATATTAACTAATCATTCTTTACTACGTATAATGTTGGATGCAAAGCCACCTCAATTCAAAATACTGAACCACCTCTATTGATTTTACATTGACTGATTTTTCTAAAAGAAGTTCTATACAGTCTATATAAGATGTAGGATACGTTCCGTCAACCGTATAGGACATAACATAAGACTATCATTGTTTATACGGCCTGTATAAGTATAGTTTGTCCTTTTATGCGACCTGTATAACAATTGCTTTGAAAGAAACTGAGTGAATGTTTACTTATAGTAAAAATGAAATAGATGGTATATTTAACACAATAGTATAAAATAGCTTGTAATTCGTAAATATTTGTATTATTATATCAAAAACAGAAAAGCAAAAACTATATTTTTTGAGATTAGCTTCAATAATAAATGTGTAAGAGTCAACACTTTTTCATGATTAACAAAATAGGTTCTTACTATTCTAACATCCCTATATTTTATTCTCACATTCTTTTTTTACTCCTCTCTCTCTCTCTATATATATATATATTGAGAGCGATAAAAGAGAGGGATATGTGAATAGTAACTCCCAAAAATTAACATTTATATAAAACAAGTATTTGCAAAGGAATTTCCTAAAAGACGATATTTGTCATAGAATTAGCGATGTTGGGGTTATGTCCATAGTTTATGACATATTTATGATGACTATTAGTGTCACGAAAATAAGGATGGATTAGTGATAAAATTCAATTGCAAGATTAGTTTTTTTTTTAATCTTGAAAACATTATGATTTATACATATTAGTAAATACTATAGTAATTACCAATCATAAACGGTGGGAGATCCTGGATTAGTATTGTCAAAGCGCTTAGATCCAATATCCTTGGTGGCACTATTACTTCCAGGGTTGAAAACGCTCCTCCAGACATTATCCTTACGCGCACCTGTGGGAGATGTACTTGTTGGAGTCCTTGGTGTGGTTGGGCTAGATGGCATTGAAAGAGACCCTGGGTGATTGCTACTTCCCTCCTCTACATCTCCATAACAAAATATGTTACCAAAACCAAATCCAAGAATATGATTTGTCTAAATGTTCTTTGGAACATAAGAGACCAAATTAAGTATATGTTATAAAACATCTTTTCCGGTCTAGAAAAGAAATTGCGTTCCTTCTTTGGGTTATATTTTTTTAATAAAACCAAGACGATATTCACCCACATGTAGCAGTGCTTGTTGTATACATTGTGTAGTAAGTCTAATGTCTGCCAACAAGACAAGATTTGCGTAAGCCTATAAGGTGCATTGCTAATTAAAATTGGCTCGGCACCATCATTCAAGTACACAATGTACAAACGAATCAGATGGTTCTCATTAAACCTAGGTTAAACCCAAACCGATTAGACCTATACAAATCAGATGGTTCTCATTAAACCTAGGTTAATCCCAAACCATTTAGACATATAGAAACCGGTTCTGAATCAGATTCATAACATTTTACATTTAAAAAATACCAGTAAAACTAATGCAGAGGTCGATATGAGATGCATTCCCATTGCTTTAAAAAAAAATAAGCAAACACACCCATATCAAGTTTGCTAATTTCTTCAACAACATATTTATGAAGAATTTGAAGTTTAGATATTTAATAATATTCGTAAAATTAATTGTTTGCATCTCTAGCTTAAAAATACATATATGTCACAAAACACACCTTTGCCAGAAAAGGTGGCGAGTTTACGGAGCTTGCCGAGCCCACGATTAGGTTGTGGTCCAGCCACAACCTCATCCCACATTTGATCAAACAAAACCATGTTGTTTGTTTCGGTTTTGATTTAGTTTAGGTATCTGAAATGGTGTATGTCATAATTCACAATTAATTAGAAGATCGATGGTGCTAAAATATCTCCTTCTGTCAAGCCTCATCAATAATTATCTTCTCAATATAGTAAGTTCCAAACATGCAATTTTCACCAACAAATTTCTTTTCAATACTTTTTTGTGAATGGCAAACATATATACACATTTTCAATAATCATAAAATGTTTTTACATACAACTATACTCATTAGAATGTGATAATAATTGATATAGTTTGGAATTGTTTTGAAGACGTGTACCTAGACGTTATACATTGAGAATTGTTTGTTTATTTGTCGTTTGTATGTTTACATGTAGACTCTAGTGTAAGACGTATATCATGACACACTTGAATAACAATATTTTTTCTCTTGTATTGAAGTGTTATGATATGTGGTCGTCGCATTCCCACGTTTCCTTCTTCGGCGGGGTGTGACATTAGGCCATGTATCAGTTGTGGGATGTGATACGATTAAATCCCAAGAATGTAGACTTCGACGGTTATCTCCAAACCTTCACCCCGGCCCAATCATACCGATTAGTTAGTATTAGTAGGGTTGGCATTAAACATTCTATGCAAATGTTTCCAGTATTTCCTTTTTCTCTCTCTCTAAACCGTGTATCTATGTGTGTCGAAAACATCATTCTGTTGTTGGTTGATTACTATGGTGTCAAAGAAAAAACGTGATGTTTGTCATCAGAGAACTTCAAGAGGCCTACATAAAAAACCAAACAGACCTAGACAGACAGAGTACACTCACTCTATGTTCAACATCTTTTGATCAAATTGTTGGGCCCTTGAATGTTTATACAGTATTACATAGGTTATTATAATGGGTTTTTAGTGTTTGGTTGTACTTGGGCTAGTTAGGTTGGGATTGGGCGTGGCGCAGGTGGGCTAAGGTTTAAGGGAGTGTTGGGCTGCCCTATAAATACTAGTATTAGCTGAATGGCTTAGGGTTGTTGATTATCATTTTGTTGCAGAACTTGTATCAGACCATTATGTATGCAAGTTTAGTTTATCATCAACATTTTCTTATTATTCTTTATTCTTATTCAGTAATCAAGTTTTAGTTGTTTGATTCTACCAAACAGTTAAGCTAGTTGTGATATCATTGTAGGGATCCAGTTTTAGTTGCATTCTTGACCTACTAAAGATAATCTAAGATGTTACATATGCCATGAGCCGGGTCATTTTTCCAGAAATTATAAGAAGGTGCCAACAGGTTACGTCTCAAGTCAGGTAGTTGCAATTCAAAACCCTGCAAGAACAATGGTGCCTGTCACACCCGTGCAGACATCGTCAAGTTCGGGAGGAAGTGGAGAAGGAAATGCTTTGATGGCTCAAGAGTAGCATAGATTCAATTGGTCAGATGCAGTGGCACAAGTGGAAGCACTCAAACTCTCTGAAGCAGCACCAGCAAATCACTGCATGATGGCTCAGACTAATGAACCAAAATCGATAACTGACACGATAAACACTCTCTTGTGTTCTGATCTTTGTAGAAGTAAGCTTGCACAAATAAGAGCTCATAACTTTAATATCATTAACAACTATAACAGTGCAATGGCAGAGTGCATCAACCTTAAAGAAACCAATAAGTTGCTTACTGGAAAGGTTGAAGCACAAAAGAAGGACATAGCTTAGCTTCACAAGGATCTTAACCGAAATCAATGTTGGATTTATGATTATAAAAACAGACTTAATGTAAAAATTATGGAACTTGATTCTGTGAGAGCTGAGATAGAGTCCTTGACTTGCAAGTATCAACAACATGAAATAAACATAAAGAGATTTGAAACATCCAGCAAGGTCGTTAATAATATGAGTGATGTGCAACTGGCATACAAAGAAAACAAAACGAAGAGTTTGGGATACAATCAGGTTGTCCCTCCATACAATCATAATTATTCAAGAATATGCCCATCACCAAGCAAGATCTAGAAAATGAGAAATACATGATGTATGGTGAACCGAGTGGCTATGTTTCTGAGTCTTGGAAACCCTTCGAACCCAAATATGCCAGGTCAGCTTATTTTAAAAAACCCATGGATTCAACTCAAAATGTTTTAAATAAACCAGTTGATGGATCAAAACCTGAAAATGAACCCATTGAGATGTCCGAAAAAAGGCGATCAGAACAATGTATCCAAATGTGATTGTGTGAATAATACTAACAGTTCAAGATCATGTGCAGAGTCAGTGATTATTGAGGATCAATCTGAAGGGGATGATGAACAACATTCAAATGCATCTTTATATGTTGAACATGATCTTTTTGTTTTGAACTACATTAACTCTATCCTTTCTGAGGCTGATGGTTTTTATGGTTTCAACTTCTGATTGTGATCAAAATGCTTTACCAGACGAGACTGTTACATCTTCTGATGAATCAGAAGTGTTAGTTTCAAGTGATACAGATAAATCTTCTAATATGTCTGATACATCATCTGATGATTTAGAATCCTCTCAAAATAATGTGGTTGAAAATGTTATTTTTTCTGATGATTGTCTGAATGGCAGTAGGACAGTTGACAAAGAAGAATTATCTAATTTCTGCACTGAGTTTGAAAATCAGACTGATGATTCTTGTATGTCAGATGATAAGCAAAATCTTTCTAAGGATTCAGCTACTTTTGCTGAACCAGAATCCCCTATTTTAGAATCAAGTGTGGACTCAAAAATCATAAATGATACTTGTATATCATCTAACAAACCAGAATCATCTGTCTCTACAGAATCAGATTCCATATAGGAGATTTCTAAAATGGATATTTCTCAAAAATCTACTCCTCTAAGGAAGAAGAAATCACGTAAAAACAAGAAACAGAACAAAAAGGGTGAACAAGTTGAAAAATCTGTTAACAAATCGGTTGAGAAAATAATTGAAAAACAACATGAACAGCCAACTCAGAAGCCAATTAAAACGGGATCAGAGGGTAAACTTACCAACACTCAGTCTTGTGCTGATGATTGTGAGTAGGTTTCTTCTAAGTCTAAGCATGCGCATAAACATTCAGCACCAAGCAGCCATAAAAGATCAAATCAGCTCCGTAGAGACAAACCTGTTTTAATTGTGGAATTCCTGGGCACATAGCTATAAATTGTGTTCATCGTCCTTAGATACCTTACTACTCAAGAAATGCACGACATAAACGGTTATGCCTCATCGACCCACTACAGCTCGATTCACAAGGGCTAAGCCATCTGATGGAGACTAGAATCCAGCAAAGAAACAAAATAAAAAATTCTCAAACATGCAAAGTTTAGAGTCAGTCAATCCAATAAAACTAATGTCTCTTCTAAAATGAAAAGTTTTTCTAAAAGAAATGACTCTAAAATCTAGAAACCTAAAATTCTTTCTATATTTCCATCACAGACTTCTCAGTCGTCAAAATCATCTTCATCTTCACAAGCCTCTAATACTGCTAACGATCATATGATTTTTCGCGAGGTTTCATATATTGACAGTGATGATCAACCCAGATCAACAATTGCCTGGGTTTCAATTTCTAATTAATCTTGTTGTATGTGCTGGAATGACTATGGAGGGCTATCGTCATACTTTGTATGTCGATAGTGGCTATTCTACGCACATGACATGAGACATTTCCTAGTTGAATGACATAAAAATATTTGATGGTGGATTTGTCAATTTTGCGGGAGGTGAAACTGGTAGAATTACCATGAAGGGTGCAATTCGCAACGGCATTCTTAGCTTACCAACGTCAATTATGTTCCAGAACTGAAGCATAGTCTTTTGAGCGTGTCTCGGATGTGCGATAAAGGCTTACCAGTTCATTTCACCAAGAAAGGTTGTGTTGTGTTAAACTCGGGGATTGTGATACCGGATGAGTGGCTCCTCATTGAAGCCAAATGAAGGGTTAACGCGTACATCATTAACATGAATCAAGCCGACACTAAACAAATTACATATCTTTTCTCAAAGATTTCTGAACATGATGCTATGTTGTGGCATCACCGACTGGGTCACATCAACATGAAGAATCTAAATAGACTTGCAAAAGGAGGCATCGTTAGGAATTTTCTAATCAGGGATTTCATGCAAATCGAAAAGTGTGAATCATGTACTCTAGGCAAACAACATCACATGCCGCATAAGCCTAAGCTCATGCACTCGACTTCCAAAGTTCTAGAACTACTTCATATGGATATCTTTGATCCTGTTAATGTGTTGAGCATCGGGGGAAAGGCTTACTACCTGGTTATAACTGATGATTTCTCATGGTTTACTTGGGTGTTTTTCTTAGAGTACATGGGTGAGAGTACGGAGTTGAAAAAACAGTTTATTACTCTTATGGGAAATCAGGAAGATGAGAAGGTAAAGGCTATTCGATGCGATAATGGAACGAAAAAAAGAACGCAAATCTCAATACTTTCTGTTCTTTAAAGGGAATTGACCGTCTGTACAATGCAGCTTGAACTCCTCAACAGGATGGAGTTGCTGAAAGACGTAACAGAACTCTCATTGAAGCTGCATGCACGATGCTAATAAATTATGGCCTTCCATTGATCTTTTGGGCAGAAGCAGTGAACACAACTTGTTATGTTTAAAATCATTCTTTGATTAACAAATGACACATGAAAACGCCATATGAAATTGTCGAGGGTCAAAAGCCTTCTGTTAAGCATTTCCGATCATTTGGTTGCCCTCGTGTACTTCTACTTACGGATGCTAAGGGAAAATTTGAAGCAAAAGAAGATCCATGCTATTTCATTGGCTATTCTAAGCATACTTCATATCGTGTCTACAACAAGGTCTAAAAGTAGATCATAGAAACCCACAACATTGATTGGCTAGAAGAAAATCCCAAAGATGCACTCATTAGGCCTGACTGCATGATTATGCCTCTTTGTTTAAGTCTTTTAATATTTTACCTAAAGTGACTGGAGATACAAGTGTTGCAAAACCAGCAATGACTGTTCCGATTACAGAGGAAGATGATGTAGAGCTGCTGCAAGACTCATTCAATAAGCTGACTATGGATCCACCGGGATTTCACGAAGCTGCTAAAGAACCAGCTCTCACCTCATAGATTCCGGAGCTGGTTTCTGAATCCTATACTCAATCAAGTTCACCTGAACAAGCAATTCAACACACTAAAGATACCTCAGAACAGACAAATGAGGGATCTTCACTGTTCCGGAGCCGATTCCGTCTGAGTGTATTGTTGATCCGCTGGTGGACAACACTACTGCTACAACTAATGAGGGGGAGCAAACCGGGATAGCATTAGGGAGTTATTCTAACTTGCAAACGAATTGGCAAGCACCTGTCATGGCAATACCACAATGGCTTCAAAGAGATTATCCTATCAAGAACATCATTGGTCCCATGGATGTTGGTGTTCAAACCCGCAGCAAACATGGGACATCAATACTGTTGGGCTTGGAGCTTTAAAGGTTTATTCATTTATGGTGTATTTGAGCTTTTGGGGTTAGTGTGGGCTTTCTAGTGCCTAATGGGCCTAGGGTTGTAATTATGGGCTTTATGATGTTTATAAATAGTGGGGCTAGGTCATCTAGTAAAGGTTAGAGAGTTGATAGCAAAAACTTGTATCTGACATCTTTTGTGTATGCAAGTTATAATCATTGAAGTTATTCAAGTTGTTCTTCTTCCTAATCATAATTTCCGCTATTGATTAGGTTAGTGATACCTGTTTGATCCGTTTACGGGACTTACAATTGGTATCAGAGCCTGTGTTCTAATACAGGCTTCGGGTATTGCTGATTGAAGAAGTTTTTGAAGTGTATTGCTGCTGTTTGAATCAGTTTTTGGTGTTCCGGATCACTGTTCATCGTTGGAGGCTACTATTCCGAAGAACTTGTGAAGAATTCGGATCTGGTACTGTTCCATACTCCGAAGAACACGAAGAAGGTTCTCATAATTCGGATTAACTACTGTTCCGATTCCGAAGAACACGAAGGAGATCGTCCATTTCGGATTGATCCCGGACTGTTTCTTGTTCCGGATTGTGATCCGAGTTACTGTTGTGGTGTTTGACTTCCCTGAATCTCGGAATTCAGTTGCAGAAAAGGCGGGGCCACTGTTACGGATTAGATCACTGTTCTGGATTTTCAGAAGATAAGACAGGCGTTTCGGATTCTCCATTCCGGATTCTTAATTCCGGATTTAAAATTCAGAGTTGATTATTCTGGATCTTCATCTCGGATTCTCCATTTCGGATTTGGATTTCGGATCTGCATTTCGTCTTCTTATTTCGGATTTCTTCTTGGGTTTTCTATTTCGGATCTTCAAGTCGGATTCAGCAATCCGGATTGTTCATTTCGGATTCTTTAGTCCGGATTGCTCATTATTTCGGAAAATCTATCCGGATTGACCAACTTTGACTTCAGGATTGCCATTTCGGAGAATCTTTCCGGGTTGACCATCTTTGACTACAGAATTGACCTTTCCGGATTTAGTACTGTTCATCGTAATCATTTAAAAGTAATTAAACTTTAAATCAATTTGGTAAATTTTTAATTAATTAAATTTCAATGGCTGGATTCATGACCACACAAGACCTGACAAATGCCACACTGGTTGCCCTGCAATCGCAAACATTAGCCCTCCACCAAGAGTTGGATTAGGTGATTGGCACTTCCACCAAAGTGCCACGTTTATTGAACGAAGATGAATACTACGAGTGGAAGTTCCGCTTCGAACAGTACTGGAAGGCAAAAGAACCCGGCGTGTGGAGATGCATCATGAATGGTCCAAGAACCATAGTGTACAGCACAGAGCAGGATCCTGAAACGAAAATTCCTAAGCCCATGCACCTATGGACTCTAGAAGACATCAAGATCATAGAGGAAGATGAGAAGGCTTCTGCAACTATAACCATGGCTCTAGGACCTGATATTTCTATCGCGGTCAGAAACTGTAAAAACGCAAAGGAGGTTTGGCGTGAGTTGCAAAATCTCTACGAAGGAAATGCCGACATGAAAGCAAGTAGGGTGAATCAGCTGAATCAGCAATTCAGCTCGTTCAATCACATATATGGGGAAACCATCGAAAACCAGATACGTTGCTATGTCAAGTTGGTTTCCCAGATGATTTCAGCTGAGATCACCCTCACCAACAGCGCCATGAACCAACAGTTATTGAATTCACTGCCCAAAAGTTTGGATGCAGACGTGGGCATGATCAAAAAGACAAAGAACTTAAATGATGTCACTCTCACTGAGATGATAGCTACTATCAAATCATGTGAAATTGACAACAAGCAGAGGGAGATCAACCATCAAAGCAGTCTGATGGCCGCAGGGATGACAGGGCAGAACGCGGATTTAATGTCACAGAATCTTGTCTATAGTCCTCTACAAGGAAATGCACAAGCACCGGGTGGATCAAATGTGGTTACAGTCCTATTGCCACGCCTCAGAACACTCAGTATGTGTATGGTTTTCAATCTCCAAATCCTACAACGGTTTCAGCTGCTCAAGTTCACACACAGTACCATGCTCAGTATCCTAACGTGGTTTTCAGTCCTGCAACTCCTCAAACAGTGCAACAAGGCGTCATTCCTCAAACTGCTGCACCAGTCCCTGGATCTGCTCAACCCGCGCCCCACTCTGCGTTTCTCACTAAGGAAAACAAAGAGAAACTGGCTGTTGCTACATCAATGATCAAGAGCTTAAACGCTTTCCTGGCAGGTGATCTGACCCCTCCATCTATTCTTCCAACAGAAGTTGATCAGATCATAAGGAAGACCTGGACGAGATCGATGTCTCTTGGAATTTAGCAATGGCTGCTTTTCGGGTCAACAAGTTTCAGAAAAAGTATGGAAGGCAACCCTTGTCAAACTTAAAGACTGGTCTCACAAAGGACAAACTTAGATGCTATCGATGTCACGAACCAGGACACATCGCTAGGGAATGCAAGAAGCCACTGTCAGGATATGTATCATCCAGGGTCGCTGATATACAAAGCAATGACAGACAACTGGTTCCCATCTCTCCTTCCAAGTCAACCACAAGCCCATCAAGCAGCTGGGGCGGGAAGTCCACAGCACTGGTAGCCCAATAGCATGAGGGTTTCAACTGGGCAGATGCTGCAGCTCAAATGGAAACCTTGAATCTATCCAAGAACAGCAACCACTGCATGATGGCGCAGACAACTGAGACACCCGATCTTTCGGAAACGGTAAATCGAATACTTTATTCTGATAGTTTTCATTTTAAATTATCACAAATGCGCGCCCACAATTCAACTCTTGTGGCTGAATATCAACAAGCTGCATCACAGAACATCGCCCTTAAACATAAGAACAAGCTTCTTATGGAGAAGGTCGAAGCTCAGAAACAGGATGTGGCTCAGCTAAAGCTAGACTTGAACCAACATCAATGTTGGGTCTACAACTACAAGCTAAAACTAGCTGAGAAGGACGTAGAACTTCAAGCAGCCTTAGCCAAGCTAAATTCCTTAACAGATGGATTGGAGAAAGAAGTGCCTGAGGCAGAAACATCCACATCCTCCACAAAACCTAACGAAAAAGAATCATCTGATGCTCAAACTAAATTTGTGAACGATACTAATGTGTCTAATTCATGTACAGAAGAAATTTTAGTTGAGGATATCACACAAGGTGATGAAGAGGAATGTCTGAATACACATTCAGACAATTCAGCTGATGATTATACATTTTATAAACCTGCTTTTGACATTTTAAATCAATTTCTTGCTGAACAATTTACATGCTCAAACAGTGTTGGTTGTGTTGGGAATTTAGACAGTTTTAATTCTAGTTTTTCATCAAATCCTGATGTTTTGAACAATGCTAATAACTGTGATGACTTGTGTGATGAGAAAATCAATTTAGCTACAGGGTCTGCATCAACAGATGATTCAGTTTCATCAACCTCAACTGAGGATACCGAATGTTCATCTTCAGAGGTTGCGTATGTTGATGCCTCTCCTAGGGATGACAATGTGAACGACAACCAACCAACTGTTTCTGTCAACGTAGATGGTGACATAATTCTAGAAGACTCGGGCGACTCAACACAAGGGACTGATTCTGAAATGACAAAAGATGAACATACTTTTCCAATTGATTCAAACGAAAATTTTAAACCTGATCTTGAATCGGAACCTCAAACTTCTCAAAATTGCAAGGTTCCTTAGTCATCTGCTGAAATTTCAGAACAGGATGTCCCTGTAGAGCCACTCGTGTCCTCTACATAATCTGTCACAAAGTGTGATTTGAAGATTAAGACTAAAAGGAGGAGAACACGCCGATCTAAAAAGAAGAAAACTAAACAAGCGTCTACAAAAGCTGAAACGGCAACTCAGTCTTCTCATCAAGTTGAGGAACTAACTCACCAGTCGCACGCTGAATCTGTTAAGCAACCAGCTGAACAGATATCAGTTAAAATTTTGCCAAAATCTCCATGTCCAAAATCTTTCAATTCAAATCACAAAACTAACAAGTGTGCTGATGGTTGTGCGCATGACACCGTCAAGACCAAGACCGTGCATCAGCCGTCAGTAAACACCAGCAAGAAACTGACAGACAAATTGCCCAGAATTTCCCAAGATGAACGGACTGTTTTCTTCAAGAAGAGGCCGACCTGTTTCAATTGTGGATCTCCCGGGCACATTGCTCGAAATTATCAAAAGACCTTTACCTCTTTCCAAATTTTGATTCCAAACATCAGAAGGCCATGCCTAATCGCCCACCTGAGGCTCGATTTGTGGCTAAGTCTTCTGATAAAGACTAGAACTTGGCCAAGAAACAAACTGTTAAACCCTTGAGACCTTCAGTTTCCCAGAATCCCTCTAGCACTCCTAGGAATGTGCAGAGGTCTGATTCGGTAACCTGGAGGCCTAAGTTAGTGGCCAAGAATCAGTCTGCTAACCCCATGTCTAATAAATCAAAAGCATCCTCAACCTCATCCTCAACTAACTTGATCTTTTGTAAGTTTACTTATGTTGATGCTAATGGCAAACCAAGATCTTCCATGGCCTGGGTTCCCATTTCTAACTAAAACCTATTGAAATGTGCAGGAACAGCTCTAGCGCGCTCTTGTTTGATTATGGTATATTGATAGCGGCTGTTCCAGGCACATGACAAGAGACATCTCGCAGTTGAATGACATTCAGTGTTTCGATGGCGGGTTTGTTTCTTTCGCAGGTGGAGAAACTGGGAAAATCACTATGAGAGGAACTGTTTGCAATGGAGCCCTGAGCTTTAAGAATGTTAATTATGTACCAGAATTGAAGCACAGTCTGTTGAGTGTGTCTCAACTCTGCAACAATCATCTGGATGTTCTCTTCACAAAGAAAGGATGTTATGTGCTAAAACCAGGTTTAATCATTCCAGATGATTGGATTCTTCTGAAAGCTGCACGAAAAGGAAACGCGTACGTAATTGATATGAACCAGGCTCCCCATGACAAGCTCACTTGCCTTTTCCCCTCGACATCCGAACATGACGCCATGCTATGGCATTGCAGACTGGGTCACATCAACATGAAGAATCTAAGTCGTCTTGCAAAAGGTGGTTTAGTCAGAGATCTACCAGTTCGTGACTTCATGCAGATCGAAAAATGTGAATCATGTGCGCGTGGGAAACAACATCGACAGCCGCACAAAACCAAAGTCATACCCTCCACTTCTCAGGTCTTAGAACTACTCCATATGGATCTCTTCGGTCCAACAGACATCCACAGCATTGGAGGGAAGGCTTACTGTCTAGTTATTATTGATGACTACTCTTGATTCACCTGGGTTTTCTTTCTCACACATAAAAGTGAAATCGCTGAGCTAGTCAAACAATTGTCACGCTTATGGAAAACCAGACAGATTCTACGGTGAAGGCTATTCGGTGTGATAATGGGATAGAGTTTAAGAATCTTACCTTAAACTCTTTCTGCTCCTTGAAGGGGATTGACCGACAGTTCAGTGCTGCCAGAACCCCACAACAAAATGGGGTTGCAGAACGCAAAAATCGCACACTTATTGAGGGTGCACGCACTATGCTGGTTGAATCTGAGCTACCTCTCATCTTCTGGGCAGAAGCAATTAGTACTGCATGCTATATTCAGAATCATGCCCTGATCAACAAACGCCACATGAAGACTCCATACGAATTGGTTGAAGGTCGCAAACCTTCAGTCAAGCATTTCCACAAATTTGGATGTCCTTGTGTACTCTTGCTCATGGACGCTAAAGGAAAGTTTGAAACACGCGGGGATCCTTGCATTTTCGTTGGTTATTCTAAAAATACGATATATCGCGTTTATAACAAGATCAAGAAGATGGTAGTTGAAACCAATAATGTCGGTTGGCTGGAGGAAAATCCCAAGGACAAACGCATTGGTCCTGACTGGTTGTATGACTACTCCACTTTATTTAATCAATTTGATGTGTCTTCTAATGTGCCTACAGGAAATAGTTCGAATTCTCTCCTTCCAACGGTGCCCATTACTTCTGAAGATGATGCTGACGCTGCCGCGCTAAATGAGACTTTAAAGCCGCTAAGTGTGGATCCTCCTGGATTCAATGACACTGTCTCACCTTCCTCCACAGTTTCGCATTCTCAAGACCCACCTATCTCTTCGCCTGCTCAGCCGAATCCTCCTAAAGATGTGGTTTCTGATCCAGAGCCTCCTACGACAAATGAAAGACTTCCTCCTGATGTTTTCGGTTCCTCCTTATTTCCCGAGCCTACTCCCCTTGATTGTGTGGTGGATTCCTCACCACATACTTCTACTGGTGCCTCTGTTGAGGGGGAGACATCTGGAGTTGCTTCAGCTAGTGTCACCAACTTGCAAACAGATGTTTTGGTTCCCGCTACACCAATACCGCAGCGTTTACAGCGTGATCACCCCGTTGAGAATATCATTAGTCCTGTCAACGCTGATGTTCACACACACGCAGCCAATCTGGGGATATCAATACATGTCTCTATTCTTGCTTTATTTCCCAAATTGAACCTAAAAGTATTGATGTTGCCTTGCAGGAACCAGGCTGGGTTGATGCCATGCACGAGGAACTAAATCAATTTGAAAAGCTTGGTGTTTGGCAATTGGTGAAGCTGCCTCAGGGAAAGCGTGCTCTTGGAACTCGCTGGGTTTCCACAACAAGCCGGATGACACTTGAGTTATCATTTGGAATAAAGCTAGACTGGTGGTTCAGGGGTTTCGACAGATTGAAGGTTTAGATTATGATGAGGTCTATGCACCTGTCGCACATTTGGAAGCTATACGTATCTTCTTGGCATACGCATCTTACATGGATTTTACTGTCTATGAAATGGATGTCAAGACTGCGTTTCTATATGGCAAGGTGAAAGAGGAAATATACGTGGCACAACCACCAGGCTTTATTGATCCTGACAAGCCAGATTATGTCTACAAACTAGACAAGGCTTTGTACGGGTTGCATCAAGCGCCTCACGCATGGTACCTACTTTTACAGAGCATCTGCTTGCTCATGACTACACACGGGGAACCATTGACCAAACTCTGTTTATCAAACGCGTTGATAAGGACATTATCCTCATCCAAATCTACGTTGATGATATTATTTATAGTTCCACCAATGATGGTTTGTGTCGCGAATTGAAGAAAACATGAAAAAGAAATTTGAGATGAGCTCATTGGGGGAGATGACCATGTTTTTAGGACTTCAAGTTCGTCAGAGCCCACAGGGTATACTCATTCATCAAGGAAAATACGTACACGACGTTCTTGCCAAATTCAAGCTTACAGATTCCAAGCCTATGGCTTCCCCTATTGCAAAACGGCCTCTACTAAATGAAGATGCTGAAGGAACGCCTGTTAATCCTACCATGTATCGCTCAATGATTGGATCACTCATGTATCTCACTGCTAGTCGGCCAGATATCATGTTTGCCGTCTGCCAGTGTGCTCCTTATCAGGCTACTCCTAAACTTTCTCATTTACATGTTGTTAAACGAATTTTTAGGTACCTCAAATGGGCTCCATCACTGGGACTCTGGTATCCTAAAAATTCTGAATTTGAACTGTTTGCTTTCTCTGACAGTAATCTTGGAGGTACAGATATGGACATGCGCTCCACTTCGGCTGGTTACCATTTTCTGGGAGATCACTTAATTCGTGGCGTTGCAAGAAGCAACAGACGATTTCGTTTTCCACTGCAGAAGCAGAATATGTTGCAGCCTCTGCTTGCTGCTCCCAGGTTTTATGGATGCAACATCAGCTTGCGGATTATGGTTTGACTTATCTAAACACCACAATGTATTGTGATAATGATGCCACAATCCAAATAGTTAAAAAGCCTGTTTTCCACTCCAAAACCAAGCACATAAACATTAAAGTTCATTTTATCCACGATTGCTATGAAAAGGGTCTCGTAAAACTTGAGCAAATCCACACTGATGCAAATGTGGCAGATTTGTTCATGAAACCCGTTAGCAACGCGCGTTTTCAAGTGCTTGTGGACCTTCTCAAAATGATTCGGTTTTCTACCTAGGCGTCTGATGTCTTCGTGTTTGTTTAATGTTCTTTTTCTTTTCATTGCTTCATGAATTTGTTCATATATCTATGCACAAATTTAGGGGGAGAAATCTTAAAAAAAATAAAAGTAATTTTTTTTTTGCAAGGATAGGGAAATGAAATGATTATTCGTGATAAAATGTTTGACTAACACATGTAAGGTATAGAAGCGGAAAAGATTTGGATCGAAAGTGATGTGTCGGTAGGTCTAAAACTCAACCGGATGGGAAAGTCAAATGATATAAACATAACGAACTTGTACTCAGTGGGTCACTTACTGTAGGCGTATGATTTTATTGTCTTAAATCTTGCGTTATAGATAGCCAACATCTGAGGTTTTTGGTCTTTATGATGTTGAGTCATCCGGGGATATCTTGATTTCCCTTCTGTTTCATCCAGATTATATACAGACCTTGGCACGTCGGGATATCCTTATAAAAGAGCCAAAATGGAAAGGCCAAAACCTAAGAGATCAAAAGTTTCTTTTTAGTTCTTACGTACCTCATAAGGTATTTGCCTAACCCTCGTCAGTCACTATTGGTCTCTCTGTTGTACGAAGTACTGACCTGTTCACCAATAGCCTGATGTTGTACAATAAAGGATGACCACGGTATACTCACCTGCTACGATGAACCGTTGTGCTTACCTTGATCGTGGGGGTATGTCATGCTATGTGACACACGAGTATCTTAGTATAATATTACCTTAAGCATATCATAATGCCTGAACTACAAGGATTGAGTTTTAGATTTAAGTGGACAAGTATATTGACAATCGCTTAGACCAACTGAACCTGCTCATACTGAAAAATGTTCCTTAGTTAGCGTTTGAAACGATTTAATCCCTTAGCAAGGCTGTGTTAATTGTTTATGTCTGTTTTAATAAGTTCTCCTTGTGAAATGTTAAAAGATGGTTGGATGCTTGGTTAGTTTGCTTGATGAATTTTGGTGGGATGTTTTTCTGTCAAGAGATATTGGACTGGCCCAGTGTCCTTTGGGATTTGGGCCAGCCTAATGAAATTGGTTTAAAGTCTGAAAACTGGAAAATTACGTTAATGTTCCGAATTGGCTCACTTGGGCCAAAAGGGGTTATTGTTCCGGATTGGGCTTTTCCGGAAAGGCCCATTTGGATCTTTCTTGGCAGGCCCACTGTGTTACTGTTCTGGATTGGGCCTGTCACAAACCCAATCCGGATTCAAAATCCCAGGCCCAAGCCCATTTCAGAAATATATATTGGCATCTCTGATTTCATTTCGGATTATCCAAAATCCGAATTACTATTGTCTTCTCTCACTCTCTCTCTCTCTCTCGAATTAAGCATTTCAGACAGCTCATTCCAGATTAGGTACAACTGCAGTTAACATATGGATTCCGGATGAATTTAATGAATATTTAATGCATTTCAGATCACATTCCGGATTAATCTTCAAATTCTAAGCATTTCGGATACATTCCGGATTGGTATTCATCCGAAATGATGAACTCGGATATCATTTCGGATTGGATCTTCATCCGGAATGCATATTTATCCGAGATACAATATATAATCCGGATTGCATCTTTGACCATGTTGTTTGACCTCCTTCAATCTGGATTGATGAAAGGGTTCATTCCGGATTCATTTTGAACTGTCAATAATCCGGATGTGAAGTTTTGGACCTTTTAAACTGTTTAACCCCTTAATTAATTTGAACTAGTATTAATTTGAACCTTGACTTCTGTTTGACCTATCCAAACTCAGTTAACTTCTGTTAGTTGGTTTTAACTTTGTTGATTTTTAACAGATATGGTGGAAGAAGCTTTTGACGCGGTGATGCTGGTTAAGGAACAGTTTCGCAACCAGGCCGGGTATCTCTCAGACCCGCCAGCTGAGTACTTTCAGGAATTTCAGGCGATGATAGTAGGGCTCAACACTTACAGAATTGCTTACGCCCTCTGTGCTAACCCTGTGATATATAGAGATCTAGTCCATTCATTTTGGAAAAGAGCACGTATTCAGCCAAGGGTGAAGATGGTAGACCTTTTATACATTCGCAAATTAAAGGGAAGGAGATTCTGGTGAACGAAGCTTGCGTGAGGGAGGTGCTACAACTGACAGATACCTTCAGTGATCCAACAACTTACGTCAAAGAAAAGGTGTTGCCGGTACTTATCGAGATGAGATATGAGGGTTCTTATCCGCCACTGTTGAAGAAGATGTTTCCAGCATACTGGAGGTTACTCATACACATGTTCATGCAGTGTGTGTCGGAAAACAAGGGCGGACTGGATCAGCCAAATCAAGCCCAGACATCTGCGATAGTTTCATTAGTCATGGACTGGAAGTATAACTATTATGGTTATATCTTCGACAACATGAAGAAAATCTTAGAGCAGTCGCTGATACTTGATGCCCGTTATCTAGATTTGGCGAAGGATGCTACAGACGCTAATCTATTGAATATGAAGCCAATGGGGCCTACTATCTTTGCAACAATGAAGAAGAACGGCTCTACTTCAAAGATGGTGTTTGTAGGTCGTTTTCCTCTAAAGAAATTTGGAAAGTTTTCTGAAGTTGTTGGTTTGCATGCTCCACCACCTCCTCCTCCAGTAAACGTGATAGTGGCTGAAGAACACGATATACCGGCAAAAGAAAAGGAGATAGAAGTAGAGGATTTAGTCACTGATGATGAGGATGATGTTGGCCAAGCCTTTCTGGATGATCTTGATGTGTTCAATGCCACTTTGACTCATGTTTTACCAAAGTTGTCGTCTGAGAACCTAGCAACCTTGATCGCTCAATTGAAAGATATCAAAGAAAAACAGGGTGATCCCCCACTTGACATTTCGTCTATTGTTGCACCAACCGCTCAGACTAAAGAAGATGACGAAGATGAAGAAGATGAAGTACCGTTAATCAAGAGGCGAATAACTGGGCCGAGCATTTCATCTAGTACATCTGAAGTTCCCGTTGTTGTTACTTTTGTGGCTTCCGATTTGATTACATCTACTGCTGCTGAGATCACTGTGGCTGAGGTTATTGTTGCTGAATCTATTGTTCATACATCGATGGTTGACACGCCTATTTCATCAGCACAGCAAACCACTCCTATCATTACACAATCCACAGTTGTATCAATTTCTGCTGACACGACTCTGCAAATAATGGACTTTGGAGGTAGTTCGTCAGGTACTGGTGGTTCGGAAGCGGGTGGTAGTGGAGTCGGTTATTCTGATGATGTTGCTGACGATTATGTGCGTAGATCTGAGAAGAGGGCATTCGAGTTTGGGGGATTAGACAGTGATAACGATGATACAGAGGTGGATGTAGTTGATTTGAAGAAACGGTAGTTGTGCTGGAACAGGAGGTTATGTTAAAGGATGCTCAGATTGCCTCTCTGCAGAATCGCTTAGATGTTCGAGATCAAACTATCGATCAGCTGTAGGGAGATGTCATGATGCTTATGACTTTGGTGTTTGATTTAAGGGGCAAGCTGGAGAACAAGTTTGGAAGGGAGTTTAGTAATCCTACCGATGATCCGATGAATGTTGAAACTAGACATCATGCGGCACAACAGCGTATGGCAGAAGAAACTGAAGAACGGAGGTTGGCGGCTGCGCAGTTGGCAGCCGAACGTCAAGCCGGTCTCGATGATTATTTAACCGATCCACGCAGAAAGTTCACTGCCATGTCAGAAACGTGCTGCAGATCAGAGGAAGAAAAAGCAAATGGTGTTGATGAAGAATGTTAACGTGAATCCTCTGGACGAGAATTTTCAGCTGAAAGATCCAACCAATCAATCCGAGAGATATGATGGAGTTGGGATCAGTTATTATAGTAAGTGGAAACAAGTCGAAGGTACTAAGTTGGATGTATGATCATGTTAAAAACATGTGGATCATTGTGCGCCAGGATGGAAACAGGGATACTATTCGAAAGAGTCATAGTTCGAGACATGGACTAAAGTTGCACTCATTCAAGAAGCTGAATATGGATCAACCGGGATTTCACGAAGCAGCTAAAGCACCAACTCTCACCTCATAGATTCCGGAGCTAGTTTCTGAATCCTATACTCAATCAAGTTCATCTGAACAAGCAATTCAACACACTAAAGATACCTCAGAACAGATAAATGGGGATCTTCACTGTTCCGGAGCCGATTCCGTCTGAGTGTATTGTTGATCTACTGGTGGACAACACTACTACCACAACTAATGAGGGGGAGCAAACCGGGATAGCATTAGGGAGTTATTCAAACTTGCAAACGAATTGGCAAGCACCTGTCATGGCAATACCACAATGGCTTCAAAGAGATCATCCTAACAAGAACATCATTGGTCCCATGGATGTTGGTGTTCAAACCCGCAACAAACATGGGACATCAATACTGTTGGGCTTGGAGCTTTAAAGGTTTATTCATTTATGGTGTATTTGGGCTTTTGGGGTTAGTGTGGGCTTCCTAGTGCCTAATGGGCCTAGGGTTGTAATTATTAACAACTATAACAGTGCAATGGCTAAGTTGTTTGATTCTACCAAACAATTAAGCTAGTTGTGATATCATTGTAGGGATCCAGTTTTAGTTGCATTCTTGACCTACTAAAGATAATCTAAGATGTTACATATGCCATGAGCCGGGTCATTTTTCCAGAAATTATAAGAAGGTGCCAACATGTTACGTCTCAAGTTAGGTAGTTGCAATTCAAAACCCTGCATAACAATGGTTCCTGTCACACCCGTGCAGACATCTCAAGTTCGGGAGGAAGTGGAGAAGGAAATGCTTTGATGGCTCAAGAGCAGCATAGATTCAATTGGTCAGATGCAGTGGCACAAGTGGAAGCACTCAAACTCTCTGAAGCAGCACTAGCAAATCACTGCATGATGGCTCAGACTAATGAACCAAAATCGATCACTGACACGGTAAACACTCTCTTGTGTTCTGATCTTTGTAGAAGTAAGCTTGCACAAATAAGAGCTCATAACGTTAATATTATTAACAACTATAACAGTGCAATGGCTAAGTGCATCAACCTTAAAGAAACCAATAATTTGCTTACTGGAAAGGTTGAAGCACAAAAGAAGGACATAGCTTAGCTTCACAAGGATCTTAACCGAAATCAATGTTGGATTTATGATTATAAAAATAGACTTAATGTAAAAATTATGGAACTTGATTCTGTGAGAGCTGAGCTAGAGTCCTTGACTTGCAAGTATCAACAACACGAAATAAACATAAAGAGATTTGATACATCCAGCAAGGTCGTTCAAAATATGTGTGATGTACAAAGAAAACAAAACGAAGAGTTTAGGATACAATTAGGTTGTCCCTCCATACAATCATAATTATTCAAGAATATGCCCATCACCAAGCAAGATCTAGAAAATGAGAAATACATGATGTATGGTGAACCGAGTGGCTATGTTTCTGAGTCTTGGAAACCCTTCGAACCCAAATATGCCAGGTCAACTTATTTTAAAAAATCCATGGATTCAACTCAAAATGTTTTAAATAAATCAGTTGATGGATCAAAACCTGAAAATGAACCCATTGAGATGTCCGAAAAAAGGCGATCAGAACAATGTATCCAAATGTGATTCTGTGAATAATACTAACAGTTCAAGTTCATGTGCAGAGTCAGTGATTATTGAGGATCAATCTGAGGGGATGATGAACAACATAATGCATCTTTATATGTTGAACATGATCTTTTTGTTTTGAACTACATTAACTCTATCCTTTCTGAGGCTAATGGTTTTTATGGTTTCAAATTCTGATTGTGATCAAAATGCTTTACCAGAGGAGATTGTTAAATCTTCTGATGAATCAGAAGTGTCAGTTTCAAGTGATACAGATAAATGTTCTAATATGTCTGATACATCATCTGATGATTTAGAAGCCTCTGAAAATAATGTGGTTGAAAATGTTATTTTTTCTGATGATTGTCTGAATGACAGTAGGACAGTTGACAAAGAAGAATTATCTAATTTCTGCACTGAGTTTGAAAATCAGACTGATGATTCTTGTATGTCAATGATAAGCAAAATCTTTCTAAGGATTCAGCTACTTTTGCTGAACCAGAATCCCCTATTTTAGAATCAAGTGTGGACTCAAAAATCATAAATGATACTTGTATATCATCTAACAAACCAGAATCATCTGTCTCTACAGAATCAGATTCCATATAGGAGGTTTCTAAAATGGATATTTCTCAAAAACTACGCCTCTAAGGAAGAAGAAATCACGTAAAAACAAGAAACAGAAGGGTGGACAAGTTGAAAAATCTGTTAACAAATCGGTTGAGAAAATAATTGAAAAACAACATGAACAGCCAACTCAGAAGCCAATTAAAACGGGATCAGAGGGTAAACTTACCAACACTCACTCTTGTGCTGATGATTGTGAGCAGGTTTCTTCCAAGTCTAAGCATGCACATAAACATTCAGCACCAAGCAGCCATAAAAGATCAAATCAGCTCCCTAGAATAACACAAGCTGAACGGAATGTCCTTTTCTTGAAGAAACAAACCTGTTTTAATTGTGGAATTCCTGGGCACATAGCTATAAATTGTGTTCATCATCCTTACATACCTTACTACTCAAGAAATGCACGACATAGACGGTTATGCCTCATCGACCCACTACAGCTCGATTCACTAGGGCTAAGCCATCTGATGGAGACTAGAATCCAACAAAGAAACAAAATAAAAAATTCTCAGAGTCAGTCAATCCAATAAAATAATGTCTCTTCTAAAATGAAAAGTTTTTCTAAAAGAACTGACTCTAAAATCTAGAAACCTAAAATTCTTGCTATATTTCCATCACAGACTTCTCAGTCGTCAAAATCATCTTCATCTTCACAAGCCTCTAATATTGCTAACGATCATATGATTTTTCACGAGGTTTCATATATTGACAGTGATGGTCAACCCAGATCAACAATGGCCTGGGTTTCAATTTCTAATCAATCTCGTTGTATGTGCTGGAACGACTACGGAGGGCTATCGTCAGACTTTGGTATGTCGATAGTGGCTATTCTACGCACATGACATGAGACATTTCCTAGTTGAATGACATAAAAATATTTGATGGTGGATTTGTCAATTTTGCGGGAGGTGAAACTGGTAGAATTATCGTGAAGGGTGCAATTCGCAACGGCATTCTTAGCTTACCAACGTCAATTATGTTCCAGAACTGAAGCATAGTCTTTTGAGCGTGTCTCGGATGTGCGATAAAGGCTTACCAGTTCATTTCACCAAGAAAGGTTGTGTTGTGTTAAACTCTGGGATTGTGATACCGGATGAGTGGCTCCTCATTGAAGCCAAATGAAGGGTTAACGTGTACATCATTAACATGAATAAAGCCGACACTAAACAAATTATATCTTTTCTCAAAGATTTCTGAACATGATGCTATGTTGTGGCATCACCGACCGGGTCACATCAACATGAAGAATCTAAATAGACTTGCAAAAGGAGACATCGTTAGGAATTTTCTAATCAGGGATTTCATGCTAATCGAAAAGTGTGAATCATGTACTCGAGGCAAACAACATCACAAGCCGCATAAGCCTAACCTCATGCACTCGACTTCCAAAGTTCTAGAACTACTTCATATGGATATCTTTGATGTGTTGAGCATCGGGGGAAAGGCTTACTACCTGGTTATAAGTGATGATTTCTCATGGTTTACTTGGGTGTTTTTCTAGAATACATGGGTAAGACTGCGGAGTTGAAAAAACAATTTATTACTCTTATGGGAAATCAGGCAGATGAGAAGGTAAAGGCTATTCGATGCGATAATGGAACGGAATAAAAGAACGCAAATCTCAATACTTTCTGTTCTTTAAAGGGAATTGACCGTCTGTACAATGCAGCTTGAACTCCTCAACAGAATGGAGTTGCTGAAAACGTAACAGAACTCTCATTGAAGCTGCATGCACGATGCTAATAAATTATGGCCTTCCATTGATCTTTTGGGCAAAAGCAGTGAACATAACTTGTTATGTTTAAAATCATTCTTTGATTAACAAATGACACATGAAAACACCATATGAAATTATCGAGGGTCAAAAGCCTTCTGTTAAGCATTTCCGATCATTTGGTTGCCCTTGTGTACTTCTACTTACGGATGCTAAGGGAAAATTTGAAGCAAAAGAAGATCCATGCTATTTCATTGGCTATTCTAAGAATACCTCGTATCGTGTCTAAACAAGGTCTAAAAGTAGATCATAGAAACCCACAACATTGATTGGCTAGAAGAAAATCCCAAAGATGCACTCATTGGGCCTGACTGCATGATTATGCCTCTTTGTTTAAGTCTTTAAATATTTTACCTAAAGTGACTGGAGATACAAGTGTTGCAAAACCAGCAATGACTATTCCGATTACCTAGGAAGATGATGTAGAGCTGCGGCAAGACTCATTCAAGAAGCTGACTATGGATCCACCAGGATTTCACGAAGCTGCTAAAGCACCAGCTCTCACCTCATAGATTCCGGAGCTGGTTTCTGAATCCTATTCTCAATCAAGTTCACCTGAACAAGCAATTCAACACACTAAAGATACCTCAGAACAGACAAATGCAGGATCTTCACTGTTCCGGAGGCGATTCCGTCTGAGTGTATTGTTGATCCGCTGGTGGACAACACTACTGCTACAACTAATGAGGGGGAGCAAACCGGGATAGCATTAGGGAGTTATTCAAACTTGCAAACGAATTGGCAAGCACCTGTCATGGCAATACCACAATGGCTTCAAAGAGATCATACTATCAAGAACATCATTGGTCCCATGGATGTTGGTGTTCAAACCCGCAGCAAACATGGAACATCAATACTGTTGGGCTTGGAGCTTTAAAGGTTTATTCATTTATGGTGTATTTGGGCTTTTGGGGTTAATGTGGGCTTCCTAGTGCCTAATGGACCTAAGGTTGTAATTATGGGCTTTATGATGTTTATAAATAGAGGGGCTAGGTCATGTAGTAAAGGTTAGAGAGTTGATAGCAAAAACTTGTATCTGACATCTTTGGTGTATGCAAGTTATATCATTGAAGTTATTCAAGTTGTTCTTCTTCCTAATCATAATTTCCGCTATTGATTAGGTTAGTGATACCTGTTTGATCCGTTTACGGGGCTTACAAATGCATGTTTATACTCTTGTTTTATTTCTCAAATTGAACCTAAGAGCATTGATGTTGCTTTGCAAGAACCTGGATGGGTAGATGCAATACATGAAGAGCTCAATCAGTTTGAAAAACTAAGAGTATGGAAGTTAGTGAAACTACCTCAAGGAAAACGTGCTCTTGGAACATGCTGGTATATCGGAACAAACAAGATGACACTTGCGTGATCGTGAGAAACAAGGCACATTTAGTGGTACAAGGCTTTAGGCAGACTGAGGGACTGGATTATGATGAAGTGTATGTGCCGGTGGCTAGACTTGAAGCCATACGCATTTTCTTGGCATATGCATCCTATATGGGATTTACTGTTTTCCGAATGGATGTCGAACCGGCATTTTTGTATAGAAAGGTGAAAGAGGAGAGATATATCGAACAACCACCAGGATTTGTCGGTCTAGAAAAGTATGACTATGCTTACAAATTAGACAAGGCTTTGTATGGGTTACACCAAGCATGTATGCGACTTTGAAAAGCATTTGCTTGCTCATGGATACACTTGGGGACGATAAATTAAACGTTGTTCATCAAACGAGGGGACAAGGATCTTTCTTGTTCAAATCTATGTGGAAGGCATTATCTTTGGTTCGACTGATGAGCGATCGTGTAAGGAATTTAAAGAGGTCATGAAGAAGAAGTTTGAGATGAGTTCGTTGGGAGAAATGACAATGATTTTGGGCCTGCAAGTACCTCAAAACACAAGGGAACTTGATTCATTAAGGGAAATATGTTCATGACGTTCTTGCCAAATTCAACCTCACAGATTCGAAGCCTATGGACTCACCCATAGTAGAACGGCTGTTGGTGAACGAGGATGTTGAAGGAAGTCATGTTAATCAGAAATTGTACCGATCGATGATTGGTTCTTTGATGTAGTTGACTGCAAGTTGGCCAGACATTATGTTTGTCGTCTATCAAGGTGCTCGTTATTAGGCTAACCCTAAACTTTCTCATCTTACAGTTGATAAAAGAATTTTTAGATACCTTAAAGGAGCTCTAAATCTTGGACTCTGGTATCCTAGAACTTCGAACTTTGATTTGTTTGCCTATTCTGATAGTAACTTTGGAGGTATAGATAGGGACATGAAGTCAACATCAGTTGGATGCCAGTTCTTGGGGGAAGACTCATTTCTTGGCAATGCAAAAAGCAACAAACTGTATCGCATTCAACTACAGAGGTAGAATACGTTGCAGCTTCTACTTGTTGTTCCCAGGTTATCTGGATGCAACACGAGCTTCAGGATTACGGTTTGACTTATCTTACCACTACTATATTTATGATAGTGATGTCGCTATCCAAATTGTTAAAAACCCGATTTTTCACTCCAAAACCAAGCACATTGATATCAAGGTTCATTTTATTAGAGATTGCTATGATAGAGGACTTGTTAAACTTGAATAGATCCACACTAGTGCAAATACAACGGATCTTTTTATAAAACATGTCAGCAACTCTAGATTCAAAGTGCTTGTGGATCTTTAGAAAATGATACGGTTCACTGACTGAGCATTTATTCAAAAATATGGTTTTTTAACTAACAAGTGAATTTGCGCATAAAGTATTCTACTTTTGCACAAATTTAGGGGGTGAAATATTTGCAGGAAATGAAATAAACATTCATGTTAAAGGGCTCAATTAACACATGTAAGGTGTTATAGCTGAAAAAACTAGGATCTATTGCGATATGTTGATAGGCTTAACATTCAAAAAGATAAAAGATACCAAGTGATATAAACATAACGAACTATGTACCATGTGGGTAACATATCATCAGCATATGATTTTATGGTCTTAAATCTTGTATTGATAGATAGCCAACATCTGAGATTTTAGGTCTTTATATTGTTGAGTCATCCAGGGATATCTTGGTTGTCCTCTTGTTGCATCCAAATTATATGCAGACCTAGACACAGTCAGGATATCTTAAAAGATCCCAAGAGGACAAAAACCCTAAGGAAGAAAATCTTAAACTGAGAAAATTCCAATTGCTCAAAGAGCAAATCGTACCAAAAAGGTATTTGCCTCACCCTCATTGGACGCAAACATTGGTTGCTTTGACTGTACGATGATACATACCTATCACCAGTGGTTCGATGTTGTGAAGCAAATATTCACCTACTACGATGAACCGCTGTGCTTACCTTGATTGTGGGGGTATGCCATGGAGTGGGACACACGGGTATTTTAGTATAATATTACCTTAAGTATATCACAAAGTTGAAAATTGAAAGTTGAGCGTTAGGTTTAAGAGGACAAGTATATTGGCAATCGCATACCAGTCTGATTAGGCTTATACTGAAAAGTGTCTTTAGTCGACCTGAGAACGATTTGATCCCGTAGCAATCTTAATGATTATTGATTTGTGTAAATATGTGTGTGTTAGTTTTGCTTAGTTGGTCAGATCGTGAAATTTTTGAAAGATGGTTTTCTATCAGTGTATCAGTTAAAACTGAAATGGGGCACACTAAAATTTTGAGTGGACTAGCCTAGTTAACTAAGCCCACTATATCGAAAAAGTGGGTTGTATAGTTTTTCGAATCCGGCTGGTTTATGTAAATGGCCCAAATTGTTTTCGAAAAGGCCCAAGCCCAGGTAACTAATCTCACCATTTCGAATTGGGTTGACCCATGATTTCGAAAACCTGAACTATTCAGTATTTCGAACAAATGATTTGGCTTTAATTAGATCTGGCCTAGGCATATCAGACCAAAGCCCTGTTTCGAATACTATTTAAAAACATTTTAGATTTCGAAAATCACAGCTAAAACATTGTTACTTTTCGAATCCTCTCTCGAATCCTCAAACTGTTCTTCAAGACTTTTCTTTAAATCTTCATCGAAAACTAAGGTGATTTGCAGATTTCGGATAATTCTTCAAGTTTGGATGAATGTTCAAAGGATTTTGGATGAACAACATTCAAATCAATGATTTCGTAAAAGTCATACCCAGAAAACATGAATTATTCGAGAAGGAACATGAAGTTTTCGAAAAGTCTTCAAAGTTTCCGAAAAACTGATAAAGGGTAATTTAATTGAACCCTTTGAATTTCGAAACAATGTTTGAACATTTAATTGAACCTTTGAATTTCGAAACAGTGTTTGAACCATTAGTCTTTTCGAATTAACTTTTGAACCTTTAGTCTTTTCGAAAAGACTTTTGAACCTTTGGTTTTCGAAAACTTCATGACCTTTAGAAAGAATTGACTGACTTGTTGACTTTTGTTGACTTGGTCAAATTGGTTTGATGTTTTGTCTCACTTGGCTAGTTATGTGCAGATCATGGCCGCTCGGCAAGCATTAGATATCGAACCGTCTCATAATCAAGCATGATATTTGTCTGATCCTCCACCAGAGCATTTGAAGAATTCAATTCTATGATCATTGGATTAACCTCATGCAGAATTACACATGCTTTGAAGGAAAACCTAGTTGTCTGTGGTGATATGATTCAAGATTTCTTGTTATCTGTTAAATTCAATAGGAAAGGATCAGATGGAGCGGGTTCTTTAGACGCGACAATTCAATGCTAGAGTATCGTGATTATTAAAGCGATTATATGTGAAGTTTTAAAATTCGGTGATCAATCCAGCCATCCAACATCGTATGCCAAGGATAAAGTTATGAAGGTGTTGAAATGGATGAGTTATGAAGGTGACTATCCCCCGATGTTGAAAAAGATGTTGCCACCTTACTGGAGATTACTTGTGCACATATTTCTGTTGTGTATCTTGGAAAATAAGGGTGGATTGGATCAGCTGAATCAAATTCAGTCGTCTGCTCTTGTTGCTCTTGTTAATAACTAGGATTTCAATATATCAGCGTTTATATTCGACAATATGACCAAGATGCTGGTGAAGAGTTCAAACATTATAAATCTGAAATCGAGGGGACCGTCTTGTGTTTGTGACAAGCGCCATTTTCCGGTTGTAATTACGCGTATAACAAACATTTATACCATCATAAATAGCGTAATTAGATGTAACTTAACTTGATCAGGCCTTTGGAATGCCTAGGAACGTCTATCTGACTTTTCGGTACGCGAATGGTGACTTGCGAGAAAACTGTTGAACATCAAACGGTAACGAGCTGACACCGTGAAAAATATTGACGACGCCGACAAATACGAATTTTACATGTATAATTTATGTGTAAGAATTTGGTTTTGATGAATTATCGTGCTTTCGAACGTCACAAAACGCTTACATGAACGAAAAACGCATCTGCGGGAACGCACCTACAATGAAACGGAAGCAACGGACTCGAGTTACGCCTCGATATTTATATATTATGATATATTTAGCTTTGTGATTGAATTTATTATTCATAGCCGAGATCAGATCGAAAAACAGACAAGAAACGACAACCGAAGCAAATTACGCATTTTAACGAAACCAATGAACGCAAGCGATTAATATCAAATATCAACACCATTTTACATGTTTATGACCCTAAAACAATATTATACTATGTTACACGACGTTCAGGTTCGAAAACAGGCCTCGTAGACGCGATTGGGCCGCTCAAAACACTAGAAACAGGCTTATGGGCCTTGGGCCCAAACCCACTTGGAAACCCTAGGTATATAAGGGAGCAAATTCACTCATATTCTCAAACCCTCACACATACACCCCCGTCTCTCTCTTTCTCGTACCCTCTCCCTACACAGACACATGACCGGCGGAGCACGGCGGCAACCCTCGGCGGAGCACAGCGGCGACGGGTGGCACCGCCGCTTCGCGGCGGACTCGCGGTGAACCCCCCTACAACGCACCCTCCGAACACACCCCCGGTGCCGGTTTCCTTGTTTGAGCAGCGACGGTGGCCGTTTTAACTACAGCAGCCGCGTTCTTTCCGATAAGCCCTAGACACTCTTGTTTTCTTTTATATCCTTTTAGATCCACGTTAGTTTCTGGTCGCTCCTTGTTGTTTCAGGCTAGCGGTGTTGTGGTGGTGGCCCGAGGGGGCGGCGGTAACGGGTTAGGTTGGAAAGGGTTGGGCTGGTGATGGTGGGCCAGACGGTGGTGCTCGAGGGCCGTTAGACGGTCGAACAAGACCCCCGCGCAACGCAGTCGGCAGCGGCAATAGTGGCAGCCGGCGACAGTGGTGGTTCAGTTCAGGGCTCGGGTTTTGGTTTGGGTTAGTGGCCAACTTGGTCGATTTGTTTAGAGGGTTGAACTCGGTACAACTCAGCACGAATCGGTTCAGGTCAGTTAGGTTCAGATTGTCAGTTCAAGTTTGGGTATGTTTTTGGTCAACACCAAGTCGACTCAGTTAACCCAGGTTAACTCAGTCAAACCTGGTCAACTAGTCAAAGATGGTCAACGTGGTCAGTCTTGGTTCGTGTTCGGTTCGGTCAGTTTAGTAAAAATCAGATTTTGTTCGAGTCAACTCAGTCAACACAGGTCAAACCCGGTCAACTCAGTCAACATGGTCAACCATGGTCCACGCGGTCAGCTACGGTCAAACTCAATCAACGGGTTAACGGTCAACACGAGACTTGGTAAAAATTTAATGAAGCGAATATCGTTTATATTATTTTACTAAAATATTAATATTAAAGTAATGCGTAACCGAGCTCAAACCGACCCGCTAACAATTATATATCATCAAAATTTAAAAATAACTATATCGATTATTTCATGACTCGACAAATTATATGAAGATTGTACGTGTACAATATATAACATACGTATTTCAAACTTGACACTTGGGTTTAGTATTATTTGAACACCCATATATATATATATATATATATATATATATTGTGATTACATTGGTTATTGCGTTTTGAAAATTATATCGACAACTTGTCGGGGTATCCCAAATACAGAGGAAACTCTGCCCGTTTTTCGTAAAATTACGTAATATAAAACACGTTTTATTTCAAAGACAAAACCTATTGGATTCAAGTGATTGTTATAAAATTAAATATAAGCGTATATTTATTCTTGACGATACTATTATAACTTACAAAATCGAGTCTATGACATTTCAATGAACATGGGTTACAAGTTAACCGAACTCGAAAATTTTATAAAATAAAAATAATTGTTTATATTTATTCCAAACGCCTTGAATTTGGAAATCATATATTTAAGACATTTCGTATTCGAAAATCGTATAAAATGAATATAATTATATATATTCGAATGTCGAGACGTTGAATAGTTTTATAAAATAAATATAGTTGTTATATTTATTTCAAACGTCGATGACTCGAAAACTTTCGAATGCTTTTATAACAATAATATACTCGTTATATTCGATTCAAACGCCTAAACGAAGTACGACACAATACCGTAAGATTATAACAAGCGTACGATTATATAATTATTTTATTAATTATAAATGATATGCAAGACTATTGTTCGGATACGAAATGCTTTACATATATGGGCATATCTACAAGTATATATGTATTACATCTTACGAAATACTAAGAGTCGTACTATTATCCGTCAACGTATATGACGACTATTCGGAAAAATGCGTAAATCCATTATACGAGTATACAACGTATTGTTTTCATCTAAATACTCGTTATGTATACGTGTTTCTATTCGAGACGACTAATACGATTTCATGAAATATATTTATGTTTATATATAAACATATATTTCAAATCTCTCGGAAACTAAGTCGTTTCCAAGAAAACCATAGATTGGTTATTTCGAGACAATACAATAACACTTTCATAGAATCATATGGTTAACGATTCAGTAGAGCTCGGTGACATGTAGTTTAGCTACGTTATGTTTAGAAACTTATGAGTTATTCCGTTTTAGGAATGCTTTAGGTTGCATGCTAGCAAGTCACTGTGGAAATGACATTATGGAATCACATTAAGCTAGACTTTGCACAAGGATATCAAGGTGAGTTCATAACCCCCACTTTTTACCGTTTTACATTTTTATAAATGTTTTCGGGGGTGGAAAGACATGCAAGTTTTGCAAAGGCACAAAATGTTTTGGTAAACGTAAATCACATATTTCTAAACCATGTTACCAACAGATTTCAACAAAAATGACGGTTTATGAATGGTTTAGGCTAAATTTACCGGTTTTCACAGCAATACAAGGTTTTTTGAAACATGCATGAGTTTTATGACTAGTGACCAGCTAGGGGGCTAGGCCCCAAATTTTATTAATAACATGGGCTAGGCCCAATAACGCAATGACATGGGCTAGGCCCGATAACACAAATGACATAAGCTAGGCCCAATAAAATATATAACATGGGCTAGTCCTAATAACATAAATGACATGGGCTAGGCCCAATATCCAAAATATGAGGAACAAAAATAATATGAAGGGCGAGGCCCGTTCATACACATCGTAAACACAGATTTTTAACAATTGGTATGTAGCTATGGGATTAGATGATGACAGATCACTGTGTGTAAGTAGGATGATGACAATAGTGACCATTAATAACGTAGTGACCAAGGTGCAAAAGGTATAGATATATCGAGTTTGAGGCGCACTCCACTCCTGTTTATTAACCCTTTAGGAGTGCTTTTGTGATCCCAATGATGTCAGAGTTGTCTCGGTTTGGTTCCTTACTTATGGCATATATGTCAGTGTATTAGCTACACACTGATTGATCCTTAGATTCCATAGACATCCTACATACTATGATTTCAATACCGGTTTACAAATATAACAGAAAACATTTCAATATCGGCTTACAGATACGATAGAAAACATTTTATTACTGGCTTACAAACACAACAATTATATGCATCGGTTTACAAACACTCAGAAAACATTTCAATACTATTATACAGATACGACATTTCAAATGCTTTGGGTTACTATGATCTCAAAAACCGGTTTTCGAATGCAAGATGTTCAAATGTTTTATGATTCATTTGAAACAAAAACAAACAAGCTATGAACTCGCCAACTTTATGTTGACTTTTCGCATGTTCTTTCTCAGGTCATAATTTCAAGTATGGCACGGTTGGAATAGGAAAACCCATGGAGATTCAAGTACTTAGCGAGCGTTCACTCTCTATAAGTCTTAGCACTCACATTTACTTCCACTGTGCAATGAAGATACCAGTTCAGTTCACGCCCAGCTCTGATGTAATCGATTTATCAGGGTGTGACAGTTTTGACGCCGGGAAGAGGAATAGAGAATAGCGAAGAAATTTTAATTTTTGGAAAGTATAAACCGGAGAAATTTGGAATGTTTGGACTGGTTGAAGGAAAGTTGCCAGCTCAAGTGCCACTTAATACGACTATGGTTGAAGAGCATGATGTTGAGTTTGTTGAAATGAAGCCTGAGATTGAAAAAACTGTTCATGAAGCTACCGAGAGTGATACAGAACTGTTGGAGTTAGTATAAGTTGAAGGAAACTGTTAAAGAACTACTCATGATGAATGCTGAGAATCTTGCTGTTATACTTGAATCACTAAAGGAAAATCTCGGGAATCCTCCTCATGTGGTCTCTAATACTCGAGAAAAGCAAGCTGAAGAGATAGTTGCTGATGAAACAGACTTAGTGCCTCGTAAAAGGCAAAGAATTGACCCTGAACCAGATATTGCTAAAGATGTTAGCCCTACTGTTGCTGAAACTGAGCATGTTACTGAAGCTGAGCCCATAGCCGAACCAACATTAGCTCAAGATGATGTTATGCAAGAATCATTCTCACCATCTACCTAACCAAATCCCTTAGAAGCCTCTGTTAAAGAATTAACTCCATGAACTGAACTAGAGAGTTCCAGTGGAATTCACTTCAACGTTCCTGAAGTTCTAATGGGGGTGTGCCTAACTTTGAAGAAGATTTATTTCATGCTTCTGGAAATTTGAAGATCTTTGATGATTCAGATTGTGATGAAGATGTAGATGTGGCACAGTTGAAAGGGAGAATAGATAATCTTGAACATGATTCCATCATGAAAGATGCTTAGATTATATCTCTACGAGATCAGGTGGTTAGCAAAGACCATACAATCAGTCAGCTACAAGATGATATGAATATGTTGATGGCAATGGTGTTTGAGTTGAAGGGGCTGGAAAATAAATTTGGTCGTGAGTTTCCTGATGAGAATGATGATCCAATAAATGTTGACAGAAGAGAAAGAACTGCTGAAGAAAAGGTTGCAGAAGATGCTAAACGTGAAGTAACGTTAGTTAAATATTTACAAGCTCCACAACAGATGAAGAGGAAGGTACAGCCAAAGAAAGCAGGTAATAAAAAGATGTTGGTGATGAAGAATCAAGATTTGAATCCTTTGGATGAGAATTTTCAACCAAAGGATCCAACAAAGACATCTGATAGATATGTGATGGAACTGGGCGAGAGTTTTTATGATAAAGTTGGAAGCAAATATGAGATTATGAGTTGGAGGTTTGATCATGCAAAGAATATGTGGTTGATAATCAGGAAGAGTGGTCACCAAGAATACTATTCAAAAGAATCATGGTTTGAATCATGGATGAAGATTGATTTAAAAAATTTGTTGAAAGCTCCATATTTTAATTTGGAGCCAAATCAGCGTGGGAGAGGTTGGGCATTCTTTACAAAGCTTGAAAAGGAAGTTAAGATGGCTTTCCGACAATGAAGTATACTAAATCATGTCTGAAGAAGAATCGTGAAGTGTATGACAGGCATACTGGTAAAACTGTCAAATCAGTTATCTGGCCTCCGACTGATAAAGAAAAGATTATTTTGGCAGCACCTAAGTTTCCAAAAGGAGTTCTCAAGAATTTCAAGTTCTGGGCTTATGACCCAAAGATGGGTGAAGCTGTTATTGTTACTGAAGAGGCTCCATACAAACTGGTTGATACGCTGGATTTGATAAGCTTTCATGAAGAAGATTTGCATGTGTTGAGCAAGAATCGGATACAAACAAATGAAAAGTATGAGATATGTGCAAAGTTTTGGACTGGAGTTGTTGCTAATGTGATTGGTGGAAAGTTGGTTGTTGATTCAGTTCCTGATCGTGGAGAGGATGTGCCTGGTGGAGCGTCAAGATGAAGACCGGTAATGTTAAAAACCTAGGGAGAGATTGTTGGGGCTTTGAAGGTTTATACATTATTACATAGGTTATTATAATGGGTTTTTAGTGTTGGTTGTACTTGGGCTAGTTAGGTTTGGATTGGGCCAGACGAAGTTGGGCTAGGGTTTAGGAGAGTGTTGGGCTTTGCTCCCTATAAATACATGTATCATCTGAATGGTTTAGGGTTGTTGATTATCATTTTGCTATAGAACTTGTATCAGGCCATTGTGTATGCAAGTTTAGTTTATTATCAACATCTTTTTTATTCATCTTTATTCTTATTTAGTAATCAAGTTTTAGTTGTTTGATTCCGCCAAACAATTAAGCTTGTTGTGATATCATTGTATTGATCCAGATTCGGGACTTACACAAATATGTGCTACAACTCTTCTAGTCTATGTAGATTGTGCACTTTGTTCCAAACAAATAATGCCACCATATCTTAAGTGCAAAGATTACCTGCTCCAAAATCTAAATCATGGGCGGTATGATTCTTTTCCTGTATTCACTGTTGGGAAACATATACAATAACTTTGTTCCTTTGCATTAATACACATCCTAAACTTTTTTGAGATGCATTGCAATAAACCCCAAAATCATCGATTCCATCAAAGAGAGTGATAATTTCGCATTGCATAACTTTTTCTTTAACAATTGAAAAGTTGTTTCTTGTTCTTCTCCCACTCAAACTTTTTATCTTCTGAGTTAGGGGAGTTAAAGATTGTGTAATGCTGGAGAAATTCTCAATATAGCGCTTATAATAACCGACTAAGCCTAGAAATTGGCGAATTTTTGTAGGTGATCTAGGCACATGCCAATTCTTGATGGATTCAACCTTGCTAGTGTCACACCCGAAAAACGTCACAGCAGAAATTCAATGTGGCAGTGACGGAGGTTGGTACCCATAAGCATTTAATGGACGATGCTTTAGTTATTTGGACATTTAACTTAATTAAAACATAACCATTTAAGTTTCAGGAGTAAAACCACAACCACAAGATAGTTGTATGATCCTATGGATCTTAGTACACATGGTCCCAAATAGTTTTTAAAAGTTGTCCAAAACACTATCCACTAAACACAAATCTTGCCAAAAATCCGAAGCCAAACTCATATGCCTAAAAAACATGCTAATGAAGTGTCAACACAAATTTCGGTGAGTTCACGTATGTAAAATTAAAAGCAAATTTTCTCCATAATTTCTTTTAGGAAAAGCCTTTTCATTAGATATGATCACCCTTTGGAGCGGATAACTCATCCATGCGGATGAGCCCTCATCCGTACGAATGAGCACTCGTCCTTTCCAAAGTGTCATGTGTTCGAATCTAACTCTCAATTTTACAGTATTCAACACACGCACTATCTAGTTTATTCTATAGGGGCTGACACATGGAACATGCACCAACAATGTTCAAGGCGAGTCCATGAGGCATCCCCTGCGCTGACCTTTGTTGTTTTGTGGGTAGTGGGGACTTAGGTGGTTAGGATCACCACACTTGTAACAAGCACGACCATTGTTCTGGTGGTCGTTGGTTTTGGGTTGGTTTTGGTTACCTTGTAGTCTAGGACCACTTCGGAATGCGGAGGCTATATGTCCATACCGCCTACAAGCGGTGTAATGTCGGCATGCGGTGGTGGTTGGATGGTAGTAGTGGCACGTTTTACACTTGGGAAAGACCCAGTGTAGGCCTTCTTGGTGGGATCATGGGTTGTGTTAGCAGGGGTTTGGTTTGGTGAGATTACCACGGTGTAGTTAAGGTTTTACAACTTGCGTTTCTTACCATTTTGGTTGTTATTTTTGGTGGGAGCTTTGGCTTCTTTGGGTTCTTTGGGCTCGTCGGAGTGTTCGATGATAGCGTGATTGACGACCTTTGATACGCCTTTCAGGGTCAAAGTTCTATCTTTCACACTATGGTCAGAAAGTGCAGCGGCATAACAGATAGCTCGTTCAAGGGTTTGGGGTTTGGCTGCTACCACGGGATCTCAAACGACTGGTGGGAGACCCTTGATGTATTTAGCGATGGCTTGCTCTGGTGTGTTGACGAAATGGGGGGTTAGTATGCTAAGTTGCTTAAAGTGGGTGGTGTAAGCAAGGTGGTCGCTACCCACTTGTTTGAGGGCCCAAAATTCTTCATCAAACTCTTGCACCTCATGTGCGGACAAAACTCCGCTAACATGAGTTGTTTCACCTCGTCCCAAGGTAGGGCCAACGCGACTTTGTTCGAACGTTCCTCTAATTCTTCCACCACTCAAGTGGCCTCAACTTAAAGACACAAGTGGAACTTCGGATGCATAATGAGTGGGACACTTGCTATTGAGGAACGAGAACTCGATGCTATCGAACCATTCGAGCATTTTTGAGGCACGTCATCGCCCGTGAAAGGTTCGAGACCACACGACTTAAAGTGCTTGTGAGGCGATGGGTTTGGTAGTTTCGGGGTTTGGACTCCACCAAGCCATTGGGGCTTGAGGTGGTGCCAATATTGTTGATGATGTCGGATATGACTAAAGCCATTTGCTTAGCCATAAAAGCCATCACCTTTTGTTGGAGTTTTGGCGGGAGTTTTTCCTTATGTTACGGTTGCCAAAGGAATTGGAAGACATCTATAAGGTCGATTAGAAGGAATTGTGAGACTTGATCAATGGTTAAAAATATATTTTGCACAATTATAGCATAATTATATGTCACATAAGCACGTATGGTTCAAGTAGTTTTCATATAAACGAAGTATGTCATCACGATGTAACGAATATAGACTAAACAACAATGAAAGAGTTTAAATTTTTGTTGGTTCACGAATATTAGCGTTTTAGGTTGCGAGAGTAGCATGACGTAACATATTTGAGGTTGAAATGGGAAATGTTGAAACTTAAAATGGATAAGTATAAAAGATGTTCGTTTTAAAAAAATTAAATGTTCCGAAACGGAACTAAGACTCACTCGAAGTGGTCAAAGCTTTTTTCAAGTTCGAGAATCATACTTTGGCCTAATAGGTAGAATACTCTAGTCAAAATTTCGGTAAACAACATTTACCCTTCCAATTACTACATGTCCCTTGTCAAAAGGAAGTCCGAGACTTTAGAGGGATAGAAAATTGAGGAATTGAATTATCATCAAGATGCACTTCTAACTTGATGGTGTCATTTCAAAACGTGGTTGGTACTTATCCGCCGAGGTAAGGAAATTCATCGTAACTCGTTGATAATAGTCCTACAAGAAAATGAAGCTATTGCAACCCCGGTAAAATGTTGCATTAGACATAATGCAACCTTTTTAAGGCCTAATGCAACCTTTTCCGAAAGTGTGTTGCATTTACTATTCAAATGGAACCTTTTTACATTTTAATGCAGCTCTTTCTACTTTCAAATTCAACTTTTTTCTATACTTAATGCAACCATTATTATCTTTTTAATATAGACAAGGCAACCTTTTTCTACAATAAATGCAACATCCCTTTACACCAAATGCAACTTTGTAAAATTATTATCTAAGGCACTAAAATTGCTATTAATATATGTTAGTGTCTCAATTACGCCATAACAGTAATAACATACTCAGATGTGAATATTCATCAGGGAATGGGCTAATAGCCTTAATGTATGGCGTTGGGTAATATCTTAGTTTTAAATTAAGTTTGGCTTTCGCGCACCGTTTTCGTGCCAGTCACAGTTGTTCGTTTTAGGAGTTAGGATAATGGAATGATCACATACAAAGTCAAAACTTGTTGAATAGCATAAAATGATTTGTTTTATAAAGAAAGTTTGGGCGTTAGAGTGGTCTGATTCGCTTAAACGGCAGTTTTAGTTTTTGTAGTTTGGGGACTTACTAAACAGGGGTGTAATTCACCTCAATTATCCAATTTACCTAAGAAAGTTCAGATTTACTCCTGACTTTTCCATTATCGCCAATTAGTCATAAGATGCTTAAAAGTTTCAACAAACTCGTTAAAAGATAATTTTGCCGGTTGTTAAAAATAATACTTTTAACGCATCATAACTATATATCAGAATTTTATAAATTTCTAAGAATTTTTATATAAGGTCTGATCGATATATATATATATATATATATATTAGAAAAATTATTTTCAGAAAAAATAAAAATTATTTATCATGCTTAAGAATTTAGTTTTAAAAATACGTTTAACCGATAAATTGCCAATTCATACCATCCTACATAAAATAATTCCAAAATTTCTATTCACACGGTCAACATATGCCCAGGAACTTCCTACAAATTTTCAGAACCAACTGAGCTTCCTGGTTATCGAAAGTTTGATAAAACGTGATTTTTTAAAACCATAGCTAGGGTTAACCAATAAACCCCGAATTTTGTGTGGATCATTCTTATGACAAATTCAAACTCTCTGCAAACTTTGAATATACATTGAATCCGCTTGCTATTTTTCTCGAATTAACACTAATCAAACCAATAAATTCATCAAACATTCTCAGATATTCTAAAAATTTTCAAATTTTGCAGAGACTCTATTATTTCTGTATGTGATCACCCTGTAAAATTTCATGAGCTAACAATACCCACGTCACATATTATGCTCAAACAAAGTTTAGTGCACTTAGATTCGGTTTTTTGGTGTCATACCTTCTATTTCTCAAGTCCTTATGCGATTTCTATGCTTCCAAATTCTGAGTAAGACTAGATACCACATTTACAGACCATATACAACAAAAACATGTATACAACATCACATATCAAGCTTTGTAAATTATCTTTTTCGATTAGAGTTGTTAACTTGCGTTTCTTGTCGAATCCTTAGGCTATTTTTATCCATAAACCATAATTTTTTACCATAAAACATCATGTATGAACTTGTTATACATATTAGAAGTTTAAACAACCCTTATGGCCAAAGATTAGTTGTGTATGGATCAAAACATGTTTCTTTTTGTTATAACCATCTTTTAGCACAAAAAGAACATTAAAATGGATTGAAAAGGCTATGTATACCTTAATTTCTTGTTGGAAATAGTTAGAAGTTTTGAGAGCAGAAGTGGAAAAAGGGTTTGAAGATGAAATGAATTGCTAAAAATCAAGAAGGTGTATTTGTTGGGGGTGGGTTCCGATCGGAACTAGGGGGCATGTGTCCTTTTGAGTTGTTGACTTCACAAATTTCAACAAATTAAGACAGATTTTGATGTATTTTTATGTTGTGGATAATTTCGAGTTTAAACGTTCCCCTATTCTGTGAACAATCGTGAAATGAGCAGTTTTTCGCACCGTTTTCGTGTTGTAAAAAATGAATCGTATGCTAACAGAAACCCGAACACTTTCACGTGTTTGCTTAAAATTCTTAAAGAAATGTTTTATAAGTCTTTTCTAGGCTTGGCGGATGATGTAAAACTGAAAACGTTTCGTTAATCGAAAGCATGTTTTGATGATACAGTGCATGTTAAAATCGAAAGTGTTTCGTTAACCGGAAGCTCCTTCGTTTAAGCGTGATTACTACTTGTTAATGCCACAAAGTCCCTATATTATTGTCTAACGATCGCGTTTACGCTATTTCATATCCCCGTGATTGTTTACAGCACGTAGGGTTTTGTTTCGTTAATCGTATACACCCAGCGTTTCAATTAAAGGTTTAACTGGATTTTCACGAATGTCACAAAAATAGTTCTCCAAAACATTTATTCCTACCCTCGTATCAGACTACAAATGCGCAAACATATCAAAATTAGCATATGGACGCATAATTCTTAGACCCTTAAGTTTGGAAAATGGATAATTAATATTATACTTTTAACACGTACCAATTTTCGGTTACCTTCCAAAAATACCACTTTGAGCACCATCCATACCTATGGGCTAGGAATTGACACTAACATCCCTAAACTCATTGAAGCATGTTTGGTAACGAATGTCACAACATGCAAAATGCATATAGGTACTCTTCCAACTATTCTTTTATGCTATTAGACCTTTGTTTCTCAACCTGGAAAATGGGAATTCATGAACATCACTATCCAAATTGCGTTTGATGCTTAATTATATGATTTTCTTTGGGGTTGGAGATCTTGAAGTTAATTACTTGATCCTGTCGACGTTGGTTGCGGGTAATTGTATCTCTGAACACTATGTATATTCAACAAGAAAGAAGGCCAAGAAAGATTTTCTTATTATGGTACACCAAGTATAGTTTCATGGCATGTTGGATACCTAACGAGCACCATGATTTTCCATGAATCCCGGGTAGCATAAACTAAGGGAAATCACACCTGAATACTATGACCTCAGAACCTAATAACTCTTGGAGCCAAGTAATAGACACTTGTATTGTATACATCGCAGACAAGTCTATTGATCCATTTAGCAGAATGAAAAAACAAACAGATAGAATCTTGAAATATTATGTCTGTGGGATGAGGCTAAATTAGGTTTCTAACGTGAGCATTCCATGCATCGGTTTATATACCATGTACACGGAACCTCTTTTTGCTCAATATTTGGACGAAAGTCATGAATGAGAGTTAGCTTCACTCTATGCATATTAATTTCCTGTACATTTTCTTTCATAGTGAGGGTATTATGGTCATTTCACACTCACTTAACTGAGAAAACTAATATCCATCCTCTTCAGGGACTATCCGAGAATGAATGTGCAAAAGTTAAGGACTACAGCTGTAATTTTATGAATGTAGGGATTATAGGTGAAACCGAAGCAAACCACAAGTACTATGCGGACATTTCTCTAAAATAAATAAGTTGACACTTACCTAGTATTGAAATTCTAAAATTATATGAAATGTATGCACCGTTTTTGTTATACCTGTTAGTCATAGGAAATATAGGGTGTTATGGTCAGGGGCTCATGTTACAAACCTAAGATTCTTATCAATAGAGACTATGTTGCTGATGACATTTTTAAACACAAAAGTATAATCAATTATAATATAATCATCATCGTTTTCTTTCCTTTTTATCTTCTATTTTTACACTTTCACTGGAAAAAGAACTCCGGTAATGTTGTTTTCCTTCTTCTCTTCACACTTAAATACTACATAATAGACGATTTAGACTTCAAATAAGTATCTCCTGGTTTCAGTCGGAAAGTTTTAACCCCATGGGATATATGTGGGTACGCCCCTGCAAGGTAAGGGGTGTTGTGGGATTTTTTGAGATGTGGTATTAGGTCAAAATGTCTATATATATAATTAGATGGGTATATTATTTAATATTAAAAAAATCACCCCTTTCCCTTCCAACGCCCGTGACCCTCCCTGGTTGGCGCTTGAGAGTTTGTTATTTGAAATGCATCCTTATAATCTTTGTTAATATTTGTAATTATCTCTTTTCTATTATATAGAGAATGTGTTTGCTAGTATATATATAATCAAACATTAAGAGTTTGTTCATTTGTTATTTCACTTATCATCGACTCAGTTGTTGACAATTATAGTTGTTCTTAAATCTCTGCTGCTACTAATACACTCTAGGGACAGAATGTTGATTTAATGAATAAGAAATAAATATTACTGATTTCTTTAGCAAGAAAAATCATGTTTTTGCTCATACAACAGTGGGCGGACGAAAGAGCAAGAGCTGATGGAATTTTAGAACAGATAATTTGACATTATATTTGCAAACTACTTGCTCAGCTCTTGCTTGGAACAAGTTTAATCAGCCAAAAGCGTTGATACGAGCAGATCTTGCAGAAAAACCGCTCGTCCTGTGGCCTGTCTCAACCTCTTTTCCCGTTCTTCAGAGCTCAGGGAAGGATCAAAACTATGACACAAAAACAGGCCGTTAGAATTCGATATTGTTGGCCCATATCTCATACCACTATCCCTAAAATAAACACAAAGGTTTAGTTGGAAATAATTCATTTTCTAGCCCATGTTATTGCCCATAATTGCAAATCGTATAATCAATGTCTTAATTATGATTAAGAAACACGATAAGAATCTAAATATTTATATAAAATGATTTATTAAAGTAGACATTGGGGGACTTTTAACATGTTCCTCTTTTAGCTAAGAAATGATGGGCAACTTCATATCTATCACTAATCACTTTCACAATGTCAAATCTATCAAAATATACTACGCCAAGTTTCTTATGACCATTATACCCTTTTTCTTCTCCAAAGTCTCATGGTTTAAGGGAAGGGCATAGATAATAATGTATTAAATTTGAAAATGGGTATATCTGATATTATGAATTTTTTTTATCGGGTTAATATGATATGATATTATACCAAGTTTTAGCTTGGTTGTGCCTCAATAGACGAGGCATCTGGAAAACAAGTGTTAATGTACCTTGATTTCCATATATGTTGAGGAGTCTTAAGGGATGTTTGATCAAGATTGGATTTGGCGATTTCTTCAGCTTCGGAGGCAGGAAAGTTAAGAACCAAAGACGAAAGGAAAGGATCGGATGAGGTGGTGGTGGACAACCTATAACCACCACTGCTGCTGCCAAGGAGCACCTGCAGGTGAGCCTCTCTAAGATCCCTTCCCAAAAGAGAAAGCGTCTGACTGCCTACCCTACGAAGTCTACGACGTCTCTGCAATTTGAACAAGTGTCCATGCTGCAGACTGATGTGGCTTAACATATCTCGAGTCACTTTAATTGAGCAAACTGGACAAATCTGCAAACAAAAATCCACGTAACCAGGAATTGAATTGAATAAATGACCAAATCAGCAGAAAAGCACAACTAATATTGAACTGAATTTAATAATTATTTCATATTTAGTGGTCAGCTACGATTGTAAAGTCGCAACTTTTTTAAACAGGAGTGTAAACAAACCAAGCTGCTCGCTCATTAGTTCCGCTCGCTAAAAGATCAGATATAGCCAAGCACAAGACTAACTGGATCTCATTTAATAAATGAGCCAATTATTACTTTATTTGAGATCAAATCTAGCAAAGCTCAGTTCGCTAAACAAGCCAATAATTTAAATAAACGTTATGGTATTTATATAGCATAATAAAAATATATAGTTACAAAATATAGATTACGATATATATTTAGAAATAAAAATCTAGATAATATATACATTATGCTATATATATAATTAGAATTATAAATGTATAGAAAATAATTACACATACAAATAAAAAATAGTTATAAATCGAGCATAGCCTGAAATTTCATCATTACTCAACTGTTGAGCTTAAGCTTCAGACATAGAGCTCAAAATAAACCGAGCCCAACCTCTCATAAGTTAAACAACAAAGCAAGTTTGAGCTTAATCAGGCTTGGCTTGGCTCATTAAAACAAACCAAGCCGGACCTCTCATAAGTTAAACAACAAGGCAAGTTCAAGTCTAATCAGGCTTGGTTTGGCTCATTAAACCCCTACTTGCAAGTTGCATATGAACCTACATGGTACTTGCATTTCTCACCATTTATTGAAATTTGAAAGTGCTAAATGTTTCATAGGAGGTAGAAATAATATACAATATTAAATAAAATAGAAAAAAAAATCAAACTCCGAGCAATCTGTAACCAAGTCAAGGATAGGAACCCTCATCTATACCCTACAAGATTGCATAAAATTCAAACCTAAGCAATCCTTTGATAAGCTCTGTAAAATTAGAAGAAGAAAAAAAAAGAGATTCTGAATTCAAGTAAAAGAAAATAAATCAAAAAAGCTTTAAAAAAATAGAGTAATTCTAAGAATAGGAACTTGCATGAAGTGAAGACGAAGCATATAATTAAGATTCATTACTTTAATTTATCACCAAACGAACTTACAACTTGGTTGATTTCTAAACACATAAAAAAATAGGAACGTTTCCCCAAATTTGGCCAGAAACTGATATTGGATCTTTTGGGTCACCAGCATGCCAATTTCAAAGAGATTCATTCATACAGACCAACAAAAGATATATAGAGAAAGAGAAGGAAGATTACAGTGGTTCTAGATTCACAAGAGTGTTCATCTTCGAGATGAGAACACAAGGACCCGATGTCAAAATCCTCATAGCAATAGGGGCATGGAAAATCGGGTCGGATTTCCTCTTCAGCCTCGAAATCGTCAACGTTCAACCGATCTGCAATTTTAATTAACAATCAAAAAACTAACATTGGAATTGGAAAACATAATAAACAAAGACAAACCGAACCCAGATGTGAGGTGGCCTGATGATGGTGATGGTGCTGCATCGTGAACTGCCGCTTAGCGGCGGCGAGACGAGCGGTCCAAAAGTCGGAATCCATGAGGGCAGAGAGAAAGAGTTTTATAATGGAACACAGCAGCACAACGATTCCATCATGATATTGATGTCAAAATATATAATAAATTGAATATTGGTGTAAAAGATTTGAATTTACAGGAGCGTAAAGTTTGTTTTGGAGAAGAGAGATGTTTCTTGCGAGGTCATGATGACGATGATGCTAGGTATTTGTAGGTTTCTCCTCATTTCCTCATTTAACTTTAACCTCATATGACAAAACTAATTTCATAAAATCCTATTCTATACCTTATAATAAACAAAATCAAACCGTCAGCCTCATACACCAATTATTGTATATTACTCCACGTTTATTGATTTTGAGCGCTAAAACCAAATGATCATATTACACTTTTTTCCTCAACCATATTTCATTCAGAAAATACCTATCAGAACCCTAATTAAAACATCAACAATGACGGAGGCAACGATCAGAAACTAACTAGGTATGGCATTTAGGAATAGACCAGTGGTTGTGTCTAGGTGGCAGCAGTGGTGGTCTGATGTTGATGGTGGAGTTTCGACAGCAATGGTGTTTATGACTAACGAGACGATTTCCAAAAAACTTAGGGTTTTCCGGTGTAACAACTGTGAAATCCCGGTAAACCCTAGTCGTTGCTAGTCCGTGATAACAGAACACGAAATGCAATCGATTAGCTTGTGATGATTTGAAGGATAAAAAGTTGTTAACAGATGATTTCTAGAACCTATAGTACGGACCATTAGCTACTATGTGTGTGTAGATTCACGGTAAACCTTAATTTGACATAGTGTGTTACATGCGTAGTGATACATGGTCAAAAACCGATGTTTATATTAAGTTTAAGTTAATGTTTTACGTAACTTTTAGTTTCGGGTAGCCTACTTTTGATTGGATTTGTGTTTTATAGGTTTACGGAGTTTAAGGAGCTATGCGAGAGCGTTTTGGAGCATCGGGACGGAAAACGGGTCAACCGGGATCACGAAATGGGAAAACAGGAAAGCGTGATTTAGAGAGGTCGTCGCCGACGGCCCAGGACAGTGGATTAAAGCGTCAGGAGAAAACCATATAAAGCAGAACCCGTCGCCGACGCCCCCTATGGCCGTCGGCGACGCCCCTTCTAAGTTCATGTCATTGAAATTCAAATTTTGACGGATTATAACTTGTGTTTGACCCATTTGTGAAGGAGTTACGAGTTTGTGAGCTTTTGAAACCCATCTTGGAGCCAAGAACACCCCAATCTTCATCCCCCATCATATCCAATCCATTCCATCATCCGAATCACAACCTTTGATCATAACCCTAGCCAATCATCATCATCATCTCATTCATTCATCATCCATCCATTTTCATCTTCCATCCTAAACCCTAACCATCATTATCACTCCTTTCTAAGCTTCAAGATGTTTGTGATCAAGATCCAATCATCCGGTGATCAAGTTCCGTTCACCATGAGTGGCTAATTTCGTTAGCTTTCACCCCGGTGTAGGTTTGTAAGTTTTAGGGGTTGACACGCTTTTGAATATTGATTTGTGACAATTTGTACTATGATGTTGAAACCCATGATAATTGACTTGCATTTGTATTGAATTCATGAATTGTCGTATGAAGATTAAATTTGACTTTGTGAAATGTTTATGTGCAATTTTGCCTTGTCTAGGTTAGAGTTTACTTGTTTGTGATGATAAAGTGCATTGTAGTCCGTTGTTCGTAACGTTTATAGCTCTTGGCATCTAAATCATTTAACACTAAACTTGTTGGTCATTGATACAAAGGAATTGAATTTAAAAGTGTGTAGGAACCCTAGGATTTGCATTACTGAACCGGGTGTGAACCTTGTTCTCAATTTATTGTGTTAATCAAGTAATTACTTTTTCGTGCAATTGTTCAAGTTATTAGTTAAGTAGTAAAAACAAATTCGTCGGACCATTCCGACATTCTTTCAAACAAACAAACATTTAAACAATCCAAATAGCAAGCTTCATAATTTGTGACAACAACCATTAAGAATCAACCACATCCGATCGCAAACCACAAACTCCTCGTGGTTCGACCCCTTACTACCACTAAAGCATTGTTAAGGGTAATTGGGACTATAAATATTATCTTTGACCGGGGCGCGACAATCCGATCAAATTTTGGCGTCGTTGCCAGGGAGTTCGTGCGCTTTGCATTTGGATTTGTTTGATTTTTTGATTAACTGTTTAAAGTGCTTGTTTCTTTATACCGTCTTTGCTTTTGTGTTACACGGGTGTGTTACTTGTGTAGGATACATGTAGTGCATGCATACACGGATTCCGGGAGGACCTCGCTGTTAGTGTTCGAACCATAGATAGAGCGGGTCGTTTGAAGAAACTTGGCCAACCGGTTAGAGGCAACCTTTGTCTCTAATCCACCCAACACCAACTCACCACCTACACCATCCTTTGGACCGATTTCAATGGATCCCCAAAGTTCCAACCAACCCAACAACCAAAACCAATATTACGACTACCCAACCCAAAACCAAACAATCAAAACCATCAATCGAGGGGTGGTAACAACTCAAGACCACCAACACCACCATTCCAAAACCGTAGCCGAAACCAGAACAACCGCCAACGTACACCCACACCTCCTCCTTCAAACCAAAACCGACAAAACCCATTACCACCCAATCTCAACAACCGAAATGTTAACGCCAATCGTGAGGTTAACCATAGCCGTGGCAATCCCACAAATGAAGCCCAATTTCTCGACCTCGATGAGTTGAGAAATAATATTCCCAATGATCCACCGTATAGTGTCCCCGGTTATCAATCGCCGGATCATGTGAGCATCCATTCAGAATATTCGGATGATGGTGGGAACTAAAATGAAAGAGTTGTGGATGATGAATGGGGTGATAACAATATGGGAAATTTTTACAATGCTCGGGGGTTTGATTATGACGAGTTTGGCTATCAAAATGCCAACTTTGTGGGAAATAATGACGGATATGGGCAAGAGTTTGGTAGAGATGACGGCTACGGGAATAACCGTCAACCACGCAATGATCGACGGAATCGGGATTACGGCAACAACAACAATAATAACGGTAACCATAACCGAATTCCACAATTTGTGGGCGGTGGGAATCAAGGTAGAAATGGGGGTGGCGATCGAAGGGGTAATATGAGACCGATGAATCAAGAGGTAAATGGTCCGAGACGCCAAATGCATCAACAAGCTCCGAGGGGTGTTAATGGGCGATTTAGACCGGTGGTCACCGAAAATGACTCACCAATTGTGCCTACACCTCGAGGAAGAAGGGCATTTGATTGCAAGCCGAACTACATCAACATTCTACCCCACTTCAACGGTAGAACGAATGACGAGCCGTATACACACTTAGCGGAATTTTCGGCCACATGTGGCATGATCGGCGGTCAAGATTTTGCGTTGGAAGAAGTGAAATTGAGGCTATTTCAATTTTCACTAAAAGACAAAGCTAAGCAATGGTTTCTCACACTTCCGGCAAATAGTATTCACACTTGGGCGGAAATGCAACAAGTCTGTTTGGATGAATACTACTCTATTGCAAAGACAGATGATGCAGGGGATGAGATTCGGTCATTTAGGCAATTACTGGGGGAATTATTACATGAGGCATTAACCCGTTTCAAGGAATTGGTTAGGAAGTGTCCTCATCACCAAATTCCAATGTGGGAGTTACTTAAATACTTTGTGAGGGGGTTAGATGCAGATGATCACAAGTATCTACAATCGGCTAGTAATGAAACGTTGTTGAACAACCATGAGGAAGACGATTGGGATTTCTTGGAAAGGATGAGCAAGAATTCCAAAGCGGTCGCTATGGCGGACCAATCTGAGAGGCATCCTATTTCTCGTCTCTTCCCAACCTCGATTCAAGCGCCAAGGATAGAATTGCCACTTTGGAAAGAGAGTTGGCGTGAATGAAGAAGAAGGATGTTGGTGCGGTGCAATTCACGGTATGCGAAGATTGTGAGGATATTGGACATCGAACCGAGGAATGTCAAGTGAGTATGGCACATGTGAATGAAGAGGTGAATCAAGTGTATGGTGAGCGAAAGCAATTTGACATGAATTCAAACACATATCACCCGGGATTGAGAAACCATCCTAACTTTCGCTATGGAAATGCTTCAAATCAAATGAATCCCAATTTTCAGACGAATAATCAAAGTGGGAATCAAGGGGGTTCGATGTACCAAAACCGTCAAGGCGGTAATCAAGGGGGTACCAAAGAAATTACAATCAAGGAAGTGGCCAAAATTATCAAAACAGTGAAGGTGGGTATCAAAGGGGCTACAACCAAGGTGGTAATGGAGGTGGTAATTCTAATCCTCCAATGGGTGGTGAAGACTCCGTAAGTTCAAAGTTAGATGCAATTATAAAGCCATCACAACTTCAAATCAAGAGCTAAAGATGGAAATGAAAAAGGAGTTCGAAGTTCGTGATAAATCGCATAAAGCTTTGGAGAAGCAAGTGGGTCAACTTGCGGAGGAAGTGGTGCAGATGCGTGGAAGTGGTGGAAAGTTACCTAGTGACACTATAGTGAACCCTAAGCATCAAGGGTCCAGCTCGAAGAACACACGTGAGGTACCAATAATTAAAATATCATTACGTAGTGCTCGAGTCATAGAAAATGGTGTTGTGTCACCCCCACCCTAGTTTGTTGAAGGGGTGGTGGAAGAGGTTAGCGATGATGAGACTGTTAACGGTCAAACGGGTCAAAAGGAAAATGTTTTAGAAAATGAAAATACTACACCCGTTGTGACCGTCCCCGTCCCAAAGGCTAAGGAAAAGGTTGTGGAGATTAATATCGTCCCTTATCCCGAAGCTTTGTTGGGACCATCCAAAAAAGTGGTAAACAAAAGAGGTCCCCACCAAGAAGAAATGTGGGAATTTTTAAACAAGTAAACATCGACCTACCACTTTTGGATGCTATAAAACAAGTCCCATCATATGCTAAGTACTTGAAGGATTTGTGTACTCAAAAGTGAACTCATAAATTTCCAAAGAAACTTGATTTAACCGAAATTATGAGTTCGGTTCTTTCGGGTGCACTTCCACCTAAGCTACAAGACCCGGAAGCGCGTATCATCTCCATTCAAGTTGGAGAATATAAAATGACTAGGGCACTCTTGGATCTTGGTGCTAGTGTGAGTATTCTACGGGTAGTTTGTATGACCAATATGAGTTTCGTCCATTTAGAGCGGCAAATACTATCGTAGTGTTAGCCGATTTAACTCCTAAACTACCCCGTGTCACGGATGTAATTGTCAAGGTCGAGGACTTTTACTATCCGGTGGACTTCTTAGTACTCGATTATGTTTCATTGGACCTAACCAAGCAACCCACGGTTATTCTCGGTCGATCGTTTTTGGCAACATCAAATGCTCAAATTAATTGTAAAACGGTACGGTTGAGATGACTTTAGGTAACCGTCGGTTGCAGTTGAATGTTTTTGCCAGATTAACGGATCCTCTAGTCAATGATAGTACTCCTTCTCATGACACACAACGGAGATTAAATCCGAACACGAGAGAAGTTGTCAAGAAGGAGGTACTAAAGTGGCTCGATGCGGGTATCATATACCCCATCTCTGATAGCCAATGGGTGAGCCCAACACAGACAGCTCCCAAGAAGGTGGGTATCCAAGTCGTCACAAATGACGCAGGTGAAGAGGTCGCACTCGGCCAACCGGGTGGCGTATTTGTATTGATTATAGAAAGTTGAATTCTGCAACTTCTAAAGACCATTTCCCTTTACCTTTTATTGACCAAATTGTTGAAAAGTTAGCGGGTCAAAAGTATTATTGTTTCCTGGATGGGTATTCAGGTTACAATCAAATTGCTATCCATTCGGAAGACCAAGCTAAGACTACTTTTACTTGCCCATACGGTACCTTTGCATTTAGGCGAATGCCGTTTGGGTTATGTAATGCCCCCGCCACCTTTCAAAGGTGTATAATCAGTATCTTTTCAGATATGGTGGGGGAGTCTAGGAAATCTTCATGGATGACTTTTCAATTTTTGGGTCATCATTTGATGTTTGCCTTGACCAACTCGAAAAGATTTTAAAAAGATGTGTTGAGAAAAATTTGGTTTTGAGTTGGGAAAAGAGCCATTTTATGGTTCAAGAGGGAATCGTGTTGGGGCACGTGGCGTCAAGTCTGTGGGATAGAGGTTGATAGGGCGAAAGTGCAAGTTATTTCTACTTTGCCATATCCCACGAGCGTTAAGGGCGTTAGATCATTTTTGGGTCTGCGGGGTTTTATAGAAGGTTTTATAAAAGGGTTTAGTGATATAACAAAATCTTTATGTAATTTGTTGTCAAAAGACCAACATTTGACTTTAACAAAGATTGTCAATAAGTATTGAAACAGAAGTTGGTTGAGGCCCCAATCTTGCAATCACCGAATTGGTCTTTACCGTTCGAAAGTATATGTGATGCAAGTAATTATGCGGTTGGGGCCATGTTGGGTCAAAGGGTAGAAAAGAAACCGGTGCCATATACTACGCAAGTAAGACTCTTTCGGATGCTCAATTGAACTACACAACAACTGAGAAAGAGCTACTTGCGGTGGTATATGCATTTGTTGATACAGTTTGTGTCTGTCGCTTGTTCTTAGTTACACTTGTAATTGTACGGTCTTTGCTCAAGTGTCTGTATAGGTTTGGTCGTGTCAAATAGATCGAGATATCCTTCTATCTTGATCTAGTATGACATCTTAGCTTGTCTGTGTTAATCGGTTGCATGTGTGCATACCGTTGAGTCTTGTAAACGTCATGTCTACACACGTTTTCCAAGATTAAGGATTCTGTGCAAGTCAGAGAATTCGTACGAATCACATGATTCGTACGAAATACTTAACTAACAAGTGTGTTACTTGTTTCGTACGAAATAGGTATCTCGTACGAAACCGTTAATCGTACCAAATCCCTGGAATGTGTCTCGTGTGTAATAGTATGTTCCATATGTCTGGATTCGTGTTTCGTACGAACTCTAGATGGACACTATATAAGCAGACATGCACTTCTCAGACAGCGTTGACTCACGTGTGAGAGTGGGTTAGCTAGTTGGTCTAAGTGAGCCTCTCAGTATTCTCTCTGAAGACGAAGACACAAGAACACAACAAGTTTGTTTGAGTCATACGAGCATTGTGTGTATATGTTTGTACTTGTTCTCAATCATTAATCAAGATAGTGAATCTTTGGTTACCCCGTGTTCTTTACTTTGCTTTGGTTGCATACACACCTGGATCCCGCACTTGTGTGTATGTTATATGAACAAGGAACTGGTTTAACTTGATCCTCAGGTGGACCTACAAGTGGTATCAGAGCTTTGGCTCTTTCCTTGTTCAAAACCGGGCTTAGTTGTGTCTGAGCTAGTTTGAAGATTTCTGAAGTGTTCTTGAGCCTCCAGCAGAAAACTAAAGTTTTGGATAGATAACTAACTTAAAACTTGGTTAAAATCTGTTGCATGCAGAAAATTTTATGGTAAAATTTTTCTGAAGAACACCCATGAAAAGAAATCTGCAAAAATTTGAATCTGATTAGTTTGGTAGGGTTGACATTTTTTGACTTGGATCTGGACTTGGATCTGGACTTGGACTGTGGACTGTTAAAACCTGTGTTTTAACTAAAAGTGGGTAAGACAACAGGTATTTTCAAAAAGCAGGTCTACACAAGAAAGGAAATTTCTCACCAAACCATTTCTGAAAAGATTCCTCTTAAAAACGCTGACAAAACAGTTTGTGTGACTGAAAAGTTTCGTACGATTCATCTAAACCGCACGAAACACTTGATCTACATGAAATAACTATTTCGCACGAAACATATTGTTTCGCACGAAAAAGTTGTTTTATCCGCACGAAATCAGTTTCGTACGAATTACCTTTGTTAATGTTTGTTTTTCGTGTTGTTCAAAGCTTTGTGATTTTAAGAATTTTTGTCATATTATCAGAACCTGTGAATTTTTAAAAGGTAATTATAATTTTGAAACTTCAAACCTTTAAATTTTCATAAAACAAGAAAATATAATGAGTTCTAACCCGTGGGATTGGAATTGTTCAAGCTCAAATCAGTAGTCTTCGCAAAGCTCCGCAACATCATGGGTAAAATCTTTGATGCCTCAACATACAGCAATTATCTCTGCAAATCAATGGGCGTGTGTTGCGAATCAGAATCAAAGCATCCAAACTCTGCTAATGAGCGAAAGTGAAACAGGGAGTAATGACCGACCGTCGAAATTAAATCACATGAACGATTATCCTTCATGGAAAAGTCGTTTTCATACGTATGTTCTCGGTCAAAACACGGAATTGTGGACGTGTTTCACTACCCCTACAATGAAGCACTTGAAGAAGCTGGATCAAATCCAACTACTTTGGCCAATCTAGTCGAAAGTGACAAGAAAGCTTACGATCTAGAGAAAAAGGCATTTGGTATCCTCACACAAGCTCTGCATAAAGACATTTATCATTAGTTTGTGTATTGTACTACAACGAAAATTTTGTGGGACACTCTGGAAGAAAGAGGTGAAGGTAACGCTGCTACCAGGAAGATTCGGCATGATCTGCTCAAGAAAGAGTTTGAAGGTTTCATGTTCATGGAGAACGAAACCTTGAATGATATGACCACTCGGTTTTATCATCTTCTCAGCGAAATGTACTCGTATAAAGTGTAAGAAGCACCACAAGAAATTGTGATGCGATTTGCTGATGCTTTACCACCAAAATGGGGTCAATTTATTGATCTTTTAAAACATAAAAGTGTTTTGGACTCAATTAGTATTTATGAATTTGTGCAGAAACTGGAGAACAAAAATGAAGAAGAACTTCGGAAGGCACAACGAGTCTCTGCTCCACAAAACCCTGAAATGTATTTTGGAGGTATAAATGCAGGTACAAGCTCAAGTCAGCAACCGAAGCTGCAGACCGCGTTTGTGTCAAACGTGAACCCTTTTCTACCCCAACCAGTTCAATCAAGTCAGTCTACAGGTTCGAGTAATCAAGCCTATGGACAGACTTTTGATCCGAAAGCCTTCCTTCCACAGCCAAGGGATTTAGCGCATAAAGCTCCACAACAAGCTCCTCAACAAGCTTTCTATGGAAGCAACAGTCAATCTGCAAATCCCAACACTGTCAAACTTGACACGTCAAATCTCTCCAAAATCACCGTAGAAGTTGCACAGGAACATGCAGAACTTCTAAATACCATGGTCAGTGCATATTGTGGTTTAGTTACAGGTCAAATAGGGAACATCAATTTGACGAACGAAGACTACGAGCAAATTGACCTAGATGAAATGGAGATGATGGACATCAAGTGGGCATTTGCAAGTGCTATGAGAAGAGCGAAGGATTATATGAGAAGAACAGTAGAACCAGTTTGGAAAGCAAGAAGGATACAAAATACGGCTTTAACAAAACCGCCTTTACTTGCTTCAACTGTGGAGAAAGAAGTCACTTCAAGCGGGAATGCACAAGACCCAGCAAGGAAGGAAATCACAACCCCTTTTGAAATCAGTCTCAACCATCCAACACAGCACAGTACAACAATGAAAGAAGAATAGTAGCTGTTGGCAACTCTAACAATACTAATCAATCAGGACCTTCAAACACGCATAGAGCTTTGGTAGTTCAGTCTGATGAAGGATGCGATTGGTCAGTACAGTTGGGAACTAAGAACAACGGAAGAACTGCATGCTACGCTAAGATCGTGGATCAAATCAAGCATGATCACAGCATCAATACTCCAAATAATGATGATACATCTGGGGATGCTGGTAGTTCTGATGAAGAATGTTCAAGTTCAGATGGTTATGGATCTGATTCTAGTGAGAAGAAAGGAAGTGATGCTGAGGTTGAAGAGTTGCTGAGTGAAGCTGAGATGTTGAAATCTAAAAAGGTAGGTATGACAAGGAATGCAGAAGCAGGGGTAAAAGAGACAGAGACACTCTCTACAGATGGTGCAGCTTTTCCTCATCACACTGCCTTTATGGCAAATGTTGAAGGTTCTTCAAAACAGGTAAATTTTGACCCTCCTACTGTTTGCAATGACTATGTTGAGTTGAAAATAAAATATGAAACCGTCAACAGTCATAATCAGAATTTAGTTCTTGAACTATCAAAATGCAAAGAGGCAAATTTGGCGCTAACTAGAAATGAAAAAGAATTCAAATCTGTAATAGAAACCCTTAAGAAAAGTGTTTTTGAATTGACAAAAACAGTTTTGAACAAACAGACAGGAATTAATAATTACATTAATCTCCTAGAAGAAACAAAGAAAGAGTTAGCCATCGCCAAATGCGAATATGATTCGATCAAACGCAAATTGGAAAGTTATTCTAACTCCCAATATGTTACTTGATCATATTATTGAAGTTCAAAAACTAAAGGGATCGTGTCCACCCCCAATGAAACACAACTATACCAAAATGCTTGATGAAGAGGAGATGCCTCGTTTTGAACCCTCTATACCTTTGAATCCTGAGGAATTAGCAGCAGGGTTAGGGTTCAAACTAGGCAATTCCTCTCAAGAACCAAGCAAGCCAGAAAGTTCATCATCTGATGAAGAAGAGGATGATACATCAGATGATGAATCAAGAAATGATGATCAGGATCAGCCTCTTGATGAAAGGAAAAGAGTAGAATCTTCTGTTACACTTAGTACTCAATCTGTTGAGAATCAAGAGACTGTTCTTAAGAAAGCTGTGAAGATAAGTGTGTCTACACAAGAAGTAGATAATGTGTTGTATACCTTGGTTGGAGATAAGAAAATCTATTCAAACAAAGATTTTCTAATTAAAAATGTAAATCCAATCTCTATAGATCAGGTTTTGAAAAGTCAACAACCAAACCTGTAGAAAAGAAAAAGCCGACCAAATCACAACCATTATCCGCCTCAAAAGAAAAACAATGGAAGCGAGTTGAAAAGCCTATAGTTTCTCAACCAAAGGTTGAAGCAAAAGGCTCTCGTTGTCAAAAAAGGGCAAAACTGTTAAATTTGTGAGTTCTAAAGGTACCGATAAAGTCGAAACTTTTCAAGGAAAATCTAATGTTGATTTTGTAAAGAAAGTTAAGATTTTGAAAAGAAATAGTCAAAACAATTACACCCAACAAACTGATGGACGTAATGAAAATGAACCTATTACCTCAGGATCCACAAGTTCAACATTAAGCCGAGAAACACGATCTCCTACTTTTGTTGAAAGGAGAACATGTTTCAAATGTGGAGAATTTGGCCACATTATAAAGGATTGTCAAAATCCAGCCAAATCAAGATGTATAGAGAAAACCCCTCATGAACCAACTTGCAAACGTAAATCTGTTTCTCCGACACAAGATAAACGAGTTATTAAAAATAAAAAGAGAAACAAAAACGTAAACAAGTAAAAGCAATTGAGAAGGCTTTAAAATTGGACTCTTCAAATAAGGATCAAAGATCTTCAAAGTCAACAAAACCAGAAACTGTTAAAACTGTAAATAATAGTAAATCTGGTAATAAACAAGGATCTTGGAAATAGAAGACCGGTAATGGTTCAAAGGGAGTTTCTCAGTTTGTTAATCATCAAGAAATTGAGATTACATTTCTCGATGATAAGGGACGACCCAAGACCACTAAGGCTTGGGTCCCCATCTCAAACTAATCTTGTTTGTGCAATGTGTAGGGTGTTCCAGGAGGAACTGTAAACAGTCATTGGATTGTTGAAAGTGGAGCATCAAGGCACATGACGGGCGACTTGCGGCTCCTATATGATGTGAAAAGCATAAGGGGTGGTTATGTTGCTTTTGCTGGTGATAAAGGTGGATACATCACTGGAGAAGGAATGGTCTCTAATGGTGTTGTGAGCTTCGACAAGATCAATTATGTGCGGCAAATTGATCACAATCTTCTTAGCATTTCTCAAATATGCGACAAGAAGTTCACGGTACATTTTGATGATGCCGGATGTTATGTCTTGAAGCCTGAATTCAAGATCCCCAAGGAATGGATTCTCCTGTCGGCTCCAAGAATTAATGATTTGTATATTCTTGATATGAGCCAAGCTATTACAACATCTGCACAAGTCACATGTTTTGTCTCTAAAGCCACCGAGAAGAAATCAATCTCCTGGCATAGACGTATGGGACACATTCACCTAAGGAAAATGAACTATTTGATGAAGAATAATCTAGTGAATGGTGTACCAGTGAAGAATTTTCATCTTCAAGACGTTTGTGTATCATGCCAGAAAGGGAAGAAGAAAGTCCCATCCCGTGAAGAAGATCAACACTGTGAATATGCCACCGGAACGTCTTCATATGGACCTATGAAACACAAGACAACCTTTGGTGATTCTTATTGTCTGGTAGTTACTGATGACTATTCCAGATTCTCATGGGTAAACATGTTGGCACACAAGAGTGAAGTTCCTACTATCCTCAAGAATCTCCTGACTCTGCTAGAAAATTTGTACAATCTGAAGGTAAGGAGAATCAGAAGCGACAATGGCACGGAATTCAAGAATCAAGTTATGGATGAGTACTGTTCCTCAAAGGGTATTCTGCATGAGTACAGTTCTCGATACACTCCACAACAAAATGGTGTCGCTGAGAGGAAGAATAGAACTCTTATTAAAACTGCAAGAACCATGTTAGTAGAATCAGAACTTCTTGTTCAATTTTGGGGAGAAGCTGTTGCTACTGCGTGCTACACGATGAATAGAGTTCTGACGGTGAAGAGATATGGGAAGACATGCTTTGGGTTGTTACATAAAAGGAAACCGGATATGTCTTTCTTAGAACCTTTTGGAGTTCCATGCACTATGATCGACCCACATGGAAAGTTTGGTCCCAAGGCTATCGAAGGTTTCTTTCTTGGATATGCTACTCCGAATTTCCGAGTGTGGAATTTGTCCTCGAAGAAGATTGAAGAATGGGGTGAAGTCAAGGTTCAGAGATATACAGAAGCTGTAAGAGCTCCGGGTGCTCCTTGGATGTTTGACTACGATGGGCTATTTGACTCCTTTAATCTGCCAACTTTTGATGATGCAACAGCTGCTGCTCAGATGTTATTGGAAAGTGACACTGGAGTAGACTCATCATTAGTTCGACCAATTATTGTTAACCCTCAAGTATCGACTTCGTTAACAATCTTGTCCAAAATGAGGAATTCGAGGACGCTGCGGATTATAATGTTTCATCAGAAGAAGATGAGTTTCATGATGCAAATGAAGCTGCCTCTGGTGCTGTTCCTGGATTTTCAAATGATACGTCAAATCTTCAACCTCAAGGAACGACTGAAGGTTAAGCATCTACAACTCATCAAATCCAGCTATCGATTTAACTGTTGATCTGAATATCAACAATTTGGGTATTAAATCTCGAGTTCATGATGTGCCAGAAACTCGTATTCATAATATCCATCCTCAGCAGAATATTATTGGAGATGTCCAGAGTGGTGTGCAGACTCGTAATCAGCTTCGAAACAACCATAATGTTGGATTGTATTCGGAAATCAGGGAATCTGGTGGTCGAATGATTGGTCTTTTGCCCGCTATGTGTGCCAAGTAGAACCAAAATCTTGGAAGGAGGCAATGAAAGAAGACTCGTGGGTTGAAGCCATGCAGGAAGAACTTCACTAGTTTCAGAAGTTAGGCGTCTGGAAATTGGTTGACAGGCCTGACAACTACAAGAAGATTGGTACACGATGGGTGTACAAGTGCAAGAAGGATGACCGAGGTGTTGTTGTGAGAAACAAAGCGCGATTAGTTGTTCAAGGTTTTAATCAGGTCAAAAGGATCGATTACAATGAAGTTTATGCACCGGGGTTTCACGACTTGAGGCCATAAGAATCTTTTTGGCTAATGTGTTCTTCAAGAAGTTCACCGTTTATTAGATGGATGTGAAGAGTGCATTTCTTCATGGTGTGGTAGAAGAGGAAGTATATGTTGAGCAACCGCCAGGCTTTGAAGATCCTCTCCATCCTGACAAGGTTTGGCTTCTCAACAAGGCGTTATATGGTCTTCATCAAGCTCCGAGAGCTTGGTATGAAACGTTGTCCACCTATTTGTTGAAGAATGGTTTTCGACGAGGCCTGATCGACTGTACTCTCTTCATCAAGGAACAGTACGAGGATTTGCTACTAGTACAGGTTTATGTTGATGATATTATATTTGGGTCTACTAACACTCGAATGTGCAAAGAATTCGAACAAGTTATGTAGGAGAAGTTCGAGATGAGCGCAATGGGAGAAATGACTTTCTTTTTAGGTTTGCAGGTTCAGCAATCAAAGGAAGGGATTTTTATCCATCAAACCAAGTACATCGGATATATTCTCAAACGATTTCAGATGGACGACTCAAAGCTTTTGGGACTCCATTAGCTCAAAATCATGGGATTACTCCAGACGGAATGGGTGAACATGTAGAACCTTCTCTCTACCGTGCTATGATCGGCTCTCTCATGTATCTTACTGCTTCAAGAACCGACATAATGTACCCAACATGCCTTCTGGCGTCAGTCTAGTCCGAAGGTTTCTCATTTGATGGCTGTGAAAAGGATCTTTCGTTATCTAAAGGGTTGTCCTAACACTGGTCTATGGTACCCTAAGGATGATAACTTTGATCTGACAGCATTCAGAGATTCTAATCATGGCGGCTGCAAAATCGATGTGAAGTCAACAACAGTAGGATGTCAGTTCTTGGAAATCGCCTAGTCACGTGACAATGCAAAAAACAGACTTGTGTAGCTACATCAACATGTGAGGCTGAGTATATTTCAGCTTCTAGTTGCTGCTCTCAAGTTCTATGGATTCAACAGTAAATGCGCGACTATGGTTTTGAATTTCTCACTACTCCTATTTTTGTTGATAATGAAGCTGCTTTACAGATCACTCGGAATCCTGTACAGCATTCAAAACAAAACACATTGAGATTAAGTATCATTTCATACGCGATTGTTATGAAAAGAGACTTATCGATGTTGTTAAAATCCACACTGATCACCAACGTGCCGACCTTTTTACCAAAGCCTTTGATAAATCACGTTTTGATTATCTGCTCTTGGTCAATGGCATCAAGGTGAAGCCCGAGTAATTCAACCATGGCTAACTATTTTTGTATATTCTTTTTGAAAAAATCTAAAACTACAAAAAGATTTTCAGTTTTATATTTTAGGGGAAGTAAATTTCAAGAAATACAAAAATATGTCTTTTATTTACCTTCTTTGTTTAAGGGGGAGAAAATTCAGAAAAATACAAAAACATTAGAAAAATCAAAAATGAGTTTCTTGGATAAATTGAAGATGATGAAATTCACCGGTAAATCTGTCAGACTTGGTTAAAAGCATAGAAAGAAGATTGATAAGTAGGTTTGCTAATGATGTATCGGTAGGCTCACAATCAGATTAAAATGTGCAGGTTGATATAAACTTAACAGACATAACGCCAGGTGGGAACCATTCATTGGCATATGGTCTTGGTACCGAAATTTTGTTTGATAGAGTGCCGAGGTTCTGAGATATATGGTCTTTATGCTGGCTTATAATCTGGGTATAATGGTTGAATCTTTTGCCAAAAAATAACGGTGGCGCAAGTCTGAACTTCCATGATATCATACATATGTGTACATACTGCATACGACCATCAAATAAGTGATAAAAATATCACATCCCCAAAATAAGTGATAAAATATCACAGCTTTATGCGGGAGCTAAGTTCGTCTCTTTGTCGGTACGATGGTACTAACCTGTTCATGGACTTACTCCTGTGCCCTGCATATATATGAAAATCAAGTTCCTCATCAATAAGTGATTAAATCACAAAGGGCTTGTTTTCAATAAAAAATAAGTGAGTATCTCACATCATTCATATACGTCAAAACAGATGATAAAGCAGTATACTCACCGGTAAGATTTTCTCTCGTGCATATCTTGATACGGGAATGTGTGGTGATGTGGTTGAACACCGGCTCGTAAGTATATCCATACCTTAATCATATCTCCTAATCATGATTACATCTAATAAGTCTGAGCTTACGTGGACAACAATATCGATGATCATAGTTGAATACTTATCTGTTTAATTTTGAAAACCTAATACCGTTTTTTACAAAGATTAAAATGCTGGTATGATTCCTTTACCTTGAAACTCGAAAAAGATTGTAGTTTATCTGTATATTTTGATTTTATGTCTAGTTTACTTAGTTGCTTATGTAATTACTTTTTGAAAGTTAACCAAAGTTGATACTCGAAAGTTTTCTACCAAGATACGCCAAAGAACCATTGGTTTGATATTGCAACTTCATAAAAGTAATATCTTGCAACAAGTAATCCATCAAAGAAAACCAAAATCTGAAATTCGTTTGAGTGTGTGTCTCATACGGATGAACCTAGTCATTTAATTTGACTTGGTCACTTGTTTTTCTCAAATCAGCTGCTGGAATTCATACGAGTGTGTGTATCTCGTTCAGGGAATATAATCATACAAAGAAATTATGATAAGTCTTTCGTGTGTATTCCGTGAGAAAGTTGTGTTCTAATTATATTTGTCTATTGAGTACAGATTGATACAAAAGAACATAAACAAAGACCAGCAACGTAAAACTCTGACAAGTCAGAAGAGAAAACAAGAAAGATTTGAAGTTTCTTAGAAGTCGAAGACCTGATGCTCTAATCATGGATAGCAGATCTATCAATGCATAGCAGATCTTCAGGGGGAGTTTTTTGATACTCCAAACCATTCTATGTGAAGACCAAACTCTGAAGACCAAAGACCAAAGACCGAAGACCAAGCAACATCCAAGGGGGAGTTTGGTGATACAGTTTTATGTTTGTCGCTTGTTCTTAGTTACAGTTGTAATTGTACGGTCTTTGCTCAAGTGTCTGTATAAGTTTGGTCGTGTCGAATAGATCGAGATATCCTTCTATCTTGATCTAGTATGACATCTTAGCTTGTCTGTGTTAATCGGTTGCATGTGTGCATACCGTTGAGTCTTGTAAACGTCATGTCTACACACGTTTTCCAAGATTAAAGATTCTGTGCGAGTCAGAGAATTCGTACGAATCACATGATTCGTACGAAATACTTAAGTAACAAGAGTGTTACTTGTTTCGTACGAAATAGGTATTTTGTACGAAACCGTTAACTCGTACCAAATCCCTGGAATGTGTCTCGTGTGTAATAGTATGTTCCATATGTCTGGATTCGTGTTTCGTACGAACTCTAGATGGATACTATATAAGCAGATATGCATTTCTCAGTCAGTGTTGACTCGCGTGTGAGAGTGGGTTAGCTAGTTGGTCTAAGTGAGCCTCTCAGTATTCTCTCTGAAGACGAAGACACAAGAACACAACAAGTTTGTTTGAGTCATACAAGCATTGTGTGTATATTTGTGTACTTGTTCTCAATCAAGATAGTGAATCTTTGGTTGCCCCGTGTTTATTACTTTGCTTTGGTTGCATACACACTTGGATTCCGCACTTGTGTGTATGTTATATGAACAAGGAACTGGTTTAACTTGATCCTCAGGTGGACCTACAGCATTGGATAAATTCTGGGCTTACATTTGGGGTAGCAAAGTAATTGTTTATTCTGACCATTCTGCTGTCAGGTACCTCATGGAGAAAAAGGATGCAACACTGCGGTTGATCAGATGGGTTCTCTTGCTACAAGAGTTTAACTTGGAGATACGGGATAAGAAGGGTAGCGAGAATGTGGTGTCGGACCACTTATCCTGGTTGTTGGTAGAGGTGGGTTCTTCTCGTGTGGACATTAATGAGACCTTCCCAGATGAGCATATTCTTAAAGTTTCAACATTACCTTGGTTTGCTAACATTATATATTATTTGGTGACAGGTGATTTGCCGGCTCATTGGGATAGGAGGAGAAGATTGTATTTTCTATCTCAAATCAAGTATTACACATGGAAAGAAACGGATTTATTCAAGACATGTCCGGATCAAGTCATAACAAGATGTGTAACATCCGTCGAAAAACGGGTTTTCCAAACCCGCTTCGTTTATTAATTGAATATCCAGTCATAATTCTTCATTGTACATTTATTGCTCAAATTAATTAAAAACGATACATAATTAATAAATATATTAGAATTAAAAAACTATAATTGATAATTAATAATAAATAAGTGAATAAAAAATAAATAGGGCCGTCGGGTTTCGAACCCGGGTCAGCCCCTTCAACAAGCACACAACATAGCACTCCGCCACTTGCCATCTTTGTGTATATTGTGAAACAAATAATACATAAGATGAAATCCGAATTCAAAACCGGAGTGTCACCGCGCTCAGAACTCGCAGTCACCGGGAAATCCGGCAATCCGCGACTTTGGCCAATTTCCTTTTGACCAAAACACGCTAACCGACTAAGACATCGGTTATAACCGATGTCTGACCCTTGATTTTAGTCATAACCGCCGGAGAAACCTTGACCACGAATCAAGACCAAATTCTGACTAAATACATGCTGTTTCTTCCCTATAAATACCCACCCAAACCTCTGGTAATCTTTTCGCTCAAAATCGCACAAACTCTCGAAGCTTTAGCACTCGCCAGAGATATTTTACGTCGCCAGACTTTCACCGGAAAACCGAGACTTACTTCAAATCGGTAAAATTCTCGACTCTTTTGGTTGTAATCCATTATTAGACATATATTAACTTCAATCCTTCAACCAGAATCTGTCCCAGACTACGCTGCCAAGAAATCTCACACTCGCCGGAATTCCACTGAAACATCAAAGTCTCACTGCCGATCGGTATAATTATCTAAAAACTCTTGCAATCTCTTACTCAGTAACTTAATTTCATAACACAAGAAACTAAACTGTCAAACATTTCACTCAGCCGAGAGTCACAAATCAGAGCCGACGACTCCTGCCGGTCATCTGAAGTAAACGCACTGTTTGGTACAATTCTGTTCTTTAATCTCGTTATCTAATACATTCCAACCAATTATAAGTTTTGATAATCGAATTAAACAAGAACAGTCGGGCATCTCTGTTCTGTGTCTTTGGAAACGAAGAAGACGAAGTCAAGCATGTGTATAAGTTTAATTAAAACTGAATATTTAACCGGGTTAGACACACAGTCCAGCGGTGGACTGTGTGCACAAAAATGCACACGTCCCGGGTTCGAATCGCATACGTTACCGAATTTCAGAATTAAAATCAACATTTTTACAACTGAATCGGATCAGGTCACCGAATGATAATAAGTATAATTAAATCCAATAGTTAAGCAGATATGACACACAACCCAACTGGTTGGGCTGTGCGTACTCGAAACGAACGTCTCGAGTTCGACTCCGGGTCACTAGAGGCGAGTCGGCCATTTTAAATCATTTTTGAAATAAACTAAATTAGATAAAAGTTAATCAGCATATATATATAATTAAAACAGAGAATATTTCGGGTTAGACACGTAGCTCAGTTGGTAGAGCTGCGTGCACGCGTACGAGAAGTCCCGGGTTCGAACCTTACTCAGCGCACAATTAACCACAGTACGACGGTCAACAGTCAACGGTCAGAGTCAAAAGTCAACATTTATTTATTTATTTTTTATTTTTTTTAATCAGAAAATTATTTAAAAATACTTAAAAATAATATTTTTAAAGTTAGAAAATGTCCTTAAACTCACAAAAATAAACCTAAAAATCCTATTAAGGTTATGAAATAAAAGTATTAGTCTCAAATTAAATCCATTTATTTACCGAACCATTTCGTTATTATTTTAGGTTAGTTTTCCTCGTCGATCAAATCCTAAAACTCGTGCGCATCTAACATCATCAAAGAACGCACCCAATGTGAGTGAATCTCTACAAATTCCCCGTTTTAATCACATTTTCGGGTGTATCATGTGTCGTTTAAATTCCTTATTATATTTAAAACACTTGTGCATTCCATCATATCCGTGATCAAATGTGTATCAATTATGTATCAATTGTTGTGTGAATTATGTTTAGTTTGAAGTTATCATTTTCAGTACATGCATTTCATTAGGCCCATCAGCTCCCCGTGGATACGGGTTGAGTATCAGGTGCCTCATTCGATCGGCTCCGTTTGATTGAGCCTTGATCTCACATACATCATCATTCATGTCATTCGATCGGCTCCGTTTGATTGAGCCTTGATCTCAAATACATCATCATTCATGTCATTTACTCATCCAATGTGGTTCTCGTTTATGCTATATATATATATATATATGTTTGCTCACATGTGATTATTGCACAAATTTTCAATATTAAATACAACAAGAAATTAATAATAATGTTTCTCAAAGTTCACTCGCCAACTTTTGTTGACCCAAAATATCCCCCGTTTTACACATGATACAGGTGATCCAGTTGAGGCAAGAAACACATAGGAAGGCTTAGAAGAATAAATCAGTTTAAGCTTTGGATTGTATTACTTAGTTTCATTTTCCTTGTAATTGTATGGATTTGATTTGAATATTTAAGTTGTAATTTGAATTTAATAAATATGAAACATTTTAGTAAACATCATGAGCTTTGGTGATAACCCAATTATGCCCAACTCTTATTCCGCTGCGGGTCGGGGTGTGACAGATTGGTATCAGAGCCATGACTATAGGGATATAGGATAGGTTATTAGACCCTTAGATCCTATACTATAGTTGATTAGAATTTTTAAATTTGTTTATGCGTTACATACAAAATTCATGATGTTTATATGCTTTATGTTTATTGTTACATTCAATGTTATGCAAGCATGTTCATAAGTACATATTATTATACAATGCTCATCATGAATCATATCCTCATAACATATCATATCCATGAGAGCACACACCTCACAATTCCCATGATTTTTGCAACGATTTTTGTATTTTTCAAATCACATCACAGTGAGTTCTCATGACGGGCATGTAGTAACTGGAAGGGTACGAGTACCGGTAGGCGGAACGTCCTGTCTAGGCTTGGCATTCGTTTAAATCCAAAATAAAGGACCAGTTTGCCTACCTGGGGACTAACGATGAGAGTACGAAGGACCTATTAGGCCAAAGCATGCTAAACCAAACGTCGTGTGAGCTAACCCCACTTTGAGTTGTCATTGTGTCTACACCTGGACACCCTCCTACCATACATCTCGCAATCATATTTCATGGTTTTCATTCGGGTGATGCGAGTGTTAAACCGCCAACACCAATGTGAATCCTACCAAGTCAATAGTCATGGGGGCCCACATGACTATACAGACGATGGTATGGGGGACATTGGAGGCCCAAACATGAGCAAACCCAAGACATCCTATGGATGTAGTTGCATTATTGATAATTATGTTATTTTTATTCTTTTAACGACACATGACACCTAAAAACTTCTTAAACTCATAATCTTCCTATGTATGTTCCTGTAGATGTCGGCTAGGCAACTACGTGGAGGTAGAAAGTCAGGAAGATCCAATGAACGCTTGGCCACTCAAATTGCTAAACAAATGGCCACGGTACTTCCTGACATCGTGATTCAAGTTCAACAAGCCCTCACCGCTAATCCTATCAACCCTCCCAATCAAGAAGACCAGAGCGTCGCTAACCCTCACTCCAAAAAGTGCTCCTACAAACACTTCAAATCTTGCGATCCCCCAAATTATGAAGGGACCGAAGGTGTTACTGCCCTCCTCCACTGGTTCGAAGAAATGGAAAACACTTTTCTCAATTGCGATTGTCCCGAGGATCGCAAGGTACGTTATGCATCAGGGAGACTGTTTGGAGTAGCCCTTACCTGGTGGAACACAGAAAAGGGTAAGAGAGGAGTCGAAGATGCCATGGCCTTAACATGGGAAGAGTTAAGGGAAATCATGACAAGACGCTTCTGTCCAAGAAGCGAAATCAAAAAGTTGGAAGATGAATTCCACTCGTTAAAACAAAAGGAAGGGGATCACACTTCCTACAACAAATGATTTCTCGAACTGAACCAAATGATCCCTAATCTGTTCACCCCCGTGTACCGCCTGGTTGAACACTACATTCGAGGCCTCCCCTCGAAAATTCAAGACTCGGTTCTAAGCACTTCGCCTGCAACATTTGAAGCCGCAATGGAGCTAGCTACCGAACTTACAGAGAATCGCATCCGAAACGGTAAATTCAAGGATGAGAAAAAGAAAGCCCCCATTGAGGCCCAAACTTTAAACCATTCCATCTCCTCTTCAAAGTTTGCTGGTAAGAGGAAACGAAACAGCAGAAATTTTGCCGTCACACACACAAACTCTCCTATCACTGCCGCACCAATCACCCAAGTTGCTCCCTCAGCTACACCATTTAAAAAGCCATACACCGGCCCATACCCAAAATGTAACCGTTGTCAATACCATCACCTCCCAGAAACTCCTTGCCAACATTGCACCAGCTGTGGCCGTGCGGGTCACACCATCAAAACCTGACGCACGCTTCAACGAATGAACCGCAATCAACCCTCAACCCAAACCCACCATCAGATAGTGGGTCAAGCCCAACAACCTTTACTTCTACCATCTGCACAACATATAGCCCAATCCTACTACCAACCCAACTACCCCATGATGCAACCTATGTGAGCTTGTTACAACTGTGGAGAACCAAACCACTTCAGGAACACATGTCCCCGTTTGGTAAACATCATCCATGCTCAAGCTCAAGCGAATCTGGTAAACCAAGCTAACCAAGCTCCTCCACCCGCTAGAGGAAGAGCTTTCAACATCAATGTCAACCAAGCTAGAGCTGACAACAACGTGGTTAACGGTACGTTTCTCGTCAATGGTAGTTATGCATCCATGTTATTCGATACTGGCACGGATAAGAGTTTTGTGTCTTTAGAATTTGAACCCATCCTCAACCAAACTCGTGATAATCTCATGGAATCTCTAACGGTAGAAGTTGCTGACGGAAAGCCCGTTTCATTAAATTCTATTATACGAAATTGTACCCTCACTCTAAACGATCACGATTTTCCAGTTGACCTCATTCCTATGAAGTTGGGAAGTTTCGATATTATAATCGGTATGGACTGGCTCAGCCAGCATCACGCTGAAGTAGTATGCCGCGAAAAGTTCATTCGCATTCCTCTTGCAGACGGTCAGACCCTACGTATCTTTGGAGAAACCCCTTCGAAAGGACTCAAATTAATGTCCTGTCTTCAAGCCCGAAAATATCTCCGCAAGAACTATGTCGCATTCCTAACTCACGTCGTCAAGAAGGGAAACAAGGAGAAGAAACTCGAAGATATACCAGTAGTGAAAGAATTCCCACAAGTCTTTCCTGACGACATCTCAGGACTCCCTCCTATGAGGGAAGTCGAATTCCGCATCGATCTTGTACCTGGCGCTACACCAGTCGCAAAATCTCCTTATAGGCTAGCCCCATCCGAAATGCAAGAGCTGGCCAGTCAACTGCAAGAACTGACTGACAAAGGATTCATACGTCCTAGCTCCTCGCCTTGGGGTGCGCCTGTTCTTTTTGTGAAGAAGAAAGATGGAACGTTTCGCATGTGTATCGACTACAGAGAACTCAACAAGTTAACGGTTAAGAATCGCTACCCACTACCTCGCATCGATGACCTCCTAGACCAACTTCAAGGCGCCACCTGCTTTTCAAAAATCGACCTTCGTTCTGGTTATCATCAACTCAGAGTACATGAAGAAGACGTCCCAAAGACCGCCTTCCGGACTCGTTATGGTCATTACGAATTCATGGTCATGCCATTCGGTTTAACCAACGCCCCAGCTGTCTTCATGGATCTAATGAATAGGGTATGCAAACCCTACCTCGACCGTTTTGTCATAGTCTTCATCGACGACATCCTCATCTACTCCAAGTCTAAATCCGATCATGAACGACACCTTCGACTCATCCTTACACTCTTAAAGACTGAAAAGCTCTACGCTAAGTTCTCCAAATGCGAATTCTGGTTAAGAGAAGTACAATTCCTTGGACATGTCGTCAATGACAAGGGAATACATGTCGACCCTTCAAAGATCAAGGCAGTACAGGAATGGCAAGCGCCACGTACCCCTACCGAAGTGAGATCATTTCTTGGTTTGGCTGGTTACTATCGCAGCTTCATTGCCAATTTCTCCCGTATTGCTTTACCACTCACGGCTTTGACTCATAAAGGAAAACCCTTCATATGGGGACCTAAACAAGAAGAAGCCTTCCAAACTCTAAAGCAAAAACTTTGTGACGCACCTATCCTCACACTCCCTGAAGGATGCGATGACTTTGTGGCATATTGCGACGCATCAGGGCAAGGGCTAGGCTGTGTATTAATGCAAAGAGGAAAAGTGATAGCCTATGCTTCCAGGCAACTCAAAGTTCATGAAAAGAATTACACCACCCACGACCTGGAACTTGGAGCCGTTGTGTTCGCTATCAAGATATGGAGACATTACCTCTACGGTACCAAGTGTGAAATATACACTGACCATAAGAGCGTCCAAAATATCTTCAATCAAAAGGAGTTGAATATGAGGCAACGAAGATGGGTCGAACTTCTTAACGACTACGACTGTGAAATTCGGTATCATCCTGGCAAGGCAAGCGCGGTGGCCGATGCGCTCAGTCGAAAAGGTTATGCGAACTCCATTCGTCTTCTATGTTCGCAAATCATAACCGACATCAAAGATCGAATCCGAGCAGCTCAACATGTTTCTGTAACAGAAAACGACGTCCGAGATAAGCTGTCATGTGGAGCTAAACTAAAAATCGAAACCAAGTCCGACGGTATTCTATACTATCTAAATCGCATATGGATTCCCGATCGCGATAACCTTCGTGATTTCCTTATGAATGAGGCGCACAAAACACGGTACTCTGTACACCCAGGAGCCGACAAGATGTATCAAGACCTACGATACACCTACTGGTGGCCGGGCATGAAAAAGGATATCGCTGTTTTTGTTTCCAAGTGCCTTACCTGTTCCAAAGTAAAAGCTGAACATCAAAGACCTTCAGGACTTCTAACCCAACCTGAAATACCTGTATGGAAGTGGGAAAACATAACCATGGACTTCATTACCGGGTTACCTCGCACCTCCAGTGGGTATGACACCATATGGGTAATCATTGATCGTGTTACAAAATCAGCTCACTTCATTCCAATCCGCGAGGACTTCAAGAACGAGAAGTTAGCTCGTATCTACATCAGCGAGATCGTAAGCCGTCATGGTGTACCTTTAAGCATCATTTCAGACCGTGATGGTCGTTTCACTTCACGAACATGGCGAGCCGTACAAACCGCCTTGGGTACGCGATTAGACCTCAGTACCGCTTTTCATCCTCAAACTGATGGACAATCTGAATGCATCATCCAAACTCTTGAAGACATGCTTTGAGCATGTGTCATAGACTTCAAAGGGAATTGGGACGCTCATCTACCATTAGTTGAATTTTCGTACAACAATAGCTACCATTCAAGTATCGGCATGGCTCCTTTCGAAGCTTTATATGGTCGTAAGTGCCGATCTCCAGTATGTTGGCACGAAATTGGGGAATCACAAATCACCAGTCCAGAGTTAATTCAAGAAACAACCGACAAGGTCATTCAAATTCGAAACAATCTTCTAGCGGCTCAAAGTCGTCAAAAGAGTTATGCAGACAAATGACGAAAGCCCTTGGAGTTTACATTGGGGATCAAGTACTTTTAAAAGTATCACCGTGGAAGGGAGTGATTCGTTTTAGCCAGAAGGGCAAGCTAGCACTACGCTACGTAGGACCTTTCAAGATACTCGAAAGGGTAGGTCCTGTAGCATACAAGCTTGATCTACCAGAAGAGCTCAACAGAATTCATCCCACATTCCACGTATCAAACTTGAAGAAGTGCCTCGCCGATGAAAACCTCCATATTCCGCTAGAAGACATTCAGATCGATGAATCTATGCACTTCATTGAAAGACCAGTAGAAATCATGGACTTCGGAGAGAAGCGTTTAAGACGGAGTCGTATTCCAATTGTCAGGGTACGTTGGGAGTCGAAACGAGGACCTGAGTTTACTTGGGAACATGAAGACTCAATGCGCGAGAAATACCAGCATCTTTTTCCTGTTACCACTACTACTTAAATTTCGGGACGAAATTTCTAAAAGTAGGGGATACTGTAACATCCGTCGAAAAACGGGTTTTCCAAACCCGCTTTGTTTATTAATTGAATATCCAGTCATAATTCTTCATTGCACATTTATTGCTCAAATTAATTTTAAACGATACATAATTAATAAATATATTAGAATTAAAAAACTATAATTGATAATTAATAATAAATAAGTGAATAAAAAATAAATAGGGCTGCCGGGTTTCGAACCCGGGTCAGCCGCTTCAACAAGCACACAACATACCACTCCGCCACTTGCCATCTTTGTGTATATTGCGAAACAAATAATACATAAGATGAAATCCGAATTCAAAACCGGAGTGTCACCGCGCTCAGAACTCGCAGTCACCGGGAAATCCGGCAATCCGTGACTTTGGCCAATTTCCTTTTGACCAAAACACGCTAACCGACTAAGACATCGGTTATAACCGATGTCTGACCCTTGATTTTAGTCATAACCGCCGGAGAAACCTTGACCACGAATCAAGACCAAATTCGGACTAAATACATGCTGTTTCTTCCCTATAAATACCCACCCAAACCTCTGGTAATCTTTTCGCTCAAAATCGCACAAACTCTCGAAGCTTTAGCACTCGCCGGAGATATTTTACAGTCGCCGGACTTTCACCGGAAAACCGAGACTTACTTCAAATCGGTAAAATTCTCGACTCTTTTGGTTATAATCCATTATTAGACATGTATTAACTTCAATCCTTCAACCAGAATCTGTCCCAGACTACGCTGCTGGGAAATCTCACACTCGCCGGAATTCCACTGAAACATCAAAGTCTAACTGCCGATCGGTATAATCATCTAAAAACTCTTGCAATCTCTTACTCAGTAACTTAATTTCATAACACAAGAAACTAAACTGTCAAACATTTCACTCAGCCGAGAGTCACAAATCAGAGCCGACGACTCCTGCCGGTCATCTGAAGTAAACGCACTGTTTGGTACAATTCTGTTCTTTAATCTCGTTATCTAATACATTCCAACCAATTATAAGTTTTGATAATGAATTTAACAAGAACAGTCGGGCATCTCTGTTCTGTGTCTTTGGAAACGAAGAAGACGAAGTCAAGCATGTGTATAAGTTTAATTAAAATTGAATATTTAACCGGGTTAGACACACAGTCAAGCGGTGGACTGTGTGCACAAAAAATGCACATGTCCCGGGTTCGAATCGCATACTTTACCGAATTTCAGAATTAAAACCAACATTTTTACAACTGAATCGGATCAGGTCACCGAATGATAATAAGTATAATTAAATCCAATAGTTAAGCAGATATGACACATAGCCCAACTGGTTGGGCTGTGCGTACTCGAACCGAACGTCTCGAGTTCGACTCCGGGTCACTGGAGGCGAGTCGGCCATTTTAAATCATTTTTGAAATAAACTAAATTAGATAAAAGTTAATCAGTATATATATATAATTAAAACAGAGAATATTTCGGGTTAGACACGTAGCTCAGTTGGTATGCGTGCACGCGTACGAGAAGTCCCGGGTTCGAACCTTACTCAGCGCACAATTAACCACAGTCCGACCGGTCAACGGTCAGAGTCAAAAGTCAACATTTATTTATTTTTTTTTTATTTTTTTAATCAGAAAATTATTTAAAAATACTTAAAAATAATATTTTTAAAGTTAGAAAATGTCCTTAAACTCACAAAAATAAACCTAAAAATCCTATTAAGGTTATGAAATAAAAGTATTAGTCTCAAATCCATTTATTTACCGAACCATTTCGTTATTATTTTAGGTTAGTTTTCCTCGTCGATCAAATCCTAAAACTCGTGCGCATCTAACATCATCAAAGAACGCACCCAATGTGAGTGAATCTCTACAAATTCCCCGTTTTAATCACATTTTCGGGTGTATCATGTGTCGTTTAAATTCCTTATTATATTTAAAACACTTGTGCATTCCATCATATCCGTGATCAAATGTGTATCAATTATGTATCAATTGTTGTGTGAATTATGTTTAGTTTGAAGTTATCATTTTCAGTACATGCATTTCATTAGGCCCATCAGCTCCCCGTGGATACGGGTTGAGTATCAGGTGCCTCATTCGATCGGCTCCGTTTGATTGAGCCTTGATCTCACATACATCATCATTCATGTCATTCGATCGGCTCCGTTTGATTGAGCCTTGATCTCAAATACATCATCATTCATGTCATTTACTCATCCAATGTGGTTCGCGTTTATGCTATATATATATATATGTTTGCTCACATGTGATTATTGCACAAATTTTCAATATTAAATACAACAAGAAATTAATAACAATGTTTTCTCAAGGTTCACTCGCCAACTTTTTTTGACCCAAAATATCCCCCGTTTTACACATGATACAGGTGATTCAGTTGAGGCAAGAAACACATAGGAAGGCTTAGAAGAATAAATCAGTTTAAGCTTTGGATTGTATTACTTAGTTTCATTTTCCTTGTAATTGTATGGATTTGATTTGAATATTTAAGTTGTAATTTGAATTTAATAAATATGAAACATTTTAGTAAACATCATGAGCTTTGGTGATAACCTAATTATGCCCCGACTCTTATTCCGCTGCGGGTCGGGGTGTGACAAGATGCATACCGGATGAGGAGATCCCGAGTGTCTTGATGCACTTGCATTCCTTTGCTTGCGGGGGCAATTTTAGTGGTCACAAAACGGGACACAAAGTGCTCAATAGCGGCTTATATTGGCCGACTATCTTTAAAGACTCTTTTAATTTTGCGAAAAATTGTGTAGAGTGTCAAAAAGTAGGGGGTATTTCTAAGCGGGATGAGATGCCCATGCAACTGATTCTCATTGTTGATATTTTTGATGTATGGGGAATCGATTTTATGGGCCCATTCCCCAATTCTCATGGTAATTATACATTTTGGTGGCGGTAGATTATGTGTCTAAATGGGTAGAAGCAATCGCCACCAAAACGAATGACCATACCGTTGTTTGTAATTTTGTGCAAACTAATACTATTTCTAGATTTGGGATACCTCGGGTAATCATTAGTGATGGGGGATCTCATTTTAAGAACTTTAATTTTGGGAAATTACTAAAATAGTATGGTGTTGACCATAGAATTGCTACCCCCTATCACCCGCAAACAAGTGGTCAAGTAGAGGTGTCCAATAGACAAATCAAGGAAATTTTACAAAAGACCGTTCGACCGGACCGTAAGGATTGGTCAACGAAGTTGAACGATGCCTTATGGGCCTATCGAACGGCACAAAAGACACCTATTGGCACTACTCCTTACCTGTTGGTTTACGGTAAAAATTGTCACTTGCCGGTTGAACTTGCACATCGTGCATTTTGGGCTATCAAAGAAGTTAACCTTAAATATGATGATGCATGTAAAGAATGCAAGTTGAAGCTTTGCGAGTTAGAGGAGCTTCGAGAAGAGGCATATGAATGTGCCTCAAAATACAAGGATGGCATGAAAAGAGCACATGATGCCAAATTGAAGCTGAAGGAATTTGTGGTGGGCCAAAAGGTTTGGCTATACAATTCGCGGCTCAAGTTCTTTCCCGGAAAGCTAAAGAGCAAATGGATGGGCACGTATGTGATCACAAGGGTCGGCAAGCTAGGGGATGTTACCATTGAGGACCCAAAGGATGGGTCAAAACAAACGGTTAACGGTCATCGTCTAAAACCGTTTCTTGATGGTAATGAGGAGAACAACGACACAAACAAGGAATTGGTAAGCTTTTTGGTAAGCGTGCCAACTTATGAGGTCAATTAAAGGACCAAGAACAATTGTTGTAGAGTTTTGTATATTTTTATTGTTTACCCGCATTGTTTGGGTTTTATTTAGTTTGTTTCATACTAATCTCGTTAACGTGTGATGTTCGGATTTCGCAAACGGGTCATGAAGACATAAGGTATGTTTTTAACTTGTTTTGTGTATTGAGGACAATACACGATTATTGGGGGGTGGTATGGTAAACGTGTCGTGTGAAAAAAAAATTAACGGTGGTGCGTCGGCGACGGGTCCCCAGGCCGTCGCCGACGGTATTCATATGTGTGCGTCGGGTGAAATGTATCGTAGACAGGAAGATAAGCCGTTGGAGAAAAGGAGCATTTTTAAGAGGCGTCGGCGACGGCCCTTGGTTTGTCAGCCAATGCTGATTCCTTTTTAACGTAAATTTTCGGACCAAACCCATTCTAGACTCTTTTAAACTCGACCCGAACACAATTTTAGCCACAAATTCGACCCGGGTGAACCCTATCCACCCAACATCTCCTTAAAACACCAAAAATCCCTGCACTTTCATCACCATCTTTATTCATCTTCCCCAATTTCCTTCAAGAACCCTAAACTTCAAATCCTCACATCTTCTTCAATTCTCCACCAAATCAACTGATTCTTGAGCCTATCTTGTGTAGTTTTTAGAGTAGAACAAAACCCCTAACATGGTCTCTTATAATTCTTGCTTGTTTGCAAGATTGCTGAGTTCAAATTTCAGGTTTTTAAGGAAAAGTGTTCTTCAAGTTTGTATTACATCCTTTTCAAGTTCTATCAACTATACAACACTACAAGGTATGATCTTTACTTCAATTTGAGCATGGATGTCATATGGTTTGTGATTTTCTTCAGAAATTTTGAACTTAGGTTTAAGACTAGGTTGTTTATGATGTTATTATATGAGTTACTGCTTTAATTTGAGGTTATGGTTGATTTGGGTGGAATTGAACATGCAACATAGCTAAGTAATGCGATTATGATTGTTAAAGTTGCATGCTTGAATATGGACACAATGTTGAATGTTGTTTAAAAATCTTATATATTTAGGATGAAGAACATAAAAACTTAAGTTTAGATGTTAACAAAAGTGCCAATTTTGAAAGTGTAAACCAGCTAGTTTTGTCTAAGCAATTAAGTTATGGTTCAACATTCTTTGTCATGTTCAAGAATGTGAATTGAATTGAAGTTTTGGGGTGATAGAATTATGTGTTTGAAGTTAGACAAGGTTTAATTGTTTACTTTGCATTTTGACTTGTAGGTATGGCGAGCCGAAAGAGGAGTAAGATTTCGAGTCAAGACTCATCTTCGGGATCCGGGTCATCTTCGGGTCATAGAGCAAGGAAATGGGAACAATTGAGTGGGTTGGAAGACAATGATGATCGGTTGTTCAGATAAGATTGGGCTTGGGAGAGAATAAGGGATAGTAACGTGTGCAAGCCGTGGGAGAATAATAAGAAAAAGCCACTTTCAAGGTTTAATGACAAATGATTAGAAATTAAACTTTGGAAATGGAAAATGGTTCACGGGGTTACCACATCTATCCCGGAAAGGGTTGTGCCGGAGCGCACTTTGAATGTGGACAAGTTCAGGACGATTGGGATCGTCCAGATGTTTGAGAGGATTGGTTGGGAGAGAGTTCTGGATTGGTGTGAAGACATCACACCGCGGGTTTATTTGGTTGTTGTCTGTGAGTGGTTGGCCTCGCTCCGGTTCGTCAACAAGGATGTCCCACCGCATATATGGCAATTGGTAGGCGATACTGGTAGAGGATAATTGGTCATGTCCTTTGAAACCATGAATTGTATTGCCCGGTTTGACTCACTAGGAATCGAAGAGTATTATTACTACAACGTCGATCAATTTTTGGACAACAAGGTCAATTCTTCTGATCACGATGGCATGGTTGGATCAATTTTGCCATTTTCTGATGGTGGGGCAGCGTTACGCAATCAGTTATCGGTTGAAGGAAAGATCCTTCAACCCTTCTCTCTTGAAAATATTATGGTTCGATTCGAGGATCGGGGTAAAGTGAAGGCTTCGGATTGTAGGGTACTCCATTCATTACTTTTTGGAGTACCTAAGTTATCATGGCACCATCTGATAATGATCAACACTTGGGACACTCATGAGTCGTACACCCGGCAAGATGATACCGTACGTACGACTCATCAGCGCCATGATTGTGCAACAGAATAGGTTGCCACCAGATTTGTTGTGGGTCTCGAAGCCGGTGGATCAAATCTGTTTCGAGTCAATGAAGCAGCATTAGAAGATACAGGTACAAGTGTATGGTCATTAGTATACAGTCACTAATGTCCAAGGACACAGATTCCAATTCACTGACCCGAGTGTAGCCCAGGAAGCTGCAAGAGAGGAGGAGATGGCTGGTGAAGAGGATGAAGATGAGCCTCAGGGTCTGAGGGGACCTTGACAGAGGTACACCCGGCCATATCAGGAAATTTCAGCTGGGGTGGCTAGCTTCATTCCTAATCGGCATAAGCCCGGCTATCCAAACTACAATCGGGGGCAACAAGATGTTTATGATAATGTCTCCGCTTGTATTGGGGAGAACTGGGAGTATGAACAAAGGAGGTAGCAGTGGGAAGAAAATTGGGAAGCCCAACAACAATCTCATTGGGCTGAAGAAGCTGCTCATCGGGCTAAAGAGCAAGAATATTGGGAAAGACAACAAGAGTAGTGGGCCGGCCCAGCAAGCCTTTATGGAAAGACAAGACTTGTATCAGGCACAAGAATTGTCTAGAAGGCAAGCATGGGAGGAGGAGCAGGAAAGGGCGCGTGCTGATCAAAACGCATTGGAAGACCGCCGGTGGCATGCTATGGCGGTGGCGCAACAGATGGCGGTTAATAACACCAAACATTTGCATGACCAAGAGCGCCACCATAGAGATTGGGAGGCGGGGCATCCATACCAAGAGCACACACCTTGGACCTCATATGAGAACCTTCCTCTTCCTTCCGGGCCCTGTGATCCATCTCCGCATTGGCCCGAAGCAGTCGGTTCCAGTTTCATCCCACCGCAGTTCCAAGCGCCAGCTGAAGGTGAGAGAGGGCCACTCGATGACTTCCACGACATGATGTCGGCCCTCACGGGATACCCCTACCAGCCGTATCCACCGGTAGATCCCAACGAGCGATACCAGCGATGATCACCGGTATATTTTCTTTTGTTATTGTATATTTTTGTGTAAATTTTAGTTTATATTTCATTTCTTGTTAGTAGTTAAATGAACTTTGTGGGTGTGTTCCCTAGATAACCCTCACGAGACCTACTCGTCCTTCCGAGCTATCGGAAGGTTTAAAAGGGCTTGTTGCATACGCTAAATGCAACCGTGATTCCTACGAAAGTGAGTTTAGGTTGTTGTTGTAAATTCTTTTTCCACAAGAAAATCAAAGCTGAATAAAATTATATGACTTGGTAATTACTTTAATAAAAATGGTAGAACTAAGTAAGTAACAACTTTTTAATGGTTGTGAGAAGCTTGCTTTCTACACGAAGGTTGAAATTTGTAGGTAAACTATGTTCACGAGACAACCGTTTTTGTTGAAAATGAAGAGCACACGAAGAATGAGCGAAAATCAGGTGCATACGTTTCCTTTAGCTTTGATTTGTTTTTTTTGTTTAATAAGTGGACTGTATTGTGTATTTTATTTTCCGGGGTGAATTTCTTGGAAGGTTAGCCGTGTCATATCCCTTGTGTGTTTTAATGGCTCTAGTCTTACACATTGAGGACAATGTTGACCTCAAGTGTGGGGATGGGGAGAAGAAAAAGTTTTTCAGTTTTGACCCGTTTGTTTAAACACTACACATTGAGCACAATGTTGACCTCAAGTGTGGGGATGGGGAAATTTCAAAAAAAAATTCAAAAATGTCTTTATTTGAAGTGGTCTAAAAAGCATAAGTAACTAAGTTAATGAGGGATGGCACAACCCATGTGGTCTTTTGTCATTGTCAAGTTTAAATTAATTTCATGACGGGTATTTAACGGGTGGTTATTTGGGAATAATCCGCCTAAGAAACTTGCACTTTATACATATTACATGCCATACCTTCTATACGTGAGATTTTGAGCCACTTTTACACATTATATATGCATATATTTCTTTGGTTGAGTGGACCATTAGTAATGTATTGTAGAACTTGCAATTTTTGATATGTTTGAGACCATAGACCGAATATGAGCACAAGAATAATTAAGGCATTAGGTAAACCTTTTTTACCTTACACCATTTATTTACCCTTACCCGAAATCAATCCCTTAGTCGCCAATTTTGAGCCTAAACCTTTCGTTTGACCAACCCATTTAGCCCTTGACCATTGAATCTTTTATTTTTAACCCGTGTGATGAAAACTTGATTTTAGGGTAAAAAAATAATTAAAAAAATAAATTTGAGAAAATAAAAGAAAAATGTATGTATTGGTAGTTGTTGAATAAAGGGCAAAGACTTTTGCCTTTAGTTATTGTTTCGTAGTCGGTTGTGTTAGAATAGTTATCTTTGTGATAAAAAATTGAGTTTTCATCACCTTAGCCACTTTCAAAATATCCTATTCCATACCCTTAGCCTAGCCCCAATTCAACCCGTTCAAGACCTTTTGACTTGTGTTTAATATTTGTGTTCGGTGGTGGGGAATGATTGAGTTTCAAGCTTATGCGGGTATGTGTTCGAATCGGTTTGTGTGTTTATCTCAAAAGTGCTAATACATTAAATATTAGCTAATTTATAAGACGAGTGGAGAGAACATTGTGAGGGATGTGTATGAACTGTGAGTTTCAAGGGCGGGTTAATCTTGGAAAACCATTTTTATGTGTTAATCATGTTAACGTTAAATATTTTGAAAATGATAAAAATTATGAACCAAGTATGATATTAGACCTTAACTCATGTCTCGAGAATGGAAAATGTGTTCCTTATTGACCCACGTGAAAGTGAAAGACAGATTTGCTTGAGTACAAGCAAAAGACAAGTATGGGGATATGATCCGTGGTCGAAACCAATGTTTATATTAAGTTTAAGTTAATGTTTTACGTAACTTTTAGTTTCGGATAGCCTACTTTTGATTAGATTTGTGTTTTATAGGTTTACAAAGTTTAAGGAGCTATTCGGGAGCGTGTTAGAGCATCGGGACGGAAAACGGGTCAACCGGGATCACGAAATGGGAAAACAGGAAAGCATGATTTAGAGAGGCCGTCGGCGACGCCCCCTGGGCTGTCGGCGACGCCCCTCAGATAGTCCGTCGGAGAAAAATGGTCGTAGACAGTGGATTAAAGCATCGGGAGAAAACCATATAAAGCAGAGGCCGTCGGCGACGCCCCATATGGCCGTCAGAGATGCCCCTTCTAAGTTCATGTCGCTGAAATTCAAATTTTGACGGATTATAACTTGTGTTTGACCCATTTGTGAAGGAGTTACGAGTTTGTGAGCTTTTGAAACCCATCTTGGAGCCAAGAACACCCCAATCTTCATCCCCCCATCATATCCAATCCATTCCATCATCCTAATCACAACCTTGATCATAACCCTAGCCTATCATCATCATCTCATTCATTCATCATCCATCCATCTTCATATTCCATCCCAAACCCTAACTCTAACCAACTTGTTTTAGTTGGTTAACAACGAACCGCGGCGGAAACGTCGGGGAGTCATGTCACAGAACTATTGTTTCACAACTCATGGAATTTAAAATTTTGTTTTATTAAGTTAAATGTTTACATTGTCTTAGGATAAACGAAAACAACACATAAATAAATTGTCTTTCATGTTTTAAGTCACTAAGACCCGCGTCCATTCCTATGTGAAGCATGCATCATATTATCAAGCATTGACTCCTGAAACATATGTGAAAAGAGAGTTAGCATAAAAATGCCGGCGAGTACATAGGTTTTGTGAGTGTGTCAAATTCGTGGCTTTGTATACATATTGCAACACCTCGTCCGACTACAAGAGTCATTAAGTGAAAACCTCGTATCGAAAGTGTTTGATACTAACCATCATTATCACTCCTTTCGAAGCTTCAAGATGTTTGTGACCAAGCTCCAATCATCCGGTGATCAAGTTCCGTTCACCATGAGCGGCCAATATCGTTGGGTTTCTCCCGGTGTAGGTTTGTAAGTTTTAGGGTTTGACATGCTTTTGAATATTGATTTGCGACAATTTGTACTTTGATGTTGAAACCTATGATAATTGACTTGCATTTGTATTGAGTTCATGAATTGTCGAATGAAGATTAAATTTGACTTTGTGAAATGTTTATGTGCAATTATGCCTTGTCTAGGTTAGATTTTACTTGTTTGTGATGATAAAGTGCATTGTAGTCAGTTGTTCGTAACGTTGATAGCTTTTGGCATCTAAACCACTTAACACTAAACTTGTTGGTCATTGATACAAAGGAATTGAATTTAAAAGTGTGTAGCAACCCTAGGATTTGCATTACTGAACCGGGTGTGAACCTTGTTCTCAATTTATTGTGTTAATCAAGTAATTAATTTTTCGTGCAATTGTTCAAGTTATTAGTTAAGTAGTAAAAACAAATTCGTCGGACCATTCCGACATTCTTCCAAACAAACAAACATTTAAACAATCCAAATAGCAAGCTTCATAATTTGTGACAACAACCATTAAGAATCAACCACATCCGATCACAAACCACAAACTCTTCATGGTTTAACCCCTTACTACCACTAACGCATTGTTAAGGGTAATTCGGGACTATAAATATTATCTTTGACCGGGGCGCGACACTCCGATCACCTTACATTACGAATTCGTGAGTGTTTAGACGATTCTAAAAACACAAATTGACTAATACATGAACTACAATGTATAACATAGATGTGTTGATGGACGACTTATGATTAGAATGCTTGTGGTGAAACGTGAGTATTACGATGAACTAAATTCCGATGTACGAAATTCAAAGTTGCACGTATAATGAGACAATACTGTGTGTGCATGAATCCGAGGGCACGTTATGAGTAACACATGAACAATAATACTTAGCACAGAAAAATAGTTAAACGGAAGGATTTTCGGTTTAACGGTATAGTTAGAATTTAAATACGGACGGAAGTGCTGTAAACGATTCTAGGGGTACGGAATCGTGTAGATATAATATTTAGACAATAATAAAAGGTTTTGTGGCCTTAGCATGTAGCTAGCATGTTAAACGAGTCAGTTTTCGGTTAACGAAAGGTCTTCAATTTTAACGCACACGGTAATAACCAAACATGCATTATACAGTCAGTCAAGCCTAAAAACACTTATAGAACACTAATATAATTTATTTTAAGGAAAAACGTTAAAGTGTTTAGGTTTTTGTTGTCGTTGGGTTTGTATTTAAAAAAAAAAAAACCGCGCAAAAACAAGTCCGTTTACAAAACCAGGGGCGCATTTAAGACCCGATAACGAACCTAAACGATAGAACATAGATTATATCTATCTATAATGCACAATTTACCATGTTTGATCAGCCAAAGAAGGTGGGGATTCCCTAGGAGTGCCGATCGAAATTACAGCCCCTTTTGATATTTTCTACATTCTCACAAAGTTATAACCACTCTAAACCTTGTAGCACCTCCATACATAATGACCCTGCAATAACACATCAAAATTAGGCCAAATTGTTGAGGTATCAACCTTAAAATTCATGTTTTTATCCTTTTTTATCATGCTTAAACATATAATTAACAAAAGAAATCATTTTGATCCATGAAATCATAATTTTTTTAGGATAAAAGGCTGTCAACCTAAATAAGATGTAATAAGATCATACATGGTGTTTGGTACTGTAAAACATCGGACTATGGATCAAATAAACAAACTATTCGACAATATTCGAACAATTCAAACACTAAACGAAAAAGAAGAAGTATAAGGCTTGATTGACAAGGATGGATGCATATTTATGTTGCATGTAATGTATAGGTACTGTAAGAAAGAACTCAGGTTTTGAAAGTATAGGCATCGCTTAAACCGCGAGGTATACGATCCGAAAACCGAATTTAGGGACTACGAACTTTGTTTTTGCATAACTTTTTACGTGGGTATTATTTGAACTTGAAAATTAGCAGGCATATCATATGTGATGAAAATGTCACACCCCGACCCGCAGCGGAAAAGGTGATCGGGGCATGATTGGGTTTCATCAAAGCTCATGACATTTATTATAACGTTTCATATTCATTAATACAATTTTTAAAGGGAATTATACAATCATTATTACATCATGTCCTAACATCAATCTAGGCTTCATTGTTTTCTTCTAAGGCATTTCCTATGTTTTCCTTGCTTCATCCTGTTCACCTGTATCATGTGTAAAAAGGTTTTTGGATCAACAAAAAGTTGGCGAGTGAATCCTATGGACAACATTTGAACAAGTTTATTTAATTGATTATAAAATAAAGTGCGCAACCACACATGAGTAAAAATAGATGTAAACTTATTCACCAACCAATTTAATATTAAATAATACACACATGAACAATAATAGATCGTTTTGAGGCACGCGTTGCTCAACTCGTCTCTCACGAGGAACTGATGGGCCTAATGAATGATTTGCATAAACTTGACAATATGAAATACATAACTACAAACAATATAAACTAAATAATACACACACGAACAATAATGGATTTATTTTGAGGCACGCGTTGCTCAACTCGTCTCTCACGAGGAACTGATGGGCCTAATGAATGAATTGCATATAAATTGACAAAATGAAATACATAACTACAAGCAATTTATATACAATCTAAGTTTGGATTACAATATGGTATGGCACAAGTTTAAATAAACGAGTTAATTTTGTGACACATGACACACCCCAAAACGTGTAATTAAAAAGGGGAGTTGTAAGATTCACTCACATTGGGTGCGTTCGGTTGATGATGTTGAATGCGCACGAAGTGGTTTTAACCACGAGTGAAATTAACCTAGATAATGGCAATATGGTTCGGTAAGTAAACGGATTTTATTAATCCATTTTAGTAGGATTGTTGGGTGTATTTTTGTGATTTAAGGCTATTTTCTAACCTTAAAAATGTTATTTTTAAGTATTTTTAATTGATTTTTAAATAAAATAAATAAATAAAAATAAATAAAAAAATGTTGACTTTTGTTGACCGTTGACCATTGACTTTGACTGTTGACCGGTTCGTATGTGTGTTTGCATGCGCTGGGTAAGGCTCGAACCTGAGACCTCCCGTACGCGTGCACGCAGCTCTACCAACTAAGCTACGTGTCTAACCCGAAATATTTCTGTTTTTAATTATATTTATATATTAATTGAATTAAACAGAAAATCATTTATTTTTAAAAATGATTTTAATGCATCGAACCGGGCGCTCCACAGGTCTCGAACCCGGGACCTGTGGGTTGAGTTAACACACAGTCCACCGCTGGACTGTGTGTCTCACTTGTTAAATTATCAGATTTTTATTATACTTATATACAAACTAAATATTTTCATTTCTGTCTTAAATAAAAAGCTGGATAATTGTCCGGACCGGTGCGGTAGTCCGGACTCGAACTCGTGACCTGTGTTTTAAACATTCACACAGTCCACCGCTGGACTGTGTGTCTATCTTGGTTATTATTCTGGTTTTTATTAAACTTAACATATATCAGCAGTGAATCCGGTTCGGTAAAAAAAAGAACATTTTTATTAAGGCGAGTGTGCGTGGGACATGTATCGAACTCGGGACGTGAGCGTGCTTAATTTGCACACAGTCCACCGCTGGACTGTGTGTCTAACCCGAGTTATATCTTGATTTTAATTATACATATACACAACTGAAACTTCGTCTTCTTCGTTGAATCTTAACCAGAATCGGAAGTCCGACTGGTTCGTCGATTTTATTAAGTTTCTTTAATGTGTTATGATTAATTACAGGTGAGATAAGTAAAAAGAAAGAAAGATTTAGCGTAACGTATACCGAACTGGACTCGTCTGTTTCTCCGGCAGAACTCCGGTGACAGCAAATGATTCCGGCGACGTGTGTCTTGCGGCAGAGAGTCTTCAGCAAGCTTGAGATGGATGTGAGTGGCTTCGGTACAAGTTCTGGGTGTTCAGTGTTTAGAGTAAGGCACAGAAGTGAAAAACCCGGTTTTCCGGCGATTTGCAGGTATTTTCCGGCGAGTGGATTTTCGTCGAGAAAGGGTGCGGTTTTGAGCGAAAAGGCTACCAGTGGATTGTGGGTGAATTTATAGGGAAGAATCGAGATGTATAGAGTCGGATTTCAGGATTGATTCGTCGGTCATTACGTTTTCCGGCGGTTATAACTTGTGGCGCGGACTCAGGCGTCGGTTATAACTGATGATGAGATTAAAGTTTACGTTAAAACGGAAGAAACCGTCCAATCTCGCGAGATCGCCGGGATTTCCGACGACTGTAATTGGGCGCGTCGTTATTTGAATTCGAGATTTATTTTATGTATTAATTGTTTCCAATATTTAACAAGAAACATGAGTGGCGCAGTGGTTGAAGGGTTGAGTGTTAAGTCTGAAGTTGCTGGCTGACTGACCCGGGTTCGAAACCCGGCTACAACCTTTCATTTTTATTTCATTATTTTTAACAGTTTTTCAAAAATAAATTATATATTCCAATATAATTATTAATTATGTATCGTTTAAAATTAATTTGGGCATTAAATACGCAACGAAATTTTAACTGATTGTTCGGTTAATAAACGGAGCGGGTTTGGTAAATCCGGTTTTTTACGGATGTTACAGTATCCCCTGCTTTTTAGAAATTTCATCCCGAAATTTAAGTAGTGTTATATTTGTCTAAAAAGGATGGTGTTTAGTATGACAGCTACATACTTAGAAAAAGAGTAAAAGTTTAAATTTTGTTTGAGGCGGTAACGTCCCTTGTAAGGGTTAAATACCCTGTTACAGGAATCGCTTTTTGTTGCCTACGGTAAAATATTGATAAGCAGAGTTGATTCGCTAAATATGATATCATGCGTAAGAGTTTTTGATATGTTTGGAAGGATATGGTTATATCCTAAAGCAAAACTTCTAATACTACAACCTACATGGAACTTCTCATAACCGTCTAACAATACCTCTGATCCTTTGACAAGAATACTTATATATAGGAAGTACCAGCGGCGTATCCACCATATTCTTGTCAAATTTTCATTGGTTTTATCAGTAAGTTATGATTGGTTCTATGATATGACTCTAGAACATAAATAAACGCCACAACCAATGTACCAAGAAATTACTAAATCCTACATAGAACTTCTCATAACCGTCTAACAATGCCTCTGATCCTTTGACAAGAATACTTATATATAGGAAGTACCAGCGGCGTATCCACCATATTCTTGTCAAATTTTCATTGGTTTTATCAGTAAGTTATGATTGGTCCTATGATGTAACTCTAGAACATAAATAACACAACAACCAATATTTGAATCCACATTCTGATAGCATATATGTTTGAATGGTGACAGTTCCTCTCTCGTTTGTTATGATGGAGAGGTTAGTTTATGTAGAAATGGAACAAATCCAATTTCTTTAAATGGCGAGATGATATAAATGTAACACAAATTTCAACCAAGACTATACTAAATCCTACATGGAACTTCTCATAACCGCTTGATAATGCCTCTGATCCTTTGGCAAGAATACTTATATATAGGAAGTACCAGCGGCGTATCCACCATATTCTTGTCAAACTTTCGTTGGTTTTATCCGCAAGTTATGATTAGTTACCAAGAAATTACTAAATCCTACATAGAACTTCTCATAACCGCCTGATAATGCCTCTGATCCTTTGACAAGAATACTTATAAATAGGAAGTACCAGCGGCGTATCCACCATATTCTCGTCAAATTTTCATTGGTTTTATCAGTGAATTATGATTAGTCCTATGTGACTATAAAACATAAACAACACAACAACCACAGCTTGAGTCTAAATTCTGAAAGTATACATGTTTGAATGATGACAGTACCTCTCTCGTTTGTTATGTTGGAGAGGTTAGTCATTGTGGAAGTGAGACATAGCTCAACTTCTATAAATGATGAAATTGATTACACTGAAATGTATGATGAACAATCTTCAACCAAAACATACTAATCCTACATGGAACCTCTCATAACCGCCTGATAATGCCTCCGATCCTTTGACAAGAATACTTATATATAAGAAGTACCAGCGCGTATCCACCATATTCTTGTCAAATTTTCATTGACTTTATCCACAAGTTATGATTAGTTCTATGTGACTCTACAATAAACACAACAAACACAAGATACTGAAAATGAAAATGTTGTGCGATCAAGGCTCAATCAAACGGAACCGATCGTATTGCATGTACTAAAAATGAAAAATGTCTGTGCGATCAAGGCTCAATCAAACGGAGCCGATCGTATTGCATGTACTGAAAATAATAAATTTAATCTAAATACTTATCACACAACCAGTTTATACATGGAACCTCTCATAACCGCCTGATAATGCCTCCGATCCTTTGACAAGAATACTTATTATAGGAAGTACCAGCGGCGTATCCACCATATTCTTGTCAAACTTTCATTGTCTTTATCCACAAGTTATGATTAGTTCTATGTGACTCTACAACAAACACAACAACCACAAGATACTGATAATGAAAAATGTATGTGCGATCAAGGCTCAATCAAACGGAGCCGATCGTATTGCATGTACTGAAAATAAAAAATGTCTGTGCGATCAAGGCTCAATCAAACGGAGCCGATCGTATTGCATGTACTGAAAATAATAAACAATAATTACTCAAACAGTTTACACATGGAACCTCTCATAACCGCCAGATAATGCCTCCGATCCTTTGGCAAGAATACTTATATATAGGAAGTACCAGCGGCGTATCCACCATATTCTTGTCAAATTCCCATTGGCTTTATCCTTAAGTTATGATTGGTTCTATGCGATAAAGAAAAACATAAAACTAAACGATTGGAGTTGAATCTTGATTTCCGGTGAAGAGGACTAGTTGGGTGGTTTCGTTGGGCCGTCATTATCTTCGTCAGGATTGGCGTTGATGTTGAAAACTCTTCCTCTTGCTGGTGGCCTAGTGATTTGGTTTTCTTGATTTACTTGGTTAACTGGGTTTGATTGAGCTTGAGCGTTTATGATGTTAACCAATCGAGGGCACGTGTTTCTAAAGTGGGTAGGGTCGCCACAATTGAAACAAGCTCGAACATATGGGAATATGGGGTATTGAGGTTGATGATAGGTTTGGATCATGTCTTGAGTAGGGGGAGAGAGTTGGTTTTGAGGGGTGCGGCAAACCTTGCTCAAATGACCATAGCGTCCACAAGTTGCACATAGTCGACAAGGTAAGGTAAGGGGATGGTGATAAAAACAGGTGTTACATCGAGGGTGAGGTCCAAGGTATGGTTTCTTATTTGGGTAAGTTGAGTTGGGTGCTACTTGAGTGATTGGGATAGCTTGGATGGGTATGGCGTGTGAAATTGGTTGATTACGTTGGATAGTAGCGAAAAGTTGCCCGTCTCTTTTTCTCTTAGAAATGGGTTGAGAAGGGGATTCGGTTTGGGTGGAGTCGGAGGTTTCAGTCGATGCTTTATCCTTCTTCTTCTCCTCCTTGAAGTCTTTGTTCCGGATTCGGTTCTCGGTGAGCTCTGTTGCTAGCTCCATTGCTGCTTCCAAAGTTGCAGGCGTGGTACTTATTACAGAGTCTTGAATCTTTGACTGAAGACCTCGAATGTAGTGCTCGATCAAACGGTAGAGGGGAGTGAACAAATTGGGAACCATTTGATGTAACTCGAGGAATCTTTTGTTGTATGTGGTGTGGTCTCCTTCCTTTTGCTTCAACGAGTAAAACTCATCTTCTAATTTCTTGATTTCGCTCCTTGGGCAAAATCGTCTGGTCATGATTTCCTTCAATTCATCCCAAGTTAAAGTCATGGCATCGTCAACGCCTCGTTTGGCCTTCTCTGTATTCCACCAAGTAAGTGCTATTCCATATAAACGACCGGTAGCATATCGCACTTTGCGATCATCGGGGCAATCGCAATTCAGAAAAGTGTTCTCCATTTCTTCAAACCAATGGAGGAGAGCGGTGACACCTTCAGTCCCTTCGTATTTTGGAGGGTCGCATGATTTGAAATGCTTGTAGGTGCATTTAGTGGTATTTGGGGGAGGGTTGATAACGTGTTGATCTTCTTGATTGACAGGATTAGCGGTAAGTGCTTGTTGGACTTGGATTACAATGTTGGGTATTACGGCAGCCATTTGTTGAGCAATTAGGGCAGCCATGCGCTCGCGGGCTTTTTCTGCTCTCATCTTCCTACGGGCGAGATTAGAAGACATCTACAAGGAATACATGTCAAGAGTATGAGTTGGATGTTTTTGGGATCATGGGTCGTATTTAGGAATGAACATTCATAAAATAATTATAGAAAAATAAATCTACTACATCCATAGGATGTCTTGGGCTTTGCTCGTCATTAGGCCCTACATGCCGCCATACTTCACCTTCGTAATCATGTGGGCCCCCATGAATACCGGGTTTTTCATATGGTTCGCATGTGTTAGCCTGGTTACGTACACTAAAACCCGGAGAAAATCGAGAAATATGTATATAACGTATGATATTCGGAATGTGTCCAGGTGTAGACACGGTGACACCTCAAAGTGGGTTAGTTCGAACGACGTTTGGTGTGGCATGCTTTGGCCTAATAGGTCCTTCGTACTCTCATCGTTAGTCCCCAGGTAGGCAAACTGGTCCGTTATATTGGATTTATACGAATGCCAACCTAGACAGGACGTTTCGACTACCGGTACTTGTACCCTTCCAGTTACTACATGCCCGTCGCAGAACTTACTTTGATGAGATTTGAAAATTGCAACAAAATCTTTGAATAACAAAAGATTTGGATATATGAACATTGAAATATATATGATGAATGTGTATGTAAGTATGTATGTTTGACTGTAAGTATAAACAAATATAAACAAATAAATATCATAAGTTTGTATGTAACCACCTAATCAATTAAAATTTAGGCAACTATAGTATAGGCTCTAAGGGTCTAATAACCTATCCTATATCCCTATAGTCATGGCTCTGATACCAATCTGTCACACCCCGACCCGTAGCGGAAAAGGTGATCGGGGCATGATTGGGTTATCATCAAAGCTCATGACATTTATTATAACGTTTCATATTCATTAATACAATTTTTAAAGGGAATTATACAACCATTATTACATCATGTCCTAACATCAATCTAGGATTCATTGTTTTCTTCTAAGGCATTTGTTTTTCTTGCTTCATCCTGTTCACCTGTATCATGTGTAAAAAGGTTTTTGGATCAACAAAAAGTTGGCGAGTGAATCCTATGGACAACATTTGAACAAGTTTATTTAATTGATTATAAAATAAAGTGCGCAACCACACATGAGTAAAAATAGATGTAAACTTATTCACCAACCAATTTAATATTAAATAATACACACATGAACAATAATAGATCGTTTTGAGGCACGCGTTGCTCAACTCGTCTCTCACGAGGAACTGATGGGCCTAATGAATGATTTGCATAAACTTGACAATATGAAATACATAACTACAAACAATATAAACTAAATAATACACACACGAACAATAATGGATTTATTTTGAGGCACGCGTTGCTCAACTCGTCTCTCACGAGGAACTGATGGGCCTAATGAATGAATTGCATATAAATTGACAAAATGAAATACATAACTACAAGCAATTTATATACAATCTAAGTTTGGATTACAATATGGTATGGCACAAGTTTAAATAAACGAGTTAATTTTGTGACACATGACACACCCCAAAACGTGTAATTAAAAAGGGGAGTTGTAAGATTCACTCACATTGGTGCGTTCGGTTGATGATGTTGAATGCGCACGAAGTGGTTTTAACCACGAGTGAAATTAACCTAGATAATGGCAATATGGTTCGGTAAGTAAACGGATTTTATTAATCCATTTTAGTAGGATTGTTGGGTGTATTTTTGTGAGTTTAAGGCTATTTTCTAACCTTAAAAATGTTATTTTTAAGTATTTATAATTGATTTTTAAATAAAATAAATAAATAAAAATAAATAAAAAAATGTTGACTTTTTGACCATTGACTTTGACTGTTGACCGGTTCGTATGTGTGTTTGCATGCGCTGGGTAAGGCTCGAACCTGAGACCTCCCGTACGCGTGCACGCAGCTCTACCAACTAAGTTACGTGTCTAACCCGAAATATTTCTGTTTTTAATTATATTTATATATTAATTGAATTAAACATAAAATCATTTATTTTTAAAAATGATTTTAATGCATCGAACCGGCGCGCTCCACAGGTCTCGAACCCGGGACCTGTGGGTTGAGTTAACACACAGTCCACCGCTGGACTGTGTGTCTCACTTGTTAAATTATCAGATTTTTATTATACTTATATACAAACTAAATATTTTCATTTCTGTCTTAAATAAAAAGCTGGATAATTGTCCGGACCGGTGCGGTAGTCCGGACTCGAACTCGTGACCTGTGTTTTAAACATTCACACAGTCCACCGCTGGACTGTGTGTCTATCTTGGTTATTATTCTGGTTTTTATTAAACTTAACATATATCAGCAGTGAATCCGGTTCGGTAAAAAAAAGGAACATTTTTATTAAGGCGAGTGTGCGTGGGATATGTATCGAACTCGGGACGTGAGCGTGCTTAATTTGCACACAGTCCACCGCTGGACTGTGTGTCTAACCCGAGTTATATCTTGATTTTAATTATACATATACACAACTGAAACTTCGTCTTCTTCGTTGAATCTTAACCAGAATCGGAAGTCCGACTGGTTCGTCGATTTTATTAAGTTTCTTTAATGTGTTATGATTAATTACAGGTGAGATAAGTAAAAAGAATGAAAGATTTAGCGTAAGGTATACCGAACTGGACTCCTCTGTTTCTCCGGCAGAACTCTGGTGACAGCAAATGATTCCGGCGACGTGTGTCTTGCGGCAGAGAGTCTTCAGCAAGCTTGAGATGGATGTGAGTGGCTTCGGTACAAGTTCTAGGTGTTCAGTGTTTAGAGTAAGGCACAGAAGTGAAAAACCCGGTTTTCCGGCGATTTGCAGGTATTTTCCTGCGAGTGGATTTTCGTCGAGAAAGGGTGCGGTTTTGAGCGAAAAGGCTACCAGTGGATTGTGGGTGAATTTATAGGGAGGAATCGAGATGTATAGAGTCGGATTTCACGCTTGATTCGTCGGTCATTACGTTTTCCGGCGGTTATAACTTGTGTCGCGGACTCAGGCGTCGGTTATAACTGATGATGAGATTAAAGTTTACGTTAAAACGGAAGAAACCGTCCAATCTCGCGAGATCTCCGGGATTTCCGACGACTGTAATTGGGCGCGTCGTTATTTGAATTCGAGATTTATTTTATGTATTAATTGTTTCCAATATTTAACAAGAAACATGAGTGGCGCAGTGGTTGAAGGGTTGAGTGTTAAGTCTGAAGTTGCTGGCTGACTGACCCGGGTTCGAAACCCGACTACAACCTTTCATTTTTATTTCATTATTTTTAACAGTTTTTCAAAAATAAATTATATATTCCAATATAATTATTAATTATGTATCGTTTAAAATTAGTTTGGGCATTAAATACGCAACGAAATTTTTAACTGATTGTTCGGTTAATAAACGGAGCGGGTTTGGTAAATCCGGTTTTTGACGGATGTTATAGAAAATAAGTCCACTGTAAAATTTGGTGATTTTTGGAAATTTTGAGAATCTTTTGTAAATCTTACGGTATTTAAAGGTGTTAATTCGGGAAAAATACCAAATAGATTCGATAAATCACCAAAATTTGCAGAAGTGTTACATTTGACATGGGAACATCCTGGGAAAATTCGGGGTTCATTGGCTAAGTTTGCATATGGTTTTAAAAATTGCGTTGTTGCGAAGTTATAGCAGCCGAAAACCCAGTTTAAAAAATTCAGAAAAATCTGAAATTTTTCCAGAAAATTCATGGACATATTGGAAGACTTCTATAAAATTTTGGAACTTTTTCGGAAGTCGGACCATTGTAATCACGAATTGATCGGTTAAATACAGTTTTAAAGCGGAATTATTAAAATTAATAAATGAGTTTAGTAAATTCTGAAAATATTTTTCCTGAATTATATATTATATATGTGTGTGTGTGTATATATATATTACAAGTTTATATACAAATTTTCAGAACTTTATTGAATAATATTATTATTTATAAAAATTGGAATTTAAAATGCATTATTATTAACCAAATCGGCAAAATAAATGTTTAAAGAACCTGCCAGAACTTGTGAACTAACCGAGGGATTAATTGGCGATAATTGGAAATTCGGAGCAATTCCCGGACTATTCCGAGGTAAATTGGGTAATTGGGTATACGTTACACGCTAGTTTGCAATTTGAACGAACTAGGCATGGGTAATAACCCATTCCTTAATAAACAACAAATCATTTTGTAATATGAAGGATTTAGGACGTTGTATATGATCATGCCCTTTTCCTAATGTCTAAAACAACTAACCTGACCGGCACGCGAAATGGTGCACGGAAGTCAAACGGAATTTTGACACTAAGACAATACCCATCGCCCTACTTTTATGCTATGAGTCCATTATCGGATGAAATTGGTTGGCCCTAATACAGACAAACCTTGTGAAACTCACCAACTATTTGTAGTTGACCTTTTAAAATTTTAACATGCTTTTCAGGTAACTTGAGACTTGTGTGATACCTGCGTTTGCTATTTCAAGATTTGCTTTACAGATGAACACATGTATAGAAGCATGTGGTTAAGAAGATTAACGTGGTTCGCGGGAACATGCCATTGTAGCATACATGTAGTACGTAATCAACCGTGTAATGTAAAATACAGTTGAATGACAATATCATATCTTTGTGCTTCCACTGCGAGTCAGGGTGTGACATCTAGCGAATCTGAATTGTGGTTTAGGGGCCAACCAATTTCATTATACAAACCTAAATCGTTGCATTCTTCTACATTGTTGATTTCATTAACCATATAATATCTCTCTTTTCCTCTATATAACCCTAAACTCAAAACGCACTAAACTATCCAGGTAAGTTTTCTTGATCTTTCATGATTTAATTCGTGATTTCTTTGTTACTTCGCTTTATATTCCACCGAATTCGCTTGCATTTTGCAATAATCGATCTTCACTATTGCACCTTTTTTGGGGATTGGGGTATTTTTATTTGGTTCGTGGTTAGATAGAGGCTAATACTTTCTTGATTGTTAACCCATTTCTAGGGTTTAGTTGATTTATTAATTCAGGACTTAAATTGTTCATGTAGTTAATGGTACGCCCATCTTCCTTCTTTGTGTTTTGTTATTTGATTTTTTAACGATTTGTAAGGAATATTCAGATGTGGAGATATAGGATGATGGTTGGTTGAATTCCTCTCTTCATGTTCCGTTACTTTTTTTACCATCATCTATAATTGTTATTGCAGAACCGAAAGCTATGAAGTAGTGTTCAAAAAAACCAAGATCGTAAGAAGCTAACATTTACTCTTTTGTGTCTTTCGTTTGGGTAAAACCCACCGATTTCTAATAAGTGGTAATGAATTCAATGAGATTAGTTACGTGTATAATCACCAAATTGCATAAAAATAACTTTTAAGGACGTTCATCCTATTTGGTCTGCTTCTTGTAAAGGTATTTTTCTAGTTCATCCACGTGAGCCATTTAAGATAAAACAAACCTGGATTGGACCACCCATAAGTAAATGGGTCAAAATCATCGCCTTGAGTTCATCCTAAATGGCGTGAAGTATGTTTGTCTTACCATCATTGCAACTCATTAGCTCACCATATATGACACTAAATCGTATTGATAACTTCAACTGATTTGTAGGAACCAAAGGAAATCTCATGGGGTGAGAGGATTGCAAAATTTGATGAATTCAGTGCTATCATTTATGGTATGTCCATTATAACAGTTTCATAATTAACAAGATAAAAAACATACAAACATAAAGTAAACCTATTTGCTTATTAGTTAGATGAATTGGTATTATATTTGTGGTTATGCTACATAGCATAAAAAGCAAGAAAGCATATATATGGTATATTGGTGATGGAGTAAACAATGCATTGACACTTAAAATTAGTTTGTATCAGTAATTTAGGGCAAGAACATTGGGTATTCAGTAACATTTAAGGGCTCCATTGAGAATGAGGTGCTTGAAAATATTACACAAGTAAGATTTAATTGTAGTATTTTTTGGTTTCTTTAAATATTTTTTAATAGAATTATGCATGCTAGACTAATAATACCATGTCTAGGCTTTATTTTCTACATTTGCATAGGGATTGTTGTGATTTTAACCATGCTTCTGCTTCTTCTTTTTTTCACTTTATCTAATAACAAAGCATTTGAGTTAATTATATTAATTTTATAATTTTCTGTTAATATGCTGGGTTAAAAATCTGTGTATTATACGGGCTGAATTTTTTTAAACTACTTACTAAAAACAACATTTTTTACATGTTAACTAAAATTAGTTTTGACCCGTTCACTAAAATTGATAAAGTTTGCCCCGTTTACTAAAATTGATGAATTTGACCTGTTTATTAAGGGTGATTTTAACGTGTTTATTAAAGTTGCTCACTCTTACACTTTACTAACTATTTTAGTTTATTATATTAATGTTATAGTTTTCTGCTGTTATATTAATATGTTTTCTAGAACAACATATAGTTTTCAAGAGTATAGTTTTTTTGTTATGATTAATATATGTTTTAATACTAGCAAGAATTTATAAAGTTTTGAGTATAGTCTTTTATTGATTTTCAATTTGCAAGGGACCACACCTTACACCTATTTGTTTTACCATTTTACAGATCACGTAATAGATATTACCATTATTGCAGTATTGGTTTACTTCTTCGTGTAATAATAATAGATTAAGTTGATGGATAAATTGAATTGTAAAAAGATAGTCAATAACTGTTGAAAAACTTTTTTTAGTTAGTGCAAGAATTCATTTATTTTTTCTTTAAGCAGGAATTCATTATTTTTTCTTTAATGTAATTACCATAGTTTTAACCTTTACCTAGAGATTAATGGATAAAAAATATCACCTTCATTAGTGACCTTGATGTGTTAAAAAATGATTACATGCTTAAGGTTGTGGAAACAACCTGTACCGCTCAAACCCAAACTTTTTGCGGATCGTTGTTGCTTCTATATAGTGTATTTTCTTTTTCTTAAGAGACTTAAGAGTGCTAATTTTTACTTTTGTCGTTATTTCAGTTCGTGTCTTTCTAAAAAGCCATTTACCTTTATAATTTCTTAATGTATGATGATTCTAACAACTTACACTCACTTCATTTCTAATCTTGGTCACTCGACTTTTAATAATTATGATAAATAGTGTTCTCTGTTGCACGTTATGCATATATAAAAGTTAATCTTGAGACTCTACTTGGCCTTTCCTTGAATTATGTTTTTTTTCTTGAATTATCATCTCAAGGTGCAATTGGAAGAGTCTTGGATGATTTGGCTCATGTGAAAGGCATTATTTGTGGTACAATGACAATGAAACTAATATAAGTAAAGGTAATTTAGGTAAATAAAATCCGACCGATTTCAAACGGTAGTTAGCTGTTTTTTCCATCTACGCAGATACGGAGAATGACCCGCCAACAAAAGATAAATCATGTTACTAACGACTACAGGTTTCATTTTATACATATGAGCCTGTACAAAGATCTTGGACTGAAGAACACGAGACACTTCATACTTGATGAGTGTGGCAAGATGCTTGAGTCACTTGGTATGTTTTTTTCGACATCCTTTAATCTTCAAAGTACTTTTGTTATTAAAATTGTTCTATTGTCTGCTAAAAACATATGAGGAGAGGTGTACAAGAAATGTTTAAATTGACTCCTCATGATAAACATGTTAATCTACATTGCCATGTTTATATATCAGGTTAAAATTGTTGAAAGAGTAGAACACATTTGAAAAGAGTATTTAGAGCTTATCACCGTATGGTTTATGATTGGACCTTTATTCAAGATGTTTTTCCCTTTATTTGTGGTTTTCTAGTTGTATGGGGTTAGACATATTTGGTTAACAATTCATTAATAAAAAAAAGAAATGGCTTTTGTTTATTTTCATTTGTGTACTTTACCTGACTGTTTGTTTTGAGTTCTTTTTTTGTGGTATCTTAAGCAGCAATACCCATTTGATATTCTTACAGGGGCCTTTTCATTCGAGATATGTAAACAACCTATTGTAGCAGTTAAATCTTGTGTTATGCATTTGTAGGTTTGTCTTAATATGTTTTTGTGTTTGTGGCTATTAATATGTGAGATGGTTTTTTATTTCATTCATTATTTTGTGCAGGTATATAGTGAAGTTGAGACTTGTGTAGGTGGTATGAGCCGTTACAATTGGGCTACCTCAAAGTGGAGATATCTAATGGTACCTGTCAACTTCGTCTAATACAAGAAGATATATGTTTGACTGATGTAAAATCTCAAATAATTCAAATTCTTTTGCTTTTAATACTACAAAAATCTCAATTTTTATATTTCTTTCATGGTAGCTTATTCAGTGTCGGTGTGTTGTTTCAAAGTATCTTCATGAATGTCTTGATTTAGGAGGAATATCATGCATAAAATGCATGAGACTAATATTTAAACTTGAAATTCAGGAGAATAGCGATTTAACTGTTTAAAAACTACTGTCACTAAAAGTATATAATTTCTAGCTTTTTATAACATGTTTGATTAGAAAATGAAATATATTAAATACTTGCACTTTTTAGGATGAAATTTTCTCAGGTAAATTTATCATTTTTAGTAGTATGTATTATAAAATCCTGTATAGTTCTGATGATTAGTGACTATTTGTTATGGCAAAGGTTCTTAGTAGAAGGGGTAAATTTGACCCATTAACTTAAAATAGGTTGATTGAGGTTATGTTAAATGTCCAATAGGTCCAACATGATAATAATATAAAATTAGCTTAAAGAAAACAAGTAAAATGGGTTGCATAGATAAAAATAACTTTTGATTTTTTCGTATTCATTCTTTCAACTATTTGTAATTTAATATTTACCTAAGTAATAGAACGTTTCTTCCAATTAAATATTTATGTCAAAACTGTTAAATAACATAATTTACTTGGAGACTATTCATGTAACACACATGTACTTAGACTGATAAGTGTATAGTTAAGAGATCATGTACAAGCGAGAAATTCCATACAAAGTGTAAGGGGGAATCATGGCCCTACACATGTCTTTCTCAATTTAAGGAGGAATTGTATGATGGTCTTTTCTCCCTTAAACTAGTTTCTCTCAAACTAGTTTCCCTCTTGATTTTCAAATGATATAACTTTTCATACTTTAATATATATTTTTTTTTTGAAAAAGTACACCGTATTAACGAGCATTTCATTCTAATTCGAGCAGACTATTGCTATAGTTTTCTTTAAAAAAAATCACAGGATACGTGATTACACATTCAGTGTAAACCATTACGTGATTACACATTCAATATAAATCCTTACGTGGTTACACATTCAATATAAATTCATTACGTGATTACGTATTCAATATGATTTGTTATAATTGATGTTATTACAATTATGCTTATCGTGATTACACATTCAATAATAAGAATTTAATTGTATATGCTTTAATACGTGATTAAATCTCTAATATACGACGTTATGTGGTTATTATAGGTTGATTGGCTAATATTTTGAATTACATTTGTACTTAATACGTGATTAGACCTTAAATATTTATGTATTTTATGAAATATTATGTATTACATGTTTTATTTTTTTTATTATAGTTATAGTTAGTATATAATTACGTAATCACTCAGTGGGCTTTTACATAAATATTATAATATTATCACGTAATAATATATAAAAATCACGTAATAATATATAGTCAACTATTATTACGTAATTACGTAATCACTTAGTGGGGTTTCACATAAAATACTATAATAAAATCACGTAATCACATAATGGGTAGTCATTGATTATGTTCTAGTACGTAATTACGTACAACGTACTGTAACATAATCACGTAACGTTATAGCTTGTAAAATATATTTTTTTTTAAATTTAAGAAAGCTATAGCAATGGTCTACTCAAATTAAAGGGAATGAAATCTCGTTAATACGGTATATTTTAAAAAAATATTAGTTATGAAAAATGTTATAACCATTTGAAAATCATGGGGAAATTGGTTTATTATTAACAATATTAGATTTTCCTAGTTTGCCATTTTCCCCACTTGTATCCCTTGTTTTTAGTTAAGTGAATTCTATATTTGAAGACCACATAATCTCAACCATAATGTTGTAAATCGACGGCTTAGATTATCCCCTACGTTTTGTACCCTCTTGCACAATGACTTTTCTCTAAGTGTATAAGCATATAAACGGATAAATTAACAAAATATAAATATATATTATTTAAAAGAATTTGGACTTGAAATTTATTGGAATTTTTATATGTCTCTTTGAATATCATGTAAGACAATTAGTTTATTATTTGTATATTATATATATATATATATATATTATGTATGTATGTATAATATGAAAGTATTGGGAGAACATTCATAGTTATTGAGAAAACTGAGGAAATTCTAATTTCCTATACATTTTTTGTTTTTTTAAAAAAAATCACATATGTATTATACATGTTTTTATTTTAAGAGTTTTGAGAAAAAAACAAAAAGCGCCGGGTGGATATTTAAAAAAAAATAAACAAGTTTTGTGTCTCACGATACACAAAAACTTTTTACTTTTTAAAAAATTCTATTTGGCACTTTTTTGACTTTTTTATGCTTAAAACTCTTAAAAACATGTATATTAAACAAACAAACACGAAAAAGAAATTTCGTTCGTTTAGTAAAATGAACAAACATGAACAGAGGTCGTTTTCTCATTTATGTTCGTGAATGTTCGGCAACATGTTCGTTATGTTCGATTGTGTCTAATAAGTCATTAGTGTTTTTAGATAATACTTCAAAATTCTGACAAGTAAATTATTAAATAATTATCAGTGTATTATATATTTTGCTCATGAACGTTGTTTGTGTTCGTGTGTTACCATTTATATTTATGAACATTAGTTTGTGTTCATCAACATTCGTTGCCTAAAATTAACAAACGAACATGAACATATCATCTCGTTTGCTAAGTGTTCATAAACAATTCGTGAACACGTATATTTTTTAACAAACGAAGACAAACATAAAATCTCATTCGCTAAATGTTCCTGAACACATATATTTCTTAACAAGCGAACACGAACAAGGTCTTATTCGTGTTCGTTCGGTTCGTTTGCAACCCTAGTTGTAACGTGACTGTTTTTAACTATGTCTCGATATAATATTTTTTTTCTAAATGGAGTTGTGAGTGATAATGTACAAGTAATTATTGAAACATAAGCGCCCATGTTATAAAAGCTACCTCACATGTACTTTTTTTATATAAACTGTTTACCCTTTTCGCTATTTTAATAATATAGTGTAATGTTTTATAAATTTTCAAATATACTGATGTGATGTGTTTATTTTATTGAGTTTCGATAGAAATTTTGTTTAAGATCGAAGGGTCAAATGTAATTGCTTTTTTTGTTATTTACCATGACAAACTGAAGCGGTATTGCGGTTTAGAGTATGTTTTTATATCGTAATCCATAGCGAGTGTCATGTACAACACCGACAATATTGGTACCACATCAATTCCAACCAAACAACATCATTACCGGTAATCCAGTATTAATGCTATCAAAAATCATAACTGATATTTGTTTTGTTGATTTATTATTACTTAAAACACGTGTCGATATGGGACATCATGATTTTATTTTTTGAGGTTTATCTTTCTGTTGTTATACTAAGTGTCGGTGTCATAGTAACTGTAATAAACTGAATCAATTCTGATTGAATTCTCGCCGCAACGCAGCTAGTCTGAAATAGATTAAACACATAGGATGGTAAACAAAAGTTAACTATATTTGATATTGTAAATGTGAAAGACACTAGTCTCAAAACATTTGATAGATTCAATAAAGATAAACATATATAGATATTTGTTAGAAACTGTAAAGAGAAAAGTTAACAAAGCAACCAGTCTTTCCATTTCCATGAAATAAATTTCTTAGTTATCGTAAAGAAAATACTTAAAAATCGATTTTAAAAAAAACTCCCACACAATTCTTCCTCAACTCATGGTAAGGTCATAAAACATTTGAATTTACAGGAGCGTAAAGTTTATTTTGAAGGAGAAGAGGGATGTTTGTTGCGAGGTCACGATGATGGTAGGAATTTGTTGCTTCTCCAGATTTCCTTATTTACAACCACATTTGTCCTAATGCTTTTGGTTTACAAATCAGAATCTATCTTTAATACCTAATAAATGATTACAAACTTAAATGCGTGTCATCTACACGATTTGTTTATTGGTTTGATTGGTGGATTATTACGGTTCAGGTTTTGGTTTCATAAAGGAGTTTAAAATGGTGATTAGGTGTGAATTTCATTATGCGTGAATGATATGCTCTAAAATGTGCAAATTTTTATATAAATGAGGTTGTTGTTTTTAATTAAATTCTACTTGTTTTGTTTAAGTGAATCGTTGGGGCAGAAAAAAAACATAAATAGCCTATTATACATAATCTAGCTTATAATAAAAGACTTCAAATAATGTCACATGTTATTATCTCCTTTAACTTTATAAATTTTATTTATATTTGTTTAATATATTTTTTAATATTAATAAGTAATATATAGAAATCACAAATCTTTATCCTTATTTTTATATTATAGTAAAGAATTTAAAAGAAAATTGTTTATATTTGTTTAATATATTTCTTTTAATATTCATAAATAATATATAGATATTACTTATCTTCATACTTATTTTTATATTATAATAAAATATATTGAAGAAAATTAAAACGTTAGGATTTCAACAAAACTACAAATATTGCATTAAATAATTCTTCAATTACCAAAATAAGAAAATACCAATAAATAAAATTCCTCAAACACTAGCTAAATCAACACACTACTATATTGTAAAATATTTGAAAAAAATACTAGAAATAGTTTTCTAGTTTTTCTTTTTAAATCGTGTATTGAATATAGATGTAAGTTTGGGACAACGATTAGGGGTGTTTGTCATATGCCAACTGATGACGGAAACATCAGAATGAGACGAAAAGTAGATTGCAAGAGACTTCATAACATTAGTTGTGACAATATTTAATAACTCAAAATTTTATTAATACTAGAATGGTAATATATTGTTGAAAGGAAAAAATACAATAAGTGCAAACATGACACAATACGAAAGCATATACATAAGTTTAAATTTAGGTGTGTATCTAAATACACCATTTCTTCATCGTTATCAACTAGGTTCCTACAACATGTATTAAAATAATGATCAACAAAAAGTTGCCGATGTATACAAGTTTTATTACATAGCATAACAGTGAATAAAAAGTTGTCTCATATCCAACATGGTAATTTGCAAATTATGTCACTGTCATACTAACATGTGCTAACTATATGTCAAACCAAAGTCAAACACAATCATGCATACCACTGACACCGAAATGACAAGGTTGTAAAATAGTTTACTTAACAATACCACAAGAATACGGGCAGTGCGTTAATCCTATAGCCCTATAATTGTTAAAGGAGGCTAGCAAAGTTAATGAGCATATAAGCACAAGTATACATAGCATGTGATAACAAGAATAATACAAGTATCATGTTTGAACGGATAGAGTGTGATTATAACAAGTTTAATAGTGATTCATGATTTTTGTATAAGTGAAAATGTTGCACCCAAAGTGAATAAAACGGAAAATGGGATCGAGTATATTTACGGTTTTGAGTAGAAATTCCGCGTACGTGAGTTGAAGCGTGAGAGTCGAGAACACCGAAGTTACCCTACATTAGAGAAACGAAGGTGTGTAAGTATTCGGATTTGGTAGAGAGTTTGGATTCAGAATAAAAAATGTATTAAGGTGTGTATATGAAATTAATTATCTAGCCTTAAATACTCGTCATTGACACTAATATTTTATGTGATTTCATGGGTCGAGATTGCCCATTAGAATCGTGACGAGAGATTTAAAACATAGATAATGCAACCTATTTTCGTGACATGTAATCATAAGTTGGTTAACATTAAGATTTCTGTTAATCATATAATTATATATCCTAGTATATTTTATATTTGTCCATCATAGATTATCATAAAATTCATATAAGTCATGTATGGAGGTAGGATGATAAACATCTATTAAACCTCATTGTATGATTCACCAATGCACAAATCACTACAAGGATGATTCGGATGGTCATGAATGAAAATAAAATACTACTAACTACTAACTCAACTAACCAAGTAAGCAAGCTAGGTGCGTGCATCCCGAACATGGAAACGTTTGGGGACGTGTTGTAGCCTTGTTACTCTAGTGAAAGTTGAGCAAGTTTTAGTGACATGAACATAGAAAGAATCAGGTGAGATAGTGGAAATAAGTTAGGATAGCCAAGGCTTACAAGATTCACACTTTTATTAATACACAAGTCTTGTCATAAGAACTATGGTCAACTTGGATGGTTTCATCACTTGTGGGTTGTCTAAACCCTAACAACACAGAAAGTTTAGAGGGTGTTTGCACCACTAAACTCATATGAATCAACTCCTAAACAAGAATCATAACCTTAGATAAGTTCAAGAACAAGTAGGCACAAGATTTAAGGAAGAGAACATAGTTTAACAAAATTTTACAATATCTTCTTCCAAAACAGAAAGTTTGGACCTCAAAATAGTGATGTTCCACATTGGTTTACCATGGTAAACTTGTGAAAACACTCTTAGAGGTATTCCAAACTTTGTAGAGGAAGAAGAGATGAAGGAAGTGAAGAAAAGTGCTCACGTTGGCACTTAGAACAAACTGACTTTTCTATGTTTGCAACTGATTTGAGAGAGTATAGAGAGCGTAGAGGAGTTTGGAAAGTGAAAATGGGTGAATGGAGGCTTGTTTATATAGTGGTTGATGAGGTTTAGTATTTTAATGGAGTTACAAGGTGATTTGGTGAGTTTGGAGGTAGGAAATGTGACAACCCGTGCTCGCAAGGTTAGCATCGTTCGTTTCATTTTTCTTTTAGATTATTTTAAGTTATGTTTCACTTTCCTTCGAAACCAAATTCTACATATTCAATTTATATTGTTGAACCGACCTGAATCATTTGTACCATTGAACCATAACATGAGTTCGCTTATCGATTCAACCCACTCGCGTAACCCGAAACTCATGAAGTCCAAATCACTTGGTGATTGACCTTATTAAATTTTATTAGTTGGATATGTGTAAGTTAAAAAAAGTGTATATAAAAAACAAAAAGGAATCGATTATCCCCCATCTTGTTTGCGGCCCACACCCTATCTCATACATTACTTTGGTTACAGCCCAAACCAAGCCCAACCTGCTACCAAATTCTTTTAAGTGATATGCATGAAGTCCTTATAATTCTCCTAACTCTCTACGATTACGTATATTACTGGTTTAACAACTTGTTGAACAAGCTATACATACTTGGTAGTTTAGGGGTTTTTATGTAAGATCTAGATTTCAAAATAATATATTTAATCCCAACCCCACCACTCATCGTCCCTTACACCAGAAAACCCTAAAGAAACGCGCCGATTGGTCACCGCCTCTTCTCTCAATTGTTCAACGTCTGTTGACTCCGGAACAACCACCCAAGGTCACCACTACAATCGGTAAGTGTCGCACACTCCGTAACCTCGTAGTAAAGTTTCGTTGTTTCTGTTCGACCTCGACGTTAAGCTTTGTAAAAAGTAGGGGTATACATGAAGTTACTGTTAGTTTTACGTGCATCGTGACATGATAAGGTTGATTATATGTGAATATGTATGTGTATGAAAACTGTCTTCAATAATATAGGTACGATGAGATGTATGAACACATGCGACTTGGTATGGAAAATGTGATGTGAATATTAAGCTTACGAATGATCTGTACGTTGTAGTAAATATAGGAGATGAAAGCCTTAAAAACCACTTTAATGGAGGTATTCTTTTAGAAAAAAGAAATAATAATAGGAAGAAGAAACATAACGAAATAAATGACAAGTATGGGTTTAAATTGGTCTTAGGTTCATCTACGGGTGATTCAACTTAATTGATTTTAATGACTTTTATAAAATAATAAATGCTTTGATCTATTTTAAAGGTGATGATAATCAATTATAATAAATTTTACTATTCTTTTCATAGACACGAGATATGAATAATTGCGATGTCTATGCTCTACAATAAAAAGAATGATATGCAATTCACGGTTCGTGCGATGTATGTGAGTATAGTTGTGTTCATCGAAGGTTGACAGTGCATTTGGGTAAATTATGAGTAAGGGGTAGCCAGGTTGATTACTTTGTGTTGTATAGTTATGTACATGAGGCATATATATATATATATATATATATATATATATATAATATTGCCTGTATACGTCATGGGCATATGGATGGATTGTGCAAAATTGGTGTTCTTGCAAAATAGATACATATAAATAAACGCGACGGGTTGGAAATAGTATGCATGCACGTATACGATCTTATGTAGGGATTAGTAGTATATGTAGAGCAAATTGAACCGTATATGACCGTAAATGAATATATGTGATTTTGGTCAGTGACGGAACCCGTGAATATATGATGTGCACTATTTATGTCACACCCTGACCCGTAGCGGAATAGGTGATCGGGGCATGATTGGGTTAACTCGAGAGCTTATGACTTGATATTACTTGTTTAAAATAATCTTTAATTCATGTCAAATGTCTCACAATACAAATAAATCACATAAACAATTACAAACACAAGACGTTGTTTATAACAAATAAACTGTACTAATTCGTTTCTTGTTAACTAAGGCCCATCCTAAGTCCAATCTTCTGTTCGTACCTATTCACCTGTATCATGTGTAAAAATGGTTTTTAGGTCAACAAAGGTTGGCGAGTGAACCTTATTGTTATTAGAAAATAATACGTTTAAACTTGGTTTATTTAAAAAGAATGTGCGTTAACCATTGTAAGTAAATATGTTTGTATGTCATGTAACCAAACTCATAACACAACCTTAAACAATAAACAAGCCAACTAGAATAATTCAAATGTATCTAATGCGTGTTGCACGGTATTATGGTGTGCCAATGAATGTATGCATGTTGCACAGTATTATGGTGTGCTACAAGGTCAAAGCTCAATCAATGGAGCTGGCCTCGTATGTTGGCAATGTCACGTTCCGCTCATAGGTAATGGGGAACACATGAGCCTATGATGATATGATGTCCAACGTGAATGAAAATGCACCGAATGATAAAACAACCAAACAAACTAACATAGATACTTCGCATAATGGTAATTGCACAGAATTGAACTTGTAAAATACGTATAGAATATGCGACACACGATACACCAAAAAACGTATAAATAAAATAAAAGGGGGAGTTGTAAGATTCACTCATAGTGGTTGCGTTTGCGATTCCTTGTAAAATAACGCACGAGTAAAAGTCAAGAAACCGAACAAACAAAACGATTATCCTAGATATTCAAATACCACATAATGACCTTGTTAAATAAAATAAGTTAAATAATATTCCTATTATCTATGGTTGCAAATTAATTATTTAGATATAATCATTTAAGTATTTATTTATGTTAGTGTTAATGAGTTATTACTTAAAAGAATTATAATGAGCTATCTATTATTTAAGTTAAATTTTAAATGGTTTAATTAAGAAAATAAAAGAACTGAAAAAAACTGTTAAATATTCTTATATATAATTTAAAGGTCTTCTTAAAAAAATGAATTTTAAAAATTTAGCCTAAAAATCGTCCAAAACCGGCCTCTGCCCGGTTCGAACTCAAACCTTCCGTTTACGTGCACACAGCCCGACCAAATGGGCTGTGTGTTTACCTGTTTGATATTGGATTTTAATTAAATTTATACTGAAACTAGGTTGTTTCATATACTGGCTTTGTAATAAAAAGAAAGGAGTGCAGCGACAGGAATAGGAGGTCAGGTTCGAACCCAAGACCTCTGCATCTTAACCGCAACAACAAACACCACTGGTCTGCACTATGTTGTGTGTTGAAACTGTATTTTTATTAACCTTATATTGATGTCTCGTTTCTTCATAAAGTAGTTTTTTTAATAAAAAGATAAACATGTGCAGCGAATAACAAGGGCTGGGACTCGAACCCGCGCCTAAACTGTATTGCTTATCATCTTTACCCACTAAGGCACCACATCAGTTTTGAAATGTTTTGTTTTTAATTCATATGAGCATAGTCGACAGTTCATCTTCTTCTATATATAAGAGAACCGAAACCCTAGCCTATTCAGTTACGAATTACTCAATCAATACGTAGTGTTTATAAAAATTATATTAGGGGTTTTGTTCAGAAACAGAAACGAACGAGTGGGTGCATATTATACCTTTCGTATACGATGGAGAAGAGAGATAGGGTGAGGTCCGACGAGTTCGAACTTCCTGCGAGGTTGCAAGTTTTCTGACGAGGGTTTCCACAGTCGATAGGGGTTCGTGGAGTGATAGAGGAGGGTTGTAAAGTTTTGAGTTTGACTTGGCACATCATTATATATACAAACTCGAATCAAAATTAACCATGCCTAGATTAGCCAACTTTCCGATTAAAGGACGCATGATTAAATCCCAGCTGTAAATGATGCGTTTTAGTGTAGGTTCTTATTTGTAATCGTGACCAGGTTCAGAATTCGGATATGGAAGCTAGTCTCACCAATCAATCACTAAAAATCAGGAGAAGATTGAAGGTTACTTGGCTGTTCACGAGCTGGTTCGGGCGGCAATTGTGTGTCAAAAGGAATCTATAGCGTAATGCGCGTATTTAATCTGTTTGTATAGGAGACTTGCACCAAACAACAAAGTGGTGTAGTGGTCTGTCTATTGTGTGTGCATCATTAAGACCCGGGTTCGAGTCCCGTGAACTCTGTTTTCTTTTTATTTTATTTCATTTTATTTTTTATTATTCGCATAATTAGTCCCTGAACTTCATCTTAGAAAAAAAATACCATAATAGTCCCTCTAGTTGATTTTCATGAGAATTATATTGTCATAAGAAAGCTTTTATATGAGAGTGTATATATGTGTATATATATATACATGATAGGTTTATATTTTATATGTACATTTAGATACATATATGTATATATGTATGTGTATATATATATATGCATTATAAGGCAATTTCAATCGCTTTGGTTATTTGAATGCAAGGTTAAATAAAATTCGAAAATTTCAACACAGGTCGGATTTTGGGAATCCATTTTGACAGATGTTACAATTTATGATGAGGATATATATGTGTGTGTGTGTGTGTCTTTAAACATAAAATTTTCTTAATGTATATGCATGAATGGATGTGTGGTACTTATGTTTATGTGGGTCAGAAAAGATGGGATTCTAGTAACATGGATTGGGTGACTTAGTTGTTAATATATCTAGGAGTTCCAAATCCGAAATTGAGACAACAACATGAAACTGTATTGCGACCCTCTATTTTGATGTCTAGTAATGAGATAATATTTTTCTCAGGACTTACCAAACCTAGAAGCTTCTATATTTGTTGTCTGGTTGCTGTGCACCCTAAGGTGAGTTCACACCTTTATAAAAAGCATGTACTCCCGTGGTTAGGAACCTCTCTTTCCCTGGTATGGGATTGCCTAGCATTCCTAGGGATGGAATACCGTTAAATGCTATTTATATTTCATGTCTTTAGCGGACTAAACGAACTCTATTAAAAGTCCCACACATTATACCGATTGATCGCCGGGGCCTAGCGAATGGGATATTAGTTGATAGCGCTATTAAGTTGACAAACCTCACACTGTACCTGGGAGGACGGGCGTGAACTTTTTTGCCTGGGCAACTGGTCAATGATGATAGACATTGATCTGAGGCACAAACAACTTAAACAGTCATAGTTTCGGTACCACACAGTTTAGTAGCTTAAAGATGGGGTAGCTCCCCATGACATGTTTTATAAATTAAGTAATTTAACAACCTAAGTTCTTTTTGAAAACAATATTGAAAAACTGTGAACTCGCCAACCTTTGTTGATATGCTTGTGCATGCCTTGCAGGTCGTTAGGTACTGCTTGGGAGCTTGGTGCGTTGGAGTGTCGTGGTTGCGTTAATTATTTGAATTGGTTTTATTTAAACAATTATGGTTTTGAACATTGTTTGGATTTTTAAACTGTTTGCTTTCGCTGTTGGTTAAACTATGTTTTTGGACATTCAAACTATAGATCACTAATCGTGTTGATGGTGATACTTTTTGATAACTTTAATAATTATTCAACATAATTAGTGGCTTGATCCTGGTCGGTCACACCTCTCGCGGTAAAACTCTGCATGTGGATTTTGAGGGTGTGACAGGAAAGATTGCCAACCCGTAGCCAAGAAATGTGTTTCTGCGGATTATGGGGGTTCGCGTTACGCGACGCCTAACTAAGTTTGCAGTCGCGTAGCACCATGCCTTATTTATCCAGTTTGGCCCCTGAACTTTCATGTTTCCTTATTTTAAACTAAAACTTGGTGTTTTGGCATGTTTTCAAGTATATAACACGTATGTAAGTATAATTTGAGTATCGTGAATGTATGTATGAGTATTTGCACGTGTAACAAGTGTCAGTTTGTATGTAAACATGTATTTTAGCGATTGATTGCGAGTATAACACGTATGTATAAAATAAGAATTTCATTATGATCAAGACCTCGGAATACAAAGTTGGAAATGGGATACGAACATGATATGGATACAAATTTCCATAAATAGAAATACGAATATGCTTTCTAAATAGGGAAAGTGTGAAAATGTGAAGCGTTACAGTGTTCTTATGTTTTTCCCGGGTTTTAAGTTTTTTTGGTTTCGGTTGTTCGGGTTTTGACTTGAAAAAAGTGACCCGATACTCGACTTATTTAAGGTTCGGGTGGGTCGGGTCCATGTTAGCTCGATTCAGGTTGTTTGGTCTTCAGGTTTAGATGTAAAATGAAAAAAATGTCTTAACCTAATAAACGTAGGAAACAATTTTAACTCTTAATTACATCAATTTAATGGCTAAAATTTAATTAAACAACAATTTAGTAAAACTTGAAATTTAGTAAAAATCTAGAAGGATGAAGGGGTAAATTGATATTGTGATTTTTTTAAAAATATATAGCAACACAATTATTGGACTGGTGCGATTATACTTTTAAAAAATTATAGAAGTATATCAATAGGGTACTTTTATTAAAGAGAAAAAAATATTCGATTTTATTGTATAATATTTATAAACGTATATATAAAATACTATCTATATCAAAGTATTTATTATATCACTATATATATATATATATATATATATATATATATTATATATAGTAGAGTTTAATTAAAAAAATCCTTTGTCACAAGTGCGTAACTAATTACATTCTATTTTTAAAGACTTACAATCTTAGTATCATTATTTTTGTTTTTTAGAGTTATTGTTTTACAGCTTTATATGATAAGATGGATTATAGTGACTCAAAAAAAAAATATAAAGCTACGAAAATATATGTGGACGGCTGAAAATGTAAATTCTTTTTATTTCACATTTTATGTAATACCTCATTTGAGTGATAGATGATTATACACACTTACAATTTATATTTTTTCTATATTAAACTCGTGTAAATACAAAGAGTTGTAAACTAGTTTTGTGATAAAAGGATATATATTAATGGTTATTGTTATGTCATGTCTGATGCATTAGAACCTTATCCACGGCTCAATTTAAAATTCACATATTTTTGAAAACCTAAGATTAATTAGTAGAATGGTGAATTTGTCATAAGAACTAGTTTTTGTGTCGTCCGTGTTACAAGGGACTAAGCTAAATATCTTTCTCCCATAACATCTACATCTGTATTGTCATACCCTGGTCGTAGCAGAAGCACAAACGTGTGACAATGAGGTAATCATTGCATCCAATCAAGTAAACAAGTATAAACCAACAACGATGCCATACTGATATAAATATTTCATTCCAACATTTATAAGTTACCAAAAGTTATTTCATAGTTTTCACCTTGTCATCAATGTCACAGTTTGACATATATTACTTCAAAATAAAATATTATTTTCATTCATAAATACATAATGAGGTTTTGACTCCCATATACCCATACAAGGTTGGGATATAGAGGCAAATCCTCCAAAAGGTGGCATTCGTTGTCATGTCATTTCCCATATCCCGAAGTGTATCACCAACTCAAGTTTTGTGTCCTGAATACATGTAATTTTAAAAAGTCAACAAAAGTTGGCGAGTTCATGTAGTTATTGTTTTCTCATAAAATGTCATGCTCATAATCCAATAATGAAATCTGAGTATGTTATTAGCATTCATGGAGTTGAAGGATCTATCAGTGTATAGCTAGCACCCTGACATATGTGCCATAAGTAAGTAACCAAACCGAGACAACTCGTGACATCAGTTGGGATCAAAAAAGCACTCCTAAAGGGTTAACAAACCAGGAGCAGAGCGCGTCTCAAACTTGATTGATATATACCTTTTGCACCTTGGTCACTAAGTGATTAATGGTTAGTCTTGTCATCATCCTACTTACGCACATTGATCGTGTTATCATCTAATCCCATAGCTAACATACCGTTTTTAATGACATGTATTTCCTCTCGATAGTTTTAAAACAAAACTTAGAAATAATTGAAAGGAGGGACAAGAACTCACACTTTGTGTTCCGTACATCGTACTTGTCAAAGTTCGGTGTCCGTACACGTGTAAACCTACATGTGTATTAACTTCATTAGACACCTAGGTCTCGTAGGACCTTGTACCAGTTGTTCATCTTGAATTTTTATTATGTATTTATTTATCACATTAGAACAACTTTTAATGTTATCATAGTGTTGGTAGTTCGTTTTTCGATTAATATTTTTATACATATATTTCTCAAATATATATATATTGTCAGTCTTAGATCGTGTGTGAAGGGCCTCGCCCTTCACATGTCCTCGTGACTTGCATGCGTGTCATTGGCCTAGCCAGTCGTACGTCATTGGGCCTAGCCGTGTCTTTATATGATCGGGTCTAGCCCATGTAATTTATATCATTGGGCCTAGCCCATGTCTTTATGTGATTGGGCCTAGCCCATGTAATTTATGTCATTGGGCCTAGCCCATGTCTTTATGTGATTGAGACTAGCCCATGTAATTTAAGTTATTGGGCCTAGCCAAGTCTTTATGTGATTGGGCCTAGCCCATGTAATTTATGTCATTGAGCCTATCCCAAGTCTTTATGTGATTGGGCCTAGCCCATGTAATTTATGTCATTGGGCCTAACCATGTCTTTATGTGATTGGGCCTAGCCCATGTAATTTATTTAGAGTCATATATATATATATATATATATATAATTCTTAAAAGATATTTGAAGTATAGTGAACCTCGTTCACATGTAAAAATTTGTTCATTTCACTTGTATGCGCTTATTCCATGGTATATGCAAATATTGCATTGTATATGCAAATATTGCAATGTATATGCAAATTGTTCTGGTGTATACACCTGTTTCAAGGCATATGCAAATATTGCATTGTATATGCAAATTGTCTTATTGTATGCACTTGCACCATTGTATATGCAAATATTGCAATGTATATGCAAATTGTTCTTTTGTATGCATTTGTTTCAAGGTATATGTAACAAGTGTTTTAATGCCCGTATATTATATGTATGAGTATACCCATATGCATTATTATACTTGTTCATCTCCAAATATTTGAAGGTTCTCATGTGAGGTGTATTGGTATTTAGTTAGTATTTTCCTAACTTTCTAATACATACACATGAATACACACAAGTATTTGTACATATACACACAATATGAATTCTCTTAAGAATATGTATTTTAATATATATATATATATAATATTTCCATTTTTAACTTATGAAAATATATAGGTGTTTATGAAAACCCTTGGGAGTTTAGGACTTCAAACCTTTACATTAAAACTTGCCTAATAGGATTAATATCTGTAATCACGTTTAGTCTTGCTAATCACCCTTTAGTTATCCCTTAATCGCGATTAGGATTTTAGAAAATTTCGCCATAGTTTCCCCTAAACTAAGGCGTTTTCCACATTTTGAAAACGTATTTAAACCACTTTTCAATTTCCCATATCATCATCAACTCTACTAGTTTTCAAGATCCAAGTTTCAAGTCTCATCAAGTATCATACATTTTTGGAACAATATCAAGACTACATATATTCAAAGCTGATGAACTTGAAGATGATGATGATCCTACATGATTTAAACGTATACTTGTTTAAATCACATGTTTAAGCCTATCATAGTGAGATCATCACCCATGTAAGATACTACAATCAATAAACAACAAGAACCACACATAATCATACTTTTTATTTTGTTATTTCTTGTTATATTTTAGAGTTTTTAGATGATTTCTTTTATGATGTTCAAGACGAAGTTTACTTGTACTTTTAGTAACTACATATAGCAAGAACCATAATAAGAAGCTTACTATTAGCTCTAGGGTAGGGATGATTCTTATGGACAAGATGATGTGATGATGAAGATGGTGATACAAGCTTCCAAGGGTGAACAAAGCTTCCACTCCAAGTTCCTACACTTTGCATCTTCATGAATGGTCTTCAAAAGGGTCTTGAATGCTTGTTATGGAGGTGAAAGGTTGAAAGAAAAGTGAGGTTAGTGTGTGTATGTGTGATCCGTGAGTTTCAAGAGAGAGAGAGAGAGAGACATGAAAGTTGGTTTTAAATCTTTGAGTAGGATGAATGATAGAAATGATGGTATAATCTTCAAATCTTTCCTTAGTCAAACAAAATCCTCATTTGCCATACTTTTGCATCATCAAATCTAGAAGGATTTGAGGGGGTGTGGCCAATTGGGGTGTTCAAGTATGGCTTTTATTTTTTATATACATATACATATAATTAATATATATATATATATATATATGTATGTAATATGAACATTTAACATGTGTCAAAAAATGTAAACTTGTAGATATTTTGGTAATTAGCTTAATTAGAGTAATTAGGGGTTAATGGTAGTTTAGGGTTTTAATCAAAGTCTAACTGGTTTATTAGTTTAGTTGGTATAGATTTTTGGATGGTAGAAATACCACTAGCTCGCTCGTCGGTTCGATATCGGGTGTTATAAAAGTTGATATACAATACCGGGAGCTATGGTCTTGTTTTACCATCGATGTTATGGCATTTATTTAAGGCACTTCCGACCTAGAATTATGCTTAACTAGTTCGCTAGCCGCATATATGTTGAGTTAGGATGGCCGAATAGCGTTCCGTTCAATCGTTCGCTCGATATCGGCACTTATATATTTTGCCGTCGAACATTTCCTAGAGTTGTGTTTCCGTGACCTCAAGATACTTGAAGGGATTTTGGATCCTATATGAAGCTTAACTAGCTCTTTAGATTAATGATGAGGCCATCGGCCATTGGAATCTTTGTGGGTTCGACAATCGGTCGCTTTCCGGTCAAGTTGTGCACTTCTTGTCGTACGACCGGAAACGATGCCTTTTATGTATTTCTAATATTCTCATTTTGTTTTAGGGTGTTTATCATTGTTCTGTTATACTTCTGGAATCCATAAAATACCAAATTAATGGTGCGGACGAATTGAAATTGTCACCTTTTTAGTCGAAACGGACAAGTTTGTAATTTAGGCTATGTATAATTGCAAGATGTGTTCCCACATTAGTGTTTTCATGTATATATGGACTCATTTATGTCATTAGCATGCCATTATTCATTGTTCTGTTTCGTTTTAGCAGATTTGCTTACATGAATAGTGCAACCACGAATAGTGCGCCCAACACTTTCTACCAACACTTTTAGGGCATAGTTTGATTTGTTTCGCATCGTAATGGAAACCAATATATGCTATGGCATGATTCACATATCCACGCTTATGATATGACGTAGGACTCAGTTAAGTAATCAAATTATGATATAATGCATGAGATTAAGTACTAAAAGTAGTGATCAGATTGTACGGAATTACTGGTTATTTGCCATTTGTCACATACTCCCCCTGTTAAAAAGAATTTTGTCCCGAAATTCACCTTAAGATAGGTGGGGTACTTTATCTTGATTTGATTTTCACGTTCCCACATATACTCGGGTCCGTGATGTGAGTTCTAGTGAGCTGTGACTAATTTGATTCGACTTCTCCTTGTCTTTTGAACTTTCCAGTCTATAACCTCAACGGGTTCCTTAGTAAACTGGAGTTTGTCATCAATAGGAATTCCATCCGCTGGGATGATAACCGTGTCACTAGTCAGGCTTTTCTTTAGGTTAGACGCATGAAATGTGTCGTGTACATTGTTGAAATTTCTCTAGCGGTTTTAGCTTGTAAGCCATTGTACCAACCTTTGCCAGAATTTCAAAAGGCCCAATGTAACTCAAGTTTAGCTTTCTGCGCTTCCCGAATCTAGCTATGCCCTTCCAAGGCGAAACTTTTAGTAACACTTTATCTCCGACCTCGAAGGATAATGGTTTGCGTCTTCGATCTGCGTAGCTCTTTTGTCTATCCCGGGCTGTTTTGATACGGTCTCTGGACTAGTTCAGGACCAATGAGCTATTTGTCACCGACTTCCGTTCAACATAGCGGAGGTTGACAATTTCGTCCGTAAAGTGATTCGAACAGCGCGGCCTTGATACTTGTGTGATAACTGTTATTGTAGGAAAACTCTACCAATGGTAAATGAGTATCCTAGTTTCGGCCCAATTCCATCACACAGGCCCGAAGCATATCTTCTAACGTTTGGATGGTTCGCTCGCTTTCACCATCGATCTGTGGGTGGAAAGCTATGCTTAAATCTAGCGAGAACAAGGATGTTGAAGATTCGATCGCGACACAACGACATCCTATCAGAGATTATCGTTTGGACTCCATACTGCACTATTCCTAGATCATCAGCTAACTTCTCGTACTGCTTCCACGATGGTAAAGTGAGCGTTGTTAACCGATCATGATACCAATATCAGACTGTGAGTCGTTATTTGTATAAATCATTTAATTCATTCAAAAAGGATCCAGTTATGTAATAGCAATGCTTTTGGTATTCGGCCTTGACAATTTGCAAAAGTTAGACATTTCCCAACAAGGTCGCAATATCTCCCTCAGATTACGCCACCAATTATACTCCTTTAAATCCTGATACATTTTATCAGATCCTGGGTGTATCGAGATTTTGACTTGTGTGCTTTGTCCAGCACCAAGCCTCGTAGATTGCCAAAATAGGGAATCTAGATCCTTCCCATGAAATATAAAGTTCCATACTTGTTTGGTTCCATTTATTTTTCCATTCAGCTTCTTGTTGTGCATCGTGCACTCGAGTCGTAAGGTTTGTCTAAATAGTCATTTCTAAGGCTCGAATGCGTAAAGTTTTCACTCGTTCCTTCCAGCTCAAATCATCTGCTACTACATCTGCTCTGTCCGGGTGATACTTGATCTCAAAGTCATTATCATTCAACACTTCTACCCACCGCCGTTGGCGCATATTTAGTTACTTTTGAGTGAATATGTGTTGAAGATTTTTATGATCCGTGAGTATGGTACACCTAGTGCCATATAAATAATGACGCTAGATTTTTTTTAAAGCAAATACCACTGCACCTAGTTTTAGGTCATGAGTGGTATAATTCTTTTTGTGAACTTTCAACTGACGAGACGCGTACGCGATGACTTTTTCACGTTGCAGTAACACGCAACCCAAGCCTTGATGCGATACATCACAATACACCACAAAGTCATCAGTACTGTCTAGAAGTGATAATATCGGCGCCTTACATGATTTATCCTTTAATAGATGAAATGTCGATTCTTGCTTTTCTCCCCAATCGAACTTATTATCCTTTTGTGTAAGCGAGGTTAGCGGCTAAGAAACTTTTGAGAAGTTCCCAATAAATTTCATGTAATATCCCGCTAAACCTAGAAATTGTCGTATTTCTGTGGGGGTCGACGTGTATCCCATTCTCGTTCACCATGTGACCGAGAATCTGTACTTCACGAATCCAAAATTCGCATTACGAGAACTTGGCATATAATTGCTCCTTCTTTAGCAACTCCAGTACAGTTCTCAAGTGTTGTTCGTGTTCTCCCTCGGTTCGCAAGTATATTAATATGTCATCGATAAATACTATCACAAACTTGTCGAGGTATGGCTTACATACTCAGTTCATCAAGTCCATAAATACTGCAAGGGCATTTGTTAACCCAAAAGACATAATAAGGAACTCGTAATGACCGTAGTGAGTCCAAAATGCCATCTTAGGAATACTTTCCTCTTGGATTCTTAACTAATGATACCCGGATCTTAAATCAATCTTTGGATAAAAACTCGACCCTTGTAGTTGATCGAACAGATCGTCAATCCTCGGTAATAGGTACCGATTCTTGATGGTTAACTTGTTTAGTTCCCGGTAGCTTATGCACATTCGGAAGGTTCCATCCTTCTTCTCGACAAAAGGCACCGGAGTTCCCATGGCGAGGAACTCGTTCTAATGAATCCTTTGGCTAACAACTTTTAAAGTTGTGTAGATAGTCTTCGCATTTATGACGGAGCTAACCGGTATGGAGGCTTCGCTACTGGTGCGGCTCCTGGCACCAAATCAATGCGAAAGTTGGCGTGTCGTTGCGAGGTAATCCAGACAAGTCTGATGGAAAGACTTCGAGGGAATTCCTTCACAACGGCTATTTCCTCCAATTTTGGCTCCTCATTTTCCTTATCAACTACGTGAGCTAGAAAGGCTATGCAACCTTTCTGTAGGCACTTCTGGTCTTCATGCAATTAATGATTCGTAAGGGCGTCTCGTGCTTCTCTCCGTGTACTACAAGTTTTTCTTCGTTTGGTAGGGGGATGCAGATAGTTTTCGCAGGACTACCTACTTCCGCTCGGATATACGTCAACAAGTCTATGCCAAAGCTACGTCGTAACAACCCAGATAAACGGGTAAAAGATCGATATTAAATTCTTGTTCTCCAAGTTCCAAAGTGCATATTTTATAACTTCCCCTGACATTGACTAATTTACCGTTGGCAAATGCTATACAATGGAACGTTTATCTTACTTGACTCTAGGTCAAGTATATTTTGAATTTTATGGAGATGAACTAAAATCATCACAGGATCAAACAAGATGGATGCGAGATGTTGGTTTGTTTGAAAATGTGTTGGTGACCTTTTAATGATTCCTCATGACTCAGGGATCAAAACAGTGCATCTTGGATCTTTGGTATTGATTTCGGACCATCTTGGATTACTGTTCTGAATTACATCTCGGATACCTCATTTGAATTACATCTCGGATACCTTATTTCGGACGGATTCCCATCTCGGGTCACCATCTCATATAGCAATTCGGATTACCATCTCGAATCACCATCTCAGATAGCAATTTGGATTACCATCTCGGATTATTTTTTCGAATTGGGTACTGTTCCGAGTTGAACTCGAAAAGGTGGAAAGTTAACCAACTGAGTAATAAACGTTTTGGTACACAGAAATTCATCCGTAAACAATTTTACAAACTGATTGCACGGTTAGAATCGTGTGATTTTTAGGAAAAAATTGGACCTTATTTATCATTGGATTCGTATCGACGAGACGAGTCTAACGCTAATTCCCCATTAGCTAACTTGATAACATGTCTAATTTACAAGACTCTAATTCGAGTATATACTTAACACCTAAAGACACTAGATAAGCTCGGTGTTGGTATCAAAAGAATTGACACGTACTGAATGTAGAGTAGAACGTACGCATGACGACATCAGGATCTTGTGGGGTATCCATAGTTTCTACTCACTCACACTTTAATTCACTTGCTTGATTCATTCTTGAGACGTTCATGCTTGAAGTGGCTTCATGGCACACTTAACATCCGTGTTCTTGGTTGAGTCTTCCTAACTTATTGGTTTCTGTTTTGTGTTTTGATTCACCACACTTCTACTCTTGGCACTTTTGCAAGTGCCCTCATGAGGAAATTTTCACTTATCACAATTAGGATTTCATTAAGTTATCAACATATTTCTTGGTGCTAGCATTAATTATGGCATCAATTGCCTTCGTTTCTATCATCACGGAAGTTCCCTTTCGTTTGTTACTCACTCTCAATCCTGCCTTAATGGAGTGTGTATTTTCGCTTCCCGTTGCTAGTAGATTCCACATGCATTTCCTTCCTTTCTGCACCTTTCTTTGATACTTTCCCAATCTCACCGCATCCTTGGTGAGACGAACTGCGGGAGTTACTATTTGAGTGATGAAGGTAGGGAGGGATGATGTGGTCATGTTTTGGTTCTTAGAGGTTAAACCCCCAGTATGGTACAACCCTTGTGAGATCGTGAAAGCGTCGAGTGTAACCAACAATGTTGGCTGCAACCATGATCGAGTTCTAGGATCCCATTTCTACCCTTGGAATTCTAGTTAATGAGTAATACTCTTCTCGCATAAGATTTTTGAGTTCTTCCCATGATGACCTCTTTGTAGTATCACTCCTTGAAGTTTCTACTTGAGGATTTCACCAAGTTAATGTTGCATTCAGCAGGAGACTCTTTGTTTACCTAATCGTTTACTCAGGAGTGCATTTACTAGCACTGCTAACTGACTCCCTTGTCTTTATATAGCGGGCATAACCTACCGCACCTCTCGCACCAATGAGGTCTCGCGGCTTACCGTCCGGGAAAGCCTTAGAATTTAAAACATTGTATGATCGCATCTTCAGGTGTAGCGTTGTCGTTTCCAATCTATTGGGATCCGAACCATTTGAACTACTGGTACCACCAGTTTCGTCACTAGTGTCGACTAAGTTACCCTAGTGCCGTGCGCTTTCCGCAACCATATGTCCTTCCATAAGAACTCTAGTTCGGCTTACCTAGTAAGTCATGGATTAGCTAACCCCTTTTGAGTGTAGACCTTCCTTTTGGCGCCATGTTTCTTCTTAATACCCAAACGGTCGTCTCCAACCTTATAGCATGTATTCCATACTTCGATCGTCCAAAGTAGGAAAAAAATCCTTCGCCACCCCAACCCATGTGACGAATATGTTGATATCCCTTGAGCTCCACGAGCTCCAGCTAGATTGTTATAATTTCCATAGATATCGAATAGAACCCAATGAGGGTGTTGACGCATGGCTCGCGCCATACCATCCCTTGGAATAAGACAAATGCCAAACGACTGAATTTAATGAAATCTCTTTCCAATAAATAAGATGAGGTGCCATAGACACCATGGAACCAACCCACGTACAAGAACTCTAGACTGTTGAGGAGATATCCTCCTTGGGTGGCCAACCAATTTTTGTTTGTATAGATGACTAGTCTCAATCGACTCGTGATATAGATCAAATGCTATATGCGAACAAATACGTGTGGTGTTTCTATATCGTAGGGTGTTATAGCAACCACCCTGGTTAGTGTCCCACGAGATAGAAACTCGAACAACTTAGCAATTTCGAATGGGTAGTTATCATTAGCTTGACCCACAGAGCCCACCAGGATTCTCATCCACTGCAAGTTATTATTACGTGGGCCCCCGTAATAATAAATTGCCTCGCATGGTCACCCAAGTGTTCTACCGTTCAAAGATGACGATCAGCCAGAGAGAGGACGCTATTGTCTACATACCTTCAACATAGAAGGGACCTTCATGATGGTCCACGTGCTATCGTCCATTGATATTACTCGCGAAAGGGCACGTCGTTAGACAAATTTAGAAATATAGAGAATTTGCAACAATAACATCTGGAGGGGCACATTCAAGATGAGTACTTCACCTTCCTTGCCTGGATAAGAGTCATATGTGTAGTCGTAGGTATTTGCTTCTTGGCAAAATATTCCGTACAACACATATATAAATAAATTATATATATAATCACATAAAATCCCATCTAGCCAGGATTTCTATCTTCTGTAATGTGTCCATGACACATAGTCTTATAATGTAATGTGTCTATTTCTCATAGACTAATCATGTATTGATCCTTTTTCATTACTTATGGCTGAGCTCGGGTGATAGATACTCATGTTATCGTGACACAATGAAAACCTTTTGTCATTTTTTGTCATACTTCTGAAAACATTTTTATGTCGTTATAAACTTTTTTTCTTGTGAAAGCCCTTAGTGATTGTAGAGCAAACTTTAATAAAATTTTTTCCCCGGTTCACTACAATCGAAGCTCTGATACCAATCTGTCATACCTGGTCGTAGCGGAAGCGCAAGCGTGTGACTATGAGGTAATCATTGCATCCAATCAAGTAAACAAGTATAAACCAACAACGATGCCATACTGATATAAATATTTCATTCCAACATTTATAAGTTACCAAAAGTAATTTCATAGTTTTCACCTTGTCATCAATGTCACAGTTTGACATATATTACTTCAAAATAAAATATTATTTTCATCATAAATGCATAACGAGGTTTTGATTCCCATATACCCATACGAGCTTAGGATATAAGAGGCAAATCCTCCAAAAGGTGGCATTCGTTGTCATGTCATTTCCCATATCCCGAAGTGTATCACCAGCTCAAGTCTTGTGTCCTGAAATACATGTAATTTTAAAAAGTCAACAAAAGTTGGCGAGTTCATGTAGTTATTGTTTTCTCATAAAATGCCATGCTCATAATCCAGTAATGAAATCTGAGTATGTTATTAGTATTCATGGAGTTTAAGGATATATCAGTGTATAGCTAGCACCCTGACATATGTGCCATAAGTAAGTAACCAAACCGAGACAACTCTTGACATCAATTGGGATCACAAAAGCACTCCTAAAGGGTTAACAAACCAGGTGCGGAGCGCGTCTCAAACTCGATAGATATATACCTTTTGCACCTTGGTCACTAAGTGATTAATGGTTAGTCTTGTCATCATCCTACTTACGCACATTGATCGTGTTATCATCTAACCCCATAGCTAACATACCGTTTGTTATGACATGTATTTCCCCTCGATAGTTTTAAAACAAAACTTTGAAATAATTGAAAGGAGGGACATGAACTCACACTTTGGGTTCCGTACGTCGTACTTGTCAAAGTTCGGTGTCCGTACACGTGTATAACCTACATGTGTATTAACTTCATTAGACACCTAGGTTCCGTTGGACCTTGTACCGGTTGTTCATCTTGAATTTTTATTATGTACTTATTTATCACATTAAAACAACTTTTAATGTTATCATAGTGTTGGTAGTTTGTTTGTTCGATGAATATTTTTATACATATATTTCTCAAATATATATATATATATATATATATATATATATATATATATATATATATATATATATATATATATATTGTTATCCTAGTTCGTGTGTGAACGGGCCTCGCCCTTCGCATGTCCTCGTGCCTTGCACGCTTTCCATTGGGCCTAGCCTATGTCATGTATGTCATCGGGCCTAGCCCGTGTAATTTATATCATTGGGCTTAGCCCATGTCTTTATGTGATCGGGCCTAGCCCATGTAATTTATGTTATTGGGCCTAGCCCATGTAATTTATGTCATTAGGCCTAGCCCATGTAATTTGTCATTGGGCCTAGCCCAGGTCTTTATGTGATTGGGCCTAGCCCATGTAATTTATTTTCAAGAGTCCATAATATATATATAATTCTTCAAAAATAATTTAAGTATAGTGAATCTCTTACATGTATAAATATGTTCGTTTCACTTGTATGCACTTGTTCTATGGTATATGCAAATATTGCATTGTATATGCAAATTGTCTTATTATATGCACTTGCACCATTGTATATGCAAATATTGCAATGTATATGCAAATTGTTCTGTTGTATGCATTTGTTTCAAGGTATATGCAAATATTGCATTGTATATGCAAATTGTTCCATTGTATGCATTTGCATGTACACTACTTGTAACCTTGCAATTTCACCAAGTGTTTTAATGTCCGTATATTATATGTATGAGTATACCCATATGCATTATTATACTTGTTCATCTCCAAGTATTTGAAGGTTCTCATGTGTGGTGTATTGGTATTTAGTTAGTATTTTCCTAACTTTCTAATACATACACATAAATATACACAAGTAATTATACATATACACCCAATATGAATTCTCTTAAGAATATATATTTTAAGTTAAAAACAGAAACATTATATATATATATATATATATACATATATATATATACATATATATATATATATATTGTCAGAAGTTAAAAATGGAAACATTATATATATATATATATATATATATATATATATATATATATATATATATATATAATGTTTCCATTTTTAACTTCTGACAATATATAGGTGTTTATGAAAACCCTTGGGAGTTTAGGACTTCAAACCTTTCCATTAAAACTTGCCTAATATGATTAATATCGGTAATCACGTTTAGTCTGGCTAATCACCCTTTAGTTATCCCTTAATCGCGATTAGGATTTTAGAAAATTTCACCATAGTATCCCCTGAGCTAAGACGTTTTCCACATTTTGAAAACGTATTTAAACCGCTTTTCAGTTTCCCATATCATCATCAACTCTACTAGTTTTCAAGATCCAAGTTTCAAGTCTCATCAAGTATCATACATTTTTGGAACAATATCAAGACTACATATATTCAAAGCTGATGAACTTGAAGATGATGATGATCCTACATGATTTAAATGTATACTTGTTTAAATCACATGTTTAAGCCTATCATAGTGAGATCATCACCCATGTAAGATACTACAATCAATAAACAACAAGAACCACACTTAATCATACTTTTTATTTTGTTATTTCTTGTTATATTTTAGAGTTTTTAGATGATTTCTTTTATGATGTTCAAGATGAAGTTTACTTGTACTTTTAGTAACTACATATAACAAGAACCATAATAAGAAGCTTACTATTAGCTCTAGGGTAGGGATGATTCTTATGGACAAGATGATGTGATGATGAAGATGGTGATACAAGCTTCCAAGGGTGAACAAAGCTTCCACTCCAAGTTCCTACACTTTGCATCTTCATGAATGGTCTTCAAAGGGGTCTTGAATGCTTGTTATGGAGGTGAAAGGTTGAAAGAAAAGTGAGGTTAGCGTGTGTATGTGTGATCCGTGAGTTTCAAGAGAGAGAGAGAGAGATGAGAGTTGGTTTTAAATCTTTGAGTAGGATGAATGATAGAAATGATGGTATAATCTTCAAATCTTTCCTTAGTCAAACAAAATCCTCATTTGCCATACTTTTGCATCATCAAATCTAGAAGGTTTGAGGGGGTGTGGCCAATTGGGGTGTTCAAGTATGGCTTTTATTTTTTTATATACATACATATATATATATATATATATATTATATATATATATATATATATATATATATATATATATAAACATTTAACATGTGTCAAAAAATATAAACTTGTAAATATTTTGGTTATTAGCTTAATTAGAGTAATTAGGGGTTAATGGTAGTTTAGGGTTTTACGTAAAGTCTAACTGGTTTATTAGTTTAGTGGGTATAGAATTTTGGATGGTAGAAATACCACTAGCTCGCTCGTCGGTTCGATATTGGGTGTTATAAAAGTTGCTATACAATACCGGGAGCTGTGGTCTTGTTTTACCATCAATGTTATGGCATTTATTTAAGGCATTTCTGACCTAGAATTATGCTTAACTAGTTTGCTAGCCACATATATGTTGAGTTAGGATGGCCGAATAGCCTTTCGTTCAATCGTTCGCTCGATATCGGCACTTATATATTTTGCCATCGAACATTTTCAGGAGTTGTTTTTTCGTGACCTCAAGATACTTGAAGGGATTTTGGATCCCAAATGAAGCTTAACTAGCTCTCTATATTAATGTATGAGGCTATCGGCCATTGAAATCTTTGTGGGTTCGACAATCGGTCGCTTTCCGGTCAAGTTGTGCACTGCTTGTCTGTTAGGTCCTAGAAGTGTGAGACTGACGCATCAAATATATGCAACAGTCCATGGTAGTTAACTGAGATTAACTGGGTTAGTTTGTATTAGGTTTGGACCTTTATAGGTCATTTAGGCATGCCATAGGCCATGTGGGCCAGGCAAGCCCTTGAGGGCATGCCTTACCCTAGGTATATAAGCTAAGTTTATTCATTTCTAGGGTTAAGACTTTTGGGATTTCTCTAGAGAGAGCCTCCATCTTGTACCAGACGATTTTGCTTGTTCAAGTAATAGAATCGTGTGCAAGGTGTTAAAGTTGATTCGTGTTGTTCTTCATCTTTTCGGTTTTCTTGAAGATCACCAAGTTTGGATTCTGCCCATCCTTGGTGATTGTGTTATATCGTTGATAGATCCGGATTAACGGGACTTACAATTGGTATCAGAGCCTGTTGAAACTATTTTCCAGGCTCAGATATGATATCACACTGATTCTGTTCGGTTTCTGCTGAAAACAAGCATTTCGGATCAACATTCAAGCATTTCGGATCAACATTCAAGGATTTCGGATAAATTCTTTGAAATTTGGATTAATCTGTTGTATTTTGGATTCGAAATTGTTGAAGATCCCGAAGAACACGAAGAAGATCATCCATATCGGATTGATTCCGGACAATTGTTCTTCGGAATTTCGGAATACTGTTGATTTCGGATAAGGTTTCTTAGTCCAGATCAGACTTTCATTCCGGAACATCTCTCATCTCGGATTGCATCTCGGATTTGGGAAGCATTTCGGATTGAGACAGTGCATCTAGGACACCATCTCGCATCACTGTTCCGAATTACCATCTCGGATCACTGTTTCGAGATTCCATCTTGGATTAACAATCCGAGTTACTGTTCTGAGTTATACCCTTAAAGGTGGAAAGTTAATTAGCTGACGTAACTGGAGTTAAACGTTTTCGTACACAGAACTTGACCCATAGATAATCTGGACAAACCGGTTACACGGTTAGACTCATGTGATTTTTAGGACCAGAAAAGGCACGAAAATTCCTAAAATCACTATCGGACATTATATATCATTGAATGCGTATCGTCGAGACGGGTCTAACGGTACATTTTGGTAAAAACAGTTTTCGGACATTTTTATCGTGTTTACCGGTACGGTTTCGATTATCCGAAGATGTTTACAGCTCAAACTCAGCACTCGAACATAGTTTTCAGTCCAGCACAAAATCAAAACCCAAACCTGCGGGATGAAGTGAAGGAAAAGCTGAATGAGTTTATCGGAAACTACAATGTTGATCCGGTTGCTGACTATGTGATGCGTTTGCTGAACGTGGGAGGCGAAAAGAGGAAGTAAGAGATGAGTTGAATAGCGTTTTGGGTGATGACAAAGACGCCTTTGTATCTTGGTTTTGGGATCATTTACAATCAAACCAAGAACTCCAAGATCTATACGCTCAATCAACAGGGTCTCATCCTGAAGAAGTGTCCGGACAGAAACCTCAAGCCCAGCAAGCCGCAATCAACAACCCATCACCCCAAACTCTACTTCAAGTCCAAACTCACGCCGACAAACCTAGCTCGTACATTGACATAATCAACTACCTTTTGTGCACTGAACCTTGCAGGAATAGGGTTGCTCAACTCAGGGCACTTAATTCCAAAATGGTCGATGAATACAACAATGCAATGGCTCAGTGCATCAGCCTTCGAGAAAGTAACAAGTTACTCACAGAAAAGGTTAAAGCACAAAAGAAAGATATAGCTCAGATCCACCTAGACTTAAATCAACAGAAATGTTGGGTCCATGATTACAAAACCAGATTAGATTCAAAAATCATGGAATGCGACTTGGTAAGAGTTGAGCTGGGACTTCTTACTGGAAAATATCAATAAAACGAAGTTAATATAAAGAAGTTTGATACATCCAGCAAGCTTGTTCAAGACGTGTGCAATGTGCAGCTGGCATATAAGGGGAACAAAGGGAAGGGTTTGGGATTCAATCAGGTTGCCCACCGTATAATCACAACTACACAACAATGCCTGAAACTGACGAAGATATTGAGAAAGCACAACATATGGTGTACGGCAAACCAAGTGATTATACGTTAGACACACGGGAACCATCTGGTGCTTGTGAGTCCCAAAACAGATTCGGATCACAGTGGTTGATTGTTTTCACCCAAACAACTATGGATTAGTTGTTTGAATGTGCAAATACTAAGAAAAACCAAGCAAAGAAGATGAAGAATCTTGTTTAGATCAAACAACTAGTGTTGTATATGAAATCCCAATAACATGTAATCAATAACAGCACCTGGATATTCGGATGAGAGCACAATAGCAAAAATCACAAAACAAGAAGACACCAAAATCTGTCCAAGAAACTTGGACATAACTTCATTGAACATGGTATTTATACAGACTAATCTCCCAGCGTATTTATTAAATACGCTGGGCAATTAATTACGCCGCGTACATAGATGTTTCACAAAATGACACTTTTGACCCTTTTGTTTTTCTAACTATTACAGAATCAGCTCAAACTATGGTTTATCAAGTACCAACGGTCTCCAAAAGTTCCAACAATATCCCCCTAGACCGTTGCGTGCTTGATTTTCTTCAATCTTGTTTCCGAGCATCAGGGTCTGTGGCTGGATCTTCGGTTTGCTGTTCGGTTGCTGCATTAGTTGATTGTTGAATAAAAGCTTCACTAATGGTTGGATGGGCCTCCATTGTGACTTCATATGTGGATGAAGTCGGAGGTGGTTGAATGATCTGGACGTTTGAATCTGGAGATGGATCTTTGGTTGGAGGAGAGGATGATTCTTGTTCAGCTGCTTTCTTCTTGCTTGACGCTTCTTTTTCCTTTTTCGCTTCCATTCTGAGCAAGATTTCCATTATTTCAATATTTCAAGCTCTAGCACGTTCTACTGCCCTCTAAAAGAGCATTCCCTCCTCAAGATATTCATTTCCGGCCCCAACGTTTATCTTATGTCCAAAAAGATGTTCAGGTTGGAAGACAGAACATAAAAACATCCATAGGGTCCAGAAGGCGAATGTCTTCATTTGAATCAGACCTTATGACTGCCTCACCTGTTTTGCCGTCATAGAACCACTTCTTGAAATTGGTGAGCATCACAGGTTGCTCTGGAGTAAGCTTCACCCTGGTAACCACCTTTGCTGGATTTATAACCCACGTTATCTTTCCTTTACCGGTGAACGGATCCTTGGTGGTTTTAGACACACGTTTTCTGGGGCGTTGAGGCTTGAACACTGAATATCCTTGCAAGCATTCTCTTTGTATTAATCTTTCTAAATCTCCACCTATACTGCTGTTTGTCGGATTAATCAGCTCATGCTTGCTAAGCTCACGTATGTCCCATGTGGGCAAGCTCTGCATATCTTGAGCGCTTCGAAAATATTGAATCACTCCACCTCTTCATTTTATAACAAACCACCGGGTCAGATTGCAGTACTTCCAACTAATGATTTTATGAGTAATCTCAGTTTTCTCAACTGTGATTACCTGATAAAAGTCAGGCATTTTCGCTCGTTCCTTTTTGAACCATTCTGGATGTTGTGCTTCAAATTCATCTCCCACATCTGTTTCATACACCACATCTTCTTCCAACCCCCATTCCAAGAACTTTGCAGGCATTTCTGCTTTGTCAACTTCCTCTTGATCGCTGTCGTCATCAAGGCCAACATCAACCGCTGATTCAAGACGCTTTTCCTTCTTTTTAGCTTTCCCAGCTATCTTCATCTGCTCTCTTTCTTTAAATAAGTCAAAGTTAAAGATGTCTTCATTTGAGTACTTTGGCTTTCTGTTTGCAGCACCATATAGCTCTTGAACCATTTTCATGCAACTTCTCCATCCCTTCCTGCTGAAATCTAATGACTTTTGTTTGCTTAGCAACGTATGCATGCATTTCTTTGTTCTTCAACCTTTGCTCTTTCAACTTTCTCTTGAGAACATCAGTATCATTGACTTTGTTCTTCAACAGACAGAATTCCTTAGCAGAGAAAGACCCGATTTCCTTAGATAGACAGTTGTAGAGCTCTTGAAAAGGTCTAGGTCGAGAAGGAATTTGCTAACGATGGGGTTGTGCCGATACTGGAGGTTTGGGTGGAACGCTTGTAGATGATCCTTCTCCTGATTTTCTCTTCTTTGGTGCTGCAGCTTCGCTTGGAGAAGGCTCCGGTGGATCAGCAAAAAGTCCCTCCACGAATCTATCTAATTGTTCTTGCTCTGATGTAACAACCTCTGGGGTTTCAGATGTGGTCATTTCCCTTCTTTTCCTTCTCCTCTCTCTTTTCTCAGCCTCTGCCACTGCATGGATGGCTTGCATCCTTTCAATCTCTTCCCTGGTCGATCCAGCGCGAATGTTGTCAGCCATGATTCGCTCTGGGTTTGGCGTATCTTTCTTGCTCTTCTTCCTCGAAGGTTCCTATTCTACTACTTTATTTCCTTTTTCTTTGCGCTTACGTAGCAGAGGAATTTCTTCTTCTTCAGTCTCTTCAGTGACATCAACTGGATGACTTCCACCTTCCCTACCTTTTCTTGTCTTTTCTCGATATTTGTTGTAAGCAGCAAGAACAACTGGAAGTCTTTCCTCACGATACATCCAGTGGTGCAACATCACCCACTCTTTGGTTTTTAGCTCAGTAATTTTCCTTCCTTTTTGTAGCTGAAACTGGTACGTGTTTCCATCATGTGGCAAGTTTCGATGTTGATCGTCAATGAGCAATTGCACGAATCTAGGATACAACGCCCATGCACCTTTATTGACGTTGTCAATCATGCAGTAAAAAATCAATCCAGAAATGTTGAACAGCTGATTCGTACACAGATTCAGCAGAGCCGTGGACCATTCTAAATTCAAACCATCATAACCGCCCTTTCGATGACAGATACTCATACAAAAGGTGTGTAAAATGAACCTCCAATATTTCGTAAGCCCTGACTTCCTGATCTCGTTTTTGTGACGAAAGTCTCCAATGTAGTTCATCCCACGAAATCCCTCTAGAATTTCCTCCTTCTTTAACTTCAGTGGATCACTTGCATTGTCTCCTAGGCTCAACACTTTTTCAATTCGTTCCTCAGTGACTTTAATTTCCTTGTTCCGTACTATCGTTGTAATATGTTTGACGTTGTTCAGCGTTCTTGCCCTTGCCGTTCTCCAAAATTCTTCTATGTGAATGGAGTAAATGGTGGGATTTGCTTGGATTGCATAGCTAATTTTACTCCGTGACAACCAATCCATCACGTCTTCAAAATCTGGTTCTGGAGGAACTAAAGTGATTGGTTGATTATGCTTTCTTGTACATCCCACACTAACTGTTGAGCCATTTTTGAAATGTGGAAAAGCCAAGTTAGATCTATATACAGAAATATATGGATATATATACATATATAAATATTTACAAAAAAATAAAAATAAAAATAAAAACCCTGATATCTACGCTGAAACATCAAGAACAAATACGCAGAGCATCTGGCTTGGCGGAATTAAATGATTTTCTGCTTAAATGATTTATTACGCTGTCATGACCGCCGTATTACTCTAATACGCCAGTTGCTAAAGCTTTCGTTCAAAATTTTTAAATCCGCCATTAGATGTCTCGTATTAATACGCTGATCAAACATATTTACGCAGATCATAGATTAGCGAATTTAAATGCCAGCATAGATGACTATCTACGCTTAGCTTAGCCGGCGTATTTGTCTAATACGCCTGTTGCTTGAACTCGCGTTCAAGACTTAAATCCGCAATTCTTGACCTGTATAATTATGCTATCTTCATATTAAATACGCCATATTCAAAAAATAAATACGCCATATTCATAAGTTTCTTGATAAACCCTTTTACCAAACTCGAACCGGCTAGATCAAGAAAGATAGATATAAACATAACAGACTGAGATGATTTAAACACACTTAAACATATAGCAATGGACATTTGAATATCGAAATCATACCAATATCGATTCTAATCGGATTTACTAATGCGGATTGAAAAACAGAGTATGGGTATATACTGATGAAGAAGAAGATGAATTTGAAATAGGTTTGAAAATATTTACAAACGGTGAAGAGTAAAGTATTTATACAATTTTACATTCCGGCGTAATTATTAATTACGCTGGATAATTAATTACGCCGCCTTGATATTTTTCTAAGGTTACTTCAAGCCTAAGGTTCTGAAATCACTTACGCTCGAAAACTTCAAAATTTACAGGAAAAATGTGACCTTTTGGTTAAAAATATTGCAAGAAATTAAAAATAAGCTACATGAAAATAGAAAGTTGCAATTTGGATCCTGATAGTTGTTTTGGGTCCGGAAGCCACCTTTTTCACACCAAATTTATGCTAACTTACTTGAATCTTGTGACTTTCCTGCAAAAGATCATACTGGTGACACTTCGGTCGTTTGAGATAAAATGTTAGACGTATAAAATAATTAAGGCACAAGAAAAACTGTCAGTATGTTTGTCCTTTTAAATCCATGCACCTATCTTTCAACATGCGATCAGAGAGCCTTTTTATCATGTTGCAGTAATATTGACAAGAACTTCAATGTTCCCCACTCATGCCGAAACAGTCAGAATGTTGTGCCCGTGAGTCCCACGTCAGGACATACCCCCACGATCAAGGTATGCACAAAGATTCCTCATAACAGGTGAATATACTGACTTCATTCATTTTTGAGATTTCAACGTTAGACAGTTGGTGTTCAGGTCAGTACTTCCGTACAGCAGAGAGACCAAGGTCTAACGAGGGCTATGGCAGATACCAGGTGCGGTACGATTTAGCATTTGCATGATTCTCAATGAGAGATTCATTTGTGTAGGGTTTTGGCCGCATAGGCTCTTTTTGAAAAGATATCATAGCTGTGTCTAGGTCAGCATATATCTGGATGCAGCAGAAGAGCAACTATGATATCCTCGAATGATTAGCCAATATAAAGACCCAAAATCTCAGACTTTGGCAATCTATCAACGTAAGATTTAAGACCATTAAGCCATACGCCGTTACGTGTTTCCCGCAAGTTGCACACCATTGTGGGTATTCGGAATTCTTGTGTGATCATTAGAGTTTGTCTCCATTTCGCAGTTTACTTCAAGGTACTGCTGAATCTACCAACACGTCGTTGCTTGAGGCCTTAATCTTTTTTTGTTTTAAGATCAGAACAAAAGTGTTAGCAGTTTTTCTATCATTTCTCATGCAGGTGCCAAAGAAGGAATCCGTCTCAACAATATTTTCTGGAAAACTTCCCCCCTTAAAATTTTATTTTCGAGAATCCATTGCTTGAAAAGAAATTTTAACTTTGCAGAAAATCTTTTTGCTGGGCACATTTTATGAGATTGTTATTTATTATGAAAACTTTTTTTTTTACCAAAAGTCAGTTCCACTCAAGGAAGTTCACCATTTCTAACCAGGTTACCAACTCGTTGAATCGAGCTTTATCGAAGGCTTTCGTAAATAAATCAGCTTTTTGTTGCACTGAATCCACTGGCACCACTTGGATGTATCCTTTCTCGTACGCATCTCTAATCGCATGAATGCGAATTTCGATGTGTTTCGTTCTTGAGTGGTGGATGAGATTCTTCACAATCCCCAGACACGCTTCATTGTCGATGAATATCGGAGTCTTCATGATGTTGATCCCATAATCCAACTACTGATTCTGTATCACTTGTGAACAGCAACTGTAAGCTGCCGTGTATTCAGCCTGAGCGGTAGATGTAGAGACTGTTGTCTGTTTTTTGCTCCGCCACGAAATAAGACGATTTCCCAAGAATTGGCAGCCTCCGGAGACAGATTTTTTGTCTACTTTGCAACCTGCATGATCACTGTCAGATTAAGCTATTAAATCAAAATTACTATCTTTAGGATACCACAAACTAAGCTTTGGAGTTCCTTGAGATAACGAAAGATTCTCTTGACGGCAACATCATGCGATTCTTTAGGATTTGTCTGAAAGCGGGCACAGAGACAGACAGCCCACATTATGTCAGGCCTACTAGCGGTCAGATACATTAACTAGCCAATCATTGAGCGATAGAGAGATTTGTTCACTAGCTTTCCTTGAAGATCTGAAGTGAGTTTCGTCTGAGCAGCAAAAGGAGTGCTTGCGGATTTGCGGTCATTCATGCCATATTTCGAAAGAATATCTCTGATATACTTAGCCTGATGAATGAGGATACCATCTTTTCTTTGCTTCACTTCTAATCCTAAGAAAAACGTGAGTTCTCCTATCACACTCATCTCGAACTTTGCTTTCATCACCTTCTCGAATTCTCTGCAAAGGGCTTCATCTGTCGACCCAAAAATGATATCGTCTACGTAGATTTGAACCAACATTACATCTTCTCCAATCCTTTTTGTGAAGAGAATCATGTCAATTTTGCCTCTTGAGTATCCACACTCCAGAAGATATGTAGACAGAGTCTCGTACCATGCTCTAGGAGCTTGGTGAAGACCATAGAGAGCTTTGTCAAGCTTGTAGTATTTCGTCGGAGAATGAGGATCTTCAAAATCTGGAGGTTGACAAACATAAACTTCTTTTTTCACTTTCCCATACAGAAAAGCACTCTTTACATCCATTTGAAACACCTTAAAGTTTTTAAACGAGCATATGCTAAGAAGATTTTGATGGCTTCTAAGCGTGCAACCGGTGCAAAAACTTCCTCGTAGTCAATCCCCTCTTCTTGTCGAAACCCTTGAACCACTAATCTAGCCTTATTCTTGATAACAACACCACGGTCGTCCATTTTGTTGCGAAACACCCACTTGGTACCAATTGGATACTTTCCGTCTGGTAGGTCAACGAGTTCCCAGACTTTAAGTTTCCGAAATTGGGCTAATTCTTCTTGCATAGCTTGTACCCAACTTGAATCTAGAATAGCTTCTTCGATATCTCTTGGGACAGACTACGAGAGAAAAGCTGATACAGTCCTGTGTTGATGGTATGAGTTTGTTTGCGTGTTCGAACTCCATCTTCAACAAAACCGATGACATTTTCAATTGGATGGTTTCGATTGATCTTGTACCCTGCATTGGTGTGAGCTTCAATTTGTTGAGGCAAATTAGAAAAGTGTTCATCGACGTAGATGATTGGAGTTTCGTCTTCTTTGGGTGGTTCATCCACAGCCTGCTGTGAAGAAGAATCATCATGTGCAGATGCATTCTCAGCAGATGTGTCACTATTTACTTCGAACACCGGAAGAGTAGGAGAGGTAGAGGCAGGGGTGAAACGGGTTGTAAAAGGAGTAAAACCAATGTCTAAGGCATCAAACAAAGGTTCCAACAGAGTGGATTCTGCAGGTTCGGATTCAGTGATGGGTTCATTGATGCTGAAAGTGTTGAATATAATATCCACGTCATAAAACCAGTTCGAAGCGCTTCTAGTGTTAGTGGAGTTTCCTTCTTGAAAATCAACGTAGTATGATTCAATCACCATCTTGGTCCGTTTGTTGTAGACTCGATATGCCTTTTGAGAAGATGAATAGCCCATGAAGTAGCACACGTCACCGACTGTTCAAACTTGATGAGATTGTCTTCAGTGTTGAGAAGTGTGCATGAACACCCGAACAGTTTGAAGAAATCTATCAGAGGCTTCCTTTTGAAAAGTAGTTCATAGGCTGTCTTTCGTGAGGTTTGACGATAAGAACACGATTCAAAACATAGCATGCTGTGTTGACCGCTTCAGCCCAGAAGATTATAGGAAGCTTAGAGTCGACAAGCATAGTTCTTGCAGCTTCGATGAGAGTTCTATTTTGCGTTCTGCTACCCCGTTTTGCTGAGGAGTTCTGGCAGCGCTGTATTGGAGGCGAATTCCCTTATCTTCACAGAAGGAGACAAGCGTATGATTTTTAAATTCAGTTCCGCTGTCGCTTCTGATGGAGTTGACTTTCAGCTTGATCACGTTTTCAATAATAGGAATGAAACTCTTCAGAATGGATGCCGTTTCGCTTTTGGATTCAAGAAAGAATACCCATGAAAACCGTGAGAAATCATCTGTAATCACCAAACAATAAGATCTTTTAGCTAAACTTTTAACGCTAATTGGGCCAAAAAGATCCATGTGAAGTAACTGCAGAGGAGCAGATATCGTATTCACTGCTTTGGACTTATGAGGCTTTTTATGCTGCTTTCCTTGGGCACATGCGATGCACTTCTCTGAAAAAGGAAAATCTTTCATAGGTAAACCTCTTACTAGATTTAATTTAGAAAGTTTATTTATGTTCTTAAAATTCACATGCCCCAAACGCCTGTGCCATAGCAGTGATTCCGATTCAGATGCTTTTGACATAAGACATGTCATTAGCTCATTTGATTTGGCATTCTTCATATTTAGCACGTAGGTGTTATTTTGACGGGGAGCTCTAAGCATGATCATCTCTTTTGGTACGGAGTAACCGAGTTTGAGGAATAAGCACTCCGTGTCATTGAACAGCACCGCGATTCCTTTATCACAGACTTGTGAAACACTCATAAGATTGTAACACAATTCTGGGACATAGTTCACATTCTCCAAAGTGAGTGCTTCTGACACGACGTCACCCATTCCGATGATTTTTCCTCCCTTTTCGTCTCCGGCAAAGGATACAAATTCACAATCAAAAACTCGAAAGTTGGTAAGCAGATCCTTTAGCCCGGTCATGTGCCTAGAGCAACCACTGTCAACATGCCAGATATATTCCATGAGCATCCGAAGCCATTTCTGAATCTTATTCAAATTCTTATCTTCGGCTTCTGATTTCATGGCGGTAGAGGATGTTCCAACCGCTGCATTCTTGCTGGTACTGATGACTTCTTGAACGGCAGGCTTCGACTCATTCATTTCAGCTTTCTGTTGTCTCTTCTCTGAGGCAGGAGAGATGATACTTTTCAAACCAGTGTCATCTTTTGGAATCTTGGAGGTTTGTTTTTCAACACCATTTGAAGCAGACGTGGCAGAGATAGTGGTAATGTTTGCCATGAGGGCCTTGTTTACTTCACCTTTTGCCTCAGCTATCTCCTCTGACCAATCATAGTCTACCACCACTAAAGCCTTATGGTTATTGTTAGCAGCATTATTATTTCCTTCAATGGCGATGGGCGTCCTGTCGGGTTGATTTTGGTATTCTCGTTCTTCAGCAACGGACATTCTCTTTTAAAATGGCCCAAGTCTTTGCAATTATAACATCTAAGCTTGGACTTGTCAAATCCAGCTTTTCCAAGAGCCAACCTCTTTCCTGTTTTATCTTGGAATTTCTTCAACGTAGAGTAATCATTGCCATCTGCCACTTCAGATCCATCTCCTCCATGTCGTCTGGATCTACTTGATACATGTCCTCTGCTGTGAGGAATTCTCTCTTCAACTCTCCTGACATAAGCGCCTCATAGCTACTTAAGAAAGTATTAAAAAGAGCTACATGTTCTGTGGAAATTTTAAGTGTTTGAGTGTCGCTGGCCACGGTGGTCTTCTCGGAAGATGACGAGGCCTTCACAGAGTTTGCGGAAGCATTTGAATAGGATTCGACAACACTTTGGGGATTTAATCTACATGAGGTGACAGGAGCAAGAAATGCCATATTCTTGGGGACCGAGGTTGCAGCAGCTTGCTGAGACGTCTTCTGAGAATATCCAGTTTGATTCATCTATCGTTTCACGATGTCCATTTCAAAGGTTTTAAGGTGTTAATCAATTCTGAGAGAGTAACTGGAGTTGTGCTGGTGAGGAAAGTTCTCTTAATAATCATGCATTGAAGACTCCATTCTTTTGGTAGAGAATCTAGCAACTTCTTGATCGATGCATAATTTTCAACTGGGTTTCCCACCTTCTTCATCTTGGTTCAACACCCCGGAAATCTGCTTATGTGGTCGGACAAGCTTTCGCCACGAATACTTCCAAACATATCATATTCTTTCTGCACCATGTCTCGTTTGTTCTCCCTGAGTTCCTCATTGCCTTCATAATGGTCGATTAGAGCCAACCACAGTTCATGTGCCAAGGTGTATTCTTAAAACAGATTGTTATCGTCCTTTGACAGAGCCATAGTGAGAGCAGCATGAGCCCTCCGGTCATGTTGAATGAGTGTCCTATCTTCATCTGTGAATGTTGAAGGATTTTCATTGATAGTATGGATGCCGTCACGTATTATCATGGGAACATGCGGGCCCACAGTGACTGACATCCATTGAGTATAATCGGTATACTCAGAAAAGGACTTGATCCTGTTTTTCCAGCTGCTGAAATCTTCCGAACCTTTCAACTTTGGTGGCCTTGTAGCAGTTCCAGTTTCTAGTTCGGCTTGAGCAATCGGATTGAGTTGATTGAGAGACATAATGGATGTTGATGATTAAATACGCTAGGCTTTGGTGAATCAGAGAATAATTACTCTTGCTAGGAGGTAAATACGCTGGACCAGAAATCAAATACATTGCACTGGGAAACAATTACGCTGGACCAGAGATCAAATACGCTGCACTTTGTCCTGCAAAATGCTAAATCCGCTGGATATTCAAAAGCAAGAAAGGTTTAGTTAATTTCGCTGAACACCATGATAAAATCGCTGAGGATTAGTATCACTGATTTCGAAGTCGCCTTCGATTAAATTCGCTGGGGCAATTACGCTGACAATAATATAAATCCGCTAGTTTAAGAACCAGCGTATTTGTTAACTACGCGAGATTCAAGTTAAATACGCCAGCTTCAAAGACAATTACGCTATCTTCAAGAATATCTACGCTGGCTTTAAGAATAATTACGCCCAGAAGGGTTTTAGTACGAACAAAAGCCCTCTAATCACCCAAAAACGACCCAAAATTCATGTTTCTTTGCAGCTAAATGACCAAAATGTTTACCAAACTACTGATTAACAACAACTCAAAGATTAAACGCACCAGATCAAGCCATTTTAATACCAAAAATATGAAAAACCATGAAACTTTGAAAACTTTTGTAAAACCTTCAAAACTTGACAAATCTTAACAAAAACTCAAACAATCAAGAGCACAAAGGCTCTGATACCAAATTGTGAGTCCCAAAACATATTCGGATCACAGTGGTTGATTGTTTTCACCCAAACAACTATGGATTAGTTGTTGAATGTGCAAATACTAAGAAAAACCAAGCAAAGAAGATGAAGAATCTTGTTTGGATCAAACAACTAGTGTTGTATATGAAATCCCAATAACATGTAATCAATAACAGCACCTGGATATTCGGATGAGAGCACAATAGCAAAAATCACAACACAAGAAGATCACCAAAATCTGTCCAAGAAACTTGGACATAACTTCGTTGAACATGGTATTTATACAGACTGATCACCCAGCGTATTTATTAAATACGCTGGGCAATTAATTACGCCGGTACATAGATGTTTCACAAAATGACACTTTTGACCCTTTTGTTTTTCTAACTATTACAGAATCAGCTCAAAATATGGTTTATCAAGTACCAACGGTCTCCAAAAGTTGCAACAGTGTTGTTGACTCTTCTAATGATTCAGCTGGAGTGTTTGATCCTTCATCTGATAAACCAGGATTCTCTGACTTTATCAAAGCTGATGAAGAGAGAGCTGATGTGAACAAGGCTCCAAGTGCGCAAACTGAAAAATCTGAACCTTCTGCTTCTGATGAAAAGGTTCAAAACAAGCTAAAAGAGCAGAAACGAGCAAATCAGAGAAAGCAGAAGACCAAACATCAAGGACAATCAAGCTCTCCAAAATCATCAGTGGGCAACAATAGCCCTCAAAAAGCTGGTGTTGTGAAAAATGCTTTTGTTAAGCCGGTCTTTAATGGCAAATGTGAAAAATATGCTTTTGACCGTACTAGCAAAGCTTTTGGAAAGGTTGGGGAGATTTCTGAACAAGACTTGCAGTCTAAACAAACGAAGAAGAATCCAAAGAAATCTCCACAACAGAAGAAGGCCCTTGCAAATGACAAGTACAGACATCCAAATTCATCCTCGTCTGCAAGAAACGTGCAAGTATATCAAGCACAGAAGGGATCAGTTCAACCTTCAAGGCCTGTACGAGCAAATCAAGCTGATCAGAATGCTTTACATGTGAAGAGACAAACGTGCTTCAATTGCGGCATTCCTGGTCACATCGCTCGAAACTGCACACATAGTCCCGATGTTCCGTATCATGTTCAAAATCAGAAGGTTACACCTAAGGATAAAAATCATTCGAAGCCGATGAAGGTATCATCACCTAAGGCAATGAAGAATGTGAATCCCAAGGTTAAACCATCTGATGGGAATTGGAATGTTGCCAAAAATAAACGCAAGGGTGTTCAGAAACAAAAATCTTTTTTCTAAAACGACTAACCCTGAAACAGCCAAAGTTGCTCAATCAAAGGCAACAACCGTGTTTGTTAAAACGAAGCAGATTTGGAAACCGAAATCCAAGGCGGTAGCAACATCACCAATCCTTGAAACAAAAGGGGATTTGTGTGTAAAACAAGTTTCTTATTTTGATGCTTCAAGGAAACCCAGGACCACGATGGCCTAGGTCCCACTGTCTTACTAATCTCTTTATTTTTCAGGAATAACCAAGGAGGAGCTGTTGACAATCTCTGGAATGTTGATAGCGGTTGTTCCAGGGACATATTGGATAACATCTCACTGTCGCAAAAGTTCATATTCTTTTCTCGAGTGTGATGTTTCCTTTGGAATAGATGAGGTAAGAAAAGATCAGCGAAAAGGTATAAATTTAAATTTCATGCTGTAATTTGAAATTGATTAGTTTTTAATCTAATGACGGAACAGTTAAGCAAAAACAACAAAAATATTTTCCTTTTCTTTCGTTTAAAACTTTGTACATGTGTTTTCTTTATTAGGTAAATTTGTGCATAAGGGGGGAAGAGAGCGATATATGTATATATGTATTGTTTGATGGGGAGAAAATCAGAAAATTACGAAAAAACATTTGAAAAACAGAAAAATACAAAAACATTTGAAAAACAGAAAAAATTCAAAAGGTCTTTTTGCATCAAATGGGAAATAAAATACTTTTTCGTGATAAAGTGTCTGACTAACACATGTAAGGTGTTGAAGCGGGAAAAGACTTGGATCGAAGGTGATATGTTGATAGGTTTAAATCCCAACCGGATAGTGTAAGCCAAATGATATAAACATAAAGAACTAGGTATTCAGTGGGTCACATACTATAGGTGTATGATTTCATGATCTTAAATCCCGTGTTGATAGATAGCCAACGTCTGAGGTTTCGGGTCTTTATGCTGTCGAGTCATTCGGGGATATCTTGGTTGCCCTTTTGTTGTATCCAGATTATATGCAGACCTAGGCACAGTCAGGATATCTTTAAAAGAGCCAAAATAGTGGGGCTAAAACCTTTAAAGAAAGGAAGTCTCATCATGAGAAAATTCCATGAATTCAAATATACCAGATAAGGTATTTGTCTAACCCTCGTCAGATACTATTGGTCACTCTGTTGTACGAAATACTGACCTGTTCACCAATAGTCTGACGTTGTAAAAGATAAAGGATGATCTCAGTATACTCACCTGCTACGATGAATCATTGTGCTTACCTTGATCGCGGGGGTATGTCATCGTATGGGACACACGGGTATCACAACATAATACTACCTTAAGTATATCACGAAGTTCGAAAATGAAAGTTGAGCGTTAAAGTTTAAGTGGACAAACATATTGGCAATCACTTAGACCAATCTAAATAAGTTTGTACTGAAAAGTGTTCCTTGGTCCGCCTAAAAACGATTTTGATCCCATTGTAATTGTATAGTTGTAACTATTGAGTTAGTTTCTTTGTTTATTTGTGTTTCTGTTTATATTCTTATATTTTAAAAAACTAAAAAAAATAGAAAATTCAAAAATCAAAAAATAAAGTGCTTTATTTGTTTTACTAAAAATTATTAACCGTTCTTGAAGATTTGACTAATCATCTAAAGATGAAAGAAATTTGAATTCTGATCCGAGCACAAGTACTTGGATGTACCAAGTGTTCATGCGGTACCCTCCCTGTTCATAAGAATGTTTGCTTATAAATTTCTGAGAATTGTGCAGATCTTGATTTAGATCAAGAAACACGGATTGCTGAAATTGAGATGCTGTTAGTTGCTGACTAATAGGGAAGTGCCAGACAGATGCCTGACACTATTACCCTGCATGTTGATTGTAGTATATATAATAAATATAAATAAATAAATATAAATTAAAGGAAATTTAAAAAAAATTGTTTGACAAGTGTGGCAGGTAAATATCGTGAAGCAAGTAAACTAAAAGATGACATGGGCTGGTCTTCAATATTAGATTTGGACAGCATGCATGAACTAATTAAATCACTAATGGATATGGTCCACAATAAGAATAAGGCTTGGACGTTGGGCTGCAACAAATCGCAAAGGAGTAGTAGCAATAAATTAAAACGGAATGAATTGATTTTGAGGAGGCGGCCCAACAAGACGTCATTCAGAAACGAAGAATAAAAAAGAGAGGAGACGCCATATGATTCAAGATTCAGGTTCGAGGTAGTGTTTAGTCTCGATTTTCTTTGTATTTATTGACTTTGTGAACATGATTTATTTATTATTTCAGGCTTGTTTCTTTTTTTTTACTATGGTTATTGGCTTAACTTTTTCACTGCCTAGGGTAGACGAATACACATTATATTTGACATTTATTTTATTGGTTTGAAACTTTTATTTTGTGGATTATAGTATTGGTTTGATCTTTCGTATATGCGGATTAATCTTGTTCATTGAATAATTATTATCACTCATGTTGCTAGTTGAATGTCTTTCAAATAGTAGTTGTATGCTAGGTCATTTATTGTGTGTTCTTAACTATTGGATGTTTTGCTAGACGTAGCGAACCATAGGGATATAGTTGTAATTTGAATAGAGTTAGGTATTCTACCAATCTCGATAGTTGTAAGGTGAGAGGTTGTCGGTCTGTCTTTAGCGTTAGATCGTTAGGGTTAGATGCTTTATGAAAAGATCCTCTTAATTTCCCTTTCACTATTTGCTTATCGAGTCTAATCTAAAACCATAGTTACCTGTGACTTTCATGTGTGAGGTAGATTGTCTAGAGGGGTACTTTATTATTAGAGCTGGAAAGCCTGTAAGGGAATCCACTAAACCGGTAGTTAAACAACTTTTAGGTTTCCATAGGTTTCTTCTCGAGAAGGGTCGAGATTAATTTAGGTTATCCTTTAAGTTTAGTAATTTAAGATCCCGGTTTACACAATAGTTTCATAACCGATAGAACATGTCAAACATGTGTAGGACTCTGACTTAGGTAGTGTGTCTTCTCATCAACTGATCACATCTTCAGTCCCAGTTCGTGTTTTCGTCACTTTTAGTTAATTTAGTTAATTCTAGTAGTTTGTTAGAAACCCCCAAACAACAAAACAATTAAGTCTAGTCAGTCTTAGATAAGTTAGTCGATTCTAGTAAACGTAGTTAATAGATACTCGGACTTACTAGCTTTACTACATTGACCGGTACACTTGTCGGTTGTTTGGTTTAGGTTTTAGAGAGTCTTAGTTATAAATTTAAAACTTAGATTGTCTAGTTTAGGGTTAAAATTAGTTAGTTTAATTAGACCACTTTGAGCACATCAGTAAATATGACAATTTAGAGATTACTACACATATGTAATTTACTTGGATGGCTGGTTAGCACTCAATTTACTTGATCAAGTGGGATTATTACACATACGAAAGGACATGTGAACAAAATCTAATGTGTGCACTATGTTGTTTTACTTGATCAGGACAAACATTCTTACAGTTGCAAGTGAGGAAACACCAAGTCTTGTATCACGTGAAAAATTACTAACTTCACGTGTGGCTTTGCGTTATGCTTTATAGGATTGCTCTCAAACAAAATACAAGTTATGTTCATCAAAGTTTTGGATTCCCTGCAACTATTCTTTCAAAATCATTATATTAACTAGTTTAAAACATTATATTAACTAATTGAAAAGAACATTAGGACTAGAACCCCAAAACTAATCATTAACTCATTCATTTCTTTGTCACCTTACTTTACCGAGTATGCGTATCCCCCAAAACTGTCTAAAAAGGGTCTAGAAAGTCACCTATGATGTTATGTTATTAATCACCGCAATACGAAGGATCTCGACACTAGGGCTCCTAATTTAAACTTGCTTAACAATCATAGGCGAAATCTTACATTTTATTCCGACGTAATCATGCGCGAAAAAGTATCCAAACGAAATGTCAAACCAATGCAATGTCATACTCAACGACATGTCATACTCAATTGTTAAGTTTGTATTACTTACTAGATTAGGGACCTGTGTATTACACAGGTAGAATAAATATTTTTTAAATATTAATTCTATATAACATGTCATGTGGTTTACAATTACATATATGTAAATTAGTTCTTTACACATATATAATTTAGTTAATACACACATATATATAATATGTTCTTACAAATCCGTAAACTTGTAGTTACATTTGTAATCTTCATAAAATACATGTAACAAAGTTCTTAAATAAACTCAATTCTTTATTAGATTGTTAGAGTATTAACATAAACTATTTTATTATAGGTTATTATTTATGTATTTTATTATACTTGTACTTTCATTTATATTTTTACATTAAAATAGATTCTTATCCTTATTTTATTATCACCATTACTATTGGCATACCAATTTTTAATTTAATTTAATTAATCCTTAATGTAAAGCAAATACAAGATAAATATAAATGAAAACAAAAGAGTAAAAGATAAAAAGATAAAATTCATGCAATTAAAATACAATAAAAATAATATACAGGGGTCATTCGTTATCTTTAAAAATTTTCTTTGAATCTTATTAAAAAATATTATTTTTATCTATTTATTTAGACAGGAAAAAAATTTGAGATCACCTTATAGAGCGCCATATGTCCCTCTAACGATTTACTTTATTATATAGATTATTGAGTTCATAACTCGGAGCAATAGATTTCTTTAGCGAGTGCGAGACAAGTTGTGGTTGTAATTGCTAAATCAAGCGTCATAACTAAATCTGAATAGGAAGGTTTAGAAGTATTCTAGGATTTTCATATGCATTCTTGGTGATGTGAAAAGGCGAGTGACGCATCACTCGGTGTATATAGGAGGTCTCGAGTCATAATGAACGAAGGTAATATCGATTGTTTACTTTTAGTTCAGGATTCAATGTGTGTCTATAGCATTAATCCCTGGTCTATCATTGGTACTTCAATTAAAGGGTTGCTAGTTCTTATTTGTTACTAAGGTAGCTAAATAAGGAATGTCCATCATGGTCATAAGTCGGACATCAGATTCATTAATTAGGTTAAGGGAATTCGATATCTAGATGATACATGTTTCTTTCATGTAAATTCAGTTTTATTTATTTGCAACTTTTATTTATTAAATTTTCAAAGCCTCACAATTTAATTCATTAGATTAAATATTGACACTGAGTCAGTATTGGGAGCTAATCATCGTATGACATGATACTTGCTACGTGTGTGTAGTAGTTAGGTATTAATCATTTCTTTGTAAATTTTAAACCTAATTGTGTAAATCATGTGTTATTAAAACATACCATTTCTAGCTCACAAATTCTATCAAATTTGTGCGAAGATTATTATGCGTTTCGCAGTTGTGTATTTATCGTTAATTATCACGTTTTTGTGCATCACTAACTTCTTCTAATCCTAATGCGACTTTAAACCACAAATCGCTTGGCCTTCATCATCTAAAATTAATCATATAATGTAGTATGATACACAGACAGGCGCATATTTTATAGAAATTTCCATGCAATTTGAACATTAGGACTTATATTTGAAAAGGAATACAAGGGGGACTAAAGTGTAAAATAAGGTAAAGCCCTAGGGTTAGGGTTAGGGTCAGGGTTTACTAGTGAAGAAGAAAGTAAAGGTCCACGATGGATGTGAAGAAGCAAGAATCAGTGGTAAAGAGGAAGCCGGTGTTTGTGAAGGTGAGTGAGTTGAAGCCTGGAAGCAGCTGCAACAATCTGGTGGTGAAGGTGTTGTCTTCCACAACCGTTGTCGACAAGAAATCTCACAAGACTCGAATTGCCAAGTGTCTTATTGGTGATGAAACCGCCACCATTCTTCACTGCACGTAATGCTCAAGGTCTGGTCTCTCTTATTTTGAATTTGGATTTGTATGTTAGCTCATGTCTAAATCACTTAGCTACAAGTCACAGTCATGTAGTTCCAAGATCAACTCAAGTGTTAATCTTATCTATTGAACTCGTGCTCTTTTGCTTCGGCTCTTGAACTCTTTTCTTTTGCAATATTGTATTTGCATTTTGGTTTGTGTTGAGTTGATGAAATCTGAAACCACAGTAATTATTCGTAACACAAAGATTGATATCTTCTTCTTGGGTTGGTTAGCATTTCTTGTTTGTTTAACATGAAGAGAACAGAATAGAACAGAACATATTGTCTTTCAAAGTGTTAAACGATTGTGTTTTCAATTCTCTTTATTCCTCCTTGGTCTGTATGTGTTCGTCATGATAGTAGTATTATGATCTGTAAGCGATTGATTGTACCTCTTTGAGTTTTGGTACGAAAGTTTGGTTCCGGCGGTATTCAGGGAGTGATACGTTCTGCAAGTAGTATTGAAAACGAAATGCTACAAATGTGAAGTTTGAGATATGGAAATTGCTTGGAATTTAATAACATGTGATTTTTTATCTAAGAAAACGAAATTTCAATTTTTGTATTCTATTTATAAATTATTACCGCTATGTATTATAACTGGATTGGACTGCCTCTGCCTTGCTACGGGTAGCCATCTTATGGGAACCCTAGCAACCATGCCTGTTACCCATACACCACTAAGAAAGATGGGTCTCTACTCTCCAACTTCATTCATTGTCATTTGCATCTAATGATGCAAGATCCAGTCAAACCAAAGCAAAGTTTATCGGTAAAAACCGTGAGATGCAAGATCCAGTCAAACCAACGCAAAGTTTATCGGTAAAAAACGTTACATTTAAGAATGACAGTTTATTAGATTTTGGGTATCATGTCTAATCTATTTAATAAGCAGCTCGTTTACTTTAACGTGTTGATATTCTATCCGTTTGATTGAAGGATAGAACAAACCAATCCGTCAACCCACTTAGCTCATTTAAATAAATGGGTTAAACGTATCATGGCCGTGTTTCCAGAAATTGTTTGATAGTAAATTAGTAATACCTGCGCTAATCAAGCATTGACCTTTTCAAGTGACCATTGATATAACTTTTCAACCAAACTTAACCCTGACCCACACTAACAAATCCCTCTTCTTGAAAACAACCCAGCAAAAAACAAAGCCAAATTGGTTACACGCGCACATTGCTTTAACAATGAGCCGTTTGTATCCCTAAATCTGCACAAGGCCTAAGGCACTTGGCAAGAGGTTCATCGCTTCTATCTGCTCAGGAATGAAAGTCACGGAGGGCAAATTTTGTCCATCAGGGGGTTGTACATAAAAGATTTTTTTTTATTCTAGACAGTCACTTAAATCATATACAGGATATTAAAAATTATGGTGATACCTAGCGCATTGCTTACGTAATGTGTGCGGCTTAGCCTTGGCTCATTTAAATATAGTGATCACTCATAGAGCAGGCTGGCAGTCACTCACAAAACAAATGTTTGGTGTTTCGAGTTACCAAATACCAACGCATATGACAAGAGCGGGTTTTATTTATATATTTTTTTTAATCCCAGACAAGGTAATTTCAATAGCACAAGGGCATGGTCTCCTCACATCACATGAAGTAATACAAAATCTTGAAAGAAGACTATCAAGTATCATAAACCAGATTAAGAAATAAAAATTAAAGCAGAAAATTACCCTAAGTAAATCTCAGAACCATCCCAGAGCTAAGAATCTGCAAAGTGTATTTAAATTGTGTCACCATGATGTGCCAATCAAGCATGTAGCAATAAACATATTTAAACAAGATTTAGGGCATACATACACACAAATGAGAAGTACTAAGTATTTAGGAACACTTAGAAACCAATAATTCTTTAATGGTTCTATAATGGTGTATTCATGTGAGGTAATCATATATTCTAATGATTCGACAAATAACCAGTGGATATGGTTTCTAATATTTAGTAGTTCTCCTTTAAACCATTATATAACACATATATCACAAATTGTAAAAGACTTTTCTTTTGGTAAACAAAAAAAGTAAAATAGCACATGATGTGAACTTTATTAATCAACAAAAAACCCATTTTCAAAAAAAGTAAAATAGCACATAGGGTTACTTTATTATGGAATTCCTGTATGTACTTGATCTAAAAATTAAACCCCTAAGACTAATTTTGTATGGGCCGAAGCCCCATGCGTTATGGCCTATCAGTAACCACTTGGAACATCAAATAACTTTTGGTAATGTCAAAACTATTGCCCTCACCACATATCTAGAAAACAAACCATCACATTGGTTTCTTGTGGTAAGAAAAGAATATTAAAAGTTTGAAGAGTGAGTGGTTTTATAACCAAAAATTGTTCGTTCTTACAAATACAAACCGTAGTTTTTTTACTTGTAAAAAACAATAATTTGTTTGCACTTAAACAGTTGCAATGAATTGCTTAAAGTGTAGAATTCTACTTACCATATTAGATATATTTATAGAAAGTGGAATCCATTTACCCAAGTGGCACTTTAGCTTGGATGGAATAGTGCATGTTTTAGACTCTACCAAAAGTGTATTATGTGACCTCAAACCAAACAATTATTAAAAAAAAATGCTAATACAAGTTTACACACAGCATGGAAACAAATGGCCAAGTATAGATAGTTCAATTTCATGTAACCAAAAAAATCATAGCATGAGAAGTTTAGAAAAGATAGATACCATCAATGAGCCAACCATATCTACAGGCAGCAGTTGAAAGCATTGAAGTGAGCAATGCAGAAGCAGTGGCTGTGTGGAAGGGAAACAATGATTCCACAGTAACACAACTCATCTCTACGGGTGACCTATTTTTTTACAAAGTTGTTAGATGTTATTTGGCGCAAGAAATGCATATTAAAAACAAAGACCCTGGAAACCAAACTTTCTTTCTATGTTCTAATCAACCGCATAGGCTCTCAAAATCCAATATTATACACTACAAAAAAGGACAGGAGGCCATGAGCCAATGCATGAGCTTTCTAGTAAACCAACTATGATCAACAGCATACATGTCATCCAATTGCAAGTAGAAATGAATATACTAATTAAGATATTCAAATTATAAACTTTGTTTCTCTTTTGCCTTCAGTCATTGGAAGCTGTAAGACAAAAACTGGTAGCTACAATCAAATATCCTTAATAACTGGTTAACCAAAACACGAGTAGAATGAAAATCATCAATTATATGTGAAAATTCAAAATTGCAGATACTGAGGGAAAGTTATGAAGAAATAACAATAGAAAAAAAAAGAATGTGAAAGACGTAACCTGAAAATGCGATGAGAAAGGGGTTTTCGAGACCGGAAGGAGCGTGTACAGCCGGAGATTCTAGGGGCTGATGCTCTGACGGAGGTGGAGGCGGAACGGAGGAGGGACCTGGCTACGACGGCGGCCGCCATGACGATGAAGACCTATTGCTATTGCTGGGTTTCGGAACCCCTAAACCTCAACGGGACTTGTTATTTCTCATTTCTTTTTCTATTTAAAAATATTTTATTTTTTTTCTTTCTTTTTATTATTTATTTATTTATAAGTAAACTTCCGTTTTACTCTTTATGGTTTGTCGTTTTAACGGTTTTGTTTCAATTATTTAAAAGCTGTCATTTTCCTCCCTCTAGTTTACTCCACGGCCTTAACTCCATTCTTATTGTAAGTTAACTGAAAGGTATTTTGGTAATTTTAATTATAAAAATAAGGGTACTTTGGTAATTTATATTTAAATGTAAATTATTAGTATATATATACACACACACACATAACAATTATGGTCTCTTCTACACCACCACCTACCACCTGACCCCGCCCACCGCCACCCGACATCACACACACAACCACCACAATTTAAACCGCCCACCTCACCTTAAAAATGAACCTCCTCGAAACACCAAATTCGAACCCCCTGCCACCAGCAGCCACCAAATATCGCCATCATCCACCGCCACCTGCAAATTGTAACCACCCGCTATCAACACAACTCACCCCTTCGTCGCAGATCTGAGTTCTAGACCTCCCGTATTCCCCTAGCCGTTGGTCTTAATCATCCACAGATTTGGGGGTTCCCTGGCGGTAGATGAGTTGTAATAACCAAAACCGAAATACCCTAGATCTACAATAACCACCACCGAAATACCCTAGAGAAGTGACGGTTTTTATGGCTTTGCAGGCCTGAGATCAAGGTGGTGGTGGTTCTAATGACAGGGGTATTGTGGTGGTTCTAATGACGAGGAGGTGGTGGTGGTTTGACGGAATTTTAGGTGGTGGTGGTGCCGTAAGTACTGTGGGGCTGACGGAACCAATGAAGAAGATACTAGGTTTACTAGGTTTAGAGAGAGAGATTTGATCTTTTAGATTAATAAATTAGTTATATATATAAAATTAAATCATTACTTATTAAATTACCAAAATGCCCTTTGATGGAGAGGGTGAAACCCAAGCGTTAATGATCTTATCTTATGTGTTTTAGTTTGTTTTGAGTGATATATGCGTTGGATGAGATAACTACGAGAACTGGTGGTTTTGCAGGTTAATCACTTAATTTGGTAAGGTTAAGAAGGTTAGAGATGATACAGAACAAGCAAGGATGTTTATCGGAAGACATCACTAATCGGGACTTGTTCGGTTGGAGCTGCAAGAAACAAGAAAGAATGAAGTCCAGGGGCCTTTGAGTTATTAAAGGAAAGTTAATATGTGAAGGAATAAGAGATTGATGAATCTCGACTTAGGTTACGGTCCACTGGCCGTAGCCTACGGTTCAGCATTGTGAGCAACATGAATTCTAGCAGGTCTTTACCGTAACCTACGGTGGGTGATCGTAGGTTACGCTCAGGTGTCACAAGCCCAACAGAGACCTTGAACCGTAGCTTATGGTCTGAACTGTAGCTTACAGTCCGGTGTACGGAAAAACGTGCGCATTGTTGTGCAAGGTATATTAGGGTTTCTTTTTACTTTCAAAGGGGATTTTCACTTCAAGGACGAATATTAGACTTTTAGGGCACTCAAGTTCAAGGCTTTTCATCATCAATCATCATTGTTTTCCACAAAATCAAACATCGCAATCATGAACTTATCGACCTATCAAGCTTTTGAAGACCGTTTGTGCGAGATGAGCGGCTAGTTTTCTTATGGTTTCCTCCGGATGGAGGGTTTGTGTAGGTTAGATACTTTTATGTGTTTTTGACAATTGTATGAACTCGGTGATCGAAGCATTCGATGCTTTTCACCTTTGATTTGATTAACTGATTGTAATCGGTTGCATTTTATTAAACTTTAATCTTTAATCATTCAATTCCTGAGAGTTCTAGTAATCGGGATATATATGAGGTGAGTAATTGTGATTGATGTTCATTTGATAACCTTCCTTTATGTATCGACCGGAGTACTTAGTCTGTGCACATCACAATTGGCTAATTAGGTTAACACTTATGTCTATGTAAGTGTTTAGATCAAACACATAATTGAATCTATCTGCAAATCTGAAATTTGGAGGAACCATTGTTTCTCATATTGATAAAAATCTCAAATTTTAGTTTGTCTAATTTAGACAATCAACAAAATCCACAATCGAGTTTTCTTTTTCAGTAATAGATAATCGATATTAACAATGCAACATTTTCCACAATCCTCATCTGGCTCGATATCCGACTTATCCTATCACAGACATCAAAACGGCGCCGTTGCCGGGAGGCGTTCGCAAAGTGTTTGGTAAAAAATAATAAATTTAAAAATTTGTGTTACGTTCAGAATTACGCAAGGTTTCTTTTGTTTGTGTTGCGCAGGTGATCTCATCCGTGCATGCATCATACTCGGAAGTCCAGGAAGTCTTCACCATTAGTTTTTTATCCAGAAATAGAGAGGACGTTCGGCATACCCGAGTCTTGCACCGCGAAAACCGTATTTTGCAATCACAATTACCAACAGCAAAGCCGATGGAGAGCTCAAGTAATCTCGAGAACCAACAAGTCACCCCATCTCAACAAAGCCAGTTCTCACCGACACCTACTCAGCCTGCACCAAACACGTCTATACCACCTCAACCATCGTCACAATCCACCCAACCTGCTACTACACATATACCACCAATGCCGCCATCACCATTTCTCAATCTCAATAATCTCCCACCTTTTCCTAACCAAACATATTCTCAAACTTCCAATATTCAGCATTCCTCACCATATGTGAGGATTATCACGGACGACACTGTTGTTCCGCCTACTTACACTGCGCCGTCTAGCCCAGCTACTAACCTTCCTCCTCCAACCCAACCTACATGGGTGGCGTGTATGTTAGGAAACCGAATGCTGCCACGTCAAAGGATCACTTTCCTTTGCCTTTTATTGATCAGGTAGTCGAAAAATTGTCAAGTTAGAAGTTTTATTGCTTTCTAGATGGCTACTCGGGGTATATTCAGAATGCCATACATCCCGATCACCAAGAAAAGACTACATTCACATGCCCATATGAGTACTTTCGCATTCAGGTGAATGTCGTTCGGGCTGTGTAATGCCCCGACCACTTTTCAAAGGTGCATGATGAGTATCTTCTCAGATATGGTCGGGGATGCCTTAGAAATCTTTATAGATGACCTTTCAGTTTTCGGTTCGTCATTTGATACGTGTCTAAATGAATTATCTAAGGTTTTGGAAAGGTGTGTCCAAACAAGTTTGGTGCTTAGCTGGGAAAAGAGCCATTTCATGGTTCAAGAGGGCATTGTTCTAGGTAATGTGGTGTCTAGTAAGGGAATTGAGGTTGATAGGGCTAAAATAAAAGTGACTACTACATTACCACCCCTACAAATGTTAAGGGCGTTCGTTCCTTTTTAGGACATGCCAGGTTTTACCGTAGGTTTATTAAAGGGTTCAATGTCATAACCAAACCATTATGTAACCTACTTTTGAAAGATTTTCCTTTTGAATTTAACGATGAGTGTGTTAAAGCTTTTAATGTGTTGAAGGAACAATTGGTACAAGCCCCAATCTTGCAATTACCAGATTGGATAAAACCTTTTGAAATATGTGTGATGCAAGCGATATTGCCATCGGGGCTGTACTAGGGCAAAGAGTAGATAAGAAACCGGTTGTTATCTACTATGCAAGCAAAATTCTCTCTGATGCTCAACTTAATTATACCACGACGGAGAAAGAGCTGCTAGCAGTTGTCTATGCATTAGACAAATTCCGGTCATACATCTAGGGAAGTAAAGTAATTGTTTACTCTGATCACAGTGCAGTTAAGTATTTGATGGAGAAGAAGGATGCCAAACCAAGATTGATCCGATGGATCCTCTTACTGCAGGAGTTTGATCTTGATATCAGAGATAAGAAATGGTGTGAGAATGTGGTTGCTGACCATCTGTTACGACTACCTTCAGGGGTAGAGGATGTCACACCTGAAATTGACGAGTAATTCCCAGATGAATTTATTATGTCGGTTAATTCTGAACCATGGTATGCTAACTTTGCTAATTATCTTGTTTCAGGTACAGAGCCGGAAGCTTGGAATAAGGAAGCAACAATTTCTGGTGCATGTGAAGAATTACATTTGGGATTAACCGGATTTGTTCCGTGTAGGTTCCGATCAGATCATCAGAAGATGCATTCAGGAAACAGAGTTCTTGGAAGTGCTACAACACGCCCACTCATCTGCATGTGGTGGCCATTTTAGTGGCCAAAAGACGATTCACAGAGTTCTTGAATGTGGCCTATATTGTCCTACATAGTTTAAAGACACGTTTGATTTTGCTAAACATTGTACAAATTATCAAAAGATGGGTGGGATTTCAAAAAGGGATGAAATGCCAATGCAGCCAATTTTGGTTGTAGATATTTTTGATATGTGGGAAATCGATTTCATGGGGCCATTCCCTAATTCAAATGGTAATCTGTGTATCTTGGTAGCGGTTGATTATGTTTCAAAATGGGTATAAGCAATCGCCACCAAGACAAATAACCATTCTATTATCTGCAAGTTCGTTCAATCGAACATCTTTTCAGATTTGGGATTCCCCGTGTGATCGTCGGTGATGGGGGATCTCACTTTAAAAACTTTAACGTTGGTAGACTTCTTAAGTGGTATGGCGTTGACCATCGAATTGCTACACCATATCATCCACAAACTAGTAGAAAGGTTGAAGTGTCCAACAGGCAGATCAAAGAAATTTTACAAAAGACGATGCGAATTGACCATAAGGATTGGTCAAGTAAACTGGATGACGTCTTATGGGCTTATTGCTCTGCTTATAAAACTCCTATTGGCACTACACCCTATCGGTTGGTGTATGGGAAGGGTTGTTACTTACCCATGGAAATCGCCCACCGGACATTATGGGTTGTTAAACAAGTCAATACTAAATGTTCTGATACATGTGCCCACAGGTTGTTAAAGCTGAGTGAGCTTGAGGAGTTATGCAATGAGGCGTATGATACCGCAGCCTCATACAAAGTTAAGATGAAGGCGGTGCATGACGCAAAGTTGAGGCGTCAAGTCTTTGCGGTAGGCCAACGGGTATGGTTATTTAATTCACGTCTGAAGTTATTTCTGGGTAAATTGAAAAGCAAATGGACGGGTACGTTTGTGATCTCACGAGTGGGGAAATTTGGAGATATGGAAATTAAAGACCCGAAGGATCAACGGAGACAAGTTGTGAACGGGCACCGCTTGTAGCCGTATTTGGATGCTGATGATCTTAACATGAAGTCTATGGATGAGGTGAACTTTCATGCAAGTTCACCGGAATATACGACCGCCTAGGGTTCATGAGAAGTCTGGCTGAAGACGTAAACTTAGCGCTACCGGGAGGCAACCCGGAATGTGGTAGACATTTTCTTTGTTGTTGTTTTTTTGTGTTTAAGTGTTTTTCGTATTAACGATTTGAAAAGGTTGTTTGTAAACACCCCCATCGCATCAAGCAAGTGTGGGAACGTTTAAGTGTAACGCCCCAAAATTAGAAATGTTTAATTCGCTAGTATGTGTCCATGTTTTATAGCACGAGATAAAATAACAAGGCTATTTAACCTAGTTAAATGCGTAGTAAAACAAGTAAGGGATGTAACCCAAATATAGGGACCAAAAGTAGCAAGTGAACAAAAATTATAAAAATTCTGCATTTTATATAAGTGTATGTATGTGTGTGTCGATGTATATGGAGGAGAGAGAGGAAGAACTCTCTCAAGTTCAATCCTTACAAAACCTATCCAAATCAAGATCAAAATTAAGTAATGATGCCTTGCATGAATGAGAATCCTTATCCTCTCAACTTAACAAACATGTGGTAAGTTCTAATTCTTGATTTGGTTATCATGTATGAAATTGGGTATGATTAATCCGTGAATTTGTATGAAATCAAGCATGATTGTGTATTAGAATCACCAAATAGAACTTCTGTTATGAACAATATCAAGTAATTTAATGTTTTGACGTAAAACCCACTTGGTGATGATGAAGATGATGACATGGGTGTAGCACCCATGTCAATTCTTGTAAAAAAATTTGGTGTAGGAATTGTTTTTAGATAAGATGACTTTGATATGAAACAAATGGATGTTTAGTTGTATTTGATGAATGAAAGCAAGAAATAGGTAATCAAGCATAAATGGGTTGTACATTGTGTTTATATAGTAGTACGCACACCAAGTGTTTGATGAAATGCACAAGTGAGATTATTAGATGAGATTTGTATGCAAACAATAGTTGAACATGTATAGAAAGTGATAATGATATATTTGATAGTAAAACAACATTAGAATGTGTTTTCATAAAATATATGCTAAACTAGAAATGAATATTAATAGAATGTGATAATGCCATGTTTGAAGATAACTAAACTTGAAAAATGCGTTGTTAAGGATTTCATGAGAATGTGTAGTTAATGGTATGAATTGGGTAGAAATACGCTTAAGGAACTTGTACACAATATTGGAGCGGTATGATGTTTACTACAGGTTCGTATAATTGCTTAATCAAAATTGATAGGTAAAAGTACGTTAAATGTGAAGCATAAGTGATCATTAGAAGGGATAGAGTTGGAACGATGTTGGGTTGCTAAGCATGGGTCATGATGTTAGTCGTAGAATTATGAGAATTACTAGTAGGGACGGAAATGAATATGTTTGGTGTGTGCATATAACTAGGTGACCATGTGGTTGAATGTGTATTGTATCATGAGTATGAAATGTATATAGTGTCATTTTTATGGTCTACTATGATGACACAGATGTATGAAGTTAAGCCGAAAGTTCGTATGATAAATCGTTGACTTTCTGAAAGTCAACTATGCGTAAGTAGCAAGATTAGACTTTTTGTCATAATTGTAATGTTATAGAAAGTAATATGGTACACATTAAATCAATATTTGTTATATGCAATGACGTGATGAATTATATGAGTTGAAAAGATATGATTGTGGGAATATGCCTTATACTTGTTAGAATTGACTAATGAAAGTCAAATGTGAGATATGCATATATGATACGACCGTTAACATGTACAATCATGTATACTAACAAGAATGTGGATTCCATGACATGAAAGTGTAGGAATCATGTCAAGGTGGATGGAAGCATGGAAGGCTAAGGGGTCAAAAGGAGGCTAGGTAACGGATGCAAATACGGACACTAAGGTAAGTGATTTCCAGAATCACTTCTTCTTTAACAAATGAAGTTTGGTGTGTTGAATATAGGGAACCATGTAAGAAGATTATGGGTAGGGGTGAGTACCAAGGTAAGAAGTGTTTTGGAAATTCGTAGATTTTTGTTTATGTCGAAATTACATGGTAGAAACGAATGGGTCAAAGTGTAGAAGAAGTGTGACGTTATGTAGTAGTTGGTTTGATCATGGCATTAAGAATTAGAAGGATAGGGAACTTAATTTTGGTTAAATTACATCATGGAAGCATGAGAAAAGTGGAATAAAGAAGTTCGGAGGCCTAACGGTCGTTTGTGAAACTTAAAAAGAAAAAATGATGTGCTGGGAAAACACGCCGTAAGCTACGGTGGCTGGCCGTAGCTTACGGCCAAGTAAACAAGAAGAAACAGCCAATGCCAACCGTAACTTACGGCTGGGAGCCATAGGTTACGGCTGGGTCTCCAACCAGCAATGTTGTTTTCTTAGTTTTTCTTCGATTCCGGACCCCGTAAACCCTTTTCCAAGCCCCGTTAAACTTTTATAATGTACATAACTCTTACCAAATAGCTTGGTGAGTTACAGGGGAGTATGAATTCGTTGTTATGCTTCAAAATGTATTCCAAATTCATTGTAGAGTGTTTATGAGGTCTGGTGAGTGTGTACGTAAGTATGTGTAGGAATGAAATAAGTTTAGAGGCATGCATGAGTACGAGTATGGACTTACCTACATGTCAGCAATGGAATTCATAGGTAAGCATGATTTGAAATGAGTATGCACGTAGGTTTGTACGTATAAGACTTATTTATAAGGTTGTTGTGACTTGGATATGTTAGTATAATTTCATGGGAATGTAAGTGGTATGTAAGAGATTGTATATATGTATACATGGCTCCAATACGTATGAGTATTAACGTTACTAATTATTGTCTTGAAAATGAGATGAAAATGCAGGTATACTATTATTGACTTGTGAAGATTTGACGATTGGGATGCAAGATCGTATACGGAAAGATAATCGAAAGGATTAGAATGAATAGAAAGAATATGGAGTGATCATTTAATTACGTAGGTTTAAATTATTAATGACCTCTCCAAATATTAATGATGCGGATGTATGTAGTGATTGTAGGTTGCACGAAATTATCATCACTAAGGAGTCCATAGGGTTGAAGATCGAGTTAAAGAGCAAGGATTGTACGGGAAGAGCGATCTCATAGCTTGAATTTATGTGTTACATTTAACGCGTTAATCAAGAATGAATGTTGTAAATCCTTTCAAGAAAGTGTCCGATATTTTATAAATGAACCTTCAAGTAGGTCATATAGACAATAAAGAAAGGATTTTTGAGTTGGTATTTCCGTTGCGTCTTTAATGGTTAAAACATTCTAGGGTGTTTCATGAAGCTGCACAGGTATGTGTTCGATTCAATTGTGTGTCACGATCGACACGAATTTTTATAGGGGGTGGAGTGGGTGCGTAAACGACTGGACTGCATTGAAAGGATAATATAAAATTAAGTCTGCATACTAATCTTAATACAAACAATCATTCAAAAACAATAAAAAAAATTATTATACGAAACGTAACCTATGGTTTCTAACCGTAGGCTACGGTCAAAGAGGAGCTGAATCATCAAGTCCCAACCGTAACATATGGTTCTTGATCGTAGGCTACAGTCCCAATGTCACACCCCGACCCACAACGGAATAAAAGTCGGCATGATTAGGTTATCACAAAAGCTCATGATATTTACTAATAAGTTTCATATTTATTAAATTGAAATTAAAACTCCAAATATTCAACACAGAATTTATAGAAGCACAAACATAATCCAAAAGATTGTTCGAAACGTAATAACTTTGTTTATTCTTCTAAGGCCATTCCTAGGTATTTCTTTCCTCAGCTTGTTCACCTGTATCACGTAAAAACAGAAGATTTGGGTCAACAAAAGTTGGCGAGTGAACCTTGATAAAACATATTAAATAGTTGAATTATATTGTTGTTAAACAAAAATTGTGCATGAATCATATGTGAGCAGATGTGAATATATATAACCAATCACAAATCGCATTATGATGAACATATGACTGATGAATGATGTACTTGAGGTCAAGGGTCAATCAAACGGAGCCAATCTAATGAGGCACCTGATGCTCAACCGTATCCCACGAGGAACTGATGGGCCTAACGAAATGATTGCACTTAAATGATAAAATGTAACCACACATACTCATACAACAACTATACACATTTGATCACGAGATGATATTAGCACAACTGTTTAAATAAATAGTAAAAATATACGACACATGATTCACCCCAAAACATGATTAAAAAGGGGAATTCGTAGAAATTCACTCACAGTGGGTGCGTGTTCTTGATTGGAGATGAGAGCGCACAAGTTGAGAATTTAACCGATGAAGGAGTACTAACCTAAAATAATAACGCGATAACTCGATAAATAAATAAATTAATATTTCGGTTAAAAACCTTTGTTTAGATTTTTAGGTTATTTTTGTGATTTTTATTGATGAATTAACACCCTTAAAATTATATATTTTAAGCATTTTAATTACTTTTCTTTTAATACAAAACCATAGAATAAAATTAAACAAAAAAAATAATAAAAATAAAATAATATAAAAAGGACTTGTCAGACTAACAAGCTGTCATACCGGTTTGATATGGAAATAGCATGCGTGTGTTGAGACTCGAACCCGTGACCTCTAGGTTGCGTGCGCGCAGCTCTTCCAACTGAGCTACGTGTCTAACCCGAAAGAAACCTGATTTTAATTATTCTTATACACATTTTAGGTTCATTCAAATTTGATTAAATTTAAAAAGGATTTTAAATGATCAGACCGGTGTGAGCCAAGGGCTCGAACCCGAGACCTTGGATGTGTTTTGCACCCAGCACAACCAACTGAGCTGGGTGTCTAACCCGATGAAACTTGTTTTCTTATTATCTTCATATACATACTACGGCTAGATTTAATTTAACAAAACAAAACAGTGATACGGTAGAGAATCAGATTCGAACCGGGGACGTGTATGTGTGTTTGCACACAGTCCACCACTAGACTGTGTGTCTATCCTGTTTGAAACAACCGGTTTTAATTACGTAAAACACTTAACCCCCCCTTCGTCTTCTTCATTTTAAATTTAAGCCGAAACTTATACCCCGCCTAAAACAGTCTGATTCAATTCTGATTTTGCTATCAATCGACTGCACGTAATGTTAATCAATTGAAACTCAAAAGGTATAACTACCGTATGACGGAGCCGGTGGTGGTACAGTTTCCGGCGACCTCTGCGCTCCGGCGAGTGATAGCTTCCGATGACGGGGGAATTCAAGAATGAGAGCAGAGATTAAAAAGGTAAGGAGCGAGTTTGCAATGCCCAGCAGTGGGGTATTTATAGGAGAGTCGCGATTTCGATTACCGACTAAGATTTCGGGAACAATTAAGGTTGGCGCGTCTTGATTTGAGTTTGCCAAAAATAACCATTGGTAGTTGTCGGAAAGATTCGAAAGAAGGAAAGGCGCGTTTGAAGATTTGTGATGATTCCGGTTATGGTTGCAGGTTTCCTGCCCGGCTATGTATATATATATTGTTATATGGGATCTAATACATCATGTGTGTACCGAGTTCGATTCCCGGTTTACCCCTCTTTGGTGTTTTTATTTTATTTATTAATTTGCTAAATCTATATTTAATTATATGATATTATTAATTATAAATTGATTAATTATTTTATTATATCATTAAGATATTAGTTATGTATATATAATTCTAATATTTTAAACAAAAATAAAAAAAAATAGAAATAACATAAATAATACACTTGATTAATGGAATTGGTGCGGGTTTTTGAAACCCGTTTTACATAGATGTTACAGTATCCCCTACTTTTAGAAATTTCGTCCCAAAATTGAAGTAGTAGTTGTAACCGAAAAAGATGCGTGTATTTTTCACGTATTGAGTCTTCACGTTCCCAAGTAAACTCGGGTCCTCGTTTTGACTCCCAACGCACCCTGACGATTGGAATACGACTTCGTCTCAAGCGCTTCTCACCGAAATCCATGATTTCTACTGGTTTTTCAACAAAATGCATTGATTCGTCAACTTGAATATCTTCCAAAGGAATATGGAGGTTTTCGTCGGCGATGCACTTTTTCAAGTTTGATACGTGAAACGTAATATGAATTCTGTTGAGTTCTTGAGGTAGGTCAAGCTTGTATGCTACAGGACCTACTCTTTCGAGTATCTTGAATGGTCCCACATAGCGTGGTGCTAGCTTGCCCTTTTGACCAAAACGAACCACTCCCTTCCACGGTGACACTTTCAAAAGTACTTGATCACCAACGCAAAACTCCAAGGGCTTTCGTCGTTTATCAATGTAACTCTTTTGACGACTTTGAGCCACTAGAAGATTGTTTCGAATTTACAGAATTTTGTCGGTTGTTTCTTGAATAATCTCAGATCCGGTGATTTACGCTTCACCAATTTCGTACCAGCATACTGGGGATCGGCATTTACGACCATATAAAGCTTCAAAAGGAGCCATACCGATGCTTGAATGATAGCTATTGTTGTACGAAAACTCAACTAACGGTAGATGAGTGTCCCAATTACCTTTGAAGTCTATGACACATGCTCGCAGCATGTCTTCAAGGGTTTGGATGGTGCGCTCAGATTGGCCATCAGTTTGAGGGTGAAAGGCAGTGCTGAGGTCTAAACGCGTACCTAAAGCGGATTGTACGGCTCGCCATGTTCGTTAAGTGAAGCGACCGTCTCGATCTGAAATGATACTTAACGGTACACCATGACGGCTTACGATCTCATTGATATAGATACGAGCTAACTTCTTGTTCTTGAAGTCCTCGCGAATTGGAATGAAGTGAGCTGATTTTGTAAGACGATCAATGATTACCCATATGGTGTCATACCCAGTGGAGGTGCGAGGTAACCCGGTAATGAAATCCATGGTTATATTTTCCCACTTCCATACAGGTATCTCGGGTTGGACAAGAAGTCCTGATGGTCTTTGATGTTCAGCTTTCACCTTGGAACATGTAAGGCATTTGGAAATAAAAATAGAGATATCCTTCTTCATGCCAGGCCACCAGTAGGTGTATCGTAAGTCTTGATACATCTTATTGGCTCCTGGATGTATAGAGTATCGTGTTTTATGTGCCTCATTCATGAGGAAATCACGAAGGTTGTCGCGATCGGGTATCCAAATACAGTTTAAGTAGTAAAGAATACCATCGGATCTGGTTTCTATTTTGAGTTCAGCTCCACAAGACAGCTCATCGTGTACGTCATTTTCCGTTATAGAAGTATGTTGAGCTGCCCAAATTCAATCTTTGAGGTCGGTTATAATTTGAGAACATAGAAGATGAATGGAATTTGCATATCCCTTTCTACTAAGTGCGTCAGCCACAACGTTTGCCTTGCCAGGATGATATCGTATCTACAGTCGTAATCATTGAGGAGTTCGACCCATCGTCGTTGCCTCATGTTCAACTCTTTTTGATTAAAGATATGTTGAAGACTCTTGTGGTCAGTGTATATTTCACACTTGTGCCATAGAGATAGTGTCTCCAAATCTTTAGAGCGAACACGACTGCACCAAGTTCTAGGTCGTGAGTGGTATAGGTCTCCTCATGCACCTTGAGTTGCCTAGAGGCATAGGCTATCACCTTTCCTCTTTGCATCAGAACACAACCTAACCTTGCCCTGAGGCGTCGCAATAAACCACAAAATCTTTGCAACCCTCAGGGAGTGTAAGGATAGGTGCATCGCGAAGCTTTTGCTTCAAAGTTTGGAAAGCCTCCTTTTGCTTGGGTCCCCAAATAAAGGGTTTCCCTTATGAGTTAAGGCTGCGAGTGGAACGACGATACGAGAAAAATTGGCAATGAAGCATCGATAATAACCAGCCAAGCCAAGAAATGACCTAACTTCGATAGGAGTACGTGGCGCTTGCCATTCTTGTACTGCCTTGATTTTCGAAGGGTCGACATGAATCCCTTTGTCATTAACGACGTGACCAAGAAATTGTACCTCTTTTAACCAGAATTCACATTTCGAGAACTTAGCATAGAGCTTTTCAGTCCTCAAGAGTGTAAGAATAAGTCGAAGATGTCACTCATGGTCGGATTTTGTCTTGGAGTAGATAAGAATATCATCGATGAAAACTATGACAAAGCGGTCGAGATAGGGTTTGCACACCCTATTCATCAAATCCATGAAGACAGCAGGAGCATTGGTTAACCCGAAAGGCATAACCATGAACTCATAATGACCATAACGAGTTCGAAAGGCAGTTTTTGGAATATCTTCTTTGCACACTCTAAGCTGATGATAACCAGAACGAAGGTCGATTTTTGAAAAACAGGTGGCACCTTGAAGTTGATCTAGGAGGTCATCAATACGAGGCAAAGGATAGCGATTCTTAACAGTCAACTTGTTGAGCTCTCTATAATCAATGCACATACAAAAAGTTCCATCTTTCTTCTTTACAAAAAGGACAGGTGCACCCCAAGGCGACGAGCTAGGACGTATGAATCCTTTGTCAGTCAGCTCTTGCAGCTGACTAGCCAACTCTTGCATCTCAGATGGGGCTAACCTATAGGGAGATTTTACGACTGGTGTAGCACCAGGCACAAGATCGATCCGAAATTCGACTTCTCGCACAGGAGGAAGTCCTGAAACGTCGTCGGGAACTACTTGAGGAAAATCTTTAACGATTGGAATATCTTCGAGCTTCCTTTCCTTGCCTTCCTTCTTGACGATTTGAGCTAGAAACGCGACACAATCCTTGTGAAGATATCTTTGATCTTGAAGACATGACATCAATTTGAGCCCTTTTGAAGGAGTTTCTCCAAAGATACGTAGTGTTTGACCGTCAGCGAGGGGAATACGAATGAACTTTTCATGGCAAACTACTTCGGCGTGATGCTGGCTGAGCCAGTCCATACCGATGATAACATCGAAACTTCCCAATTTCATAGGAATAAGATCAATCGAGAAATCGTGATCATTTAGGGTAAGAGTACAATCACGTATAATCGAATTTAACGTAATCGGTTCTCCGTCAGAAACTTCCACCGTGAACGATTCAGCGAGACTAACAAGAGGTAGTCGAGAATAGATTCGAATTCTAAAGACACAAAACTCTTATCCGCACCAGTATCGAATAATATTGATGCATAACTACCAGTTACGAGAAACGTATCGTTGACCACATTGTTGTCAGCCCTTGCTTGGTTGGCGTTAATGTTGAAAGCCCTTCCTCTAGCAGGTGGGTTAGCTTGATTAGCTTGGTTCACCGGGTTTGCTTGGGCTTGGGCATTAATGATGTTCACCAGGCGTGGGCAAGTATTTTGGAAGTGGTTTGGATCACCACAGTTGAAACAGGCTCTTATGGGTTGCATCGTTGGATAGTTGGGTTGATAGTAAGGTTGAGCCATGGGTTGGGCAGGTGGTAAAAGTATGGGTTGTTGGGCTTGGCCCACCATTTGATTATTGGTTTGGGCTTAAGGCTGATTGCGGTTTGATCTTTGGAGTGTACGGCAAGTTTGGATAGTGTGACCTGCACGGACACAATTTGTGCAGTATTGGCAAGGGTTCTTAGGGGATGATGATATTGGCAGCGGTTACATTTGGGTGTGGACTAGTGTATGGCTTTTTGAATGGTGCGGCTTGGGGGCGACTTGTGTCATTGAGGCAGCAGTGATGGGAGGGTTGGTTTGGGTGACGGCGTAATTTTTGCCATTTCGCTTTCTCTTACCAGCGAACTTTGAGGATGAGCCTGATTGAGTTGGGGTTCGGAGCTTCAACAGGTGTTTTCTTCTTCTCATCTTATAAATCACCATTTCGAATGCGATTTTCAGTGAGTTCCGTAGCCAGTTCCATGGCAGCTTCGAGTGTTGCGAGAGACGTACTTAAAACCGAATCTTGAATTTTCGAGGGGAGACCTCGAATATAGTGCCCGATCAGGCGGTATAACGGAGTGAACAGGTTGGGGACCATCTGGTTCAACTCGATAATCTCTTTTTGTATGAGGTGTGGTCTCCTCCTTTTGCTTTAAAGAGTAAAATTCATCTTCTAGCTTTTTGACCTCGCTTCTAGGGCAGAAGCGTCTCGTCATGATTTCCCTTAATTCTTCCCATGTTAAGGCCAGGCATCTTCAACACCTCGCTTACCCTTTTCCGTGTTCCACCAGGTAAGTGCTACCCCAAACAGACGTCCAGTAGCGTAACGCACCTTGCGATCTTCAAGACAGTCGCAATTGAGAAAGGTGTTTTCCATCTCCTCAAACCAATGGAGGAGAGCGGTGACCCCTTCAGTCCCTTCATATTTTGGGGGATCGCAGGACTTGAAATGTTTGTAGGTGCATTTAGTGGGTTTGGGAGGAGGGTTGGCGACGTTTTGGCCTTCTTGATTCGTAGGGTTAATGGGATTTGCGGCGAGAGCTTGTTGAACTTGTAAAACGATGTCAGTAAGTACCGCAGCCATTTGTTGGGCAATTTGTGTGGCCATGCGTTCGTTCGACCTTCCTGACCTTCTATCTCCTCGTAATTGTCTAGTAAACATCTACAGGAATATATGTAGGGAGATTGTGAGTTTGATAATTTTCTAGGTGTCATGTGTCGTAAAAAAAATGAAAAACAACATTTATGAATAACTGAAGAAAATAACTTAGCTACATCCATAGGATGTCTTGGGCTTGCTCATGTTTGGGCCTCCAATTGTCTCCCATACCATAGCCTGTATAGTCATGTGGGCCCCCATGACTATTGGGCTTGGAAGGGTTCACATTGGTGTCGGCCTGATAACACTCACATCACCCGAATGAAAATCGTAAAACATGATTGCAAGATGTAAGGTCGGAAGGTGTCCAGGTGTAGACACAATGATGACTCAAAGTGGGGTTAGTTCACACGACGTTTGGTGTAGCATGCTTTGGCCTAATAGGTCCTTCGTACTCTCATCGTTAGTCCCTAGGTAGGCAAACTGGTCCTTTATTTTGGATTTATACGAATGCCAAGCCTAGACAGGACGTTCCGACTACCGGTACTTGTACTCTTCCAGTTACTACATGCCCGTCGTGAAAACTCACTTTGATGTGATTTGAAAAATATGAAAACATTGCAAAAATATTTGAAAAGAAATCATGGAAATTGTGAAATCTTGAGGTGTGTGCTTACATAGCTACGATATGTTGTTGAGATATGAACTATAACGAGCATCGCATATTAACATGTACTTGTGAGAGTGCTTGCATAAAATTGTGTGTGAAAATAAACATGAAACATATAAACATCATGAATTTTGCATGTAACATAAACAATAAAAATCTAATCAACTATAGTATAGGCTCTAAGGGTCTAATAACATATCCTATATCCCTATAGTCACAAGCTCTGATACCAATCTGTCACACCCTGACCCGCAGCGGAATAAAAGTCGGGGCATGATTGGGTTATCACCAAAGCTCATGATATTTACTAATAAGTTTCATATTTATTAAATTGAAATTAAAACTCCAAATGTTCAACACAAATTATAGAAACACAAACATAATCCAAAAGATTGTTCCAAACGTAATAACTTTGTTTATTCTTCTAAGGCCATTCCTAGGTATTTCTTCCCTAAGCTTGTTCACCTGTATCATGCGTAAAAACAGAAGATTTGTGTAACGCATCGTATTTTTATTATTTTTCTAGATAATAATAATAATAATAATAAAAACAAAATAAATTCGACGTTTTATGAAACTTGTACTTGAAATCGGATCTCGTCGGTATGTTCGGGCCACTCAAAAACGTTAGATCGGGTTAACAGGCCTTGGCCCAACACACCACCTAAACCTAACTAAACCCTAAACCTAATTTCAAATAAAACCCCCCACCCTCACACTTTACGCAGACACACTCATCTCCCTAGCCCCCCTTGTCCCTCCTCTCTGATTTACCGGCGAACCACCTCCCTCGCTCATCTTCCTGCCCCCCCTTTCACCTCTACAGCCGCACCCACTCACCCCTCACACTCGCACACCCCCTGCAATCTCTTAAACCCGACACACACACACCCGCATATATGCTTACAGAGAGAGAGAGAGAGAGGGAGCTGTGAGGAGAGAGAGACTAGATAGAGCGACGGCGGTGCGGTGGCGTGGCGGCGGAGCAGCGGCGCGGCTGCGACGATGCATCGGTTCAGCAACGGCGGTGTAGCAGCGGCGGCGGTTTCGATCGATGGCGGCAGCAGCCGTCACCTCCAGCGGGCGACAGTGGTGGTGGGTGATTCAAACGAAACATAGCAGCGGCGGCAGCAGGCTCGACGGCAGCAACACCGGCGTCAACCAGCATCATGTTCGTCTCCAAAACCTCCGGTAAACACCTCTAAGCTTGTTCTTTCCCTTTTTCTTTCAGATCTGTAAAGATCCGCGTCTCCGGCCCCGTTTGGTTTCGTTTCAGGTGGTGCCGGCATGGCCTACGGCGGCGGTTGTAGTTCATCACGGCGGCAGTGATGGTGGTGGCCTTCATTTTGTGACTCGGTTCTCCGAGTCGACTCGGTTCAGGCTTGATTAGGGTTCGGGTTCGAGCTCAAGTGTTTCGGGTTTAGTCAAGTTTGGCGACTCGGCTCGGTACGACTCAGTTGTCCGAGTTTACTCGGTTAACACTGGGTCAAACCCGGTCAAGCTGGTCAACATCAGTCAACAGACAGATTTGGTTCAAAGTTTGCGTGATCTCGGCTCGGGTTAAGTTTGAATGTTCGGTCAAACTTGGTCAACGAAAGTCAACTGGTCAACTGTGGTCAAACAGTCAACGGTCAGCCTTAGTCAAAGTCAGATTCGGTTCGGGTCAACACTAGTCAACAGCCGTCTTGGTTCGTTTCAGGTTCGAGTCTCTTATTCTATTTTGTTTCCGATTTAGTCAGTTTCGTGTCTCAACTCGACGGTTATTTTGTCGTTTCAGTTGGCTCGGCTTTCACGAGACAAGTTAACTCGGTTCAGTTTAGTGCGACTCGGCTTAGCTTCAGTCAAAAAGTCAAACCTGGTCAACTGTCGGGTCAACGATCTAGAAACGAGGCCCGGTATAGCAATGACGTGTATATTAAACCTTGTTATTCCATATTCATTTATCGTTTTAATTGTGTAACCTAATTTTATATATAATTTGGAAACATAAGTAGGATATGTAAATATATATTTGTATTGTTTTGATAAAATTGTTGAGTTTTGAAAATGTTATCGACAACTAGATTGTCGGGATCATCCAAAACAAGAGGAAACTCTGCCCGTTTATCGAAAAAAAATAAATATACTTATTTACTACACTTCCGGCAATATATATATATATTTTCACTTTATGCTTTTCGACAAAACACATTTATTCATTACACCGTTCAACAACATATTTATTTAATAATCCTTTCGACAAAGTATATATCTATTTAACGACAAGATATACTCGTATTATTCCTTCCGGCAAAATAAATATATATTATATACTTTTCGAAAATTATACTTCTCTAACGGCAATATATATATATATTACGTTTTTCCGACAAACAATATATATTTATCCATTATTCTTTTCGTTAAAAAATACATATATGTCTATTATCCCGTTTCGTCAAAATATGCTTTTATCTACTTTCTTTTCGCCAAAAATATATATATTTATTGTATTATTTTGATAACACTTTTACGGCACTTTTGACGAATTTAACTTTAGAGTCGTTACACAAATTCCGTGCTAAACGTACACGTATCTTCAACTCCGATTCGATTATTCATCCATGTTCGTTGTCATTTAAGGTGGCATTGGTGTCCCTTTCTCCCACTCATCAACTCGTCGTGGAATTTCCAAAGAAGACTTAGCAATTCTGTGAGTACACTCGACCCACATTTGTTTAATATCACTTTTTGGGTGTAACATGTTTCCATATACAAAAATCACAAACACTTAAACTTTATGAAACGCACAAACAATCCTATACACATGACTACTTGAATCGTATACTTGTTGCTTGTCTGGGGATAAACGTTGTGCTGTGCTTTAGTCATTAACTATTTTTAGCCTTGTTTGACATGCTTAGCGCTATAGGAATTCACGCATCCACCTCCATCGCTTTACACGTGAGGTCATGTTAAAACATCGTGATTGCGTTACTGGTTTGATTATTAGCATTGCATGCCTTGATATTGCTCTTGTATAGATTTAGTTGCCATGAGGATTGTTAAAACTTTATTCGTATACGTATGCTATGCTTAAACTTGTGTACTCGCCTTTGCTTTTGCATTGACTTTATTTTAAAACATGTTACAGGTTGAAGGAGATGACGCTATGAAAACAATATAGCAAGGACTAGATACACACAAATTAGACGTTAGGTTTAATGTCGACGTATCAATTTTGTTATAACATTGCAAATGTTAGATTGTTCTTTGTTTTGTTACATTGATGTATTTGACAATTCTTATGAAATGAAATATGGTTTAATTAATTATTGTCACTTAATAATGTTGTGAGCAATGAGCAATCTCGTTTTCGTCTCATCCCGATGTTTCCGCCATCGGTTGGGGTGTTACAATTTGGGTCAACAAAAGTTGGCGAGTGAACCTTGATAAAACATTTTAAATAATTGAATTATATTGTTGTTAAACAAAAATTGTGCATGAATCATATGTGAGCAGATGTGAATATATATAACCAATCACAAACCACATTATGATGAACATATGACATGATGAGTGATGTACTTGAGATCAAGGCTCAATCAAACGGAGCCGATCTAATGAGGCACCTGATGCTCAACCCGTATCCCACGAGAAACTGATGGGCTTAATGAAATGATTGCACTGAAATGATAAAATGTAACCACACATAATCACACAACAACTATACACATTTGATCACGAGATGATATTAGCACAAGTGTTTAAATAAATAATAAAAATATACGACACATGATACACCCCAAAACATGATTAAAAAGGGGAATTCATAGAGATTCACTCACAGTGGGTGCGTGTTCTTGATTGGAGATGAGAGCGCACAAGTTGAGAATTTAACCGATGAAGGAGTACTAACCTAAAATAATAACGCGATAACTCGATAAATAAATAAATTAATATTTCGGTTAAAAACCTTTGTTTAGATTTTTAGGTTATTTTTGTGATTTTTATTGAACACTCTTGAAATTATATATTTTAAGCATTTTAATTACTTTTCTTTTAATACAAAACCATAGAATAAAATTAAACAAAATAAAAATAAAAATAAAAATAATATAATATAAAAAAGGCTTGTCAGACTGACAAGCTGTCAGACCGGTTTGATATGGAATTAGCATGCGTGTGTTGAGACTCGAACTCGTGACCTCTCGGTTGCGTTCACGCAGCTCTTCCAACTGAGCTATGTGTCTAACCCGAAAGAAACCTGATTTTAATTATTCTTATACACAGTTCATTCAAATTTGATTAAATGTAAAAAGGATTTTAAATGATCAGACCGGTGTGAGCCAAGGGTCTCGAACCCGAGACCTTGGATGTGTTTTGCACCCAGCCCAACCAACTGAGCTGGGTGTCTAACCCGATGAAACTTGTTTTCTTACTATCTTTATATACATACTACGGCTAGGTTTCATTTAACAAAACAAAACAGTGATACGGTAGAGAATCAGATTCGAACCGGGGACATGTATGTGTGTTTGCACACAGTCCACCACTAGACTGTGTGTCTAACCTATTTGAAACAACCGGTTTTAATTACGTAAAACACTTAACCCCCCCCCCCCCTTCGTCTTCTTCATTTTAAATTTAAGCCGAAACTTATACCCTGCCTGAAACAGTCTGATTCAATTCTGATTTTGCTATCAATCGACTGCACGTAATGTTTATCAATTGAAACTCAAAAGGTATAACAAGGAGAACTACCGTATGACGGAGCCGGTGGTGGTACAGTTTCCGGCGACCTGCTGCGCTCCGGCGAGTGATAGCTTCCGATGACGGGGGAATTCAAGAATGAGAGCAGAGATTACAAAGGTAAGAAGCGAGCTTGCAATGCCCAGCATTGGGGTATTTATAGGAGAGTTGCGATTTCGATTACCGAATAAGATTTCGGGATCAATTAAGGTTGGCGCGTCTTGATTTGAGTTTGCTAAAAATAACCATTGACAGTTGTCGGAAAGATTTGAAAGAAGGAAAGGCGCGTTTGAAGATTTGCGATGATTCCGGTTATGGTTGCAGGTTTCCCGCCCGGCTGTGTATATATATTGTTACATGGGATCTAATACATCATGTGTGTGCAGCGTAGTGGTGTTTGGTGCGTGTGACTACCCGGGCGACTCGGGTTCGATTCCCGGTTTACCCCTTTTTGGTGTTTTTATTTTATTTTATTAATTTGCTAAATCTATTTTTAATTATATGATATTATTAATTATAAATTGATTAATTATTTTATTATGTCATTAAGATTATTAGTTATGTATATATAATTCTAATATTTTAAACAAAAATAAAAAAAAACTAGAAATAACATAAATAATACACTTGATTAATAAAAATGGTGCGGGTTTTTGAAACCCGTTTTACACAGATGTTACAGCCAATTGAATCATACAGAATTCATGGACCGTAAGCTACGGTCCTGACCGTAACTTACGGTCAGCTTCAGTGAGGTGTAGGGGGACCGGGTTGGGCATTATTTGAACCAACATATGCATTAAATCAAGTAGGTCAATGAGTTAAACCCATGCTCCAATATCTTATATCAGATTTCATCATCTCTTTACACCACAAATTTATTATATTCTTCTTCTTCTTCCTCAACACATTCAAAGTCCCCATAACCACCTTCATCTCCAACTTTCTGGTTTCTCAACCAAATCGATTGATTCAAGAGTCTACTTTGCTTAATTTTTCAAGAGGAACACAACCTCTATCTCGGGTCTTCCGAAAACCAACAGATTTTTGTGAATCGGGCCGACTATGAAGAACCCTAAAATTCAATTTTGGGGCTTTTTGTTCAACCTAAAACCAAGCAATCCGAGCGTTGTTTAAGCATCCTAAGTGATAAAGGTATGATTTTATCCCAATTTTGCTTTTGTTGGAAGGCGTTAAGGTACAGTTGTTCAACTTATGCTTGATGTTACTTGTTTAGTTATGTAATATTTGAGTAAGTGCGTATTGAGTTATGAACTTGTGATGTTACCTTGATTACCAAACTACAAAGAGGGTGGGGTATGGATGTGAGCTTAGATGAAGGTTATGGCTCCTGGGTATGGTAGGGAGTTTGTTTAAAGGTCATTGAATGCAAAGAACTCTGATTTTGTTAATAAACTTTTGTGAGTTGAATCTATTGGGAAATAAACTCACAAGTTAAACAAGTTTAGCCATAACATAGAACAAGTGTGGGGAGGTTCACGGGGTTACACACTTGTGCTTGGTTGTTTTGTGACTTAAAGTACACTAACTGGTCTCTATGTTTGTTTTTGGATATGTGTGTAGATGGTGCGAGAACGAAGAGCAGGGAAAGAGAAGGCAGTGGAACCGTCTGCAGCTGCTCCAACTAAGTCAAAGAGAAGAAGAGGGATGAGAGTAGAAATCCAAGAGGAAGAGATGGAGGAAGCACAAGAAGTTCGATACGGTCATGGTGATGTTCCATACAGAATGACATGGACTAAAGGTCCCCTTAATAAGCAAGCTGAGTTATTTTATGCAAAGATGGGGGATGACCACTCTGTCAAAGATAATACATGTTTTGAGAAGGTCATCTACAAACCAGATCTTAGGGCGTTGGGATTCTACGAGAAATTGGTAGCGCTTGGTTGGGAGGTAATATTAGACTTCTGGGGTAATGACAAGGGGGACGTGTCATCAAAAGTGTGATGGCTTGGTTGAGTACGTTAGAGAAGGATGATGGGAAAAATCCTCCGAGGACCGTCACGCTCACTGGAACGATCAATGGGAAGCAGGCTACTATGTCTTTAGCTACATTGAAGCAAGTGGCTAAGTTCGATTCAAAAGTTGAGAATTTCTATCATCTAGTTAATGAAAATGATTACTTTAATGAACAGAAAAACCTAGTCAGGGAAAGCTTGATGTATACAGAATTGTTTTTGCTGAACAAAGGGGTTGAGATGAAGCGTGATAATTTGAAGCCGCTTGTGAGGGTATTGTTGAGTTTTGTGATATCGAACGTGGCTCCGCAGTTGGGAGATAGAGTCGCGATAAGGAAATGGGAGCTTCCAGTCCTTTATGCTATCATGACTGGTCAACCTCATCTCTCGTTTCTGACAGCTGGTTATGCTGCATATCTGGCAGGGTAGAAATGCAAAGTTACAAAAAATAATACCTCTTGCTAGATTGATCAGTGCACTGCTGGAAAAGCAAGGGGCGTTGATGCCATCGGAGTATCCATTTACCAAGCCGCATGCCATTTTCTCCATCGCTGATATGTGCAGAAGTGACCGTATTTCATATAAGGAAACAAAATTATGGCACAAAATTGTATACGGAGATGGGGCAAAAGTGAAGGTGTTGCAATGGGGGAAAACAGCTCCCCAGTAGGGTGAGATGGATGATCTCGACTCTAGTGATGAAGAGTTAATAAGACGGAGGCGAGAGGCTGGATTAGAATAGGTGAGGGGTCAAGTAGACAACCTGAAGAACAGAGGCAGTTAACTCATTCTTGGGGGTATTTAATGATGAGACACAAGTATTTGTCGACAGCCGGCGACCATCAGATTATGGTGACTGGGAAGCGTCGCAGCGAGCTATTTATGATCAGGGGTCAAGGCAGGATATTGAGAGGGATCGGCAACACAGGGGACTGATGGATTATATGGCTCGAACGGAGAGGATGCGGCATATTGAGTCACAAATGGAGCTTAATATGAGGGCTTATGATGAGAATCAGACCCGGAGACACATGGATTATTATCAAGAGGTCCCATATGTTGAAAATCCACCTCATGTGGATTACAGTCAGGAGCCGCCATATCAGCCAGGTATGCCTAGACACCCGATGCCTCAAGTTCATGGGTCAATGTGGTTACCACGGGAATACATGAAACCACATTTTCAGAGCTCGTATCCATACCAATCACCGCCGTATGAGTATCCAGTGCAGCAGCAGCCACAATCATCATCACAACAACAAGATGCACCAGAAGGAGGCTTGGCAGATATTTTTAACATGAGTGCATTTTATGAGCATTTGGGGGGTTATTGTGGTGGGCCATCGGGTCCGCCATACCAATGAAGCACTCGTTGATCCTCCGCATAGATCAGGTCCATGTGCTTGATCTTGTTTATTATTTAAGACAATTTTATTTTTTTATTTGGTGGTGTTAAATTTTATTTGTTTAAGGAATGGTTTTGTTAGTTGTGATAGGGATTAGTCGCTATTGGGATGTTTGGTTGGTATTCTCGGGTTATTTTTAAAAGCACCATACATTGGGGACTATGTATCCCAAGTGTGGGGATGTGAAAATCTGGGAAGGAATTGGTGGTTAAAAGTTTGAAGAGATTTAAAGTCATGGAAATCGATGAAAATGAAAAACTGAAAATTTTTTAATTTTTTTTTAAAAATTTTCACGCTTTAAGTATGCTAATTGGTTATGAAAACCTAAGGTTTCAATCACTAATGGGTCCCTTGCCGGTAGTAAACTAACATAGTCCCTTGTCATGGTTGTCCCTTTAAGTTTCATGAGAGTAGGTCTGGCAAATGTTTTTAGAGAAAGGAGATGGAAAGAGATGTCTATTTAGGGTAACATGCTTTAGATTGCATATGCTACGTGTCGTTAACCCTTTACCCTTTCTTGGTGAGATCGTTGAGCCTGTAGAACTAATAGAATGGTTTATAATATGAATTTATTTGTTGAGAGCAGGCCATATGTTATTCTGTATTGGAACTTGTGTGATTTGATACATGCTGAGATTGTGGATTTGACATGTGCACGTAAATGATAAAGGCATTAGGATTTACTTTACACTCGTAGTGTGGTTTATATGTTTACCCAACAATCATCCTTAGTGGCCCAGTTGAGCCTATCCACCATTCATTTGTCCACCTAATGTGAACTGTGTTAATACCGACCGTGAATGACAAAGTTACGAAGTTGAAAATGAAAAGGAAAAAAGAAAAGAAAAAAAAGAAAATGAGAAAAAAGAGAGTTTTTGTGAATACTGTTTATACTGTCTTGGGTAGAAACCAACTCAAATGTGTGAGTCGTTATGTATGAAAATAAATTTGTCACGGTTTGGTTGTCTGTTTGTTAGCCACATATATAAAAAAAGAAGCTGAAAATTTTCCTACCCTTAGCCTAAACCCTAAACCCAAAAAGTCCTTTTGATATGTGCCGTGTTACATGTTACATTGGAAGTGTGATTGTTATACAAGTTTATGATTGAAGAATTTCATGTTTGGTTTATGAGTGTATACACACTAGCACATCACATGCTAGTCCAAATATTTAAGCCGAGAGGAGAGTATCTTGTGAGGGGCGTTTAGCATGTGTTCGAATTGTAAGCATGCTAGTTTTAGATAGACAAGTCTTAAGTTTTGAAATTGCATTAACTGCTTGTCAGATTGTCAATCTTGATTGTGTTAGTCTATGGGACGGGTATGACTTGGGAACTTATATTGTTGAATCGGTTAAGGGATTTATTGTTATTATTATTGTGGTGAGTAATTCCGGATTAGTTTGCTTGAGGACAATCAAAGGTAAGTGTGGGAATGTGATGGAGAAGGTGAAACCCGAGCGTTAATGATCTTTTCTTATGCTTTTTAGTTTGTTTTGAGTGATTATATGCGTTGGATGAGATAACTATGAGAACTGGTGGTTTTACAGGTTAATCACTTAATTTGGTAAGGTTAAGAAGGTTAGAGATGATACAGAACAAACAAGGATGTTTATCGGAAGACATCACTAATCGGGACTTATTCGGGTTGGAAAATGACTTGGAGCTGCAAGAAACAAGAAAGAATGAAGTCTAGGGGCCTTTGAGTTATTAAAGGAAAGTTAATATGTGAAAGAATAAGAGATTGATGAATCTCGACGTAGGTTACAGTCCACTGGCCGTAGCCTACGGTTCAACATTGTGAGCAACAGGAATTCCAGCAGGTCTTTACCGTAACCTACGGTGGGTGACTGTAGGTTATGCTCAGGTGTCACAAACCCAACAAAGACCTTGGACCGTAGTTTACGGTCTGGAACCATATCTTACAGTTCGGCGTACGGAAAAAACGTGCGTATTGTTGTGCAAGGTATATTAGGGTTTCTTTTTACTTTCGAAGGGGATTTTTCACTTCAAGGATGAATATTGGACTTCTAGGGCACTCAAGTTCAAGGCTTTTCATCATCAATCATCATTGTTTCCACAAAATCAAACATCGTAATCATGAACTCATCGATCTCTCAAGCTTTTGAAGACTGTTTGTGCGAGATGAGCGGTTAGTTTTCTTATGGTTTCCTCCGGATGGAGGGTTTGTGTAAGTTGGATACTTTTATGTGTTTTTGACAATTGTATGAACTCGATGATCTAAGCATTCGATGCTTTTCACCTTTGATTTGATTAATTGATTGTAATCGGTTTCATTTTATTAAACATTAATCTTTAATCATTCAATTCCCAAGAGTTCTAATAATCAGGATATATTTGAGGTGGGATTAGGGTTAGTAATTGTGATTGATGTTCATTTGATAACCTTCTGTTATGTATTGACCGGAGTACTTAGTCTGTGAACATCACAATTGGCTAATTAGGTTAACACTTATGTCTATGTAAGTGTTTAGATCAAACACATAATTGAATCTATCTACAAATATGAAATTCGGATGAACCACTGTTTCTCATATTGATGAAAATCTCAAATTTTAGTTTGTCTAATTTAGATAATCAACAAAATCCACAATCGAGTTTTCTTTTTCAGTAATAGATAATCATTACTTAACATTGCAACAATTTCCACAATCCTCCTCTGGTTTAATATCTGACTTATCCTATCTACATAGTTTAGCTGGTTTTTGCATGTTCTTCACGACAGACATCACCCTTCTGATTGCAAGTAAAACTACTGAAGTACCCTTACTTTTAAGTGTGACTTTTAACTGAGTTAGAGTTGTGGAGAAAACTGACGATAAAACCAGATAATCAGGAAGGAAAATGTTCGTTTTTAAATGATTGGAGCAGAATCGTTAAAACGACCAAACCATAGGGAGCAAAATAGAAGTTTACTCTTATTTTATTTTGAACGGCGAAGAATCTCACTTGTAAACTCACCCTGCTCGGGGCTATATTCAAGGTCGATTCCTCGATTGCCGTGAGACCGTACCCCATATGTGCGGGAACCGGATGGAATCCGTAAACCCTCACCCCGCCATGTTTGAACCCGGGTTAAAGGCCAAATTCGTCCCTCACCCAAATTTCCATCGAAATTGGCTCAAGCGAGAATCGAACTTGTGTCTCCACTAGGGTGGGCATGCCTCTTTAACACTAGACCAAATTCTTAGGACTTTTATTCTTTCTATTGAACGACAATTTACAAAAAAAAAAGACCAATGTTTTAATACCAGTATGAACCGACTGGTTAAACCAGATACCAGACCCGGGTCTGGTACGATAAAGGTCAGTAAAATCATAATACAGTATGTCTTATGTACCGGCGGTAAATCCAGTTATACCGGTTTTAAACCGTTGAACCGGTTTGCATTATCTTAAAATTTGTTTTCTAAAATTTTAATAAAATACGATATTAAGATAATATTGACATTCCATATTTACTGTAATTAACCTAATGCTATTCCAATATCCCAACAATATTGATAGTGTTACCCACCTTGCTCAATAAAATATTGTTTATAAGTAAGTAATGTTAATTCTCGTGAACTTCAAGGTGCAGAGTAAAATAATACACTGTGAAAAACTAAAGAAATTTAAAAACTTTTTACTTAGTATAAACATTGAAAGTTTCACCAACACATCCAACTTGTTTAAATGAATGTGTTCGACTTAAAGTATTATTCTGATTCTTTAAAGTGAACCAGTCAAGATTATATTAGCAACTAAAAAGTTGTTGTCAGAATATTGATTACTGTCATTAATATAAACTTATTCAAAAGGTGGCACCTTAAAACCAAACAAAAAACTCAAATATTGGTAAGTTTAAAAAAAAGTACTAAAAACAAATTGTACAAGACTAAATGTTGCGTTGGCGCTTTTCATTAGCTGCAACTATGGTTCACTCATATATCCATGTATCTTCCCTTCACGCCCTTTTATCTCTCCCACGCTCAAGCCCTTGTCGTCTCCATTTCAGCGTGTAGCAACCCAAGCAGGTGAGGTGGCACAGAACGTGAATCCGCAACGTTTATCCTAACAACTCAGATCTAACACAACTACACACAAGTACAGTACACAAACTTCTAGCTATAACCTGACATCATATTAACATAATATTCATTCAAACCAACATGCTAGGTCAACGAAAAAATGTTTCTAAATATCAAAAAATAAAGCTACCACTGACCTGAGCTTTGTTTAGAAACATGCCCGAGCTCGTTCGAACCTCACTCTCAATACTCTTACCAGATTCATTGTCAGCAACCATGGATTTCTCGAGATCATATTAAGATTCATTGTCAGCAACCATCAATTTCTCAAGCTTATCCTTGACCTAATCACAAATCAGTATCAAAATCAATGACTTAATGGTTCGTTTGGAACTTGAATTGTCACGGTTTTCTTCAGTTATCCCTTACCTTATAACCCAAATTTGATTAATTTAACCCTAAACTATTAAAACTCGTAATCACAGTCCCTTTACCCAAATCATATATAAAAAAACTCACCGAGATTTCACAAGCCGCTGACTTTTCTACACAGAAAATACCAATACAGTTGGATTAAAATTAAAGACAAAAAAAAAAGAATGAATTATTAAATACCCACCAGCTGAATAAGATGATCACACTCTGCACCAAATACCCTTATAGTGTATAAATGAACCCTTACTTGTATAAATAAACAAATACCCTTTTGTTTGATTATATTAGCAACTAAAAAGTTGTTGTCAGAATATTGATTACTGTCATTAATATAAACTTATTCAAAAGGTGGCACCTTAAAACCAAACAAAAAACTCAAATATTGGTAAGTTTAAAAAAAGTACTAAAAACAAATTGTACAAGACTAAATGTTGCGTTGGCGCTTTTCATTAGCTGCAACTATGGTTCACTCATATATCCATGTATCTTCCCTTCACGCCCTTTTATCTCTCCCACGCTCAAGCCCTTGTCGTCTCCATTTCAGCGTGTAGCAACCAAGCAGGTGAGGTGGCACAGAACGTGAATCCGCAACGTTTATCCTAACAACTCAGATCTAACACAACTACACACCAAGTACAGTACACAAACTTCTAGCTATAACCTGACATCATATTAACATAATATTCATTCAAACCAACATGCTAGGTCAACGAAAAAATGTTTCTAAATATCAAAAAAAAAGCTACCACTGACCTGAGCTTTGTTTTAAAAAACATGCCCGAGCTCGTTCGAACCTCACTCTCAATACTCTTACCAGATTCATTGTCAGCAACCATGGATTTCTCGAGATCATATTAAGATTCATTGTCAGCAACCATCAATTTCTCAAGCTATCCTTGACCTAATCACAAATCAGTATCAAAATCAATGACTTAATGGTTCGTTTGGAACTTGAATTGTCACGGTTTTCTTCAGTTATCCCTTACCTTATAACCCAAATTTGATTAATTTAACCCTAAACTATTAAAACTAGTAATCACAGTCCCTTTACCCAAATCATATATAAAAAAACTCACCGAGATTTCACAAGCCGCTGACTTTTCTACACAGAAAATACCAATACAGTTGGATTAAAATTAAAGACAAAAAAAAAAGAATGAATTATTAAATACCCACCAGCTGAATAAGATGATCACACTCTGCACCAAATACCCTTATAGTTATAAATGAACCCTTACTTGTATAAATAAACAAATACCCTTTTGTTTGATTATATTAGCAACTAAAAAGTTGTTGTCAGAATATTGATTACTGTCATTAATATAAACTTATTCAAAAGGTGGCACCTTAAAACAAAACAAAAAACTCAAATATTGGTAAGTTTAAAAAAAAGTACTAAAAACAAATTGTACAAGACTAAATGTTGCGTTGGCGCTTTTCATTAGCTGCAACTATGGTTCACTCATATATCCATGTATCTTCCCTTCACGCCCTTTTATCTCTCCCACGCTCAAGCCCTTGTCGTCTCCATTTCAGCGTGTAGCAACCAAGCAGGTGAGGTGGCACAGAACGTGAATCCGCAACGTTTATCCTAACAACTCAGATCTAACACAACTACACACAAGTACAGTACACAAACTTCTAGCTAAACCTGACATCATATTAACATAATATTCATTCAAACCAACATGCTAGGTCAACGAAAAAATGTTTCTAAATATCAAAAAATAAAGCTACCACTGACCAGAGCTTTGTTTAGAAACATGCTCCGAGCTCGTTCGAACCTCACTCTCAATACTCTTACCAGATTCATTGTCAGCAACCATGGATTTCTCGAGATCATATTAAGATTCATTGTCAGCAACCATCAATTTCTCAAGCTTATCCTTGACCTAATCACAAATCAGTATCAAAATCAATGACTTAATGGTTCGTTTGGAACTTGAATTGTCCACGTTTTCTTCAGTTATCCCTTACCTTATAACCCAAATTTGATTAATTTAACCCTAAACTATTAAAACTCGTAATCACAGTCCCTTTACCCAAATCATATATAAAAAAACTCACCGAGATTTCACAAGCCGCTGACTTTTCTACACAGAAAATACCAATACAGTTGGATTAAAATTAAAGACAAAAAAAAAGAATGAATTATTAAATACCCACCAGCTGAATAAGATGATCACACTCTGCACCAAATACCCTTATAGTGTAAAATGAACCCTTACTTGTATAAATAAACAAATACCCTTTTGTTTGATTATATTAGCAACTAAAAAGTTGTTGTCAGAATATTGATTACTGTCATTAATATAAACTTATTCAAAAGGTGGCACCTTAAAACCAAACAAAAAACTCAAATATTGGTAAGTTTAAAAAAAAGTACTAAAAACAAATTGTACAAGACTAAATGTTGCGTTGGCGCTTTTCTTAGCTGCAACTATGGTTCACTCATATATCCATGTATCTTCCCTTCACACCCTTTTATCTCTCCCACGCTCAAGCCCTTGTCGTCTCCATTTCAGCGTGTAGCAACCAAGCAGGTGAGGTGGCACAGAACGTGAATCCGCAACGTTTATCCTAACAACTCAGATCTAACACAACTACACACAAGTACAGTACACAAACTTCTAGCTATAACCTGACATCATATAACATAATATTCATTCAAACCAACATGCTAGGTCAACGAAAAAATGTTTCTAAATATCAAAAATAAAGCTACCACTGACCTGAGCTTTGTTTAGAAACATGCCCGAGCTCGTTCGAACCTCACTCTCAATACTCTTACCAGATTCATTGTCAGCAACCATGGATTTCTCGAGATCATATTAAGATTCATTGTCAGCAACCATCAATTTCTCAAGCTCATCCTTGACCTAATCACAAATCAGTATCAAAATCAATGACTTAATGGTTCGTTTGGAACTTGAATTGTCACGTTTTCTTCAGTTATCCCTTACCTTATAACCCAAATTTGATTAATTTAACCCTAAACTATTAAAACTCGTAATCACAGTCCCTTTACCCAAATCATTATATAAAAAAACTCACCGAGATTTCACAAGCCGCTGACTTTTCTACACAGAAAATACCATACAGTTGGATTAAAATTAAAGACAAAAAAAAAAGAATGAATTATTAAATACCCACCAGCTGAATAAGATGATCACACTCTGCACCAAATACCCTTATAGTGTATAAATGAACCCTTACTTGTATAAATAAACAAATACCCTTTTGTTTGATTATATTAGCAACTAAAAAGTTGTTGTCAGAATATTGATTACTGTCATTAATAAACTTATTCAAAAGGTGGCACCTTAAAACAAAACAAAAAACTCAAATATTGGTAAGTTTAAAAAAAAGTACTAAAAACAAATTGTACAAGACTAAATGTTGCGTTGGCGCTTTTCATTAGCTGCAACTATGGTTCACTCATATATCCATGTATCTTCCTTCACGCCTTTTATCTCTCCCACGCTCAAGCCTTGTCGTCTCCATTTCAGCGTGTAGCAACCAAGCAGGTGAGGTGGCACAGAACGTGAATCCGCAACGTTTATCCTAACAACTCAGATCTAACACAACTACACACAAGTACAGTACACAAACTTCTAGCTATAACCTGACATCATATAACATAATATTCATTCAAACCAACATGCTAGGTCAACGAAAAAATGTTTCTAAATATCAAAAATAAAGCTACCACTGACCTGAGCTTGTTTAGAAACATGCCGAGCTCGTTCGAACCTCCTCTCAATACTCTTACAGATTCATTGTCAGCAACCATGGATTTCTCGAGATATATTAAGATTCATTGTCAGCAACCATCAATTTCTCAAGCTTATCCTTGACTAATCACAAATCAGTATCAAAATCAATGACTTAATGGTTCGTTGGAACTTGAATTGCACAGTTTCTTCAGTTATCCTTACCTTATAACCCAAATTTGATTAATTTAACCCTAAACTATTAAACTGTAATCACAGTCCCTTTACCAAATTATATATAAAAAAAACCAGTTTCACAGCCCTGCTTTTCTACACAGAAAATACAATACAGTTGATTAAAATTAAAGACAAAAAAAAAAGAATGAATTATTAAATACCACAGCTGAATAAGATGATCAACTTGCCCAAATACCCTAAGTGTATAAATGAACCACTTGTAAAAAACAAATACCCTTTTGTTTGATTATTTAAACTAAAAAAGTTGTTTCAGAATATGATTACTGTCATTAATATAACTTATTCAAAAGTGGCACCTTAAAACAAACAAAAAACTCAAATATTGGTAAGTTTAAAAAAAAGTACTAAAAACAAATTGTACAAGACTAAATGTTGCGTTGGCGCTTTTCATTAGCTGCAACTATGGTTCACTCATATATCCATGTATCTTCCCTTCACGCCCTTTTATCTCTCCCACGCTCAAGCCCTTGTCGTCTCCATTTCAGCGTGTAGCAACCAAGCAGGTGAGGTGGCACAGAACGTGAATCCGCAACGTTTATCCTAACAACTCAGATCTAACACAACTACACACAAGTACAGTACACAACTTCTAGCTATAACCTGACATCATATAACATAATATTCATTCAAACCAACATGCTAGGTCAACGAAAAATGTTTCTAAATATCAAAAAATAAAGCTACCACTGACCTGAGCTTTGTTTAGAAACATGCCCGAGCTCGTTCGAACCTCACTCTCAATACTCTTACCGATTCATTGTCAGCAACCATGGATTTCTCGAGATCATATTAAGATTCATTGTCAGCAACCATCAATTTCTCAAGCTATCCTTGACCTAATCACAAATCAGTATCAAAATCAATGACTTAATGGGTCGTTTGGAACTTGAATTGTCACGGTTTTCTTCAGTTATCCCTTACCTTATAACCCAAATTTGATTAATTTAACCCTAAACTATTAAAACTCGTAATCACAGTCCCTTTACCCAAATCATATATAAAAAAACTCACCGAGATTTCACAAGCCGCTGACTTTTCTACACAGAAAATACCAATACAGTTGGATTAAAATTAAAGACAAAAAAAAAAGAATGAATTATTAAATACCCACCAGCTGAATAAGATGATCACACTCTGCACCAAATACCCTTATAGTGTATAAATGAACCCTTACTTGTATAAATAAACAAATACCCTTTTGTTTGATTATATTAGCAACTAAAAAGTTGTTGTCAGAATATTGATTACTGTCATTAATATAAAACTTATTCAAAAGGTGGCACCTTAAAACAAAACAAAAAACTCAAATATTGGTAAGTTTAAAAAAAAGTACTAAAAACAAATTGTACAAGACTAAATGTTGCGTTGGCGCTTTTCATTAGCTGCAACTATGGTTCACTCATATATCCATGTATCTTCCCTTCACGCCCTTTTATCTCTCCCACGCTCAAGCCCTTGTCGTCTCCATTTCAGCGTGTAGCAACCAAGCAGGTGAGGTGGCACAGAACGTGAATCCGCAACGTTTATCCTAACAACTCAGATCTAACACAACTACACACAAGTACAGTACACAAACTTCTAGCTATAACCTGACATCATATAACATAATATTCATTCAAACCAACATGCTAGGTCAACGAAAAAATGTTTCTAAATATCAAAAAATAAAGCTACCACTGACCTGAGCTTTGTTTAGAAACATGCCCGAGCTCGTTCGAACCTCACTCTCAATACTCTTACCAGATTCATTGTCAGCAACCATGGATTTCTCGAGATCATATTAAGATTCATTGTCAGCAACCATCAATTTCTCAAGCTTATCCTTGACCTAATCACAAATCAGTATCAAAATCAATGACTTAATGGGTCGTTTGGAACTTGAATTGTCACGGTTTTCTTCAGTTATCCCTTACCTTATAACCCAAATTTGATTAATTTAACCCTAAACTATTAAAACTCGTAATCACAGTCCCTTTACCCAAATCATATATAAAAAAACTCACCGAGATTTCACAAGCCGCTGACTTTTCTACACAGAAAATACCAATACAGTTGGATTAAAATTAAAGACAAAAAAAAAAGAATGAATTATTAAATACCCACCAGCTGAATAAGATGATCACACTCTGCACCAAATACCCTTATAGTGTATAAATGAACCCTTACTTGTATAAATAAACAAATACCCTTTTGTTTGATTATATTAGCAACTAAAAAGTTGTTGTCAGAATATTGATTACTGTCATTAATATAAACTTATTCAAAAGGTGGCACCTTAAAACAAAACAAAAAACTCAAATATTGGTAAGTTTAAAAAAAAGTACTAAAAACAAATTGTACAAGACTAAATGTTGCGTTGGCGCTTTTCATTAGCTGCAACTATGGTTCACTCATATATCCATGTATCTTCCCTTCACGCCCTTTTATCTCTCCCACGCTCAAGCCCTTGTCGTCTCCATTTCAGCGTGTAGCAACCAAGCAGGTGAGGTGGCACAGAACGTGAATCCGCAACGTTTATCCTAACAACTCAGATCTAACACAACTACACACAAGTACAGTACACAAACTTCTAGCTATAACCTGACATCATATTAACATAATATTCATTCAAACCAACATGCTAGGTCAACGAAAAAATGTTTCTAAATATCAAAAAATAAAAGCTACCACTGACCTGAGCTTTGTTAAGAAACATGCCCGAGCTCGTTCGAACCTCACTCTCAATACTCTTACCAGATTCATTGTCAGCAACCATGGATTTCTCGAGATCATATTAAGATTCATTGTCAGCAACCATCAATTTCTCAAGCTTATCCTTGACCTAATCACAAATCAGTATCAAAATCAATGACTTAATGGGTCGTTTGGAACTTGAATTGTCTCGGTTTTCTTCAGTTATCCCTTACCTTATAACCCAAATTTGATTAATTTAACCCTAAACTATTAAAACTCGTAATCACAGTCCCTTTACCCAAATCATATATAAAAAAACTCACCGAGATTTCACAAGCCGCTGACTTTTCTACACAGAAAATACCAATACAGTTGGATTAAAATTAAAGACAAAAAAAAAGAATGAATTATTAAATACCCACCAGCTGAATAAGATGATCACACTCTGCACCAAATACCCTTATAGTGTATAAATGAACCTGGTCAATCGAGCTAAGGTGACCCGAGCCTAACCAAGTTGGCTTGGTTTGTAAGGGAGCCTATCCCCAACTCAAATATTCAGCCAAGTTAAAAATTGGTTTAAGGGCTCATTTCGAGCTAACGCTGGCTCGAGCAAATGTTTATTGGTTAAATTTAAAAGAAAATATGTAAATAAATCTGAGGCATCTTGGGTTAAATTTGAGCGAAGCTCAAGCTAATCATGGGTGAAGCAAATAAATAACGGATGAATTTGGGAGAAAATGTATAAATGAACCAAGTCGAGCCCCAACTCAAATACTAAGCTCCATTTAGAATTTGAGCCGAGCTCAAGGCTCAAGCAAATGATTAATGGTTGAACCTCAAAGAAAATGTATTAATAAATCTGGGTAAGTGAGCTAATGCGAGCAGAGCCGAATTGACTCGGTTTGTAAAGAAGCCTAGCCACGGATCAAATATTCAACTCGATTTAGAATTCGAAGTCGGTCTAAAATTCGAATCAAGCTCGAACTAGCCCTAGCTCGAGCAAATAATCAATGGTTGAATCCGTAACAAAATGTATAAAGGAATATGAGCAATCAAGCTAAAGCAAGCGACCTATCTTGCTCGGTTTAGTTGCACAAAATGCATCAGCCTCATAAGATTTCACCTTCTGTGCCTCCAACACCCCTATCTCCATGGTACATTTTGACGTTCCCCAACCCAAACACACTCCATGAACACGAAGTGAAGTATTGTGCTGCAAGACAAACAACTCAAAAAAACAAAATAAATTTCGTACCAAGCACATATACTACACTACTAAATAACCTTATACACACCAAACTCACAGTGAGCTCAAGTGCCCATTTATACTAATCAAGGGATGAGAAGGTGATGCCAAGTGTTAGCACAGGTGCTTAGAGCAAGATTAGTGGTAGATGAGGTGTCCAAAGGAGGTAGAGTGTTGCAAGATTTCGTGAAAGGTGGCAAGATGTGCAGCAGGCTGCTGCCACCCATTGTTTTGTTGTCGGCGCACCCCTCGCGGACTGCAAAGGGTTAAGCCTTACAATTCGCAAGGACTGCAAACGCGCAACAAATTTGAACCAACTTGTGGACAGCAGAGAGGTTATGCGTTGCGGTCTGCAAGTGACAACCAGTGGTCAGAATTTTGCTCTTTTTCACACTTTCAGCCCTTCAACTTTGATGTTCGCCCTTTTTATCATTTTGTCCCTCTCTATCAACATATCTGATTTATATGGAGAGTTTTTGGACACGTGTTGATGCGTGGTCGAAAACCGGTGTTCTTTTATGTTTAAGTGTATGTTTTTACATAATTTTTGGTTTCGAATAGCCTACTTTTGATTGGAATTGTGTTTTGCAAGTCTAACGGAGTTTAAGGAGCTATTCGGGAGCTATACGGAGCATCGGGATGGAAAACGGGTCAACTGGGAATGTTAAATGAAGAAAACGGAAACCAAGAGTTGGGCATAGCATCACCGACGCCCATATGGGCCGTCAGTGACGCCCCTTGGTTATTCGCGTCGGCCAGAAACTCGCGTAGACAGCGTATTAAGGCGTCGGCAGAAAACGGAAAATCTTGAGGTCGTCGGGGACACTCCTTAAAATCTATTAGGCAGTCGACGACACCCTCCAGAAAGTAATATCACCGACTTTTGTTTGTTGAGTGTTTTGAACGAGTTATAACCCACTTTTTGGGTTTTTCAAATGGAGTTACGTAATTTTGAACCTAGAACACCATTCTTGGAACCATTTCCAATCCATCGAATCATCCCAAATCACCATTCCTTAATCCATCCTAAACCTAATCCACCATCATCACCATCATTCCACCGATTCATTCATCATCACCATCAAACCCAAACCCTAACCATCATCAAGCTTCAAGATGTTCGTGTTCGAGTCTCAATCATGCGTTCATCACGTTTCATTCGTCATGAGCGGCTAATTCTTGCAGGTTTCACCCCGTTGTATACTTTTGTAAGGATATCTAGGGTTTGCCATCTGTTTAATATTTGGTTTGTGACAAATTGAATTACATTTGAATCATTAGATAATTGTCTTATGTTTGCATTGAATTTAAGAATTGTCGAGTGAGTTATGAAATTTGACTTTGTGAAACGAATATGCGTATTTATGCCTTGTCTTTGGATAGGATTTGCTTGTCCGAGGTAACGAAGTGCATTGTGGTCCGTTGTCTATGACGTTGATAGCAATAGGCACCTAAGCCCTGTGATTCTAAAACCGTTAATGGACTAATTCGATTGAACCAAATTAAAACGTGTAGTAACCCTAGGTCCTACAATTGTTGAACCGGATGTAAACCCTATTCTCAAATATTGTTTAAAATCATTAATTTTCTTGCAACTATTCAAGTTTTCAGCAGTTAAATGATGTCGATTTAATCCGACATCCCTTTTCAAATAAAGAAATTAACAATTTAGCAAGCTTCATAAAAGTGACATTCTTTCAAATCAATCTTGTTCGCACGCAAACCACAAAGTCTTCGTGGATTGACCCCGCACTACCACTAACTCACAGTTAAGGGTAAATCGGGTTTATAAATATTATCTTTGACCGGGGCACGAGAATCCAATCACGTGTCACGCTAAGATTCAATATAAATATTCGGGTTGTTAGAGTGGGATATCAATAATTTAATATCATGCTAAATTTATATACATAGCAATTTAACACTAACAATTTAGTATACTCTCCTACCATTAACAAATTAACCTTTTGCAACTTGCAAAACACTAACAATTGTAGCAAGTAGGAACTGACTAAGACTTAAAACACTAACTAACAATTAAGACTTAAAACACTAATAGCAGCAATAAGAAGAAAGACGAATGGTAGAAATAAGAAGAAAGGTACTGACGTCGGGAAAGTCGATGATATATTGGTCAAGAATCAGTTCAATACCTGTCAAACATCGGTCAATATCACTGATATTATTGGTACCGATATTTTGAGCGATATTTTGCACCGTTATCTCGATAAGGGACCGATAACTGATATATCACTGATATATCGGTGATATATCGGGATGTTAACTACATAGCTCACACTAAACATACCCCCTACACGTCTTGAAACAAATATACTAAATGAAAAATTAACAAGGAGATTCCTAACTTTTAGATTGTCGTTTGCTCCCTACCTTGTATTACTGTCATTTGCCTCCTACCTTGTATGTATTACTAGTAAAGGTTGTCTGGTGGAGTTCAAAACAACAATAGAAGAAGTAACCTTGGAACCTACACAGAAAAAGCAGTTCTAAAATAGTGAAATTAAGCTAATGACGAAACAAATTCCTAAACCTACTGAGCCTGCATTTTTGTTGCAATGATTCTGATCGATAAAAAAATGATGGTGAAAAAAATATATATAACACTTCATCGAATGGCATGGTGTACCAAGATGACAACCTTGATGAATTAAGTTCAATGGGAGGGCGAGGTGAGGCAACAACGGCCAACCGATGAAAAAGAAGCCATTAATCCATGATTATCACTACATTTGTTTATCACTTCATCGAATGGCATGATGTACCAAGATGAAAACATTGTAGTGATAATCATGGATTAATGGATTAACGCTACCACTAATCCGTCTCGCTTAATGATTTGAAGGGTTTGGAATACTAAAACGTAGTGATGCCATATTCCGAAAAGTAGCAACTACTACCCTTAATCCATGATTATCAAGTTAAATGAAATTGTGTAAAGTTAAAAGTTTTCCGCTTTGAACTTGGCTCAGAATATATAATATCATCATAGCCCCTTAAAATAGTTTCAATAACACAAAATAAAACCGAAACTGTACCCGAATAGATTTCAAGGGTTCCGAATACTAAAATGTATAGATTTGAAGGGTTTCGAATACAAAAACGAATTATCATTATTGATGTTCAGATTTGTATTATCATCAAAGAGTAGACAGTTCAAAATGTATAGCTGCTGCTATCCTTGTTTAAATAATAACAACAATCAAATCGTATTAAACATAACAAACATCAGAAAGTCATTCATAGACAGTTCAAAATCAACATATCACAACTATAAAGAACGATAAAAAGTAAAACACATGATTAGACCCTAAAAATGTAATTGATTGATATATTGAAATTAAGAGAATCAGAAGAAAATTAACTATATCCAACAAATTAGATAAATAATAAATTCGTACCTTGGTGATGACGCTATTAGATTAGCTGGAAACATATATGCTTGAAGATGATGAAACCCTAGATACGAAAGGATGCAAATCAGACAATATACATCACAAAATCAACATAATGTTTAAGAAAAAGACATATACATGTTGATAGTAACAAATCCTGATCATACCTTGTTATTGAAGATTTCCAGTGATACGAATTAGAAATCGAATGAATGATGAAAACCAAACAAAACAAAAAAGATCAAGATCAAGATTCAACAATAAACATTGAGAAATTTAAATGTGATCTACAAATAAAACATATGATTACCTAACTCTGATGATGTTTGAGGAGGGATGCGAAGATAGGGATCTTTGGGTGAAACCCTAGAATGGGCGAAGAAACGCAATGCTTCGGGTTATAAGAGATTTATACCTCCACCTTTTCTTGACCCCCTTTTGCTAATCGGGTCTGCATGACCCGACTTATATTAATATTCTAGTTTGAGCGGGTTAACACTAAAAATAGGGGTGAGGTAGATATAGATATAGATAGATAAAAATGCTTTTAAAAAAATAAATATTTTACAAAAGAATAATTGATTTTAGATAAAACTATGATCATTTATATAAATTCTAATTAAGATTGGTTTATTTTTGAGATAAATTTGTATTTTGTGGAATTATAGGGTTAACTAGTAACTTGGTTGAACCGCCCGGTTCAATCCAGATTAACTGATTGAACCATTTTAGAGCCCAACTCCGTATGATCTAAAAGTCGGTTTTTAAACATTGAATAAAACCCATAACTTCTATTTGTTAACAATTTTTTTTGTGTTTTCTATTAAAAAGATAATATGTTTATTCTTCTTAGAGTAAACTACAATTTGCGTCCCTGATGAAAGCGTCCACTTCAACTTGCATCCCTAAAATGAAAAGTTTGCTTGTTGCGTCCCTGACTTATAAAAAATGCTACGATTTGAATTCCTCCGTTAAAATTTCGTTAGTCTGAGCATTAGGTCAAAGTGTAAAATGGTAACCTCACAAAATATTAAAAAAAGTAAGACCAAGAACAAATTCCAAATCTTACAAGAACAAGAATAAGAATAAAAACAAATTTAAACCAAACCCAAAATCTAAACCTAAACCCACAAATTCAAAAACAAGAAGAAAAATAAAAATTCAAGAATAACTTTCAGTCCACATCTACAGTTATCTTCGAGATCATAAGTATCCACGACTTCAAGTATCTTGTCATCTTCAATTAAATAACTTTACAACTTTGCACATCTTCATGTTCATAAAACAAGAATAGAGAACCCAAATCTACCCATCTGCATCAAAATGTTTCACAAAGAACACACCAAGAAGAGAACCTCATCATTTCACCAAGAACATCGTCGGTCACCTATTAGCCTTAACCTTACATCTCAGGCCGTTCACCACCACTCCAACTAACAGATCTAACTGTACCCACCATGACAACCAACTTCCACCTGCAACAACACCCTCCACCACTATCCACATCGTACCTTCATTCTTCACGATAGTTAACAATCCCCATAAAGAGAAAGAAAATCGGAGAAAAACAGTTTATTTAAGTTATTCTTCTACCTCGCCGCTATCTTTCACCGAAATATCCATACTACGGTGGCTGGAAAGGTTCGATTTTGAAAAGGGTTTTGATAATAAAATCAAAGCTTATTACAAGGTCTTGAATTTATTCGAGTTTCCATGATGGCGATCTGAGTCCATACAGTGTCAAAAATAGGAATAACGAAGAAATTGACAAAGGGGGCGTGGTGTTCAAAAACTTCGGCTCGTAGCTAAACTCGTCTTAAAATATGCTCGGTTGTAAACAAGCTGGCTCGGCTTGGCTCGTGAGTTGGCTCAAATTTTGTTTACTATATATTTTACATAAAGTATAGCCACAACTTTTTTGGCTTGAGATTTGATTAAAATAAACCACGGGACCAAAGTAATATTTTCAAAATAGAATATGATGAATCTAGTTTGAGTTGATATTTTCAAAATAGTCGTATGAAGCTAGTAAATGTTTCATTGCAGGTTAGTAGAGGTCTAGATGAAAAACAACTTAACCTTCACATCCCTTATTTTATTGACCTACATTGCTCAAAAGACAAAAGCAAATCCCTTATTTTATTACCCACATTGCTCAAAAGACAAAAGCAAATGATTACTTTCCGTATAAAAAATGTAAAGACAATTTACAATATTAATTATTAAAACTTGTATATCTGATCCTTTCGCCAAAGTAACTTGCATATTTAGTTATTTGCTTACGTTACATTGCAATTATGGCCCTTAATCTATGAGGAGTTCATCTTTTAATGCCTTTTAATTTAATTAGTAAATTTAATGGTTTTTCGTTAGTTCGAGCAGGATCAAGCTGAGCCGCTAGCTTGAATTTTTATCGAGTCGAGCTTGAGCCTCAAATTTCAGCTCGATTTAGATTTGAGCTCGTGTCGAGCCAGCTTGAACTGAATTCGAACTCGAGCTGGGTCTGGCTCAACAACAAATTATTTCTCAACATTCCAATGTAAATTACATTTATAATAGAGTATCATTTTGGTATTCTAATCTATAGAAGTGCTAGTAGTGTACTTGTACCGTGACAATTCAATTTGATTTTGACTAAAAAACATCGTACCATTATCGATATTCATTTTTATGGTTTTTTTTATGTAAAATATATACTATCCTTTTAGACATATCATGACTTTGTGTTTTGAATATATCATTACAGTTGCTATAGCAAACGCGGTACCGTAACAAGCCAAATTAATGCCGACCATATCCGTCACAAAACGCCTGAAATCCCACTAGTTTAAAATAAAGTGAATTACAAAAATAATCCTTAAACTATTATATAACTTTTATTTTGATTTAACTGATTATTGTTGGAATTTGTACATTTGTTTAAAGAAATTTGCAACAAAATACATTAACAAACATAACGATAATAAGCATTCGAAAACCTTCTATCATAAATCCATTCATATGTAATCAAAGATGTCATTCTCCATGCGGCACATTACTAGTTATTGGACGTGTAGATTTAAATGCAGGATGAGAATGTGAATTACCTATTACAAAAGAATCCATTTGCAAGAACACGATAAACCGAAAAACTAAAATTGTGTCAAAAAATTACAACCTTTGAAGAGTGAAGACAACAAGCTCAAGAGAGCTGTTTGCCGAAACCCTTGTCAAGATGGACTAATAGGAATGAAAAGAGCAATTCTTGAAACCTACTACTAGCAAGTTAGTTTATAAAAGGAGTAAATTGCACAAAACATCCTTTACGTTTCCTCAAACTTGCAGGTTCCAGCCTTTATGTTTAAAACTTGCTAGAAACATCATTTAAGTTTATTTTTGTTGCTGGTTCAATCCTTTACGACTAACCAAGTTAATTACATCAGTTCTATTCCCTCACATGCGTAACATGTGAGGTATATTCATAATTTTGGTTGATATTCTTATAAAACCCACTAAAAACACAATGTCATTCAATCCAAAACCCTCTCTGTATGAAACCCTTCCCCGAACGATCTTCACTTACTAACCGTGTCTGACCACCCACAAAATTCTGATCATCACTCTCTAACCAAGTCCGATCAATCCCCAATCATTTGATCGAACTTGATAGATCCCCAATCATTTGATCAAGTTGGCTAAAGTTAATCGGGTTTTACTAAGTTAACCCATAAACAACCTTGAACTGGTCAACTGAATTAATAGGTTGACTGTATTGAGTCACCTCCAAATGATCTTGAACTCGATCCCATGTTTCGTCATCACACCACTGCCATACACGTAACAACATCAACAACCACCATTCAACTCCACTGATCGGATAAAGTGACCCGCAGTCCCGCACCCAAAGTTTCCACAAAAATAATCGAGGAGATTTTATGTAACCAACGAAAGGAAACAAAAGGCATCGAGAGAGTAACCTGTTATGCCAGAATAATATTGTCGTCGACATCGCCGGAAATCGTTCAACTCCATGACCATTGGAAACCACCATCCAAAACCCACCTCCAAAAGACCACCAACCTCCACCATGTACTTCTGTTGTAAACCACTTATCACCACCGTAGCTCCGGCGGTCTTCACCATAAAAACGACTATCTCAGTCATCACACCATCGACGCCGATCATCTTTGTCATCCGTCTTCGTTGCTGAAAAGACCGGCCAGTTTCTCTCTCTATCCTCCTCTCACTGCATCCGGTTTCTCTCTCTCTCTAAGATGCCTCTCCCTCTATCTCTACTACTGAACTTTCTCTCTCTTCTAATCTTGAATGGCTGTGATTATAAACATGTGAAAGAAAAAAAAGGGAACATGTATGGGATTTACAGGGATTGGTGAAGCTTACACAAGAAGATAGAATACATAAAGAGGGTTTTATAAGAATATCAACCAAAATTACGAATATACCCTCACATGTTATGCATGTGAGGGAATATAACTGATGAAATTAACTTGGTTAGTCGTAAAGGATTGAACAAGCAACAAAAATAAACTTAAAGGATGTTTTTAGCAAGTTTTAAATATAAAGGCTGGAACCTGTAAGTTTGAGGAAACTTAAAGGATGTTTTGTGCAATTTACTCTTATAAAAGATAACTCTTCTGATCACAAACTAATGGTTGAGGAGGGAGGGACCCCTTTTAATCACCAACTTATATCTAGAACAACCAATTACTATCTTTTAACGGTATAAACAACCATCCATATCTATCTCTAATACCTACTACAATAACTATTATCTTTCAATCCTAAAAACATCCATCTATATCCCTGATATATACAATTAGTTGGTAAATCATCTTTCATTTAAAACTAAATATCTTTGGATTCCCGTTTGATCATTAAATGATGCAAGTTTTATGGTAACAGAGACAGACAGTAAGCATATCCATCCTCTTACATATGAAAAAAACGAAATATCACATACTTAATTTAAGGTCCTCATAAAAAAAACAAAAAGAACCAAAACTTCAGCTTCTTTCTTTTGCCATGCATTACTCCGCCTGAAAACAAAATATATGATCAAACGGTTGGACCGTTTATTTATAATTTTCATCCAAAAAAACAATCAATATATGACAATTCTGATAAATATGTGAATGCAATCAATTTATCCAGTAAGTGTCATCATGAGCTTTGCAGAAGCTCTCATCCCAGACTAAGCGGGAAGGAAGGTAACAAGTCAAAACATGGTAACAGAGAAATCAGAAAAGGTTTGCTGCGGTGTTCATTTTTATGGAGGCTAGTGGCGACAAAGAGCAAGGGTGGCGATAGATGCTTGACCCGTTTGACTCTTTCTAAGTTAGTAAACCCACAAAGCAAATTAAAAAATTACCACAGTGGATTTGTCATTAACCATTTAATTTTATTTCTTTCGACTCATTTTTAAAATAATAGTAATTCAACACAATATTATACTTCTAGACCAATTTATATCGTTCAGACCAATCTGAGTATCTATAACAGACATGATTCAAATGTGCCATTCAAAAAAAAAATCACTTCGTTGCAAGGTATTAAGCACAAAATTCATAAATAATAGGCTTCCTTCTTACTCGACATATCATCAAAACTGCAACGCTTTGAAGCAGCATCACCTTAGTTCCAACAATAATCAGTTAAATCAAAGAGACTGACATGACATGTAAAGAAAACCAAAGTGATTAAGAAATTATGAAAGGTTTGCTTGATAAAAAAGTATGTAGAACAAATGAAAGAGATGCAGTTTCCGGTTGTAAATAGAACATATTTACATAGAGCAACGCCTCACGCCTTAGGGTGCCTCGTTCTTTTTAGAACCAAAATTACAATTTCTATTATATAAATTATCCCAGATAGGACTTGTCCTGTAAAAGCTCAACACTTTGAATGTGATTAATAGATATTGATCTCCTAGAAACACAGTTCCACCAAAGTATAAAGAATTAAATGTCAACTCTGTGCCTTGAATTCACAATAAACCGAAGTTGGATTTCAAACTCAAATCCAAACAACCCAAAAAGTATTGTTTGGGTAAATGAACATTTCGCAAGCAAGCAAATTAAAAACACACTATTAACTGGTTCACTATTGTTCCAAGCAACAAAACAAGTAAGCATAGAAAAAAACATCAGATCACTTAAAACATGTAGCATAACAAAGTTGTTACCTTCTAAGCTTCAGCTTTGACTTCGTTGGCTTCCACTTCATCTTTAGCTCCATTTTCATCCAGAGCATCAGCAGCATTCTCCACAGGAGGCTGAATCTGTTCGTCCTCAGGCAATGGTTCTTCCACATAATCATTCTCAAATGCATCCGCAGGAACCTCATAAATCCTAACCTGTGGTTTCTGCGGATCCTTAACCAAAACATACTTTCCTTCATTCAACTTCATACACAAACCCACAATAGACTTGACGATTCCCCACATATTCGAAGTATTCAGATTAATCTGCCCTGCAAACTCCCTTGGCTTATACCCAACAACCGCTAATATAACATGATTAAAATGATCACGAGGATGAACCCGAGTCACATAACCCAATTTCATCATATCAGCACTAGCCAAAATCGCTTGTGCGGTCCACTTAGCTATCTTATTAGCATTGTTCTTCAACTCCGTTGCCAAAACCGCACCCCTTTGGGTATCCAACTTCCTCCTCCAGTCAACACCAGAGTACTTGGGATCAAACTCATTCAATGCATTCAAAGTCAAGAAAGACTTTTGATTATTAACATCCATGTAACTCTGGACCTCACACCTAACCACCAAATTGGTATCATTATCAAGCTTCCACTGCCTGTATCGGTACCCAACCGAAGCTACCTCTTCCCCTTCACTAGCAAAGGGATTGGGCTCTTCAAAACTCACCTTATTCCCATCTCTGACCAAAACCTGCTGGGAAAAGTTCTGGTTAATATAAGCAGCTTCAACGGATAAAGAATGAGCGGAATTGATATCATCCTTAGCCTCGGGCAATGGCTCCTGAGACGTCTCATTAACGGAGAGCAAATCCAACTGGGAGCCATCTCGCTTATCAAAAAACAGCTTGTTACCAACACGCTGAATGACAATATCCCAAGAATAAACGGACCTAGGGGCGCACATGAGGGTGGAAAGTATAGAATCCGTGGCAAAGACGGTGGCTTGATCCTCATTTGCAAGCCTGCGAATAATGGGATCATCAGTAGTAGTAACTTTGAAGAAATTCCTGTTCTTAAAGCGCTCCAAGCGACGCTCATTCTTGGGGGTGATTCTGTCGTAAGTCTTATCATAGGGTTCTAACGAACCGCAAATAAGGAGATCTTCAGGGTCAGGAACGGTATAGGAGAGTTTGGTAAAGGTGGAAAAGGGAATCTGATCAAGCATGTTCCACTCGGGCTGAATATCAACGGAGGATTTAAAGACCGCGGCTTCACGCCTGGGGTTATTACCTCCAGAGCGATTGGCATGGTACAAACGGTCACGGCGAGCACGCTGCTTTTCCGCTTCACGTTTCTTGGCCTCCACCTCCTCGTCACGGCGCTGCGGGAGCTGGTTGCGGTTGTTCTGGAACCTCCATTTGGGGCCAAACTTAGGGCGCGGTGGGGGCTTGCCGTCGACTAAACGGAAGGTGGAGTCTTCGTCGGCGTTGAGGGCGCCGCCGAAGGAATCGTCGGTGGTGAAGTCGAAGGCGGAGTCGTTGGAGCGATTGTTGTTGTTGGGGCGGTTAGGGTTGGATCGGGTCCAGTCGGCAATGCGGCCGAGCTTGTCGGAGCGGGAGAAAGGGGCGAAGGGGACGTTGAGGGGGTGGTTAGGGAGGATGGGGACGGAGGAGTCGGTGGATTCCGGTGGACCCCAACCGTCGGGGTTGAAGGGCACGTCGCCGATTTCGAAGCCTACCATGCTTGTCTTACTATGATAGATCTAGGGTTTGGATTGGAGAATGGAAACTCTGCTTGCTTGCTTCTTTAAAACCCTAGCTCGGTTTATGTTGCCGATGGAAATTACCCTTTCAGCCCTTGGTTGGATGGACCTATCTTATTGTTCTTCTCATTAATGGTCCATTAGGTTTGCTCACTTTTGCTACTTTAGTCCAAAATTCAAAATTTTTAAATCTGGATCCTTATGTTTGCATTTTGTTGCAATTTTAGTCCAAATTTCAAATTTAGTCAGATTCCCAACTTAAATTTTGATATTTTGTCATTTTGCTTAGGGGCATTTTGGTTATTTTGACCCACATCATCTTCCCCAAATACCTTAACACAAAACCAAACACCCACCTCTCTCTCTCTCTTTTAAATCTGCACACACACACCACCCCCTCCTTCACCCCGCCACCACCGTCACCGCCACCAACTCCGGTGGATTCGTCTGCAACAGTCCGGCAGCGAACCTCCGGCACGCGACACCATGCCAAACTCACCCCACACCTACAAAACCTTTCCCCTTGCATCATCTTCACCACAACTATCTGAAACTTAGAGAGAGGGGGCGATAGGAGAGAGAGTGGGTGGCAGGAGAAGAAGGTCGGAGAGAGCGAGAGAAGCGACAGAGGGAGAAGGGGGAACGGCGGCCACCCTATACGGCGGCGTCAGCAGCGACGACAGAGACGCCGGAATCTGCGGCGGCGCGTGTTTTCTTCTCGCATCTGAGAAGTGGTACGGGGTGCCTAAAAGACAACGATGGAGGCACGGTGGTGCCGTTTTCTCGACAAACCCGACGGCGCCAAGCAGCGTTTCGAGGGTCACACTCCGGGTCACGCTGCCAGACTGTTGCAGGCGAATCCGCCAGAGTTGGTGGCGGTGACGGTGATGGCGGTGAAGGAGGAGGTGGTGGCGGTGAAGGAGGGGGTGGTGTGTGTGCAGATTTAGAGAGAGAGAGAGAGAGAGGTGGGTGTTTGGTTTTGTGTTATGGTATTTGGGGAAGATGATGTGGGTCAAAATGACCAAAATGTCCCTAAGCAAAATGACAAAATATCTGGATTTAAGTTGAAAATCGGACCAAATTTGAAATTTGGACTAAAATGGCAACAAAATGCAAACCACAGGGACTCATATTTAAAAATTTTGGATTTGGACTAAAGTGGCAAAAGTGAGCAAACCTCAGGGACCATTTTGGCATTTAACTCTAGTTATGTTTTTAGTTTTTACTTTTAAGGTAAAGTTACACACACGATGAGAGTTCTGCCACTATTAGTTCGGTTAAAAATGACAAAAAAACCCGCTCATGGGTATAACAAAAACTCCACTGGTATATAATTGAAAAAAGAAATATTTCGCGAATATGAGTTGGGTATGGAATCAAATGCAAACATTTATGTATGTAAGAACGGTAAGAATCAATACATAATTGACCAAATGTCTCAATAAAAGAAATTAGTTTAGGGGTAATTTAGACCTTTTGACCCGATTTCCTTATATCTAATTAAAAATAACTATTAAAATATCTCTAAATCCATGCAAGTTTAATTTAAATCAAAGTTTGAATTTTTTAACATATCCATGATCTAGTAACTCTCCATGATCGAACCAACCTATAGGAACCACCAACAAAAAAATAGAATCAGAACTACACTATATAATTAGCATAACATCCTCATTTGTTCTCCATTATCAACACATCATCCTCAATCGTTCTCCATTATCAACATAAACGATATAAGCACAACATTCTCAATCGTTTTCCATTATCAGCACATCAGATGTGTTGATTATATCTACTTTTGGTTTTCAAATTTAACATAGATGTGCTGATTATATCTACTTTTGGTGTTTTTTTGTATTTTATTTTAATTAACACATAATCAGCACACACCCGTTTACTATGTAAGCACATGAACAACCAACTCATATATCCCACATTTATGGTAGTTAACACTTTAACAGCACAAAAACCAACATAAAACCTATAAAAAACACCTTACAGACACCGAAAATTCCCAATATATCAAACATTACAAAATCCTATGGTAGTTGATAATTTATCAGCACAAAACCCATAATCCGACCAACACAAAAACCCTCGAACATTATACACACATACAAAAACGCATTATAAAAGATTTGACCTACCAAATATGTAGTGATGATGCTGATTGTTGATTATCGCTGGACGTTTGTTTCGAAGCTAAACACACAACAACTTGTTCGCACCACAACTTGTTCGTATTCAGTCTGTTATTCGTCTTCGAGGCTGATCGCACAACAAGGTTTTATATGGAATTGAACTTTATCGCATAAAAAGGATTAATATGGGTGAGTTGTTTTCATATTGATCCTCGTTATTGATGATAATCCTCACACTTTCTTCCATGTAGAAAAAGAGATAAAATTGGGTTTGTTAGGTTTTGAAGGTTTGTTAAAAAAGAGGGACAATTTTTTTTTGCGTTTGAAGTGAGGACCCACCGGGTGGTTAACAGATGATTGGAAAGCCAAAATAGTCTATAACTAATGATCATAAATAAACAGTGCTTTGAAGATCTGCTCCTCCCAATGGCAAAGACTCAACATCTGCTGCTATAAAGTCTGTTAAAGCTAAAGACTGTTTACAAAGAACTCTTGAAGACAAACTCTGCTTGAAGTTAAAGGTCTGCTAAAGAGAACCTCTGATGAAGACTAAAGACTGTTGAGGCAAAGCTCTGCTGAAGACTGATAAAGGATAAAGCTCAACAGATGATAACAACAGAGTTTATTTGTAATTCAATGTAACCGTGTTTAGGTCTAGCATATGATAGAGTTTATTAGGTCGTTAAATGTTATTATCAAGGTGACGTCAGCCAAGATGCTTCAGATGTTTGCTTTGTACTATAAATAGAATAGTGCATGTACTATTCTTTTTATCACTTTTCTTCTTGACATTCTTGTACGAACAAATTAGAAGTGATCAGGCTGAGGGGGAGTTGTAATCTTCATGCATACGTGAATTATAATTTAAAAAGCATGTTGATGAAAGCAATATCTCATTTCTTGTGATTCAAAAGTTTATCATTCCGCTGCATTATATCATCTCTATTTATCTTCGTTCATTATTTCATCTGAACTTTTACAACAAATCAAACTCAAATCCTAACAATTGGTATCAGAGCTTGGTCATTCAAATTTGATCTAAACAATCAATTTGATATACACAGATCAGCTCTCATTATTGTGATCGTTTGTTCGTTGAATTGAAAACAGAGTTAAAATTTATTTACGTTCAAAGTATATTAAACAAAAACCTGTTTGTAAACAATAAAAACTGTCTCAAAAATTCATAAGATCCACACAGCACTGGCACTACGTACAAACCTCCGATACTTGTTAGATCGGAATATAACATCTGGCAACGTCAGATGGGTCACAAACTTGCTTAGCAGAACACGGGTTACTGGAAATCGATTATCTTTGGACCACATATTTTGATGGTACTGAGTGCGAAAGACCCAAAAGTTCACGTTCATAAAAAGCTAGAAAACTACTCCGAGCAAGATTTTTAGAAACTTGAGCTAGATGCAAAGGCATTTAGTATCGTTGCTATGACTTTTCCAAATGATATCTATGCTGGCATGTTGCATTGCAACAGTGCTAAGGAGTTGTAGGATGCTTTGAAGGAACAGTTTGGTGGTACAGAGAAAGTTATCGAAAACAACCGAGAACTTTTAAACCAACAGTATGAAACATTTTGTCACGTTAAAGGAGAATCATTAACCCTACAGTTCGAGAGGTTTAGTTATCTAATAAGTGAACTAAAATGAGTAAACGTTAATTATCTTAATTCAACATTGAATAGCCGATTACTAAGATCATTACCAGATAAATGAGACACTATTTCTTTCGTAACTAGAAACTTTGTTGGTTTCAAAGAGATGAGTTTGACTCAGCTTCATGGTAGGCTCTTGACTTATGAGAGAGAGCTTAACTAGAAAAAGAAGTTTCAAGAGTCAGGAACAGTGGCTAATGACTATGCTTTTGGTTCTACAACACTTTTTGGTCAAGAGGAAACCTCTAGTGGAAGTAAGGATCAGATTTATGATCATTTTATTGACATAACATCTGGGTGGAGGTTTTAACTCTGATACTTACTCACCCAATTATGCTTTTACAACAAATGGGGAAAACCAAGTTTCTGACAACTTATCCTTTGAGTTAAATGATCTTTAACATTTTGATCCCACTGATTTGGAAGAAATGGACATCTTGCATCAACTTGCTTTGCTAAGTGTAAGAATTAGCAAATTTTACACAATAACTGGTAGAAAATTTCCAGGATTGGGGGGTTGAAAGTTGGGTTGGATAAATCTAAGATCAAGTGTTACAAGTGTAATAGGCTAGGTCATTTTGCTAGAGAGTGCAGGAGCCAAACAAGTGGCCCTATTGTCACACATCCAAGTCCTAGACATCAACACACTCAAAACACTATCCATTATTCCCAATATACCCTGCTCCACATATGCAAAACACTGCTCACTTTGCACACTTTGCAACCACTATTCCAGTACAATATGTCCAAACCACTGTTCCTTAGATATAGTATGTTCAAGCCCCAGTTCCTTAGGTTCAAGTACAACTTGCACCACAAGCTACACAAACCTCTGCTCCTGCAGAGACCAATTAACAGAGCTTCTTTACGCAAGACTTTGTTGATTGGATTAGCTTACCTAAAGAACTAACTGATGAAAACTTTGCCCTAGTTGCCAATTTTGAAAGGAAACATGATGATTTCTGCTTTATGGTACTAGAGGCAATACTAGAAGGGGTTGAATGTGAGGAAGTGGTGTCCAATATTGATGTGGCTTGTGATAATGTTGAAAAAGATATTTTCAGAAGAAAAGATTGGTGAAGAAATGGTAAATCCCTCTATCAGACCCATGAGATTCCAGTATTTGTGAAGGAGAATGTGATTTTGCCATGATGGCTACTGCTAAGGTATCACCTCAAGTCCTTAAAGACTTATGTTTTGACAAATGTATTATTTCTTTTGCAAACATTAAATAGGTGAATGAAAACATTAGAAACAAGATCTTAGATGATGAAATTCAGTTTGAAAAACTTGTTAAAGAGTTAAAATCAAAGCTGTTTGAAAAAGAAAATGAAATCAGAAGTCTCAAACATGAATCAAGCATAACCAAGTATCAATTCCAAACTATGATAGAAAAATATCAAAGTTGTAAAAAGGAGCTTGAATCTACCCAGATCACTAAGATAGTTATTATGTATTCCATTAGAGTGAATTCATGCAACACTTATATTCCTACACGAAATCTAGCATTTTACACGTTTTATCATAAAATACTATTTAACATGCATGTATCTATCACGACATCACTTAGCGACCACACAAGTGTCACGAAAGGTTTAAAATACTCTTCAATAAAATTCAGCAATATAGTGCATTTTCGGGTAGTTTTTGGAGTGTTATCCGGAATAGTTCGTGTACAGAAAGATTCCCAAAAGATTACAGGACGTGTCAATCGGAGCATAGACTATTGTGTAAACATGACCAAACTCCTTACAGATTTTCTGTGAAAAATCTTGCGCCAAACAGTGATCAGATTCGTCACTTTTTGATGGCAGCTAATGGAAAAATTCATTTAAAAACCCTTGTTTATCCGATCGACAAAATTCCAGTTGAAGGTTCGCATAGACATCTATGGCCATCTACAATATAAATTTCATGGTCTAACAGTAAATATTTACCCAGTTACGACTAAAAACATAACACGTAAATATGCAGAAAAATGCAGCTTTCGTTGCTGAAATGAATCAATTTATTTAAAATAGCAAACGACGTCCAAAAATCATGATTCCAGCGCCATTAGAAGTGTTTTCAAAATAGCACGTAATAGAGTCAAGAAAATCAAATTTTCGTTAAGTTATGACCCAGTTACATCCGATTAAGTCGGCTGTAACGTTCTAGATAGAACTGTTTTCCTTACCCGAACCCCGTAAACGCTTCATTAGCGAACCCGCGGCCCATTAATATTAATCACCGCAGATTATTAGTTATCTGTATCAGATCTAACATGCTCATCATCAAGAATTTAACCCTGTTCCATATATATATGTGTATACAAACAGAATCACTAACACCACGTATCATAATAGATTTTCATGCGCACTTGACCACGAGTTATCATTATAAACATCAAGATTATCAAGGACGTATACAAACACAGGCAAGAACAATTAATTAATAAAAGGTTTACGACACGGAGCAAAGATTATAATGTTACCAAGGTTTAGAAGATGGAATAAGTCGCTAGAACTCGAACCGAAGTCGTGCAAGAGTTACTTGGAGCTCTTGAATATGTCTACAGGAAGAGAGGCGTAGAGAGCAGCAGCAATACGCAGATTAGGGTTGTGGAGTTTGAGGTTTAAATAAATAGTTGTATGCTAAAGAAAAATACGTATATAACATGCTGATAGCACAAAGTGGTCGTAACCCACAAGAAACAATTAAAGAGGAAGTGGGCTTGAGTTTATTTGGGCTGCACTTTAAAAAAAATGCAAGTGCCCTCAAATTTGAAACAAAAGATGGCAGCACCGCTGTCAAGTTAAAACTTTTTTTTATAATAATTTTTTTACACCATCAACAAATATTAGGAATTAATTATTAATTAATTAGTTAATGATAAAATGAACAGTATTCACACTAAGGTTTGCGCCCTATAAGTTTCGAGCTACGCGGGTAGGTTGGGCTGACTAGCGAGACATGGGCATCGGTTAAAACGGTTTGAATCTGTTCAAAAGGATAAGGATTTGGTTCCTTTTTAATCGTTTTTATAATGTAACTTATAATATTATTTAGCTAAGTATAAAATTTAATCGTCAAATAAAATAATTATAAGGTTCGATTTATAACAACGAAAACGAGCGGTTTATATACCTCGAAGTTACGGGTTGTCGCATCATCCTCAAGTTGAAAGAAATTTCGTCCCGAAATTTGCAAACAGTCGTTAAGAAGCTAGTGTGGTTAAGCGTTTTCGTGGGGTGTCACATCATCCCCAAGTTGATTTGGAATTTCATCCCGAAATTCAGTAGTAGCTTCAGCACTGGATGCTTTATTCTTGAACAACTGAGGATACTTGCGCATCATTTGATCTTCCCGTTCCCAAGTAAACTCTAGACCACGCTTTGAGTTCCAACGAACTCGAACAATCGGAATCTTACTTCGCTTAAGTGATTTGATCTCATGATCCATGATTTCAACAGGCTCTTCTATGAAATGAAGCTGGTCATCGATCTTGAGATCTTTAAATGGTACTACGAGTGTCTCATCAGATAAGCACTTCTTCAGATTTGACACGTGGAAAACGTTGTGCACACCACTAAGCTCTTCAGGCAAGTTTAGTCTATATACCACTCTACCGATTCTGTGATCGATTTCGAAAGGTCCGATATAACGTGGATTAAGCTTGCCTCGTTTGCCAAAACGAACCATGCCTTTTTAAGGTGACACTTTTAGCAAGACTTTGTCGCCAACTTGGAATTCCAACGGTTTCCTACGCTTATCAGCGTAGCTTTTTGACGGTCTCGAGCTGCCACCATTCGTTGTCTGATCTAAGCAATCTTTTCCGTTGTGTTGAGTACTAGTTCAGGACCAGTAATTTGGCTATCGCCAACCTCAGCCCAACACAGAGGTGATCGGCATTTCCGTCTGTACAATGCTTCGAACGGAGCAGCCTGAATGCTGGTATGGTAACTGTTGTTGTAAGAAAATTCTACCAAGGGTAAGTGTCTTTCCCAGCCGTTGCCAAAGTCGATGACACATGCCCGCAGCATGTCTTCTAGGGTTTGGATGGTACGTTCCGTTTGACCATCCGTTTGCGGGTGATAAGCTGTGCTCATGTCTACACGTGAGCCGAAGCATTTTTTCATTGCTTGCCATAATCCAGACACAAAACGTGGGTACGATCAGAGATAATGGAAGTTGGCACCCCGTTCCTAGCAACTACTTCCTTCAGGTAAATGCTGGCAAGTTTTGAAAACTTGTCGGTTTCTTTAATCGCGAGGAAGTGTGCAGATTTGGTCAAATGATCTACGATCACCCATATGGTGTCGTTTCCACTCTGAGATTTAGGTAAACCGGTGATGAAATCCATGGAGATTTGTTCCCATTTCCACATTGGTATCTTCGATTGCTGCAGTAACCCTGATGGCTTTTGATATTCGGTCTTAACTCTGGCACATGTTAAGCACTTTCTAACGTACTTTGCAATGATCGCTTTCATGTTAGGCCACCAGTACAAGGCCTTGAGGTCATGATACATCTTGTCAGAACCAGGATGTACCGAGTAGCAAGACTTGTGTGATTCGTCCATCACAAGTTCTCATAGGCTCCTATATAATGGAACCCAGATACATTTCATGAAGTAGTAGATGCCGTCATCTTTGAGCTCAAGCTGCTTCTCCATGCCCCGCATGGATTCAGCCAAGAGATTTTCTTTCTTCAAAGCTTCAACTTGAGCATTTTGGATTTGCTCAAGGGAGGTTCGAATGAATAGTAAGCTGTAACACGCGAACACGTTTAGGTTTAGTTTCCTTTCGGCTGAGGGCATCAGCTACAACATTTGCCTTGCCCGGATGGTATTTAATTGCGCACTCGTAGTCGTTCAGGAGTTCGGCCCATAGGCGTTGTCGCATGTTCAACTCCTTCTAATTGATTATGTGCTGGAGACTCTTGTGATAGGTGTAAATGCTAGATTTCGTGTAGGAATATAAGTGTTGCATGAATTCACTCTAATAGAATACATGATAACTATCTTAGGACGTGGTTGATCATCTTCGCTACCATTTGCACTTTATTTCTTACCGAGCAAACAAATGTGAGTTCACACCTTTATTTAAAGTATGTATTCCCGGTGGTTGGGAACCTCACTTTCCCGGGATTGGGATTGCCTAGTATTCCTGGGGATGGAATACTGTTAAATGCTATTTATATTTCATGTCTTTAGCGGACTAAACGAACTCTTTCTGTAAGACCCCACACATTATACCGATTAATCGCCGGGGCCTGGCGAACGGGATATTAGTTGATAGCGCTATTAGGTTCGACAAACCACACACCATACCTGGGAGGACGGGCGTGAACTTTTATGCCTTGGCAACTGGTCGATGATGATAGACATTGACTTGGGGTACAAACAACTTACACAATCAAAGTTTCGGTATCACACAGTTTAGTAGCTTAAAGATGGGGTAGCTCCCCATGACGTGTTTTATAAATTAAGTAATTTAACAACCTATGTTTTTAATTGTTTGCTTCTGCTGTTGGTTAAACTATATTTTTGGACATTTAAACTTTAGATCACTAATCGTGTTGATGGTGATGCGTTTGATATCTTTAATAGTGGTTCAACATTGATTAGTGGCTTGATCCTGGTCGGTCGCACCTCTCGCGGTAAAACTCCGCACGTGGAAAGAGGGTGTGTCAAATTGTGACAGGGGTTTTGTTCCTCTCGAAAATTTACCAAGAATAGGCTCAAGAATTGCTTGATTTGGTTGAGAATTGAAAGAGATATGGATGATTGAAGATTAGGGTTCTTGAAGGGGTGGATGAAGAAGATGAAGGAAATTATGAGTTATAGGGAGGATAAGTTATGAGATGTTGTGGCTTTTAATGAGTTATAGGTCAGATAAGGTTTTCCCGGGTCGATTATGTGGTTAAAACGAGGTTCGGGTAGAGTTTGGATGGGTTTAAAATGGTTCGGCTCCGACTTTATACGCTGAAACTCAATGAGCGTCGGCAGACAAACCAAGGGCCGTCGCCGACGCCTCCCCAATTTGGTCAAAACTCTCTGACAGTCTAATCCTCTGTCTATGCTACGTTGGACCCGACGACCCCCATTAGTCACCGTCGGTGACGGACTGAGACACCATCGCTGACGCATGCTCGGTTCCCCCTTTTTTTCACGAATTAAACACAACAATCGTTACGATTCTTACCACCCCCTGAATAATCGTGTATTGTCCTTAAGACCCAAAGCAAGTTTAAGACATACCTTACGTCTTCATGACCCGTTTTCAATATCCGAACTTCACACATTAATGAGATTAGTACGAAAAGACAATGAAAAAATACATAACAATACGCGCAAACAATAAAAAATAGTACAAAACTCTACACAATTGTGATCTAGTCCTTTAATTTTCCACATAAGTTGGCACGCTTAACAAAAAGCTTACCAATTTCGTGTTTGCCTCTTTGTTCTCCTCGTTACCAGCAAGAAACGGTTTAAGACGATGAGCGTTGACAGTTTGTTTTGACCCATCCTTCGGGTCCTCAATGGTAACATCACCCAACTTTCCGACCCGTGTAACCACATAGTTAGCGGTAAGTGGGTATCGAACACAGGGCGTTTGTGGAAAATGTGTTATCAAGAGATTAAGTTAAAATGACTAACTTATCTAAAATGCAAGAAAAATGAATTCAAGATTTTGATTGTTTTAGTTTTAAAACTAAAATTAGCTAAATAAGTTGCAATTCAAATATTGGTTGTTAAAAACAGATTAGGAGAAAGTAACCATCCTAGGTTTCCAGTTTCAATTAACATTCGCATTTAAATCCAACTAAAAAGAATCACATAGACATGATTCATGTATGATTATATGTTCGTGATGAAAGAGAACTAAGTACTCGGACTATAAAACCCGAGGGTGTTACCCGATGACCAATTAACCAATATCCAATCCTAATCCCTCCCGTGATATCTCGATTGCCAATGACGCCAAGAACGTACGATTTAGGCTAAGATCAAAACATCAATTAATAGCTTACAAACAAACATTCACACACCATAATAAACTACAAACATTGCAAGTCTATTATTCTACAAATAAGGATAAAAACACAAATATCTTAAGCAAACCTTCAACCTAGGATGATCACAATGAGTTTAGCCACTCATAGTCCAGCAAATCATCATACCATCAAGTTTTATGTTCATACGAATAAAAAACACAAAGCAAAATTTTTTGAAATTGCTTTGAACCAACAAGAACACCCAAATTCGCCTCCTAGCTGCTTAGAAACATCTCCAATGATTTGATATCCCAAAAGACTCTTGAAAATCGACTTTAAGAGGCAGTTACACTTTTCTCGCAGGTCACCACCATAAGCTACGGTGCCCACTGTAGCCTACGGTGGTAATCATCTCCTTACGGCTTCAAACTTCTGGCTTACGATGCACAAATAAAGAGTCAGACATCATCGTAAGTTACGACGCCTGCCGTAGCCTACGGTGATTCTAGTTTTTCCCATCTTGTTCTCTTATCTACTCTCTATTGATCCATCTTCACTTGGCCAAGTACAAGCTCCCATCAAAGCACATTAAAACCGGTTATTTATGCTCTTCGGTACCTGTAAAGCCATTCACACCGTAGTTATCACATTCCAATAATTAACCCAATTAAGTGCGAAATATTAATCTTTTTTAAAGCACTTGAGGGTTGTCCAATGGACCACCCGTCAAACACCATACCGTTTTAGTAAGTTTTCAAATTAAAATTCTTAAAATGAGATCCCCGTCATTAGTGATCACTCGGGGAATCCCAAATTCTAGAAATAATTTTGGTTTGAACAAAATTGCAAACAACGGTATAGTTGTTTGTTTTGGTGGCGATTGCTTCGACCCATTTAGATACATAATCTACCGCCACAAAAATGTATAAATTCCCATGCGAATTCGGGAATGGACCCATGAAATCGATTCCCCACACATCGAAAATATCGACAATGAGAATCGGTTGCATGGGCATCTCATCCCGCTTGGAAATGCCCCCTAACTTTTGATACTCAACACAATTTTTAGCAAAACTGAAAGCATCCTTAAAAATAGTCGGCCAACAAAGGCCGCTATTGAGCACTTTATGCCCCGTTTTGTGACCACTAAAATGGTCCCCACAAGAAAAAGAATGCAGTACGTCAAGACACTCGGGATCTCATCGTCCGGTATGCATGTCCTCACGCTTGATCCGGGCATATCTTGAATAGATCCGGTTCTTCCCACGTGTAATATTTGATTTGCGAGAGGAAGTGCAATCTCCTCCTCCTATCCCAATGAGCCGGTAAATCACCTGTCACCAAATAATTAATAATATTAGCAAACCAAGATAATATTGAAACTTTTAGAATATGCTCATCTGGGAAAGTTTCGTTAATCTCTACATGAGAAGAACCCTATTCCACCAACAACTGGGATAAGTGGTCTGCCACCACGTTTTCGCTACCATCCTTATCCCGTATCTCTAAGTCAAACTCTTGTAGTAAGAGAACCCATCGGATTAACCGCGACTTTGCATCCTTCGTTTCCATAAGGTACCTAACATCAGAATGGTCAGAGTATACAATTACTTTATTACCCCAAATATAAGCCTGAAATTTATCCAATGCATATACCACCGCGAGTAGCTCTTTCTCGGTTGTTGTGTAATTCAATTGAGCATCCGAAAGAGTCTTACTCGCGTAGTATATAGCAACGGGTTTCTTTTCTATCCTTTGACCGAAAACGGCCCCCACCGCATAGTCACTTGTATCACACATGCTTTCGAATGGTAAAGACCAATTCGGTGATTGCAAGATTGGGGCCTCAACCAACTTTTTTTAACACGTTAAAAGCATTTTGGCAATCTTTATTAAAGTCAAACGATTGGTCGTTTAACAATAAAATGCATAAGCGTTTGGTTGTATCACTAAACCCCTTTATAAACCGTCTGTAAAAACCCGCATGACCCAAAAACGATCTAATACCCTTAACACTCGTGGGATATGGCAACGTAGAGATAACTGGCACTTTTGCCCGGTCGACCTCTATCCCACGACTGGACACCATGTGTCCAACATAATTCCCTCTTGAACCATAAAATGGCTCTTCTCCCAACTCAAAACTAAATTTTTCTCAACACATCTTTTCAAAACCTTTTCAAGTTGGTCGAGGCAAACATCAAAATGTTGACCCAAAAATTGAGAAGTCATCCATGAAGATCTCTAATGACTCCCCCACCATATCTGAAAAGATACTCATCATACAACTTTGAAAGGTGGCGGGGGCATTACATAGCCCAAATGGCATTCGCCTAAATGCGAAGGTACCATATGGGCAAGTAAATGTAGTCTTAGCTTGATCATCGGATGGATAACAATTTGATTATAACCCGAATACCCATCAAAGAAAAATAATATTATTGACCTGCCAACTTCTCAACAATTTGATCAATAAAAGGTAAAGGGAAATGGTCTTTGGAAGTTGCTGAAGTCAACTTCCTATAATCAATACAAATACGCCACCCGGTTACCGGCCGAGTGGCGACCTCTTCACCTGCGTCATTTGTGACGACTTGAATGCCCGCCTTCTTGGGAACAGTTTGTGTAGGGCTCACCAATTGGCTATCAGAAATGGGGTATATAATACCCGCATCTAGCCACTTAAGTACCTCCTTCTTGACCACATCTCGCATATTCGGATTCAACCTTCGTTGTGCGTCACGAGAAGGAGCAATACCATCTTCAGTGATGATCTTATGCATCACCACGGAGGGACTAATTCCCTTCAGATCTGCAATGGTCCACCCAATAGCTGCTCTATTGGTGACCAACACTTCCATCAGCTTCCTCTCTTGCTCCCCGGTCAGATTTGATGCAATAATGACATGTTGCCCTCACCCACATAAGCATATTTCAAATGCTTGGGCAACACCTTTAGTTCAACAATTGGAGGCTCTACCAATGATGGCTTCAACTTGGTATCAATCTTCTTATGAAAACTTTCCACTTGGTGTGCCCAAGGTGGTCTTCCCTCTTTCACCGCCATCACCTCCATCTTCTTTTCCTCTTTATCGACGCCGCGATTCGTTTCCATTTGTAACCTGTCATTCATAATTCACTCCTCTATTGTGTTTTCCTCCTCAACACCCATGTCACGAAGAGATATACACTCGTCAACAACGTCCGCCATATAGCATTCATCGTTAACTAGAGGACCCGTTAATCTTGAAAAGACATTTAACCACAACCGACGGTTACCAAAAGTCATATCGACCATACATGTTACAATTAATTTGGGCATTTGATGTTGCCAAAAAATGGTCGACCGAGAATAACCGTTGGTTGCTTGGTTCGGTCCAAAGAAACGTAATCGAGTACTAGAAAATCCACCAGGTAGTAAAAGTCCTTGACTTTGACAATTACGTCCGTGACTATCCCATGGGGTAGCTTGGGAGTCAAGTCGGCTAGCACTACAGTGGTGTTTGCCGCTCGAAGTGGACCAAACTCATATTGGTCATATAGACTACCCGGTAGGATACTCACACTAGCTCCAAGATCCAAGAGTGCCTTTGTCATTTTGAATTCTCCAACTTGAATGGAGATGATAGGCGCTCCCGGGTCTTGTAGCTTAGGTGGAAGTGCACCCAAAAGAATTGAACTCACATTTTCGGTTAAATCTATTTTCTTTGGAAACTTGTGAGTCTGTTCTGAGTACACAAGTCCTTCAAGTACTTAGCATATGAAGGCGCTTGTTTTATGGCATCCAAAAGTGGTGAATTTATTTTAACTTGTTTAAAAATTTCCCACATTTCTTCTTGATGGGAACCCCGTTTGTTTACCACTTTTTTGGATGGTCCCAACAAAGCTTCGGGATAAGGGGTGGTATTAACCTCCACACCCTTTTCCTTAGCCTTTGGGACAGGGACAGTCACAACGGGTGTATTTTATCATGTTTCAAAACATTTTCTTTTTGTGCCGTTTGACCGTCAACAACCTCATCATCAGTAACCTCTTCCACCACCCCTTCAACAAACTGAGGTGGTGGTGACACAAGGCCGGTATCTATGACTCGACCACCATGTAAAGAAATTATATTTATTGGTACCTCACGTGTGTTCTTTGAGTTAGACCTTGATGCTTAGGGTTCACCGTGGTGTCACTCGGCAATCTTCCACCATTTCCTCGCATTTGTGCCATCTCCTCCGCAAGTTGACCTACTTGCTTCTCCAATGCTTTGCGCGATTTATTCTCACCTCAAACTCTTTTTTCATCTCCAATTTAATCTCTTGGTTTGAGGTGGTGATGGCATTCATGATTGCATCGAGTTTGGAATTTAGTGAATCATCACTACCCGTCTGAGGATTAGAGTTACCACCCCCACTACCGCCTTGGTTGTAGCCCCTTTGATAATTACTTTCACGATTGTGATACCCTTGGCCACCCTCTTGGTTGTAGTTTCATTGGTAGATGCCCGAGTTAACACTTTGGCGGTTTTGGTACGTCGATCCGCCTTGACCACCTCCTTGATTTCCCAATTAGAAATTCGGGTTCATTTGATTCGAAGCATTACCATACCGAAAATTAGGATGATTTCTCAAACCCGGATGGTAAGTGTTGGAGTTCATGTCAAACTGTTTTCTCTCTCCATACACTTGGCTCACCTCTTCGGTAGTGTGTGCCATACTAACTTAGCACTCCTTGGTCCTATGACCAATATCTCCGCAATCTTCACAAACCGCAAATTGAACCACTCCAACATCTTTTTTCTTCATACGGGCCAATTCCCATTCTAAGGTAGCAATCCGATCTTTAGCACTTGAATCAAGGTCGGGAAGAGATGGGAAACGAGATGCTTTTTAGCCCGATCTGCCATTGCAACCGCCTTGGAATTCTTGCTCATTCTTTCCAAGAAGTCCCAATCATCCTCTTCATGGTTGTTCAACAAGGTGTGTTACTTGCCGATTACAAGTACTTATGGTCATCGGCATCCAACCCTCTCACAAAACACTTCAATAATTCCCACCTCGGTATTTGATGATGTGGCATTTCCGAACCAACTCTTTGAAAGGTGTCAACGCTTCATGTAACAACTCTCCCGAATATTGTCTAAACGACCAAATTTCATCCATTGCATCATCGGTCTTTGCAATTGAATAGTATTCATCCAGAAAAACTTGTTGCATCTCCGCCCAACTATGAATACTTTTCGCCGGAAGTGTGAGGAACCATTGCTTGGCTTTATCTTTCAAGGAGAATTGGAAGAGTCTCAGCTTCACCTCTTCTATCTTAGTTATGGCCCCCAATTGTGCCACATATGGCCGAAAATTCCGGCAAGTGAGTGTATGGTTCGTCATTAGTCCTACCATTGAAATGAGGTTGGATGTTGATGTAATTAGGTTTGCACTCGAATGACCTTCTCCCTCGAGGCGTTGGCACAATTGGTGAGTCATTTTTGGTTACCACCGGTCTAAATCGCCCATTAACACCTCTTGGACCTTGTAGTTGTTGACAACGTGGACCGTTAAATTCTTGATTCATCGGCTGATTATTACTATTTGATCACCACCCCGATCACCGCCTTGATTACCGCCACCCACGAATTGTGGAATCCGGTTTCGGTTTACATTTTGATTGTAATTGTAATTCCCGTCATTCCGGTTCCTTTGGCTGTTTCGTTGTTGACGGTTGTTGTCGCGCCCATCGTTTCGACCATTATTGTAACCATAACCTTGTTTTTCCCACAAAATTGGCATTTTGATAACCAAAATCTTCATACTCAAATCCACGAGCATTATAGAAGTTCCCGACATTATTATCTCCCCATTCGTCTTCTACAACCCGTTCGTTATAATTCCCTCCATCATCCGAGTATTCCGAATGAACACTCACATGTTCCGGTGATTGATAACTGGGAACGCTATATGCTGCATCATCGGGAATGTTATTTCTCAAATCATCAAGATTGAGAAACTGGGCTTCGTTCGTGGGAATGCGACGATATTGGTTAACTCCACGGTTGGCGTTAACATTTCGGTTGTTGAGGTTGGGTGGTAATGGGTTTTGTCGGTTTTGGTTTTGAGGATGAGGTGTGGGTGTACGTTGGCTATTGGTTTGGTTTCGGCCATGATTTTGGAATGGTGGTGTTGGTGGTCTCGAATTATTACCATCCCTGATTGGTTGTTTTGGACGTTTTGATTTTGGGGTTGGTAATCATGGTATTGGGGTTGGTTTGAATTTTGGTGATCCATTGGCATGGGTCTAAAGGATGGTGTAGGTGGTGAGTTGGTATTGGGTGGATTAGAAACAAAATTTGCCTCTATCGGTTGGCTAGGTTTCTTCTAACGACCCGCTCGATCTCCGGCTCGAACACTAACGGTGAGGTCCTCCCGGAGTTCCGTGTATGCATGCACTCCCTATAACCTGCACAAGTAACACACCCGCGTAACACAAAAGCAGAAAAGATATAAAGAAATAAGCACTTTAAACAGACAATCAAAAAATTAATTAGTATCCAAACGCAAAGCGCACGAACTCCCCGGCAACGACGCCAAAATTTGATCGGAGTGTCGCGCCCCAGTCAATGATAATATTTATAATCCCAAATTACCCTTAACAATGTGTTAGTGGTAGTAAGGGGTCGAACCATGAAGAGTTGTGGTTTGTGATGGATGCGATTGATTTTAACGGTTGTCACAATTTATGAAGCATGCTATGTTGTTTAATTGAAATGATTATTTGATTGAAAGAGATGTCGGATTTAACCAAAAAGTTTGGTTGCAATTATTAGACTACAAAAACTTAAATAATTGATATTTTCACGAAGACTTTATTGAATGGTTGTAAACAATAATTAGAACAAGGTTCACACCCGGTTCAACAATTGTAGGACCTAGGGTTACTACATGTTTTAACTTGGTTTAATCGAATTAGTTCATTAACGGTTTTAAAATCACAAGGCTTAGGTGCCCATTGCTATCAAAATTATAGACAATGGATCGCAATGCACTTCGTTACCTTGGACAAATAAATCCTATCAAAAGACAAGGCATAAATACGCATATTCATTTCACGAAGTCAAATTTTATAACTCACTCAACAATTCGTAAAGTCAATACAAATATAAGACAATTATCCAATGATTCAAATGCAATTCAATTAGTTAAAAACCAAATACTAAACAAGTAGCAAACCCTAGAAATCCTTACAAAAGTTTACACCGGGGTGAAACCCTCAAGAATTAGCCGCTCATGACGAACGAAACTTGGTCACTGGATGATTTGAGCTTGATCACCAACATCTTGAAGCCTTGAGGTTGAGTATGACGAAGGTTAGGGTTTATGGTGGATGATGGTGATGGAAGGTTTGATGATATGATGGAGGTGATGATGATTAGGGTTGAGTGTTTGAAGATGGAGGATCAATCCCAATGATTCTTGATGATTATGATCAACTAGAATTGAAGTGGAACTCCAATTTTGCGTAACTCCTCGAAATTGGTCAAAAACATTGATATACCCCGTCCCCAAACATCAAACAAGAAAAATTCGCGTCTGGCATTAGGGGAGGGCGTCGACGACAACCGATGTTATTCCAAATTCTTCCGACGGCTTAATCCACTACCTACGGAGATTTTTGGCCAATGGATTATCTGAGAGGCGTCGCCGACGGCCTAGGAGGGTGTCGGCGATGATGCCTGCTTTTGGTGTTTCTGTTTTGGCCATTTTTCGTACCTGGTTGACTCGTTTCCGTCTTGGTGCTCCGTAAAGCTCTTGAATTGCTCCTTAAACTCCATTAGACCTGCAAAAAACATTTCCGGTTAAAAGTAGGCCATTCGAAACTAAAATTTTATGTAAAAACATAAACTTAAGCATAACTGAACACAAGTTTTTGACCACGCATCAAGCCTTCATCTGAAAATGCCATTATTCCATACAAGGGAGATCTAATCTACCTTAAAAATCATCCACCAAATCAAGTCGTTGGCAACATCAATGAAGGGGTACTCACAAGAAGTCAATCCCAATTCATTTGTCTTTTTGCTTGTTTTTTTATCTCTCACACAACCTTTCAAGTACCAAGAGGCACTAAAAGACAACAGTTGGGTAGAGGTCATGTAGGAAGAGCTCCTACAGTTCAAAAGACAACAAGTATGGGAACTCGTACCATTGCCTCATGATGTATGTCCAATTGGCACAAAGTGGGTCTTTAAGAACAAAACAGATGAAAGGGGCATTGTTGTAAAAAAACAAAGCTAGGCTTGTGATTCAAGGCTATAGACAAGAAGAGGGCTTTGATTATGATGAAACATTTGCTCCTGTAGCAAGACTAGAGGCCATTAGATTGTTCTTAGCTTTTGCTGTCAACCACAACATCAAGGTGTATCAAATGGATATCAAATGTTTAATCCTTTATGGTAAGATCAAGGGAGAGTTATATGTATGCTAACCCCCTAGTTTTGAAGATGCTTTTTATCTAGATCATGCTTACAAGCTAAACAAAGCTTTATATGGCTTGAAACAAGCACCTAGTGCCTGGTATGAAACTCTATCCACCTTTCTCTTATCCATAGGTTTCACAAGAGGTAAAATTGATAAAACTTTGTTTTTAAAATGGAGAGGAAAGGATGTGATTCTTGTCCAAATTTATGTGGATGGCATCATTTTTGGATCTTCATGCAATGCCATGTGTGAAGAGTTTAGGGAACTCATGACAACAGAGTTTGAGATGAGTGCCATGGGTGAACTTCAATGCTTTCTTGGTCTTCACGTTAAGTAATCACAAAATGGTACATTCATTCATCAGAGCAAATATATCAAAGACTTATTAACAAAATTTGATATGAATGATTGTAAACCATGTGTACACCCATGGCCACGTCAAAATTGGTCAGTATTGATGATAAAGATGACTTGGTTGATCAAACATTTTATAGAAGCATGATTGAGTCTTTATTGTACCTAACTTCATCAAGGGCAGACATCATGTTTGCAACATGTGTTTATGCCAGATCCCAATCAGCACCTAGAAAGTCCAACCTTATAGCTGTGAAAAGGATATTTAGATACATAAAAAGTGCTCCCACACTTGGTATTATGGTATCCTGCTAATGGAAATATTGAGCTTTTAAGTTATTTAGATAGTGATTTTGATGGTTGCGATGCAACAAGGAAGTCCACATCAGGAGGATGTCAGTTTCTAGGCAATTGCTTGGTTTCTTGGCAAAGCAAAAAGCAAGCAACATTTTCAACATCAACAACAGAAGCTGAGTATATTGCTGCTGCAAGCTGTACAACACAACTTTTGTGGCTTCAAAATCAACTACTGGATTCTAGTGTGACTACTTTAAAGACTCCTCTCATGTTGGATAGTCAAGCAGCTGAAAACCATTAAAAATCCAGTTTCACATTCCATAACGAAGCACATTGACATCAGACATCACTTTATGAGGGATTGCTATGAAAAGGTTTGATTTCTCTGCATCATGTTCTAACTAAGGATCAACTGAGATATGTGTTGACAAAAGCTTTACATACATCCACCTTTAAAAGCTTGATCTCTAGGAGTGGCATGCTTAACATGGATTAAAAGCAAAATCTTGTTGTCCATGAATAAAAGCATTAATATGTTTTCAGAAAATCAAAGATCCATCCTTAAAAATAGCTTTAAAATTCAAAATTTTTCAATAAATCCTTAGAGTCTATTCTAAACCACTATTTCTAAAACCTCTGTTTGGCTTAATCTTATCCTAACCTCTAATGTCTATCCTCTGATAGACTAAAATCACCATTGTTCCTATCCACTGTTCCAACCTCTGTTGCTCTCCAGCAGTGGTTATCAAACAACTGTCATCCATTATCACAACAGAGGTTCCACATGGACAGATGTTAGCTATCAGATCTTTTAAACAGATGCCACGTCAGCTTTCACTTTTTCCCTTCATATATCCATGTTCCATCTAAACAGAGCCTTTACAGCCTACTCGAATTCAAAATTCACAAAAAGCGGTTACTACTCTCATCTTCTTCACTAATCCTTACTTTCCATCTCTAATCATGGCCCTGCACATCAAACTCCCTCATAACTACCCCCGCTTTCGAGAAAACCGACAAAAATAAATCCTTTCACTCAATAATTGATGTTTTGACATCATCAAAATACAAAACCATACTCACTGCCGATGTACCAATCTATGTGGATACTCTCCGACAATTTTGGGGTAATGCTGAAGTTCAACTTCTATATAAAAAGCCCTATGCTATCACGTCAAAGATCGGAGAAACTCTTGTTCAAATATCCCTATCTTCCATATCCAGCATTTGCATTAAATAACCAAGAAAGTAATAATTCTTTTGAAAAACAACCTCTTTACACAAAGTTCATAGAAAAAGGATATGAGGGCCAATTGACAGGAGTTACAATTTTCAAACCTCAATTTCCTCCTGAAATGAGATATTTTCCATCCCTACTGAGTCTCTCACCCAAGACCACCTTATTTAATGAGATTCCTCAAAAAGTTCAATACTTGTGATATGCAATTTTGACTAAATCTGATTATAATCTATCCCAGACATTGTTCTTGGACTTGGTTGCAAATGTGAATGCTATAAAAGGGAACAAAAATAAAGCTTTTCATATGTATCCCAGACTTTTAAGCTATTATCTCCAAAAACAAGTGCCTGAAAAGGATTTTCTCAAGGAAATGCTTTTAAAATGAAAAGTCTTACACACGAAACGTTTACTAGAATGCAAGATAAAGTGTCAAAAGTTTCCAAATCACAAGTAAAGGGGATGTGCCTAATTTAGATGAGTCCACATCAGTTGCTCAAACCTCTGTTGCTGAGCTCATTGCTCCTGGTGATCATGACACCACAACAGGTGTTGTGAAACCCACACCAGCAAAATCCAAAAAGAAACCCCTAAAATCAAAAAGCCCACCAAAACAAAACAACATAAAAAGGCACCTCTGGAAGATGAGATCCCAGATGATAATTGTGACAACCCCCCAATTTAAGGTTAATACTTTAACCTAACCACTGTTTACTTAGACATACATTCGTAGCACTGCATTTAAGTAGGGTTAGTTAAATGAGTCTACTTTGGTAATTTGAGGAATGACCGAAATACACACAAGTAATTCTCGAACGTTGGTGACTAACATGAATAATAATAAACTAATTATAAACGGATGGTTTACATGAAATTTGTATGCTACTTGATAAATACGTGAATTATGTGTTTTAAATGTGAATTGCATACATTCTATGCTTTAGTGTGAAAGTTGTATAGTTAGGAGGGGGTGTCTAGAGTAATTGTGAAACTTTGATAAACCACTCCTAACCCTAAACCTCACATAATCTCCGTACGGCAGTTTATGTTTCTCAAATTATTCTCTGATCAATTGGCTACACAAGCTTCACACACAATCAACAATCTCGAATCTTCCAACTCTCTTAGAACAAACATTAGATTGAATCTAAGATATGTGCTTATGTATATGATGATAACTTGCTCTTTTGATTCATGCAAACCCTAGATGATCCAAACAATTGATTGTGTGAAATTGATTATATTTGATGAATATGTGTGACATTTGTGCCTTTTCAATCATTGTACAATTACAAAAAAATTCATATTCAATGAAACCCTATGTTTTATTTTCGAAATTTGTATAATTATCTAAGACATCTGCATAATTTCAATTTCTTGCACGATTTCGAACCCTCAAAAAGTTTTGTGGAAGTAATTTGTTAACTGAGACTCAAACGCATTCAGTTTAACGTGACGTACACTCCGAAACAAGGACATAAGCTACACATACCCTAAATACCCTTTACATAACTTAGATATAAGTTTTGAAGGGTTAGATATGAGAAAAACACGCTTATACAAGTCTAGGGATCTCATTTCATCAAACTGCGAAAGTCTGTTGGTCCATATTGAAGATACGAACCATGTGTATCAATCCAAATATTTTTGTATTCATTAGAATCTTGTATTTTATTGATGAGAATGCAAAAATGTCAATCGTTGCACAATTTCGATCATTTTCGTGTTCGTTAAAGCGTTTTACGCATTTTTTGGAAATGCGTAACCGTACAACCGAACGAACCGACATCCACAACATTTTTGGGCATAATCCAAGTTACACATGTCTTAACACCGTTATATAACCTAAATGTTAGGTTAAAGGGGTTAAAAATGGAAAACAAGTGAAAATACAAGTCCAAGGGCGAAAAATGCCAAAAAAATAATAAAGATTTTTGCTTCTTCACCAAGTTTGCCACCTATCTCAAATTTTTGACACCTAGCACTCATTTTTCCACAGTTAATTTGGTGTTGACACATGTTAGGACACTAATCCACACTTGAGGACACTTGTCATCACCTCCTTGATCCTAAAATACTATAAATACCCCATGATTCTTCCTTTTTTTCACACCACTTCAAAACATTTCAAAGCAAAGTGTGAAGTTCTTCTTTCTATCCTTCTTAGAGCTTGTTTCCAGCCTTTGGAAGCCTCCTATCTTGATTTTTGAAAGTGTTCTTAAACACGAGTAAGTACTCTTTCTAGTTCTTTCATTATTTTAGCTATTTGAGCTAAAACTCGAACAATTTGGCTTCCTGATTGACTTTTGGCTCTGACCATATTTGGTCAAGTCAAAGTTCAATTGAACATTGCGACATGATTGTAATCACGAAGGTTATAATCCCTAATGATTTCACCTTCTGATTACTACGTTTCCTAGTCGAAGTGACGAGTCAAAGTTTCGGTCAAAAATGCGCTTGATGTGCATTTTACAACGAAACTATTTTCGGGTATCAAAACACCAAGTTTTGATACCAAATCAGTTTTATAAACTTAGTTAGACATATTTTGTCATGTCTAACTCGTCACTTCTAGTTTGTTGCTTATTTAGGGTCGTAAATCGAGCGGTCTTGACCACCGCTTTGACTTTCGGATCCGACCCATTTGGTCGATCTTAGGATCCGACTAAACACATATTTGTGACCATAGTTGTATAGGGAATAACCTAATGAGGTTATACCTTATGGTCACATTGTTTGGTTAGTGTTATGATAAGTTACTTCTATGTTCTTAAAAAAATGATGACCAAAATGCCCTTCTGCGCATAAATCCATTTTAAACACATGCAACCAAATTTTTGACATATAAACTGATGTTATAACATTTTTAAACATGTTTGGGAATTTAAGACTTATCATAGGACATGTTTAACCATCCGATCACGTGTTTACGCTAATGACCCGTTAACGTAGCATAAACTACCTTAACGAGTCATAATGGGTCAAAAGCACTTAGGATCCTTTCCAAATCAGAATGTTAAGTTTGTTAACCAATATCACATGAGTTCCAACACTCGTTTGGTTTATAAGAATTCATTCTATCCGATCTCCCGTTTGTAGTCCCGACACGCTAACATATTTATTTGACACGTTAGGACACGTTTGAGCTTTGTTTATTCCGTTGATCAAGAACACTTTCGCAATCCAAAGTGAGTACATAGTTCCCCTCTTTTACATTTTGTAAATGTTTTGGGGTTACTCATATGTGCTAAATCATTTTCAAGTTTTTTTTTAAAAAAACAATGTCTATGGTTTATATATAAAACAATACGATTTCAATAATGTGAACAACTTATTGATGCGTTATTCATAACACGAATGACATTCATTAGCTTTGACCGAGCCGACCAGTAGTATGTTATGGTACCATAGGATTGACAATCCCATTATCGGACTATTCACTGGATTTGGTGGAAGTTTGGGTAATGGAAGAAACTATTATTGATTAACAAATCATTTGTTGATTTGTTAGTCTAGTTAAAGAGACCCTTTGGTGGTCTATTAAAGATACCCTTTGGTGGTATAGTCAACACAAGTTTGAGTGTGTTCATTTAAGAACGATCAAAAGTTTTCACAATAAAAAACACAGACGACTTGTTTATGACATGGACAATTTGTTTATGACACAGACAGTTGATTTATAACACAAGCGAATGTTTATAACACGGACAAATGGTTTAGAACAATGTCACGCAATGAGTTTCACTTAAAGATATAAACCATATGAAGTTTTCTTTTGAATCAATCTATTACAAGGTTTTTACATAAGAAACTGTTGATGCACTTTATGGCCATCACTGTTCGAATAGAAAGAGTGTATATTGAATATTGTATAGATTAGAGACGAACACACGACCCAAGTGCGAACGAGTACTGGCTCATATGAGTGACATGTGCCTCGTACGCGTGACAATGTGCTTCGTACGAGTGATTTTGTTACTCATACGAGTAACAACATCATCTCACTCGTACGAATGACCATTCGTACGAGTGACAACATGCTCGGCTCGCACAAGCTGTCATGTCTATAAATAGGTGTTGTGTGTTCATTGTTTGTAAGTTTTGAAAGTTCCCTTAGGGGAAACGCTAGCGGATTCTCTCTAGGAACTCCGCCATCCAGTCAAGATGTATACTCTTTCGGTTTGAATGAATGAAATGAAAAGCTTTTGCTGATTCTGTGCCTACATGCCTATTTCGTTCTGCTGAATCTGTACTATCCCAAAACCTTCATCTGAAACCGCCGACCATGGGACCACAACTGGCATCAGAGCTACGGTACCGATTCATTAAATCAAACAGTTGATGAATCACCTACGCTCATGAATTTTAGACGTATGAGGGGTTTTAGACGTAAATCATCAAATAATCGGATAATCCACGAACATAATGTTAAATTGAAACTATAGGATTGTTAGAGACTGATTTTTGACCAGATCTATGCAAAAACCATGTCGAAATTTAAAGAAATGAAGAATCTGGATCGAAAAACGTAATCAGTTTCTTCCGTACGAGCGAGCCTCTATGGCTTGTACGAGTGACAACCGGTCACGCGCACGAAGCTCCACTCATATGGAGCACCACTCATACGAAGCACCACATGTACAAAGTCTAGCTCGTACGAAGTGGTGACAAAAAAGACATTTTTTGATCGTATTGACGAGACGAGTGTCTAGAAAAAAATTAGTGATTACAATTTTTTTCGAGATTTTAACGTCTAATTCGGGCTGTTCGGGGACACCGTCTAGAGCCTCAAAGTATAGATTTAATGATATGATCACAAAGGGATGAAGATTATGGGGTAGTTACTGATACCTGCGCAAACATTGATCATCTGGTGTAGTGACTATTAATGAGCCTTACCGTTTAGTCAGCATTGAATCAAAACTGCAATTTTGGGAAAGTTTCCGCAAAATTTGAGTACCATCTGCTGCAGTCCCACCATAATCTTCATTCCCATAAGAACTAAAGACGTCAGAATTTGCAAAAATGAGGGGTAATAAAATTTTTCACGTATATGTTAATATTCCGGCATTTTTGAAATTCGCGACACTGCAACAGTATCCGGGTGGTTCTGACTACATATTATATGGAAAACACAGAGGATCGAAGATTTGTTAGAGATGGATAAAGTTTATGTCTATTCACAAAATAGACTATACATTTGGAATTTGTGATCAAAGAATGTTCAGAATTTTCAGATCATGATTCAGATTGATGCTCAAAGGCTAACCACCAGATCCCCAATGTAGAAGTGGAAGCACACACGACTGCCTATCATTAACTCTACATTGCAAATGAACTGTTTTTCGGTAATCGCCAGGAAACAAGGATGTCTTGTAGTTTCAGTGCCCCATTCCAGCGGAGATAGCTATTATCTGTTGTTGTGACTAAAAAGGAAGAATGTGAGTTTGATTACCAAAAAATGTTTCTCAGATTCGATGTGTTACCAGATAGTTTGTTTCCGATGATTTACTGATTGAGAAGATTTTTGTGGATATTTATTGGTTTGAAGTTTTTTGGTGTGGTCTTTTGAAGGTTCTGTCAATTGCCGGTTGGGTTTTGAAGATCGGAGGATCAAACATCAGGGGAGTGCGCTAAACCGAACGCGGATGTTCTTAACGTCTAAACGGAGAAGCTGCATTGTTTAATTTCGAGTTGGTGATTATTCGAGAAAATTTGTAGATCAAGCAAGTCAGAGGTGGTCATGAACCGTGCAAACAACGACCTGAAGATCAATTTCTGGAGAAAATTATTTCAGGGGAATGTTGCTTAACTTAGATAATGCAAACCCGGATCTTCAATCAAGGGGGAATTACAATGTCAACAGATACCCGATTGAAGTTGCAGAATATTCAAACACAACTCTTAGATTTCAAGTTCAAGTTCAAGCTTCGACAGTGACGTCCAAGGGGGAAATTGTTGATGCACTTTATGGCCGTCACTGTTCGATAGGCTAGAAAGAGTGTGTATAGAATATTGTATAGATTAGAGACGAACATACGACCCAAGTGCGAATGAGTACTGGCTCGTACGAGTGACATGTGCCTCACACAAGTGACAATGTGCTTCGTACGAGTGACTTTGTTACTCATACGAGTGACAACATCATCTTACTCGTACGAATGACCCTTGGTACGAGTGACAACATACTCGGTTCGCACAAGCTGTCATGTCTATAAATAGGTGTTGTGTGTTCATTGTTTGTAAGTTTTGGAAGTTCCCTTAGGGGAAACGCTGGCGGATTCTCTCTAGTAACTCCGCCAGCCAGTCAAGATGTATACTCTTTCGGTATGAATGAATGAAATGAAAAGCTTCCGCTGATTCTATGCCTACGTGTTAATTTTGTTCTACCAAATCAGTACTATCCCCAAAACCTCCGTATGAAACCACCGCCGTCCATCGGACCACAGAAACGTTTTGGTCAAGATTCATGGCTATACGGTTTTCAAAACTCTAACCAACTTGTTTTAGTTGGTTAATTGTATTGCAATATCAAACAGTTTTGATACGAGATTTTCATTTAACGACTCTTGTAGTCAGACGAGGTGTTGCAATATGTATACAAAGCCACAAATTTTACACACTCACAGAACCTGTGTACTCGCCGACATTTTTATGCCGAGTCTCTTTTCACTTATGTTTCAGGAGTCAATGCTTGATAATATGATGCATGTTTCACATAGGAATGGACGCAGTCCTTAGTGACTTAAAACATGAAAGACAATTTATTTATGTGTTGTTTCTGTTCATCCCAAGGTAATGTAAATATTTAACTTAATAAAACAAAATTTTAAATTCCATGAGTTGTGAAACAATAGTTATGTGACATGACTCCGCGACGTTTCCGCCGCGGTTCGTTGTTTTACGCGGTCGGGATGTTACAACATGGAGCTGCTTTTTGATGATTAGTGATGCCATTGAAATGTTAGGAATGCCAAACTACTGATGCGATTGATTACATTGTTGAGATTTGGGTTTTGATCGTAGAATTGTAATTGTATGTTGTGAAAATTGCTGTGATTTCTGTCTGTATTCGTGTTACTTTGCTTGTGGATGATCCGACTTTGTGAAGTCACAAAGTCCGAGTTTCTGAAACTCGTAAGGATCCGGGTTTAATAGTATGCTTAGTATCCGAATTTATATATATATTATGCACGGTTTTCCGAATTTTTTAAGGATGCTATGTTAGATTCGAGTTTAGGGATTTGTAAGTTTCTGAATTTGTATGGTGTGGATTCCGAATTTACTTGAGAAGCAAAGGGGGAAGGGGTCCGAACTTGTTATTACCCTATCCAAGTTTATATGTATGATATGTTGATGTCCGAGTTTAAGAGGGAGACAAGAAGTGAGTCCGAATTTAAGTGGAGGATGGAGTCTGGATTTATATGTGTTGAGGTATGGAGTCTGGATTTATGTGTGTATAAGTTAGTAGTACGAATTTAAATATATGTACACATGCTTTTGTCCGGATATGTTATACTTGTAGAGTCTAAACTTGTTACGTGTACTTGGTAGTCCGGGTTAGTTAAAGAGATCAGGGTTGTTCACTACTCCGTGTTTATTAATAAATGGTAAGTCTGAGTTTCTTGAGCCACCTATTTGTCACCAACTAGAGAGTCCATTGTGTGTTACTACATGACAAACATGTTAATTTGATTATATAAACACTGAGTTGTTTGGACACTTAGGGTATTGCAAAACCCTACTCGTATACGTACTTACATTTATTGTACACTAGGTCACGTGTAATGGACCTAACGCCTACTCAACGCGTAAAGGCACGTTAACACTTACTGAGCAACTAAGGTGAGTTCACTACTCTTTCACAAGCATGCGTCCCGGGGGCTGGGAGGAATACTTTCTAAACTATTTTTCCTGAGAGGAATACTTTTTCAACTGTTGTAGTTTAAATTCGATGTTGGTTAATAAATTCAAACTCTATCACGAAAGTCCCTGCTTACTACCGAGCTAGTTGCCTGGGAGGCAACGGGGTATTAGTTGATAGCGCTATTAGGTTTGACAAACCTCACACCATGCTGGGAGCCGGGCGTGAACGAAGGACCTTAAACATTTTGATCAATGCTGATAGACATTGATGAGCGCACAACAAACATAACAGTCATTCGGTACTGCATTTATTATTCGTGACATGTTTTTACACTAAACACCCATATGATTTACATTGAACTAAAACTATGAACTCGTCGGCTCTATTGCTGATACACATTTCTGCATGCTTGCAGGTCGTTAGATTTGTGGTCGAACGAGAACTTACAGTTTGAGGAGTGGGAGCTATCATGGGTCATAACACTAGATGAAACATTTGATGTTATGTTTACGTTTGAAATAATATGGTTTTCGTTTGATATAACAATTATTTATGCTTCCGCTGAACACATACTTTGTTTTAAAAACGTTTCATTTGGAATACACTATTAATGTTGGACGTGATTATTGTATTATATGTTATTTAACTAATAGTTCGACATGATTAGTGGCTGGATCCTGGTACGTCACATGCCTCGCGATAAAACCTTGCAGGTGGTAATTTGGGGGTGTGACAATAATCTTGTGGCAACACTAAAGCCATTTGTAACCACTTTTGCTACTTCCTTACAACAGATGGAAAGATCTCCACCTATCTAAACTCCTCCTGCATTCTCACAAAAGGATAAGGCTGTAAGCACAGGGACACCCCATGTGAAGTAGACATTTCACTTGAAAATATGTTTCACAGCCCCTCTCCCAGGGCTATCTCTCTTTCAACTCCACAACCTTCACCTCAAATTCCACCTACATTTATTCCCTTGTTTGCAACAATTGATACTACTCAGACACAAATCAGTTCCTCTCAGCCACTAATTAAAGAGAGTAATCTTCCACAAGTGACTGAGTCTGAGATAGATCAATTTACTAACCACAAACAGTTGAGGAGGCTACACTCCATGAGTTACATGTAATTCTTGGTGGTAGTTCAAGTGAAGCAGCCACTATAAATGATGAGACAACTGTGTTTCCGTTGGACAGTGGTTACATCTATAAGTCTTCCTTGAAGGCGATAACTATTGAGGCTCCAATTGTAACCTCTGTTCCAGTTGGAGGTCCCCCGTACGAAGACACAGGGCATATGGTTCTATTAACTTGGAGTTTTCTCTTGTTAAGGGATCAAATACCACTAGCTCTAGTAGGGATTCAGATGATCCTATTAAATTAGGTGATGAATTAAGGTACAAGGTGTTGGTGCATAATGTCTATTGTGTACGTCTAGGATATATCTGTAATGTTTATAAAGTTTACACGTTAATGTTTAAATGAGAAAATGTAAGTTTTATATGTTTTAACAACATGTTTCGTAAGAAACAGAATACATTTCGTATGAGTGAGTCATTCGTACGAAATACAGTTTGGTACGAAATATAGATGTTTGTTTTGCTACGCACTTCGGTATGAGTCATGTCGACCTATAAATAGGGAAGTGTTGTGTTAGAGCTAGTTAGTGATTTGTAAATTGGTACGGTGAAGCTCTGCCAGTTTATTTACTTACGTCTGTATTTGAACGTCATTAATACATCAGAAGCAATTAAACAGTAAGTACTATCTTGTTTGTCATATCAACCTCTCTAGCAATGAATTCCGCCTCTGCTAGTTGAGCGAGGTCAGGTCGATTGCTCATTTCGGGAGCTCGATCCCTGTTCACAAGTGGTATCAGAGCCATGAGATCTAATCTACAGATAGACAACAAGTAGTTACGAGTTACTGAGCAAAAAGACAAAAACATTAAAAAAGGCAAAAAGAGTTTTGCGTAAAAAGAGTGATCATAGTAAATTAAAAATGATAGTCACGGTATGCTAAAGAATTGTATTGGTTTTAAAAAGTAATTAAGCAAGTCTTACTATGGATATGCCAATAGACTTCACTCCTTCAGTAAATTCGAGATATAAACCTAAAACACAAAACTGATTAACTTGTGGATTAACATCTCTGGGATATATGGATAGTACTCCGAAATTTCGTTTGAGAGAATGCCAGATTCTGCGATGTCTTTATATTTGATTGATATCTAGGGTATTATTCGAGTTCTTCTGATTTTGCGAAAGCAATGGCCTAGAACTCATATAATACTTTTGAATTATTTCCCCAAAAGCTGCATGAAAATGATTATGTCTTAAGCAATTATGACATTTGCAGTACAAAAGATTCCTTTATGGAACACCACCTAAAGACGAGTCTTCATCTCTTTGTCTGTACGGTAGTACTAACCTGAGCTCTCAAGGTCTCACATTCACCCTATTTACAGATATCAATTCGATATATTCACCTGTAAAATGACATTCTAGGAATCTCGATACGGGAGTATATTTTGAGATGGGAAACACAGTTATTTCATGTTTCTAATAATACCTTAACATATCTTGAAAAAAATTGAGAAACGAGAAGAAGTTTAAATGGACAAATATATTGGCAATCTAGGTAAATTTGTTTGAAAGCTTAAAGAGTGTTTCTAGATCAACGGTACTGATGACTTATATATATGCTTGAAAAGATCTCTAAAAACGCAATATTCACAAAATTGTTATTATTCTTTGAAAAATATTTTAAAACTTCATTTCTTGGTATTTGTGCTTGTAATTCACATTGTTGAGGTTGATTGGCACACCTCTTTCAATGGACAAGGTAATTTCGTCAAAATCACACTGTTATAATGCAAAATTTTTGTATGATTCGGACTAAAACTTAGATCTAGGGAAATTGGACGGGTACAACTTAAATTGATCACAAAATTGTTAAAATCGGCTCTAATAACCTGAAAATCGACTATCAATCTGTTAAAATCAACAAGTTTTAGGTTCGGATTATACTTGGGCAATTTTGGGACGATGATGGTTTTTGTACGAAGGAAGTTGACTCGCATGAAATTTTTGTTTAAACTGTTAAAGAGTATTTTGTACGAAACAAGTTTTCATACGGAGAAGTTTGAAAATTTGTGTTCAAAAATGAATTGAATGTGTAATTCGTACAAAAATAGTTGTTTCGTATGAAATAAAATTTTGAAAGCAGAATATTCAAAGTGCATAAGTTTTTTCGTACGAAGTTAGTGAATCGTATGAATAACATTTACTTCAAATTTCAACTTTTGACTATATGTATGTTTCGTACGAAACATAGATATATACGAAACAGAGAAAGAAACTTTGATTGTTTGAAATTTTCTAACGGTTGATTGTTATTTTTCTTGTACAGGCCAAGAAATCCGCGTTTTCTCCATGCACAATATATGCTTTATCACAGATGCTTCAATTCCAGAGATAGCGGTGTATCGAGATATCTTGGATTTTGTCACAAGGATTAGAGTGACTAAAGCATTAACGGATAGACATACGGCATATCTTTCGCATGTGGAATATTTCTGGAATGCCGCTGAGTATAGTTTGATGACAATGCCATTATTTCAGCAGTAAAGATTGATGATGTCGATATTCAAGTGAAGATTACTGAAGAGTTAATTCGGAAGGTTTTGGAGTTTAAGGATAACAAAGACGATCCGACAGGTTTCACTGAATACATGGTAAGAGGATGCTTTTATAGGATGGGATATACAGGATTTGTGAATGCTGCACCATACAAGAAAGGAAACCTGAGTGCGCCTTTCAGATATCTTGCACATGTTATCGCTCATGGTTTGGGTCATAGGAAAGGTGGTTTCGATGACTTGGTGGATTATCAAATGTGTATGATTACTGCGCTAGTGTTGAATCTTCCATATAACTTTTCAAAGGTTATATTTACTCAAATGATTCAGAATATTCAGAAGGAAAGGTTTTTGCAGTATCCAAGATTCATACAGATGATGTTAAATTTTTTGCATCATGATTTGAAGAAATCTCCAAACGATGTTCTCAAACTTGAACATATGGATGTCCGACGCTACGAAAAATGAATGTGCATCTAAAGTCTGCTACTGTAGCCAAACCAATGTTTGGTGCTATTCTTGATAAAGACTATATTTTATCTGCACCTGGAAAGTGGAGAATGGATGAAAGTGGTGACGATGAAGAGGAGATTAAATCATTATCGTTGTTTGTGGCAAAGAGAAGTCCATGGTTTGTGAAGGACGGAGAAAAAGGTGGGAAATCTGCATATAAGGGAAAAAAAGAGAAAAACTGCGTCTGCTGCTGAAAGTTCAGGGTTACGAGATGAACTTGAAGTTGAGGAAATGGTTGAACAAATGGCCGAAGAGATAGAACGTTAGGCTTTTGGAGCTGACAAAACAGCTGAAGAAGTACTATCATCTAGTACCGATTCAGAAGATAGAAGAGCGGGAGAAAAGAAAAGAGCTGAGAAATTAGCAAAGAAACGTCAAACTGAACTGAAACGCAAAGCTGAGGAACGCAAGAGAAAAGAAACAGGCGAGGATGACACAACTTATGTTCCGTCTGAATCTGATACCGAATCTGCTTTTCGAACTCCGATCAAGAAAAAGCAAAGAAGAATGAAGCGTTTTGCAGCTCGAATATCTCCGAATGTTATTCCAACAGAAGCTGGTGCTGAACAGACTATTGAAGAAAATGTGGAGGAACCATCACAGAATATTCCATCTCCACCACATGATATGCATCCAGAACCAGCTCAGCAACAAGTTGAACCAGAGATACCTCCTCAACAACCATCAGTTCCTAAGCCAGAATTAGATCAACAACAACCAGCACTGCAACAATCTGAACTAGAACCAGTTCAACAATCAATTCCTGAACCAAAACCACTTCAGCAACCACCACACCACAACAGTCTGCTCAACAAAAATCTCAACCATCTCATTCTCAACAATCTCGTCCTACACAACAGCCATTTGATTCACAAGCATTTTTTGACGAGATTGGTTTAGATGATTTACCAGAAGGAGATGAATTTCGTTTTGATGATCCAAGAGTTGACGATTTGCAGAAACAGGTGACATTGAATGCTGTACGCATAGCTGAGCTGCAAGAGCAGATAAACATGTTAACATTTGAAAAGTTTGAAATGCTTGAAAGGATTGGGGGATTAATTGTTGACAAACAGCAAGTAGAGGCGATGTTAGCAAGTGTTATTTCTGAAAATGAAAGATTACGTTTGCGAATGGCAGAATTTGAGGAAGAACGTTTGAGAAACAATCGAAGAATGGATGTGTTTGAAAAGATTTTAGAAAAGAAGTTAGGATTGAGTATTTCTACGGCAATTGATGAAATAGAACGTGCATAAGCGAGGGAAAGAGTTGCGGAAAGAGAACGGTTGTCTAAACAGCAATCTGATGCGCAAGGGAAAGGAAAGGGTAAGATAGTGGAGGAATCCGTGATTGATGAAGCTGTGCTAGAAGCTGAATCTGAGCCAGTACAATGTTGGGATATTGTGGTGTATGAAGAACCGAAGAATTTTATCCTGATAGGAAAGCTAACTAATGTGGATATAGCTTCACTTGATATTTCTCAACGACATCGAGATTGGTTGATGAAGAAAAAGACGGAAAAAGAAAGTAAGAAACGGCTGAAGAAATAGAAAAGGAAGCAGAAGTAGAGGATACTGAAAATGTTGATGATAAGGACTCCAGTAGTTCAGATGATAATGACGATGACAATGTTGGAGGGTCGGGTATTCGTGTAATTGATTCGAATGTTAATGAATTAGTTGATCTTTCTGAGTACTTTGATGATTCCACGAACCAAACTACCGAAGAGGAAAGGATGAACAATGCTGATGAGTCAGTAGATGCTCAGCAAGCAGGAATTTTCACAGAAAATGTTACATCCTCTGTTCCTGTCGTGCCAAAGCCATTTGTTTTATATCTTGAGCATGATGTTGAAGAAGGGGAGTTTGTTCATAGTTATTCGAAAGAAGAAATAGCAGCAATGCTCGGAATTAGCGAAGAGAAGTTCGATTTTGATTTTGAAGACGAACTTAATGAGATAGATGTTTTTGCACCGAATGTTTATGTTTTCGAAGACATAGAAGATGCAAACATATATGATAACGTTGTCGTGGAAAGCGATTCTGATGAAGATGCTAATGATGCCATTCAAGGTACAGATGATTTCCCAATGTTTATCGATCTATTTACAGCAGAAAGTTCTGAGATGTTGCAAAGGAAAGTATCTGAAGCTGCAAAAGAAGGAACAATTCCTGAGAAAATGAATAAAGCTGAAATAGTTGAACAAAAGAAGAAATGGTTTCGGGAGAGTTCAGCTAAGCGTAAGTTTAAGAGACCCCCTAGCATTTTTCACCAGAGATGCTGATATTTCTTTAGGGGACATTCTGAGTTGGGGTTGGATTGAAGAGCTAAATGTGTATGCAATTAAAAGGGAATTTGGGATCCAATACTTTCGATATTTAAGCGACATCAAAACACTGCCTTATTGGGATATTAAGGAGCTTGTTCAAACCAAGATGATAAATCTAAAGATGAAGTTCCATGACCAAAAACCTTGGAGATTTATCAAGTTTGAAGCTAAGCATGGTTTTGTACATTGGAAACCTCATTATCCTCGTCGCATTGTTAAAGTAGATCCAGTAACAAAGGAGAAAGATATTACTTTGATTGTGAAGAAACCACGGGTGATGAAGAACATGCCACTGATCAAAATGGAGCAAGATTTTTATATGATCTTCAAGTGGTGGCATTATGATTCGAATACAGGAGAGGCTGTTATATGTGTGCACCCAGATAAAGACTCGTGGAAGATTACAGAAGAATTAATCGAAGCCGTCATAACCACAAACGAATATATGGACTGTGGCGAGGCATTCGATTACTAGACCCAATGTGGCTAGTAAATTGTTCGAAGAAAGATATAGAATGTTTAATCTATAGTAAGATAAGTTTCGAAGAAAAGGATCAAGAACAAGCGCTTCAATTTCAAAAGATCGTGAATGTGTGCTTTGCGAATGATATTCATTCTGGATTGGATTGGAAAACAACTTGGAGAAAGCTTGAGAAGAAGGAGTCAAAGAAAACGGAAGAAAAAGAAGCTCGAATCGCTGAACATACAAGAATAGCATCTTTAAGGAGCTTTCAGTTTTTGAAGCGACGTCCTCTGACTGATCAAATGCCAATTGCTTTTGAGGAGCGTCGAAAGCCTATGAAGAGATTCTTTGGGCGTTAAAGTCACATCTATTTGAAAATTCTGAAGATTCCAGACTGCGGCAACATCCAAGGGGGAGTTTGTTGGTGCATAATGTCTATTGCCTACGTCTAGGATATATCTATAATGTTTATAAAGTTTACACGTTAATGTTTAAATGAGAAAATGTAAGTTTATATGTTTTAACAATATGTTTCGTACGAAACAGAATACATTTCGTACGAGTGAGTCATTCGTACGAAATATAGTTTCGTACGAAATATAGATATTTGTTTTGCACACACTTCGGTACGAGTCATGTCGACCTATAAATAGGGAAGCGTTGTGTTAGAGCTAGTTAGTGATTTGTAAATTGGTATGGCAAAGCTCCGCCAGTTTGTTTACTTGCGTCTGTATTTGAACGTCATTAATACATCAGAAGCCGTTAAACAGTAAGTACTATCTTGTTTGTCATTTCAACCTCTCTAGCAATGAATTCCGCCTCTGCTAGTTGAGCGAGATCAGGTCGATTGCTCATTTCGGGAGCTCGATCCCCGTTCACAAGTGGTATCAGAGCTATGAGATCTAATCTACAGATAGACAACAAGTAAATACGAGTTACTGAGTGTTCAGACTTGGATATATATTCATCTTCATCATTTTTCTGACCTTTGCTGGATTTTGGACAAATTTCGAACGAATTCATGGACAAAATGGACTAGGATTTTAGTAATTCAAGTTAATCTTCAATCTAATCAATCTATATAATAATTCGGACTTAAAATTGAACTAAATCATGTTGAAATCTATAAAATTTGATCAGTTTAAAGTTTGAATCAGTTTCGTACGAGTTTCGCACAAAATAAATTTGTTTTGATTTTTGTACGAGCTAGCTTAAAATTCATACGAATCAGTGCAAATTCACAGAATCTTGTAAAATTTTTCAGAATTTCAAACTTATTGTACAAAAATTCATCCGCACAAAATTAACTCTTTCAAAAACACATATTCGTAAAAAATGGTTTGATCAGTATGAAATCATGTTTTTTTGTGAGAAAAATGTGAATCGTACAAAAACATCTATTTCGTGCAAAATATTTGTTTCGTACGAAACATCTTGTGTGCACAAAAATTTGTCTAATCTGATCATTTTGTTTTCGAGAAGTGTGTTCTTAATTTTTCACAGGAAAAATGTCTGAGGAATTTTACAATGCGTTTGCCACATCGGTTGTTACCACTGCAGCAGCCCAAAATATCAATCTAGAGAATGAAATGGGAACAATGATGAAACCTCCAAAGCTTATGAATCTAGAAGACTTTGATAGTTGGAGTGAGAGGTTTATGAACTGGGTTCAAGCTAACCACTTTACTTGCTGGTTTGCAATCGAGGCAAAATATATCGCACCAGTTGGTGAAAATGGACTTGAAAAGACCCTTGCTCAATTCTCTGATGTTGAACGGGAAAGGTTATTAATGAAAAGAAAATGATGAGCATTCTTCAGCAATCGATTAAAGAAGACATCTTGGCTTTACTGCAACATGATGATGATGCGCAATCTTTATGGAATGCTCTTCGACTCAAATTTCAAGGCAGTGCTCAACTCTGCAAAAGCAAAAGGGCATTATTAAGCAAAGAGTTCGATGTAATCACACTGATCAAAGGAGAAACGGTAAAGCAGCTGATTGAGCGATACTGTCATCTGGTGGTTCATATGAAGAGAATGGGAATTGTGAAGACAAATGAAGAGCTTGTTGATAAGCTAGCTGATTCTCTGCCACAAGGTGAATGGTCGACTTACTTAACCATCTTGAAGAATGGAGTTGAATACAGCAATTTCTCGCTACCTCGCTTTATCGAAAGATTGGAAGGTCATGAAATTAGAGATGCAAAAGATGTCTAAAAACAAGACTGTTCAAGTGCAACAAGATGTTAATCTTTATTTCAAAAATAGTCTGTTGCTCAAATCCAAGCGCCAAAGATTCAAACTGCTTTCAGTGCATATAGTTCACCAAGCACACCTACAATTCAGCCAAGTGGTTTCCAATCATTCCCAACAGTTGATCCAAATACACCTTCAAGTCAACAATCTTCTTTTGGATCAAATAAATCTAAGAACAATCAAACCACTCCATCATCCAATGCAAGTCAAAGGGTTTTGCAATGCAATATTGCCGTTGACTTTCAGAATGCACAAAATTTTGACGAAAAGATAGCAAAACAACATATGTCTTTACTTGCTTCAGTTCTTGAGTCATATGACAGTCCTGTTGCTGGAAAGATTGGAAATTCTGAAATGACACATGAAGACTACGATCAAATTGATCCAGTTGAAATGGAGTTGATAGATATAAAATGGTGTATGGCTTCAATCGTTCGACGTGCACATAGATTTATGGAGATCACTAGTAAAGAAAATTTGGGAGGTTGGATGGGAAACTTGGATTTGATAAATCCAAAGTTACTTGTTTCAAGTGTCGGGAGAAAGGCCATTTTAAAAGAGAATGTCCAAACCGAGAGGTTCAGGGAAATCATAATCCTTTCGCCGATGACTATTACAAAAGAGCGATCTACCACCGACCGCAACCAAGAACAAGAATCGTGCCGACTGAAGATAAGCAACCTAAAACTAAAGATAAGGCTTTGGTTGTTACACAAGAAGACGAAGGGTTTAATTGGAATAAGTTTATTTCGAAAGGAGAAAGTTTGGCATAGGTGGCTGAAATTATTGAGGAACCAGTAGAAGATTCGGAGGCATCCTTTGATGAAGGACCCAAGGATGACGATTATTATTATTATCATACGTCATCAGAGGAGGAGGAACCTTTAAATGGTCCATTTAAACATCTTTTGCCTAACGATGTCTTAAAAACTTTTTCAGGATATTTCGCACCTAGCCAACATTCAATAGATGAAGAGCAAAAGAAACTGGTTGAAGATGTCAAAATTGATGAGAAAAAGGAATTGCTGAAAGAAGACATCATTAAATCGTGCATAGCCAATGACAATGAGGTAAACAAGTCATCTGAGAATGAAAAATCTTGTTCAAAGTGTGATGAACCATGTGGTGAGTGTCTTGTAAAGGACAAAAGATTTGCTGAATTGCAAAGTTTAACAGACAATTTGTCAAGCGATAACAAATCCACAAAAGAAGTTTATGACAAATTGAGTTCATCTGTTAAACAATATAATAAAGCACTCAGAGAAAGTGACGCTACACTTATGATGCTTAAAGCAACAGTGACGGATAAACAAATGGCAATTAATATTCATTTGAACACTATTGCTAAGCTCAAAAGTGAGCTTGAGAAAATGAGAATTGAAAAAGAATGAGTTAACAAATTGTTAGTTAGTTATTCCACAAGCTCATATGTCATAGATCACATATTACTAAAAAACGAAAATACTGAGGAATCTAAAAATGGTGAAACAAAAAGTGGTAGTTATGATCGAGTTCCTCCACCCATGTGGAACAATTATGCATGCAAAATCCATCTGGGGTGGAAAAGGCGCTAAATCTTAAACTAAAAAACCGAATAGCTGCCTGTGGATATCGATGTAACTTACAATAAAAATGATGGTGAATGTGATTTTGAAGTGGTAAATAATGTGGTTGACAAAGTGTTAAAAAATGAATCTGAAGTGGCTGAGTCTGAACAATCTGAGAAGTCAAAGTCTGATGATGTATCAGAAAATAGTTTAAATGATGATCCCAATGTCATAGTTTATAAAATGAAAGGGTTTGATAAACTATTTTCGGATGAGGATTTCCAATCAAGAATGTGAAAAGGGATCGTGTAGATAAAATGTTCAAGCTGATGGATGTAAATCATGATGATTTAGATAAACATGATGCATCTTTCTATTCTAAATCAAAAACTAACAACCGACCCTACTATCAAAAAAATGGAGATTATCTGGAAAACAAACGAGCAGGGTTGGGTTTCCAGAAGCAACATAAAACCAACAGGTCCCAAAAATTGAATTTTACAAAGAAAATCAATTTTGTGTTTGGGACAACAACTGAGAAAGAAAAGGAGGTCATCGGAACTCAATCAAATGATGATTTTCTTAAATAAAAAGAGAAACAAAAACAGAAACAGGTTTTGGATACCTCTGTTCATAAGGACAGCAGAACATGCTTTAAATGCAAGAAAGTTGGACATATCGCATGATATTGTTCACAAGAAAGTTCAAAACCAGTTTCTTCTCCGAAAAAGTTCACTAAGGATGAAAAGCAAAAAGCATCCATGTTTATGCCAAAACAAATTCTTAAAAGAAATATTGAATCTATTCAAAATGTTAAACCATCTATTCAATCTCAATCTAAATTTGAAATTGGTGAAACATCACACAAAATTCAACAAAAGATTCAAAATTTTATGTTAAAAGGGCTAAACCACAAACACATAAATGAGTTGCTAAAATTGTTAAAACCAAATCATCCTAGGTTGAACCCAAATCTTCTGTTTCAAACAAAATTGAGCTTAAAAAGATTGAAAAGAACAAAGTGGGTCCAAAGTTCGATATTCCAAACCCACCCAAGACCAAATAGGCTTGGGTCTCTTTGTTTAAATAAATTTTGTTAATCATGTGTGCAGGGGCTCCAACGTTCGATATTGTCAAAATGGATCATGGATAGTGGAGCGTCTCGTCACATGACAGGAATGCTTGCGCTGCTCAATGATGTTAGAGCTATTCGAGGAGGATATGTAGGATTTGCTGGAACGCAGGGGGGTAGAATTGTTGGAGAAGGGATTCTCTCAAACGGAGTTGTATCATTTGATAAAGTGAACTATATCGCCGAACTTGAGAACAATCTGCTTAGTATCTCGCAAATTTGTGACATGAAGTTCACGACACATTTCAATGATAAAGAATGTCTAATTCTAAAACCCGGTTTCAAGATTCCAGAAGAATGGATTTTGATGCGAGCTCCACGAGAAAATGATTTATATGTTCTTGACATGAGCATCGCTTCTACCACATCAAAGAAAGTTCAATGCTTTGTTTCCAAAGCTATCGAGAGAGTCAATTTTATGGCATAGAAAAATGGGGCACATTCATTTTCGAAAGATGAATTTTCTTGTGCATAACGACTTAGTAGAGGGTGTCAATTTGAAAAGTTTTCATCTATCAGATGATTGTCTTAGCTGCAAAAAGGGGAATCAGCACCCACAAAAGCTGTTGAATTCGATAAATCTACCACTAGAAAGACTCCACATGGATCTCTTTGGACCAGTCAATGTTAAAAGTATTTTTGGAGATTTATACTGTCTTGTCGTTACAGATGATTATTCTCAATTTTTATGGGTATTCTTCCTAGAGAGTAAGGATGAAACTTTTGAAACTCTTATGATCCTCTTCAGAAAACTCGAGAATTATATCATTTGCCCATTAAGAGAATTCGCAGTGATAATGGAACGAAGTTCAAGAACAAGAAGATGCAAGAGTTCTGCAATGAAAAGGGGATTCTTCATGAATTCAGCGCCCCCTATACTCCACAACAAAATGGAGTAGCTGAACGAAAGAATCGCACGTTGATAGAAACTGCTAGAAAAATGTTAGCTGATTCAAAATTACCGATCTGTTTTTGGAGTGAAGCAGTAGCATCAGCATGCTATACCCTAAATCGTGTGTTGACAGTTAGGCCTCACAAAAAGACATCTTTCGAGTTACTGAATCAATGAAAGCCTAACTTAGCATTTTTGGAACCTTTTGGATCACCGTTTACCATCTTGGACCCGGCTGGTAAATTTGGAGCCAAATCTTTGGAGGGTTTCTTGGTTACGCTACTCCTCAAAAACATGTTTTCCTGCCAAGTCTGAACCAGGTAGTTCTAGCGCAGCACGTAGATTGTCAAAGATATACAACGCCTACGCAGAAGCCTGGGGATCCGTGGCTGTTTAACTATGATGGATTGTGGGATTCGTTTGATCTACCAGATGTGCCAACTGAAGAAGAACTTGTTATGTTATTTCAACAACATCAGTTATCTAATCAAGAACAAGTTCCTCGACCTTTGGTGATTTCTACATCATTACCTGTTAACACGTTTGATGTTGGTCAAAGCTCTTATGTTCAAAATCTGGTTCCTGCTCCAAATGTCAATGCTGCTGAATCATCTACCCAGCCAAATGCAGATGCTGACTCTGATCGGGAACCAACTTTCAACGATGGAGGATCCAGTTCCGATGAAGGATCTGAACAGATTGAAAGCTTTCTGAAACAAAAGGTTAATTAGTCTAATGCTAGGAATAAAGCTTCTTCTTCTGTACCGGTTGTCGATGAAATTCTGGCAAATTTGCAATCACAAGTAGATGTTCCAACCGAAGTGATACCAATGACACTTTCATATCATCCATCAGAGAACATCATAGGCAGCTTACAATCTGGAGTGCAAACTTGCAATTAGATCAATAAAGATCTAAGCTGTTTCTATAGTAGTATTGCTCCACTTCAAGTCCGATTTTCTCATAGTTGTTTCGTTTCTCAGGTTGAACCGGGAAGCTGGAAAGACGCGTTAAAAGAAGAAAGTTGGGTGGATGCAATGCAAGAAGAGTTACTCCAATTCTAGAAACTTGGAGTCTGGACGCTTGTTGACCTGCCAGATCATCACAAAAAGATTAATACAAGATGGGTCTTCAAGTGTAAAAGAGATGATCGAGGAGTCGTGGTTGGAAACAAAGCTCGACTTGTGGTTCAAGGTTTTCAGCAGTAAGAAGGGATAGATTATACTGAAGTCTACGCCCTAGTTGCTCGTCTTGAAGCACTTCACATATTCTTGGCCTTTGCCTTGTGGAAAGGGTTCAAGGTGTACCAACTGGATGTTAAATCTACTTTCCTATACGGAAAAGGGAAAGAGGAGGTGTACGTCAGCCAACCACCAGGGTTCGTTGATCTAGTGCGCAAAGATAAAGTCTACCTCTTGAATAAAGCCTTATACGGTCTTCATCAAGCCCCGAGAGCTTGGTATGAAACATTATCGAGTCATCTTCTGGACAATGGCTTTATCAGGGGACAATAGATTCAACCCTCTTCACAAAGGAAGTAGATGGGCATCTAATTATCATACAGATATATATGGATGATATTATCTTTGGATCGACAAATGACAAGCTGTGTAAAGACTTTGAAGAAGTCATGAAGCGTAAATTTGAAATGAGCGCAATGGGGGAGATGAAGTTCTTTCTAGGACTTCAGGTTGACCAGTTGCCTGATGGTATTTTCATTCTCAGACGAAATATGTTCATGACATATTGGAGAAATTCAATATGACAGGAGCTAAACCAGCATCGACCCCGTTAGTTCCAAATCACGGATCTTACCGGAGAAAAAATTTGATGAAACTTTATATCGCTCCATGATCGGATCCTTGATGTATCTTACAGCTTCTCGAGCAGATATCATGTATCCAACGTGCCTGTGCTCTCGTTATCAGTCTAATCCAAAAGAGTCACACCTGCTTATTGTTAAACGCATAATGAGATATCTGAAGGATTTTCCAAGCACCGGCTTGTGGTACCCTAGACATGATGATTTTAATCTTGCAGGTTACTCGGATTCTGATTTCGGATGCTGTAAACTGAATACAAAGTCTACAACGGCCGGCTGCCAGTTCTTCGGAACTCGTTTGATAACGTGGCAATGTAAGAAACAAACCACAGTCGCTCTCTCTACCTGTGAGGCTGAATATGTTTCGGCATCCAGTTGTTGTGCTCAGATTCTCTGGATACAGCAACAGATGAGAGATTTCGGTTTGCAATTTCTTGATACGCATATATATGTAGATAACCAGGCCGCGATCGATATCACCAAAAACTCATGCCAACACTCACGTACTAAACATATCGAGATTCGACACCACTTTATCCGTGATTGTTACGATAAAAAGTTGGTGCGAATTGAGAAAATCCATACTGATGACCAAAAAGCAGATTTTTATACCAAAGCTTTTGATAAAACAAAGTTTAAAAATTTGTTAAAGCTAAATGGCTTAAAAAATATGATCTCAGGGGATCTGTTTGAGGTTGAGTTTGAGGATGATGACGACTTAATGTGAATTTGTCATCGGATATACGTTTTTTTTGTATATTCTTTCTTATAACTTCTTAAAAAATCCAAAAATATGTTTTTGATTTTAGGGGGAGAATGTTTGAGGAAAATACAAAAATATTAAAAAGGTAAAAAGAGTTTTGCGTAAAACGAGTGATCATAGTAAATCAAAAATGATAGTCACGGTATGCTAAAGAATTGTATTGGTTTTAAAAAGTAATTAAGCAAGTCTTACTATGGATATGCCAATAGACTTCACTCGTTCAGTAAATTGTATTCGAGATATAAACCTAAAACACAAAACTGATTAACTTGTGGGTTAACATCTCTCGGATATATGGACAGTACTCCGAAATTTCGTTTGAGAGAATGCCAGATTCTGCGATACTAGGTCTTTATATTTGATTGATATCTGGGGTATTATTCGAGTTCTTCTGATTTTGCGGAAGCAATGGCCTAGAACTCATATAATACTTTTGCATTATTTCCCCAAAAGCTGCATAAAAAATGATTATGTCTTAAGCAATTATGACATTTGCAGTACAAAAGATTCCTTTATGAAACACCACCTAAAGACGAGCCTTCATCTCTTTGCCTGTACGGTAGTACTAACCTGAGCTCCCAAGGTCTCGCATTCACCCTATTTACAGATATCAATTCGATATATTCACCTGTAAAATGACATTCTGGGAATCTCGATACGGGAGTATATTCTGAGATGGGAAACACAGTTATTTCATGTTTCTAATAATACCTTAACATATTGAAAAAAATTGAGAAACGAGAAGAAGTTTAAATGGACAAATATATTGGCAATCTAGGTAAATTTGTTTAAAAGCTTAAAGGGTGTTTCTAGATCAACGGTACTGATGACTTATATATATGCTTGAAAAGATCCTCTAAAAACGCAATATTCACAAAAATGTTATTATTCTTTGAAAAATATTTTAAAACTTCATTTCTTGGTATTTGTGCTTGTAATTCACATTGTTGAGGTTGATTGGCACACCTCTTTCAATGGGCAAGGTAATTTCATCAAAATCACACTGTTATAATGCAAAATTTTTGTATGATTCGGACTAAAACTTAGATTTAGGGAAATTGGACGGGTACAAATTAAATTGATCACAAAATCGTTAAAATCGGCTCTAATAACCTGAAAATCGACTCTCAATCAGTTAAAATCAACAAGTTTTTGGTTCAGATTATACTTGGGCAATTTTGGGACGATGATGGTTTTTGTACGAAGGAATTTAACTCGCATGAAATTTTTGTTTAAACTGTTGAAGAGTATTTCTACGAAACAAGTTTTTCATACAGAGAAGTTTGAAAATTTGTGTCCAAAAATGAATTGAATGTGCAATTCGTACAAAAATAGTTGTTCGGTATTAAATAATATTTTGAAAGCAGCATATTCAAAGTGCATAAGTTTTTCGTACGAAGTTAGTGAATCGTATGAATAACATTTACTTCAAATTTCAACTTTTGACTATATGTATGTTTCGTACGAAACATAGGTTTTGTACGAAAGAAAGAAAGAAACTTTGAATGTTTGAAATTTTCTAACGGTTGATTGTTATTTTTCTTATACAGGCCAAGAAATCCGTGTTATCTCCAGTGCATAATATATGCTGTATCACAGATGCTTCAATTCCAGAGATAGCGGTGTATCGAGATATCTTGGATTTTCTCACAAGGTTAGAGTGACTAAAGCATTAACGGATAGACATACGGCATATCTTTCCCATGTGGAATATTTCTGGAATGCCGCTGAGTATAGTATTGATGACAATGCCATTATTTCAGCAGTAAAGATTGATGATGTCGATATTCAAGTGAAGATTACTGAAGAGTTAATTTGGAAGGTTTTGGAGTTTAAGGATAACAAAGACGATCCGACAGGTTTCACTGAATATATGGTAAAAGGATGCTTTTATAGGATGGGATATACAAGATTTGTGAATGCTGCACCATACAAGAAAGGAAACCTGAGTGCACCTTTCAGATATCTTGCACATGTTATCGCTCACGGTTTGGGTCATAGGAAAGGTGGTTTCGATGACTTGGTGGATTATCAGATGTGTATGATTACTGCGCTAGTGTTGAATCTTCCATATAACTTTTCAAAGGTTAAATTTACTCAAATGATTCAGAATATTCAGAAGGAAAGGTTTTTGTAGTATCCAAGATTCATACAGATGATGTTAGATTTTTTGCATCCTGATTTGAAGAAATCTCCAGACGATGTTCTCAAACTTGAACATATGGATGTTCCGGCGCTACGAAAAATGAATGTGCATCTAAAGTCTGCTCCTGTAGCCAAACCAATGTTTGGTGCTATTCTTGATAAAGACTATATTTTACCTGCACCTGGAAAGTGGAGAAAGGATGAAAGTGGTGACGATGAAGAGGAGATTAAATCATTATCGTTGTTTGTGGCAAAGAGAAGTCCATGGTTTGTGAAGGACGGAGAAAAAGGTGGGAAAGCTACATATAAGGGAAAAAAGAGAAAAACTACGTCTGCTGCTGAAAGTTAAGGGTTAACAGATGAACCTGAAGTTGAGGAAACGGTTGAACAGATGGCTGAAGAGATAGAACGTCAGGCTCTTGGAGCTGACAAAGCAGCTGAAGAAGTACTATCATCTAGTACCGATTCAGAAGATAGAAGAGCGGGAGAAAAGAAAAGAGCTGAGAAATTAGCAAAGAAACGTGAAGCTGAACTGAAACGCAAAGCTGAGGAACGCAAGAGAAAAGCAACAGGCGAGGATGACACAACTTATCATCCGTCTGAATCTGATACTGAATCTGCTTTTCGAACTCTGATCAAGAAAAAGCAAAGAAGAATGAAGGGTTCTGCGGCTCGAATATCTCCGAATGTTATTCCAACAGAAGCTGGTGCTGAACAGACTATTGAAGAAAATGTGGAGGAACCATCACAGAATATTCCGTCTCCACCACATGATATGCATCCAGAACCAGCTCAGCAATAAGTTGAACCAGAGATACCTCCTCAACAACCATCAGTTCCTGAGCCAGAATTATATCAACAACAACCAACACCGCAACAATCTGAACCAGAAACAGTTCAACAATCAATTCCTGAACCACAACCAGTTCAGCAACCACCACCACAACAGTCTGCTCAACAAAAATCTCAACCATCTCATGCTCAACAATCTCGTCCTACACAACAGCCGTTTGATTCACAAGCATTTTTTGACGAGATTGGTTTAGATGATTTACCAGGAGGAGATGAATTTCGTTTTGATGATCCAAGAGTTGACGATTTGCAGAAACAGGTGATAATGAATGTTGTACGCATAGCTGAGCTGCAAGAGCAGATAAACATGTTAACAACTGAAAAGTTTGAAATGCTTGAAAGGATTGGGGGATTAATTGTTGACAAATAGCAAGTAGAGGTGATGTTAGCAAGTGTTATTTCTGAAAACGAAAGATTGCGTTTGCGAATGGCAGAATACGAGGAAGAACGTTTGAGAAACAATCGAAGAATGGATGTGTTTAAAAAGATTTTAGAAAAGAAGTTGGGATTGAGTATTTCTGCGGCAATTGATGAAATAGAACGTGCATAAGCGAGGGTAAGAGTTGCGGAAAGAGAACAGTTATCTACACAGCAATCTGATGCGTAAGGGAAAGGAAAGGGTAAGATAGTGGAGGAATCCGTGATTGATGAAGCTGTGCTAGAAGCTGAGCTAGAAGCTGAATCTGAGCCAGTACAATGTTGGGATATTGTGGTGTATGAAGAACCGTACGAAGTGGCCTATTACATACATTTTCAACACAAAATCTAACATTGAAGCCCTATTACATACATGACATGACCCTAAGACGTAGGCTATAGACATCTGCATCAGCAAAATCCCCCTTAGATATTGCCACAGTCTTGGTTAATCTTCAAAACTTTATAACTTTAACATTCAGCGTCCCAAGAAATTCTTCTTCGGCTTTCTACGTCCTTTAGATGGTATGGTGTTTGATCAGTAACCGGTGCCCACTTGATAAATTGAAACCTTCTGATTGAGGCCTTCTTTGTAATCGCATCAATCTTTTTTTCTTTTCCGATCTATTTCATAAATTCTTTACGTTCCAACTCTCTCCACTTTGATTGCCATATTCTTCCAGAATTAATTCCATGAGCATAGCAAACGTTGATCACTCCTTGATACTGCATCGGTTGATTTTTCTCCATAACTTCGTAACATATCCTGTTAAAGAAAAAAACATGCAACATATTTCTCAGAACAGTTAACTAGCCACATCGGGTCTAGTATGCGTATCATTCTCCATAAACCTTCATTCTTTAAAACTATCAACGCCTTACCTGTTTCTTCATCACATTGCCACCACTTGAAGAATTCATAGAAATCTTGTTCAATTTTCTAACAGCATATTCTTCATGGTGCGTGGGCGTTTAACAATCAACATCACATCTTTCTCTTTTGTCACATGATCAATTTGATTCTCTTCTTTGGAATATGTGGTTTCTAGTGATTGAAACCGTGAGCAGCTTCGTACTTGATCAGTTTCCACAATCGTTGATTATGTGGCTTCATCTCAAAGCTTATCATCTTAGTCTGCACCAATCTTCTACATCCCAAAATGGTAACATTTTGATATTATACAAGTATCTAAAATACTGTATTCCAAATTCCCTCTTGATTGCATATACACACAAATCTTCAATCTATCCCCAACTAAGAATATCCCCCAGAGATTTATCTTGATCACGTGTAAAGAAAGCTAGTGGGCGTCTACACTTTCTTTCTTTGGGTAATTCTTTAAACCAAGACTTCTTAGCTTCAACTATCTCTTCTTTCGATAATCTCTTAGGCACACAACCTTCTTTTACTGTCTCTTCAACTCTACGCTTCAACAATTCATCTGTAGCTTCATTAAACATTTCTCGGAAGGTTGGGAAGTCATCTGTAGCTTCACTGGTATATTTTTCTGTTTCATCATCAGAATCATTCTCCACGACGACCTTGTTGTAGTTATTAGTTTCAGCTACATACTTATACACATAATTTTCAGGTTTTGATGCACTGATGTTGTTAAGTTCATCTTCAAAGTCATATTCGAAAGATTCTTCATCCACACCTAGCATTTTGGCCATTTCTTCCTTGGTGTAATTATGTACGAATTCACCTTCTTCAGCATCATGCTCTAAGTAGAAAATCTTTGGTTTTAGCACATCCGGAACAACTATTAATGGTGCAATTGTGAGGATTCCAGATTGCTCAGTGTCATGTACAAGGTCTTTTGTCTCCCCCTGTTTATCAGCTTCTCGCTCTTCATTAACATTATCTCTCAAATAAGTATCATAATCAAACGCTTCATTCACTTTAGTATCCACCACTTTCACACCTATTCCACCCTGGTTGTTGTCATCGTCATCCCCATTGTCATCATCGTCCTTTTTTACCATTATCGTCAACATCTGTTTCATCATTCTCATCAAATTCATCAATATCTTTTTCCAGCTCTTCAAGCTCTTTATCAACTTTAAACTTCTTTCTTTCTAAATACAATTACTTTGCTGATATCCTGGAAACATCAACAGGTTCACCAATCATTACATTGTTTATCAGTTCAACTTCAGTTTTGACTTCAGCCTCAACTTCTTTTTCAGGCTCTGTTGGAAGAACTACCCCAACTTAAGTCTCCACAACTACTTCCGATTCAGGCTTAGTTGGCACAATGACAGGAACTTCATCACTTTTTTCTTTTCCTTTAGTAGTAGCTGCAACATCTTCTTCAGCTTTTCGCGCGCTTTGAGATGCTCTTTGCTTAGCCTCTTCAAACTCAATTAATTAAGATTCAGCTTCAAAGTTTATACCCAACTTCTTAGGTAAGATCTTCTGAAACATATCCATCCTTTTATCGCTTCGAATTCGTTCAGCTTCATAATCAGCAACTAGCCTTCTCAATCTTTCATTCTTAGTTAGAAAACTTGTAGGATCGTCTTATCCATATAAGCGCAGGACCTAATATGATTAACTAGTCATAACATGTGCGGAATCCATTTTATGACACGTGACAATATCAAGCTTACTTTTAAATTTTACTGTTTCATTAATGTTCAATACTTGTACAATCCTGAAACAAAAACATGCAGGGCTTCACCGTACACTCTACATAAAATGTTATAGACTCAAGACATCACACACCTATATATAGACCAGGTCACTTCGTGCAAGCAGAGTCTTGCCACTTCGTACGAGTTGATCACTTCGTACGAAGTAAGCTTAACTTCGTACGAGGTGGCTATCACTTCGTACGAAGTAGCCCTATTACATACAAAACATTAAGGAATCTAACATTGAAGCCCTATTACATCAACACGACATTAGCCTAAGATGCAGGCGATAGACATTCTGCACCAACAAACTCCCCTTGGATATTGAAGTAGTCTTGGTTAGTCTTCAAAAATTTACATAACGTTAACGTTCAGCATCCAAAGAAATATTTCCTCGACTTCCTACGTTCTTTAGATGGAAACGGTGTTTGATCAGTAGCAGGAGCCCATTTAACAAACTGAAATCTTCTAAGGCGCGCTTCCTTTCCCATTTCGTCAATCTTTTCTAACCTTCTTTGTTCTTTCATAAACTCTTTCTTTTCCAACTCTCGCCACTTTGATTGCCACATCTTTCAAGAATTTATACCATGTGCATAACAAACATTGATTACACTCTGATATTGCATTGCTTAAGTATTTTCTCGTGCTTTATAACATATCTTGTTGAAGAATAAGCACTCAACATCTTTCTCTGAGCAATTGGCTAGCCACATTGGGTCTAGTATGCGAATCATCTTCCAAATACTTTCATCTCTCAACACGATCACTGCTTCACACGTCTCTATATCATACTACCACCATTTGAAGTAAGCATGAAAATCTTGTTCAATCTTCAATAATGGCATGTTCTTCATGTCTCGTGGTCACTTGATAATCAAAGTCAAATCCTTTCCTTTTGTAACCGAATCAATCTTTATTCTTTGGAATATGCGGCTTCTAGTGATTGAACCACGATCAGCTTCATATTTGATCAGCTTCCATAACCGTTGATCATGAAATTTCATCTGAAGGTTTATCATCTTCGTTTGCACAAGCTCTTCTAGATCCTAGTAGGGTAATATTTTAATATCACAGAGCTATCAGAAGTACTACACTCCAAACTGCCTCTTGATAGCATACACGTTTAACTCTTTAATCCAACCCCAACTTAAGATATCCCACAGTGATTTATCTTGATCATGCGTAAAGAAAGCCCATGATCTTCAAAATTTTCGTTCTTTAGGTAGCTCCCTAAACCATGAATTCTTCTTTTCAGCAATTTCATCTTTGGATAACCGTTTAGGTACAGTTCCTTCTTTCACTGTTTCCTCTACTCTTCTCTTTAATAGATTATTAGATGATTCAGCAAACCTATCTTGAAATGTAGGAAAACTATATGTACCATCTCCAGAATACTTTGTAGCCTCATCTTCATCATCTAATGCCTCTTCAACAATAACTCTATCATAAGTATCAGCATCTGGAACATACTTCAACTGGTAATCATTTGGTTCAGATGCACTGATTTTGCTTAACTCCTCGTCAAATCAAACTCAAACTTATCTTCCTCAACCCCAACATTTTTGCTATCTCTTCTTTCGTATAATTGTTAACATATTCGCCTTCCTCAACGCCAAGACTTTGGGTTTTGGCAATTCAGGAACAACCGATATAGGTGCAACGATTGTGAGGATTCCTGATTACACTGCATCGTGTACTAGATCTTTTTGCTCCCCCTGTCTATCAGCTTCCCTTTCTTCATTTTCATTATCTTTCAAATATGCATCATAGTCAAATGATTCATTTACTTTCGCATCCACCACTGTCACACAAGATCCACCTTGGTTATGGTCATCACCATCCACCTTTATCACACAAGATCCACCTTGGTTATGGTGCGAGTGATAATAATGATGAAAAGGATGATGATGATAAAGGTGATTGTGATGAAAATAACCAAGGTGGATCTGGTGTGACAGTGGTGGATGCGAAAGTAAATGAATCGTTTGACTATGATACATATTTGAGAGATAATGAAAATGAAGGAAGGGAAGCTGATAGACGGGGAGCAGAAAGATTCAGTACACAATGCAGTGTAATCAGGAAACCTCACAGTCGTTGCACCTACATCGGCTCTTCCTGAATTTCCAAAACCCAAAGTCTTCTATCTAGAGCATGGCGTTGAGGAAGGCGAATATGTTCACAATTACACGAAAGAAGAGATAGCCTTTTCCAGTATCAACAATAGGGACTACATCAATTGGTTGTTTGCCTTTTCTAGTATCAACAACATCCTCCTCTGCTTTTCATTTTCTTTTAGTAACTTTTACTCTTGCCTCTTTGATTTCTATCTCATCGTGTTTAGCAACGAAGTTTATATCAAACCTATTATGAAGTACTTTAAAAAAATATCAAACTTCTTTGAATTCTCCGCTTTTTCAGTCTCTAGATCTTTGACAACCATATGAAGTTTTTCATTTTCAGCGGTAACGCTTGTGAATGAAGATAACAATTGCATATTGTCATCTTCTAGCTACTTGATTCTCTTCTCATTCTCTTTCACCTTGATTTGTAACTCGTGAGTTTTTCATTATCATGAACCAACACTGCTAACAAAGCTTCCAATCTCTTTTTATCATCTTCCAAAAACTTGATTCTGCTTTCATGCTCTTTGATCTGGTTCTCTAACTGTTAAACTTTATTATCATTGAACATTTAAGTATTAAAACCCTCATTGCATGGAATATCCCCAAAATCATCAGTAAATTTATCATTCAAAGATCTTCTGGAAGCAGTTGTGATGTTGTACGTTGTTGAATAGGAGGTGTAGGCTGTTTAGGTGTTGATGATGGTTGTGGTGGTGTTATATGTTGTGGTGATGTTGGTGGTTATTGTGGTGGTTGTTATATTGGTGAAGTGATAAATGGTGTGGTGGTCGGTGGTTGTTGTTCATGTGGTGATGAAGTAGGTGGAATAATAGACTCTACATTCCCAATAGTAATCATAACTTCAAGTGTTTTCTTTCTTCCATATTTACGCCTGGGTTTCTTTGCTGCTAGAGAACATGTTGTTTTCTTTTGAACTTTAGAAGCTTTGCTCTTTGTACGTCTTGATTTCCTAACAAGTATCTCAATTTCTTCTTCATGTTCAGAAGGAACGTATGTAACATTATCGTTACCAACCTCTTTCCTTTTCATTGAAGTAATCTTTCCTCTTCGCATTTCTTTGCAGCAGCGATTTCACGATCAATACTATCTCAGAACTTTCTTCATTATCACCTTCAACCACCTCCTTTTCCACATTAGCTGCTATTTTTTCGATATTCACATCTACTTGATCATTATCAGATGTAGCAGAATATACCTCTTCGTGCACATTTTCAACCATCGGTTCATTAACAGGCTCATTCACCGGTGTCTCTTCAGGTTCATCAACTAACAAAGTTCGTACAGTTGCACGTTGGCGAGCTTGTGTAGGCTTATTCTTTGGAGTAGCCCTCTTTCTTATTTTTTCTTCTTTCTCGAACCAACTGCTTCGTCTTGGTATGAAACCATCTATCTTTTCCTCCTCGTCTCTTTCAGACCCGCTAGTATCTTTCCTCCATTTGCCCTTCGTAGATGCAATGTAATTGTTATCAAGAATAGCTCCAAAAATTGGCTTAGCAACTGGCTCAGACTCTTGCTTCAGGTACATATTCAATCTGATCAACGATCTCTATCCATATGCTCCAAAACAAACTCGTCATCTTCTTCCTTTGCCAAGTTAGGGAATAAATCATCTAACATCATTTGCATGAATTTTGGATATTGGAAAAATTTCTCTCTTGTAGTATTCATCGCCATTTCTTCAAAGATTAACTTCGTGAAGTTATAAGGCAAATTTAGTGTTAATGCAGAAACCATACACATCTGATACCCTTCCTATGGCTGAAAGACTTTATGATAGAATGCACAAAAAACTTGTATGGCCTTCCAAGGTTTGATTTCTTGAAATTCAGCATATTTACATGACCTTTGTAGCACATTCGATAAAAAAGCCTTTAACCATCCTTTCTGGATAAGTCAGATCAGTATCTTTATCTTTCAGATCCAATACTCTACGGATCAGCTCCTCTGTAATTTTAACTTCAAATTCTTTGTCGTTGATCTTCACAAAGAATGAATTGCCCGAGGCTTCTCAACAAATACAACAGAATTCCAAAAATGCTCTATATGAGATTTATATAAACTTTATGCTTATGCGTTAGAGCCTTTGCCACTGATAATCTTCCCATAAACAAGAACTTCTCTAAACGGAGCTATTTCCGGAATCGTATCATCAAGAATAAAACATACATTATGAGTCGGCCCAAACAAAGATTTCTTTTCCTACACACACAATAAATTCCAACACTTAGAAAAATTTTCGCCGAAAATACACTGATATTCATGTGAAGTGGCAATTGGTGCGAAGTGGTATTTTGCACTTCGTACGAAGTGAGCCAATTGAAATCATTCTAACCATACCCACTTCGTGTGGAGTGGATTTTGGAAAATTTACCATATCTCACTTTGTACTAAACAGTTTTGAACAAAAAATTTAAAACTTGTGCTTTTTAAAAAATTGATGGTTCCAATGGACACTCTACACACCGATTAACACAATGGTATGTTCAATTTTAAATTTGGCTGGCTAGATTTTCCTAGATCTATGTTTAAAGGTCCAGATTATCGATTTTTGTTTTAACTATAAATTCACGGTCCAATACCTTAACCATTCTAAGAGGTGTGTAAATCAACCTCCCCAATGTCTATTTTGGCAGCACTTCATCTCAAATCACACAAAACACTCAAATCGCTCTAACAGTTTCAGATCGCACGAACAGTAATGACCACTTTGTGCGATTTTGGTTCTTTATATAGGACCAGGTCCACTTCTACGAAGGGGCTCCTAATTTGGTGCGATGTGGCCAACTTGTACAAAGTGGACTCCAACTCGTATGAACTGGCCCTAAAAACTTCAAAATTTTCAATTTTTCGAGCATTTTATCAGTTTTAACAACCCACTCAGTTGACCAAGTCCAAGTTAAGACCTTGGTTGAACACTTTGTGAACAAACTGACATTTTCAGGTAATGTTAAGTTTCAAGTTTATGAACTTTTGATCTTTTCAAAACATTTTCTCATTTTAGATAAGCTCCCAACCCGTTGTCTCAAGATTTTCCTCAGCAATCAGCATTTCTGGACTTTGAAGATCTGTTTTCCATCATCGGCAGTCGAAACTAAGATAGGAATAAAACACACTGAAAATCTTTTTGGAGTTTTATAAAATGAAATGCAATATCTATGTACAAACATATTTATAGACATAATTTGTAAGTTTGTGTTAGAGGATCATATCAGTTTTTGAGACAAATCACAAGTACCGTTGACGTTGATTAGACTTTAAGTTCTAAACAAGTTCACTTAGATTGTCACTATACTTGTCCTCTTAAACCTCTAACATTCAATTATTCCGAGATACGTAGGTAATTTTAAGAACTTGACTTAACAGTGTTTTCCACCTTAGAATATAGTCGCGTATCAAGATTTCCTGAATTTCATCTTACAGATGAATATAACTAACTGATATCTGTATCTAGGTAATGCGAGACCTTGAGAGCTCAGAATAGTACCACCGTACATACAAAGAGATGAAGGCTCGACTTTAAAAGTGGTGTTCCAATTTGGAATTTTTTACTGCAATTGTTAGATCTTTGATACTTACAATATGTTGCAGTTTTAGATTTTTTTAAGCAAAAGTATTCTACAAGTTATAGGCCATTGCCGACGCAAAATCAGAAAAACTTGTATAATACCCCAGACATCAATTATCCATAAAGACCTAGTATCTCAGATTCCGACAATCTCTCAAACGAAATTTCGGTGTACTAAGACCATATATCCGAGAGATGTTAACCCACTTAACTAAGAAGTTTTTGTTTATGTTTATATATGAGAAACAATTTACTAGAATGTGCGAAGCCTACTGGCACATCATTAGGGAGACCTGTTTAAACATTTTGATACTACAACTCCTTACCATACTATGATAGTCCACTGATGTACTATCATTTACTTTTTTCACACGAAAACACTTTTTGTTTTTTCATGTTTTTGTACATTTTTCAATTTTTTAAATATTTTTGTATTATCCCAACATTTCTCCCCCTAAAATAGAAAAACATATTTTTGGATTTTTGTTTTTAAAGAAAGAAATTCTAAAACAATAAAACATGACTAAACCGATAAGGATCACGTGAGCTCATCATCTGAGTCGTATTCAACCTCTAGTTCCCCATCTGATGTCAGATTCTTCATACCATTAAGTTTCAAAAGAAATTTAAATCTCCTTCGATCAAATGGTTTAGTATAAAAATATGTATTTTGTTCACCAGTGTAGATCTTTTCAATTCTAATCAACTTTTTCTCATGGCAATCAAAGATAAAGTGATGTGGAATTTCAATGTGTTTAATTTAGAGTGTTGAACTGGGTTTTTAGTTATATCTATAGCAGCCTTATTATCTACATATATGGGCGCATCAAGAAACTACAATCCAAAGTCTCTCATTTGCTGTTGTGTAACACCCTCATCCCAAGATAAGCTCTAGGGTGTTACGCGTCGAACATACAGTACTCATAGTAATTAGAGAATTCAAAGGGAAGCTTTTGAACTTTTATTATACATTAAAGAGTATTATACATATGTATTATTATACAACAACATTTTCATTAGCTAAACAAAACTAGCAATCTAAATCTTCTGCAACCCTCTAGACCTCTACCTCTTCATATGCTAGTCTTATCAACCTCGATTCCTGCAATCACATGGCACCTAGGATGTGTGCCCGAAAAATATTTGGGCCTCAATCAAAACTGGCGAGTTCATAAACATAAATGATTTTATTCAAAACATATATTTATTGACAATAACATCAATCAGATATAATCATGGCAGATAGGAACAGCGTAAGCAATGTATATTCACATAACCAGGTTATGTATACAAACTCTACTTGCTAAATCAGATACATACAATCAGCACTCAATCATCCTATCAATAAGAACAGAGTAAGCACAGTATGTTAACATAACTAGGCTATGTATACAAACTCTACTGGCTAAATCAGATACATACAATCAGCCCTCAATCATCCTATCCATCATTGCCACATATCACAGATGCTATAGATAGTCGATTCCATAATTATTACCATTCAAATAGAATAACACATCCCGTTTTAGAAACGGTTCAGATGAACTCACCTTGCTAGCTTGTAGTTCTTGAGTCTTAAGCTTCTTGTAAGTTTATTGTTATGATTTTAACAAGCCTCCTGGTTCTAAGCCTTCTAATAATAAAGTCATCTAGTTTCACATAAGGTAATTCGTATTAATGTATAAATCCAACTCAAACTTTAACGATAATCACAAGATCCAAACCTCAATGTAGATGACAAAGTATAGCCTTATTCTTGTAGCACTTACACATATGTTGATTTGGTTTCAGATCGATCGGATAGGGCATCGTTCAGAGATTAGGGTTTCATACACGAGAATACAAAGAAACAGAGACATAAGAGATTTACAGGATCGATTTCAGAGATCGAAATGTGCAAATGAAACTGTCCCAGGCGAGGTGAACCTCTCCCGCGCGTCGCGAGAGGAGATGGGGCATCTCTCACGTGGCGCTAGGGGGTTAGTCTGGCTTAGGCTACCACATGTCACCATTTTGCGTCCTTCGCCGCCTTTTTCGTCCAATCACGTGTTTTCTCGATTTTTGTGCTGATACTTATCACATATGCTTGGTCGTGATCCTAATTGGGTCGGTTTTTAATTGTGAGTTTGGTAAGGGTATCTTTGTGAGGATTGGTTCACCAATCGCAAGATTTCTTAACCGCTAAGTTTTCTTCGTACTCGGGGATTTTTATTGACCAAAGACTTGGGATGTTACATTCTCTCCTCCTTAAAATGAATTTCGTCCTCAAAATTCGAAGGTTAGTCAAACAATTGAGGGTATTTGACTTTCAATTCCTTTGCCAATTCCCAAGTCTTTTTGGGTTCTTTCTGACCTTGCCACTAGACTAACACGAGTGGAATTATTTTCTTTCTTAAATTTCTTTCTTGAAAGTCAAGAATCTTTATTGGTCTTTCCGTGAAGTTCAACTTCTCATTTACTTGCAAATCTTCCAATGGCATTGCTTGGGTTAGATCAGCCAAACATTTTCTTAGGTTTGATACATGAAAAGTATCATGGATCTATTTTAATGCATCGGGTAATTTTAGCTTGTATGCAACTGGGCCGACTTTTGCAATAATTTTGAATGGTCCAATGTACCTTGGACTTAATTTTCCACGTTTTCCAAATCGCATCACTCCTTTCCATGGTGAAACCTTTAACATTACATAATCTCAAATTTGGAATTCTAAAGGTCTCCTTCTTCTGTCGGCATAACTTTTCTGCCTATCTTGGGTAGGCATTAATCATCGTCGTATCTGTTGGATCTTATCAGTTGTTTCAAGAATAATCTTAGTTTTGGTCAACTGATCCTCCTACTTCCATCCAACAGATGGGAGTTCTACATTTCCTTCCATATAAGGCTTCGAACGGTGCAACCTTAATGCTAGAGTGGTAGCTATTGTTGTATGAGAATTCTATCGAAGGCAAATGATCATGCCAACCACTTTCAAAATCAATCACGCAGGCGCACAACATATCTTCTAAAGCTTGAATTGTTCGTTCACTCTGGCCATCAGTCTGAGGATGATAAGCCGTGTTTAGATTGATCTTGGTTCCAAGTTCCTTTTGGAAACTTGTCCAGAACTCGGATGTGAATCGACTATCTCTATCTGAGATAATGGATAAAGGCACTCCGCGTTTACTTACATTTTATCCATATATATCTTAGCCAACTTTTCTATTGGATAGCTCTTGCTTATGGGTAGAAAGTGTGCTGACATGGTTAGCCTGTCAACCACGACCCATATAGCATTATACCCCTTTTGTGTTCTTATTTTGTGCAAAATCCATTATCACTCTATCCCATTTCCATATTGGCAACTCTAGTTGTTATAGTTGGCCTACAGGTTTTTGATGTTCAATCTTAACTTGTAAACATGTCAGGCATTTCTCAATGTACTAGGCTATGGATCTATTCATATTAGGCCACCAATACTAATCCCAAATGTTCTTGTACATCTTGTTTGCCCCGGGGTGCATTGTGTATATGGATTTGTGGGCTTCATCCAATACTTTGCTTTGAAAATTTCCAAATTTCGGAATCCAAATTCTCTGACCAAATCTTAAGATTTCATCTGCCCCTTTGGTTAGTAATTTTTGCTTACCCAACATTCTTTCAGTCTTGATATTTTCATCTTTAAAGGCCTCTTTTTGAGCATTCTTGATTTGGTCTTTCCAATCAAGCTTGACGTCAATCCTCAAGGCCTTTATCCTAAACGGTTTAATTCTTTCTTTTCGACTTAGGGCATCTGCGACAATGTTAGCCTTTCCTGGATGGTTCTTTATTTCACAGTCATAGTCATTGATAAGCTCCATCCACCTTCTCTGCCTCATATTTAACATCTTTTGATTAAAGATATGTTGTAGGCTCTTATGGTCTGAATTTTTGGTACCGTACAGGTAATGTCGCCAAATCTTTAAGGCAAACACTATGGCACCTAACTTGGTGGTGCGTAATATAGTTCTTCTCATGAACTTTTAGTTGTCGTGATGCATAATCTATGACCTTTTCTTGTTGCATCAACACACAACCTAGACCATTTTGTGAGGCATCACAGTAGATTACAAAATCTTCATTACCTTCTGGCAATGCAAGTATGGGAGCACTACTAAGTTTTTCCATTAGAAGATTGAAAGCTTGTTCTTGCTTTGGTCCCCATACAAACTTTACATTCTTTTGAGTCAAAGCTGTTAAGGGTGTAGAAATCTTTAAGAAATCTTGGATAAACCTTCGGTAGTAGCCTACTAAGCCCAAAAAGCTTCTAATCTCACTGGGGGTTTTTGGTGCTTCCCATTTCATTACAGCTTGTATCTTAGTTGGATCCACTTATATACCTTTCTCGCTTATCACGTGACCAAGGAATTGGACTTCCCTATTCCAGAAGTCACATTTAGAGAATTTGGCATAAAGTTCTCTTGTCGAAGGGTTTCTAGAACCATTTTCAGATGTCTAGCATGATTGTGTTGGTTCTTAGAATAAATATGTAGTCATCGATAAAAACAATGACAAACTTATCCAAGTATGGCCAGCAAACTCTATTCATTAGGTCCATGAATGCTACAGGGGTGTTGGTTAGTCCAAATGACATAACCAAAAACTCGTAATCCCCATAACGCATCCTAAAGGCTGTCTTAGGAATATCCTCCTCCCGTACCTTTAGTTGATGGTACCCTGATCGAAGGTCAATCTTTGAAAAGTAGTTGGCTCCTTGCAGTTGATCAAATAAATTGTCTATTCTTGGTAGAGGGTATTTGTTCTTGATAGTTAACTTGTTTAGTTCACGATAGTCAATGAACATACACATTGAACCATCTTTCTTCTTAACGAACAACACCGGCGCTCCCCAAGGTGAGGAACTTGGTCTAATAATGCTTTTCTCCAAAAGTTCGTCAATCTGGTTCATAAGTTTTTTCATCTCCGAAGGGGCTAAGCGGTAAGGAGCCTTTGCTACTTGTTTAGCACCAATTGTTAAGTCAATGTGAAACTCTATCTGGCATTCAGGTAGGAGTCCTGATAGATCTTTCGGAAATACGTTACGGAAGTCACGCACTACTGGGATTTCATTGGCTTGCCTCTCTTCCTTAGCATCTACTGCGGATGCGAAAAAGGCAATACATCCTTTGTAGATATATTTTATAGCTTTCATTGAAGAGATGATTACAGTCTTGGGGTTTGCATCATTTCCATGAACTAGTATCTCTCCTCCATCTGGTTTACGCACTGTCATTATTTTGTGTTCACAGTCGAGGTGAGCACAATTCTTATTTAACGATCTATCCCAAGAATGATGTCATAACCACTTAGAGTGGTCGACATCAAGTTTATAGGGAATTCATTGCTAACTAGATTAATAACACAATCCCTAAAGATGTGGGTGATTCTATTTTGCTCTCCACTGGCTGTCTCGACAATATATGCATTTTCAAGGGTTTGTGGTACTAAGTTCAAGTAAGGCACTAAGGCAGTTGAAATGAAGCTTTTATTTGCTCTGGTATCAAATAATACTCTTGCATATATATTATTAACGAGGAATGTACCAGTTATGGCTTCATCTCCGACATCTTTTAACACATATGCTCGAACCTTCGCCTTATTTTGATTCTCTTCAGGCTTCATTTGGGGAGGTTTCTAGCAGTCACTTTGTAGATGTCCATACTCCCAACAGTTGAAGCATCTATTCTTTGGACAATTTTTCCATGCATGATTCTCATGCAGACATCTTAAACATTTTGATTCTTGAGACCTTCTCCTAGCCTCATTCTTGGCATATCTACCATGCCTATCATCAAAGTTTCCCCTATTCCTTGGAAACTTTCTCTCTCTGTCTCTGTATCGACTGATTTACTTCCTCGTTTCACTTCCTTTTATTTTTACTCATTATCTGGCCTTCTTCTTCATATGCAATTGCACTTAACGTAATTGCCGATTCATAGGTCTTTGGGGCAGACATTCTAACTAATTCTCGAATGCGAGGAGGTAATCCTTGCACGTACCTTTTAACCCTCTTGGCTACAGGTGTTACATGCTTAGGGAGTAACCTAGCCATTTCATCAAATTTGGTTGTGTACTGACGATGCGTTATTGCCCCAGCTTGTAGTTGTATAAACTCTCTGTCAATTTTGTCTTTTTCAATTTTAGGACAAAATTTCTCCATGATAAGTTCCTTTAACTTGTTCAAGGTTAAAGCAGTAATAACTCCAGGTCCTTTAGCTTGTTTAACATTATCCCACCAAAATAATGCCTTAGACCTGAATGAGTGAGTAGCATACATGACTGCTTGCATGGGCGTGCATCTACTGATGTTAATAATAGCTTCCATTTCATGTATTCACTGAAAAGTGGCCATGGCGTCCTTTTTACCGTCAAATATTGGGGGATCACATCCCTTGAAGCTTTGTAGGAACATCCCTCTATAGGTTCTGCTTCTAAGACAATGTTTCCGTTTCCATTAGTGTTATTAAGAAGCTTGTTCTGTCCATTGCCATCATTGTTGTTGTTTGCATGACTTCTAGTGGTGCTTATAACTTCGGCTAAAATTTTAGGCATAGCATCTCTAATGATACCAGCCACAGTTGCCTGAAAGTATGGTCTAGCAAACTGTTGTGCCTCGGGTATAGTATTCTGAATATTATCATGATCGTTATTAACGGGTGACCTAGATCGTCTTCTAGTAGTATGTGGTCTATTATGACCCCTACCCTGAGTACTTCCTCCTTTTGCTATAGTCAAAGCCTACATAAAGGTAATAAGGAATTAGTATTCAGATGATGGATTATGATCCAGAACAAAATAGTACTAATAAACAAGAAACAACTGTGGCCAGGTGTTATTGCTTATCTATCGTACTTGCAATGTTCTAGTCATTTCCCCCCACATGATACTAACACCTATTACCTAAACCTATGCGGGCAACCCACTTATCTCAAAGCTTATCTTAAATCATCTCTCATAGTTGAAGTCTAGATACCATCCTTGTACCTAATTCACTTAAACTACGGCTCTAATACCAACTTGTAACACCCGCATCCCAGGATAAGCTCTGGGGGTGTTACGCGTCGAATATACAGAAACACATAGTAATTAGAGAATTCACAACGGAAGCTTTTGAACTTTTATTGAACATTAAAGAGTATTATACATATGTATTATTAAACAACAATATTTTCATTAGTTAAACTAGACTAGCAATCTAAATCTTCAGCAACACTCTAGACCTCTACCTATTCATATGCTAGTCTTATCAACCTCAATTCTTGCAATCACATGGCACCTAGGATGTGTGCAAGAAAAATATTTGGGCCTCAGCCCAAACTGGCGAGTTCATGAACATAAATGATTTTATTCAAAATATATGTTTATCAACTATAACATCAATGAGATATAATTATGGCTGATAGGAACATAGTGCGCATAGTATATTCACATAACTAGGCTATGCATACAAACTCTACTTGCTAAATCAGATATATACAATCAACCCTCAATCATCCTATCAATAAGAACAGAGTAAGCACAATATGTTCACATAACTATGCTATGTATACAAACTCTACTGGCTAAATCAGATACATACAATCAGCCCTCAATCATCCTATCCATCATTGCCACATATCACAGATGCTATAGATAGTCGATTCCATAATTATTACCATTCAAATAGAATAACACATCCCGTTTTAGAAATGGTTCAGATGAACTCACCTTGCTAGCTTGTAGTTCTTGAGTCTTAAGCTTCTTGTAAGTCTATTGTTCTGATTTTAACAAGCCTCCTGGTTCTAAGCCTTCTAATCACTAAGTCATCTAGTTTCACAGAAGGGAATCCGTATTAATTTATAAACCCAACTCAATCTTTAACGATATCCACGAGATCAAAACCTCCAGGTACATGATAAACTATTGCCTTATTTAGGCAACACTTAAACATCCGTTGATTTGGTTTCTGATCGATCGGACAAGGTATCATTTTCAGAGATTAGGGTTTCATACACGAAAATATGAAGAAACAAAGATACGAGAGATTTAGAGGATTGATTTCAGAGATCGAAATGTGCAAATGAAACTGTCCTAGGCCTGCCCTTATATAGGCTAGGTGGACCTCTCCCGCGCGTCGCGAGATGAGACGGGACATCTCTCGTGTGGAGCTTGGGGGTTAATCTGGCTTAGGCTGCTATGTGTCCACCTAGGTCTTCCACGTGTCACCACCTCGTGATACGCGTCCTCCACCGCCTTTTTCAGTTAATCACGTGTTTTTCTTGATTTTCGTGCCGATACTTATCATGTATGCTTGGGTTTTGATCCCAATTGGGTCGGTTTTTAAGTGTGAGTTTGGTAAGGGTATCTTTGTCAGGATTGGTTCATCAATCGCAAGATTTCTTAACCGCTAAGTTTTCTGCATACTTGGGGATTTTTATTGACCTGAAGACTTGGGATGTTCCATGTTGTATCCACCAGATTTGGGAACAACTGGAAACTGAAAGGTATTCTGCCTCGCAAGTTGAGAGAGCGATTGTGGTTTGCTTCTGGCATTGCCACGTTACTAAGCGTATTCTGAAGAACTGACAACCAGCCATTGTAGATTTGGTGTTAAATTTGCAGCAACCGAAATCTGAATCAGAATATCCAACGAGGTCAAAATTGTCGTTTCCCGGATACCACAAGCTGGTGCTTAGACAACCCTTCAGATATATGAGAATCCGCTTGACAATCATCATGTGTGATACTCGAGGACTTGATTGATAAAGGGTGCAAAGGCATGTTGGATACATATATCTGGTCTAGATGCTGTAAGATACATCAATGATCCAATCATTGATCAGTATAAGGTTTCATCTATGTTGACTCCTGTTCATCTTGGCAGATGCCATGATTGATTGCCAATGGGGTAGATAATGGTGACCTTCGCGACATATCAAATTTCTCCAAGATATCGTGAACGTACTTCGTCTAATGAATGAATATGCCAGGAAACTGATCAACTTGAAGTCCCAAGAAGAACTTCATTTCTCCCATTGAACTCATTTCAAATTTCTTTTTCATGACTTCTTCAAATTCTTTACACAGCGCATCTTCGTAGATCTAAAGATGATGTTATCCACATAGATTTGTACGATCAGTAGGTGTCCTTTCACTTCCCGTGTGAAGAGAGTGTTATCAATAGTGCCTCTGATAAAGTCATTGCTCAACAGGCGCTGAGAAAGTGTCTCATACCAGGCTCTCAGGGCCTGGTGCAACCCGTATAGGCTTTATCTAGTAAGTAAACCTTGTCTTTATGCACTGGATCGACAAACCCCGGTGGTCGGCCGAAATACACTTTCTCTTTCACTTTTCCGTAAATGAAAGCTGATTTGACATCTAACTGGTACACTTTAAACCCTTTCCATGACGCAAAGGTCAGGCGTATACGAATTGCTTCTAGTCGTGCGACCGAAGCATAAACCTCTGTGTAATCAATGCCTTCTTACTGATGAAAACTTTTGACAACTAGTCGAGCTTTGTTGCGTACAATTACCCCTCGATCGTCTCTTTTACAAGTGAAGACCCATTTTATAGCGATAGCTTTGTGATTAGCCAGTAGATCAACAAGCTTCCAGACACCAAGCTTTTCAAATTGTTGCAGGTCTTCCTACATTGCGTTTACCCATCTTTCATCGGCAAGCGCTTCTTTGTTTGATTTTGGTTCAACCTGTGAAATAAAGCAATGATGTAAGCATATATCTTAAATAGGTGCAATTTTAGTGTAGAAACTGTAAGGCCCTAAATAGGTTTATGCATTGGTAACTTTAGGGGTATGGGAAATTATGTTGTAATGGGCTTGGGGGTAGCCTTTGGGCCCAAGGGCTTTAGGGTAATGGAACACTAACCCTCTAGTATCTATAGATAGTGATGTGTTAGGGTTTGGTGGCTCCTTGATTGTTTTCACTTGTATTAGACAAATTAGTGATTTGTATGCAAGTTGAACATTTCTATATTCATCTTATTTCTTCTATTTGATTCTTAGCTTGTTTGTGTGATTCCACCACCGTTCAAGCTAAGTGTGATATCGTAAGATCCTGTTTTTCGGGACTTACAATTAGTATCAGAGCTTGTTTGAACTTGCTTCCAGCTCAGATTGATATTACACGTGTTCGATTGTATGTTCTACTGTTTCAGAGCTGGTGTTGAGTTTCTGCTTTTCTTCGGATCATCTCGGACGAACTCAGATCATCTTCTTGAAGATCTCGGATCTAAGAATTACATCTCGAACCATCTCGGATAGAATATCTTGAAGACTTGAACCATCTTGGATCATCTCGAACCGTCTCGATTAGCATCTCAGATTGAAGACTCGAATGATGAATATGCATCTCAAATCTATCTTGGATCATCAGTGTTGAATTTTGTCTTCATCTTCATACCATCTCGGATCATCATCACCATCTCGGATCATCACCATCTCAGATAAGATACTGTTCTGAGATACTATTTAGAATATACTATTTTGAGTTGACTATTTGATTTTTATTGGACCTTTTGAACTTGCCATTTTTAATTAAAATATAATTAAATGATGATGAATCCGAACGGTATTCTGACTGCTGCGGATCTCACCAATGCTACCTTAACGGCCATTCAGTCTCTGACCCTAGCGTTGCATCAAGAACTAGACTAGAGCATCGGAACGTCTACCAAAATTCCAAGGTTGCTGTATGAAGATGATTATTTTGAGTGGACTTGGCATTTTGAGCAGTATTGCAAAGCCAAGGAACCCATAATGTGGAGCTGCATTCGTGATGATCCCCGCACTATCATGTACACAATTAGAGATGATCCAGACACTCGAATTCCAAAACTAGAAAGTCAGTGATCCAACGAAGATCGAAAAATCAAAGACGAAGATGATAAGGCAATGGGAAATTTTACTATGGCTCTCAGTCCTGACATCTCGATTGTTGTTTGAAACTACACAAGTGCGAAAGAAATCTGGGATGTGCTCAAAAATCTGTACGAAGGAAACACTGACATGAAGGCTAGCAGGGTTAACATGTTGAACCAGCAGTTCAGTTCGTTTAATCACATCTATGGGGAGACCGTGGAAAACCAAATCAGGAGATTCGTAAAACTCATTCACAGATGGTTAGTGGGGAATTCTGATCGCTAATAGTGGGATGAATCGCCAACTGTTGAATTCACTACCAAAATCTTGGGATGCGATGTTTCGATGATCAAACGTACTACAAATCAAAATGAAGTTGCTCTCACTGAACTGATTGCCACCATCAAATCATGTGAAATAGACAACCAACAAAGAGAACTGAACCACAAAAACTCCATGATGGCTGCAGGGGTGACCAGATCTAACACTGCATTGATGTCTCAAAGTTATCCTAACCTTATCTTCAGCCCCGTGACGAACAGTAATCCAAATGTTGTTTTCAGTTCATTGACTCAAGCACAACTCCAAGCTCAGAAGACAAACTACGTTTATGGAATGTCTCTTGTAAACAACTAAGCTATTCCAACTACTGTTACTACTCAGTAATTACCACAACACGCAAATGTAGTCTACAGTGCTGTTAATCTCTCAGCCTCTCAAAATGTTCAATCTACACCCTCCACTGAAAATCTCACATTTATGACCAAGCAGAAAGAAGAGAAGTTGGCTCTAGCAGCATCCGTACTTTAACAGTTTGAATGCTTTTCTTGCTGGTGATCTCTGGCCTCCTTCAGTGTTTGCTATAGAGATGAATCAAGTAGTTGAAGAAGATATTGAAGAACTGGATGCTTCATGGAATCTAGCTATGGCCACGTTTTGAGCAGAAAAGTATCAAAAGAGATACGAGTGTCGTCCAATGTCAAACATTCGCACTAGGTCTGTCAAAGATAAGTTGTGATGCTACAGATGCCATGAACCAGGACACTTCGCAAGAGACTACAGAAGACACTCGTGGGTTATGAGGCAACTGCTGCTGCTACTGCTACCGCAAAGAACTCAGAGAGGTCCATGGTTCCAATTACTTCAGCTCAGACATCAACTTAAACCTCATAAAGCCAAGGAGGCTCAGGAGCGGGAAAAGCACTCATGGTGCAGGAGCAGCATGGTTTTAGCTGGGTTGATGCTGCAACTCAAGTGGAATCTCTGAAGATTGCAGAAGTTGCTAAAAATCATATTCAGTGCTTAATGGGACAAACTGAGGAGCCCAAAGCTCTCTCCAAAACGGTAAACTCTTTTGTGCTCCGAAGACTGTAAAAATACATTGGCACAAATGAGAGCACATAATTTCAATCTCATTAGTGATTACAACAGTGCCATGTCAAAGTGCATTGGTCTTCAAGAGAACAATAGAATTCTCTATGAAAAGATTGATGTACTAAAGAAAAACATAGCTCAACTCCACCGGGACGTAAACCAACAAAAATGTTGGGTCCATGATTATAAAACCAATCTACATTCAAAAACTTTGGAATGCAACTTGGTAAGAGTTGAGCTAGGACTTCTCACTGGAAAGTTTCAGTAAAATGAATTGAATATTAAAAAATATGATACTTCTAGTGACACTGTTCATAATCTTTGCAACATACAAATGGTGAACAAAGAGAACAAGGGAAAAGGGTTGGGTTATTCACAAGTTCCTCCGCATATAATCATAATTATTCAAGAATGCCGCTCACTGAGTAAGAATTGGAAAATTATGATAAAATGACATATGGCAAACTAAGTGACTACGTTCCTTGGGAACTTTTCAAGCCTAAGAATACCAAACCAACTAATTTTCAAAATCCTATAAGTTTTGTAAAAGTTATAAATCTAGAGTGCTTGAATGAATCAGTTGAAAATTTAAAAGGTGAAAAGGAGTCGACAAAAACTTCTTCCGAAGAACCACAGGAAACGACCTCTACCTCTGATTCTGTAAAAAAGGTTAACTATTTCAGTGTATGTGCAGAGTCAGCGATAGATGAGGAGCGGTCAAAAGTGGATGATGAACCTCATCCAGTTGTTGCTGACTCAGATGTTTCTTTATGTGATAAACACGATGACTATGTTTGGAATTTTGTTCAGTCTATGGTTTTTGAGACTTAGGGTTTTTCTGGTATTGTTGAAAATGAAACTTTGAATGATATGGTTTTTGATTCAGACTACGATTTAACTGGTTGTCCAAAGGAATCTGAGGCATAAGTTTGAGTGATTTAGAAAACTGTTCTAGTTCTTTTGAAACCTCAATGGATACCTCAGATATTTCCTTATCTCATGAAACTGAAAATATTATTGTGTCAGAGTGTGTGAATGAAATTGCTTGTGAACAAGAGACGTCTGATAGTTCTAGAAATCAGACTGAAGATTCTAACTCATCAGACAATGAGCAAGACGGTTGTGACAGTTAAAATATTGACAAAACTTGCTCATCATCTGGTGACCAAGAATATTTTGATTCTGAAAGCTCCGTGTCAAATGAAACTGCTTCCAAAGAAACTGATACAGTTGTTTCAGAAAACTCAATTTCTGAAGAAAAGGTTTCAAATGAAACTAAGACCGCAAAATCCACTCCTGCAAAGAAAAGAAAATTTTGAAGAACCAGAAACCAACGCAAAATGAAAATTCAAGAGGAAGCCTCTTCAAGTGCTATAAATCAAAACAAAAACCCAACTAAAAAGGCAACCGAGTCAAATTTGAAGGGTAAAACTATCGATACTTATTTTTTCGCTGATGCTTGTGAGCAGGTTTCATCAAAGAGTAAATATGCACACAAGAAATTAGAACTAGTGGAAAGAAGCGACCCAATCAGCTCCCCAGAATAACACAAGCAAAATTAAGAGTCTTTTTCTCAAAAAGACAAACTTGTTTCAATCGTGGAATTCTGGGGTACATAGCTAGAAACTGTGTTCATCGTCCCTTCGTGTCTTATCCATTCGGAAATTCCATCATCAGACGACCTTGCACCATCGACATCATGGACATCCAAAGAACTCTGATGGAGACTGGAATCTAGCAAAGAAGAACAATCAACAACATTCAAACATAAATGGTTTCATTAACCAATCCAAGAAATTAAACGCAACATCATCTGATGTCTTTTCAGACAACAAAGAGTTAAAGATTTGGAAACCTAAAAATATTGCTAGATCTCAGTAAAACTGTTCTGACTTGCCAAATTCTACATCCTCATTTTCTCAAACCTCAAATCTACTAACCATTATGTGACTTTCCGTGAGGCTTTGCGAAAGAAGAGTGATTATCAACCCAGATCGAAAATGATCTGGGTTCTTGTATCCCACTAATCTCGTTGCATGTGCATGAACGGCTATGGAGGGCTAGCGTTAGACTTTGGTTTATCGACAATGGTTGTTCCAGACATATGACAAGGGACATATCCAAGTTGAACGACATCAAAATTTTCGACGGTGGATTTATCACCTTTGAAGGGGGAGAAACAGGAAGAATTACTATGAAAGGCACAATAAGAAATGGGGTCCTCAGCTTCTCTGACATCAACTATGCTCCTGAACTCAAACACAGTCTTCTCAGCGTCTTACAGATATGCGACAACGACTTAGAGGTCCTATTAAAAAAGGTGGGTGCGTGGTTCTGAAGCCCGGAATTGTCATACCAGAGGATTGGTACTTGATTGAAGATGAACGCCGGGGAAATGCCTACGTGATCGACATGAACAAAGTCCCCACTGATCAAGTTACCTGTTTATTCTTTGAAATTGCTGAACATGATGCAATGCTGTGGCATCAATGAATTGGCCATCTTAACATGAAGAATCTTAATCGACTAGAAAAATGGAGGTCTGGTTAGAAACTTACCAATCAAGGATTTTATGCATATTGAAAAATGTGAGTCATGTGCCTGTGGGAAGCAGCATCGTAAGCATTATAAGCCCAAGCTCCTGCACACAACATCTAAAGTTCTGGAACTGCTTCACATGGATCTTTTTGGTCCTGTTAATGTGCTGAGTATTGGAGGAAAGGGTTATTGTTTGGTCATCACTATGACAACTCTTATTTTACTTGGGTATTTTTCTTCGAACAGAAGAATGAAACTGCATGTTCTGATAAAGAAATTTGTCACTCTCATGGAGAACCAAGCGGACGAGCGAGTGAAGATTATGCATTGGACAATGGGATGAAGTTCAAGAACGTTGAGATGAATAATTTTTGTGCTTCAAAAGGAATTGATCGTTAATACAGTGCAGCTCGAACTCCTCAACAAAATGGAGTTGTAGATAGACGCAACCGGACTCTCATCGAAGCGGCTTATACAATGCTTATAGATTCCAACCTTCCACTAATATTTTGGGCAGAAGCAGTGAACACCGCCTGCTATGTTCAAAATCATGCGCTTATCAACAAACGTCACATGAAGACGCCATATGAAATAGTCGAAGGACATAAACCCTATGTACAACACTTTAATACTTTTGGCTGTCCTTGTGTTCTTCTAACCATGGATGCCAAGGGTAAATTTGAAGCGAGGGGAGATCCATGCTATTCATTGGTTATGCAAAGAACACCACATATCGAATATACAATAAAATCAAGAAGCAGGTAATCGAGACGTACTATGTGGATTAGCTGGAAGAAAATCCCAAAGACGCACAGCTTGGCCCTGATTGGTTATATGATTATTCTTCCTTGTTTAAGACGTTTAATATTTTATTTGATGTGATTGTTGCAGTAAAGGCCTCAAGTACTGTGAAACCTATTCCCATCATAGCTGAAGATGATGTTGTCCCTATTCAGGACTCTTTCAAGAAGCTTACTATGGATCCACTGGGATTTCATGAAGCTGCTACAGAAGCACATCCTTCTTCACAAATCCAAGAGCCCTTTCTTGGACCTACTGTTATTCCTAGTGATGCAGTTTACAACAATGAGTCCTCTGCATAGCAAACTGCTGCTGGTCCTTCAAATACTAATGTTTAAGGAGCTTCATTGTTTCCGGAGCTGATTTCGTCAGATTGCACAATAGATCCTCCTTTGATCAACACTCCGACTGCATCAAATGAGGGGGAGCAATCTAGGATAGTGTCAGAAATTTTTCTAACTTGAAATCTAACTTGCAGGCACCTGCTGTAGCAATTCCTCAGCGGATTCAGAAAAGCTATCCGATTACAAACGTTATTGGTTATGTAACTGCTGGTGTTCAGACACGCAGTAGATCAGGAACCATTAACACATGTATATATTGATGTTTCATCTCATAGATTGAGCCTAAGAACATTGATGTTGCTTTACAAGAAAGTGGTTGGGTTGATGCAATGCATGAATAGCTCAATCAGTTTGAGAAGCTGGGAGTGTGGAACTTAGTGAAATTGCCCGAGGGAAAACGAGATCTTGGTACTCGTTAGGTATACAGAAACAAACAAGATGATACTGGAGTGATCATGCGAAATAAAGCCCGACTGGTGGTTTAGGGATTCAAATAGGTCGAAGGTCTTGACTATGATGAGGTGTACACACCAGTATCATCCTATATGCATCCTCTTGGCATATGCATCCAATATGGGTTTCACAGTTTTTCAAATGGATGCCCAGACAACATTTCTCTATGGGAAGGTCAAGGAGGAGATTTGTGTCGCTTAACCCCATGGATTTACGGATCCTAAGAAGCAAAGATATGCATACATGTTAGATAAAGCTTTGTATGCACCAAGCACCTCGTGCATGGTGTGCGACCTTAACAGGGCATCTGCTTGCACATGGATATAACCGAGGGACGATAGATCAAACGCTATACATTAAACACATTGGCAAGGACCTTATCCTTGTTCAGATCTATGCTGACGACATCATTTTAGGGTCTACCAATGAAGAGCTATGCAAAGAGTTCGAGGAGGTGATGAAGAAGAAAATCGAAATGAGCTCACTAGGTGAAATGACTATGTTTCTAGTTCGTCAGAGTAATCAAGGAATCTTGATTCATCAAGGAAAGTATGTTCTGGACATTCTAGCAAAATTCGACATGTCAAACTCGAAGCCCATAGACTCCCCCATTGCTGAAAGATGACTGCTGAATGAGGATGTTGAAGGAGATCCGGTCAATTAAACAATGTACCGATCCATGATTGGTTCATTAATGTACTTAACTGCGTGCTGGCTAGACATTATGTTTGCTGTCTGCCAATGTGCCATATATCAGGCTAATCCTAAACTTTCTCATCTCTCAGCCGTTAAACGAATCTTTAGTTATCTCAAGGGAGCTCCAAAATTGGGACTCTGGTATCCTAGAGATTTGAACTTTGATTTGTTTGCCTTTTTTGATAGTAATCTTGGAGGGACAGACAGGGATATGAAGTCTACATCAGCTGGATGCCAATACTTGGGAGACAGGTTTATTTCATGGCAGTGAAAGAAGCAACAAACAGTGTCTTTATCAACCACAGAAGCTGAATATGTTGCAACATCTGCATGCTACTACCAGGTTATTTAGATGCAACATCAGCTTGAGGATTACGGTTTGACTTATCTTAACACTACTATCTACTGTGATAATGATGCTGCTATCCAAATCATCAAAAACCCTGTTTTCACTCCAAAACCAAGCACATTGATATCAAAGTTCATTTTATTCGAGATTGCTACGACAGAGGTTTAATTAAACTTGAATAGATCTACGCTGATGCTAATACAGCGGATCTTTTTACAAAACATGTCAGCAACTTGAGATTCAAGGTGCTTGTGGACCTTTTAAAAATGATGCGTTACACCTACTAAGCAACTTAAAAAAACTTGGTACATATATGTATATATCTATCTGCAAAATAACTAAATTTGCACATAAAGTATTCTTCTTTTGCACAAATTTAGGGGGAGAAATATTTGCTGTTTTGGGAAAATAAACTTAAATTGTTCAATCTAATGAATTCGGTTAACACATGTAAGGTTTCGATGCTGAAAAAGCAAGGATCCTATGCGATGTGTTGATAGGCTTATCGCTCAAAAGATAAAAAGATAACAAGTGACATAATTCGACAAGCTATGCATCTCGTGGGTAAAATATCATTGGCATATGATTTCATGGTCTTAAATCCTGCGTTGATAGATAGCCAACATCTGAAGTTCTGGGTCTGTATACTAATGAGTTATCCGGGATAGCAGGGCTGCCCTTCTATTGCATCTAGATACATGTAGACCTAGGTATAATCAGGATATCCTCAAAAGAGCCGACAATGAAGGCCAAAACCTTAAAAGAAAGAAAATCTCATCACGAGAAAATTCCATGAGCTTGAAAAGTTAAACATACCATATAAGGTATTTGCCTAACCTTTGTCTGATGTTGTTTGGTCACTCTATAGTACGTTGTACTGACCTGCTCACTAAGAATTCGGACGTTGTAAAATAAAATGATGATCCTAGTATACTCACTTGTTACGATGAACTGTTGTGCTTACCTTGATTGCGGGTGTATGCCTTGATATGGGACAAACAGATGTTATCACAAACTTACTTGATAAAGTCACAAGGTCGAAAGTTGAAAATTGACGCGATAAGTTTAGACGGACAAATATATCGGCAGTCGCATGGACTCGTCTAACAAAGCTCATGCCGAAAAATGTTCCTTAATCGGATCAAAATTGGTTTGATCCCATGGTAACTCACCTTTATCTCTTTAGTTATTTTATTTTTCTATTTTATCATTTTGCAATAAAACGGGTTGCTCGGTTGGTTGGATCACGGATTTTGACAAAAGGTGTTACTGTTTAAGACTGGTAAGAATGTAGGGCCCATAAAGATTAAAATATTGCTTGGATATACTATCTCGAATGGACCCACTCTTCTATCTCGGATGGGCCCACACTGTTTAAGAATACTGTCTCGAAATAGACCAGGCCCAACTCTCTCGAACTACTGTTTCAAGATGGGCCTGGCCCTATTTCGAGTCATTATAAGACTATCTCGAGTCAACTCGAGTCATTTTGAACACCTGCTTATCTCGGATCTCTCTCATCTCGGACTCATAGGTAGAATCCTAGTATCTCGGATGAGTCTCGGATGCAACTTGGAAGCATCTCAGATGCATCTTTGATGCATCTCGGATGCATCTCTGATGCTTCTCGGATGAACTTATACGGACCCTATTTATCTCAGATAACAAGGGGTCATTGAGTTGAACCCTTGTCACCCGAGATGTCTTGACCTGATTCGTACGAATCTCTTTGACTCGAGTCATTCTAATTTATCTGACTAGTTCAATCTGGTGTGAACCTTTGAACCTTTTGGTTCAATTTTGTTTTCAACCTCTAACCTTCCCTACTTCAATTGTTAACTTATCGTCTAGTTGAACTGTCTAATTTAATATCAAACGGTCAAAAGGGTCAATTAAAGTAAATTTTTGCGATGAATGCTGACATCTTTGTTCAGTGCAGAAAATGGCGCAGAAAATGATGGAGAAACGCAAGCTCGAAGTCGAGGCCTTTCACAATCAAGCCTTCTATTTATTCGAGTCTCCCCCAGAATATCGTGAAAGATTCGACTCCTTGATAGCCGGATTTGAGCAACTACTGATTTACTCATGCTTTAAGGACGAATCCAGTCATTGATGAAGATATGATTCCAGGCTTCTAGACTAACACTAAAGTTAAAGGAGGTGGTGTGTACATTGAATCAAAGATTGGTGAGAAAGAGATCAAGGTTTCAGAAGCAGATGTACGAGAAGCACTTCCGTTTGGAGATAATGAATGTGATCCTACAGCATATGATAGAGACAGCGTGATGAAAGCATTACGTCACATGAGCTATGAAGGAACATATCCGACGGTGTTAAAGAAACTGTTCCCGCCTTACTGGAGGTGTGTTGCTCACATTTTCTTATAGTGTATTTCTAAGAACAAAGGTGTCCAGGATCAGTTAAACAAGACACAGACGTCGACACTCGTTGCATTAGTAAATGACTGGGATTACAACTTTTCACTTTTCATCTTTGACAACATGAAGAGTACGTTAGAAAGCATTAAGAAGAAGCTGTTTTTTTATATCTAAGGTTCATGCAAATGATTGTTGATAAGAAATATCTAGATTTGATAAAGGGCACAAATCATTTGAATCTGAAGCTGCTAGGACCGAGCTGTTTTGAAGTAGCCTGCAAACAGCGTGATATTGCAAAGGTCAAGCTTGCTGGAAGATATGAGTTGGTAAAACATGGAAAGTTTAAGGAGGTTATATCTGCACCAAAACCTGTAAATGCATTAATAGCTGAAGAACACGACATTCAGATTGTCAGTGGACCACATAAGCCAGAACCGGTAGTTAAATATCTCGTTTCAAACGAAGAGAAAGATAAAGAGACAGTTCAGGTTGGATAGAGATAGCTGAGGAAATAGTTAGAGAGATAAACCCAATTTCTACTGAGAGCCTTGAAGCACTACTTGCATCACTAAAGGGCGATTCTAGGATCCCTCCTCCCGGCATCGTTCCTTCCAAAGAAGCGCAGACTGAAGAAGCTGAAACAGAGAAAAGTTTAGAAGCCGAAGTCCCTAATAGCCCCAAGCCTTCAAACCCAAGTGCTTTTCCTAATCCAATCTCACAGGATGCCCCTGAATTCATTTCTGCTGAGATTCCTGACCTCTTCGTCACTGGTACACAACTAAAAAGTTCAAGTGGAGTTCGTGGTGAAGTAGGCAGTTCTTGTGGTGGTATGTCCGAACATAACGAGGCTGCAATGAGAATGGCTGCTAAAACATGAAATTTATTGAGCAGTCTGATAGTGATGATGATGAAGTGGTGAATATTGGCAAGCTACAACGAAGAGTGGTGTTGCTGGAACAAGGGAACGAATTGAAAAACGCTCAGATAGCATCCTTACAAAATCAAATACAATAAGAGATCAAGCTATTGAGGAATTTTAGGGTGATGTGAGCTTGTTAATGACAGAGATCTATGAAATAAAAGCATAGCTGAAGAAGAGATTTGGTGTGAGTTTGTAGATAAGAATGACGATCCTCAAAATGTTGCATATCACGAGCGCACCGAAAAGGAAAAGATTGTAACTGACGTAGAATATGAAGCAGGATTGAATGCCTATCTAGCTGCTGAAAAAATCAAAGAAAAGAAAGCAACCTCAGAAGAAGAATCCAAACAACAAGATAATTGTGATGAAGAATCAAGATGTAATCCCCTCGATGAAAACTTCCAACCAAAGGATCCATCCAAAGTATCTGACCGGTACGTCATGGAACTAGGATCAAGTCACTATGACAAGGTCTGAATCAAGTAGGAGGTAAAGTGTTAGAGATATTATCATGACAGGAATCTGTGGATAGTCATGAGGGAGAGCGGCCATAGGGAATACTACTCCAAGCATACACAATTTGAGTAATGGACAAAGATAGATCTGAAAAGTCTGTTGAGGGCTCATTATTCTGACATGAATTCGAATCAACGCGGTCCGGGATGGGCATTTCATTCAAAGCTTAAACATGAAGTATCTCACAACTTCCCAACTATGAAGACCGCTGAGTCATATCTGAAGAAAAGACCCAGTATTCGTGATCCTCATACACACAAACATCTTCAGAACGTTATTTGGCCACCGACCGACAAAAATAAGGTCATTCCTGGTGCTCCAAAATTCCCTAAGGGTGTGCTAAAGAACCTCTGTTACTAGGCTTATGATCCGAGAATGGCTGAGGCAGTGATTGTTACAAAAGAGAATGTATTCCGATTAGCTGACACTTTGGATCTAATTAGTTTTCATGAGGAGGACATCTTGATGCTAGGCGCACATTAAATTCAAGCAAGTGATAAGTATGAAAAGTGTGTGAAGTCTTGGACAAGTGCGGTGGCAATTGTTATCTAGAACAAACTTTTGCAAATGATTGATCCACAGTTCTGAGGCAGCAAAGATTGGAGATCTTGAAATGTAAAGCTAACACTAATGCAGTAAACCTAGGGGAGATTATAAGGCCCTAAATAGATTTATGCATTAATAACTTTAGGGTATGGGACATTAGTAAAGGGCTTGGGGGTAGCCTTTGGGCCTAAGGGCTTTAGGGTATGGAGCACTAACCCTCTAGTATATATAGATAATGATGTATTAGGGTTGGTGGCTCCTTGATTGTTTTCACTTGTATTAGACAAATTAGTGATTTGTATGCAAGTTGAAGCATTTCTATATTCATCTTATTTCTTCCATTTGATTCTTAGCTTGTTTGTGTGATTCTGCCACCATTCAAGCTAAGTGTGATATCGTAAGATCCGATTTTCGGGACTTACAAACAACTTAGATTCTTTTTGATTTGACTGCGCGTTTTAACTCCAGCTTTTAATTCTCCAATTATATTCTCTAATGGATGGTAGAACAAATTCCTTGGCATAACCTCATTAGAGACACTCTTCATTCTCCAGATTTGTAATGTTCTGTTCGGCAACCTGATTACTCGTTGATGCTCCATTCTGAATGCTAGGACCTGCTAATTGATTTAGTAGACTTGTGATCTGCTAAGAACCTTCATTGGAGCTGGATTCACCACCATTGTCATACGTCAGCCGAGCGTCAGAATCAGAATCATCAGATTGGTCGAAAGTGGCTCTGTGTAGTTCACTTCTAGTTTGACAACGAGTTTCTCAAAAAAAATGGAAAACGAGTTCTTTAATGCATTTGCGACATCCGCTGCTACAACTGCAGCAACACAAATTATGAATCTGGAAAATGAAATGGGGACAGTTACGAAACCCCGAAGCTGATTAACTTAGAAGATTACGACGGTTGGAATGAAATGTTTGTTAATTGGGTTCAGGCAAATCATTTTAGCTGCTGGTTTGCAATTGAAGATAAATACACTACACCAGTCAGCGAAAATGGTTTGGAGAAGACGTTGCCACAGTTTTTAGCACCCAAAAAAGAAAAGTATGTGAATGAAAAGAAAATGATGAACATATTACAACAATTGATCAAAGAAGATATTTTGGCTCTTCTGCAGCATGACGATGATGCTCAATCTTTGTGGAATGCGTTGAGACTTAAGTTCCAAGGAAGCTCTCAAATGAGACAAAGTAAGAAAGCACTGCTAAGGAAAGAGTTTGACATTTTCAATCTGCTAAAAGGCAAGAACATGAACAGTTGATCGAGCGATATTATCATCTTGTTGTTCAAATGTAGAGATTGGGAATTCAGAAGACTAATGAAGTATTAATGGATAAACTTGCTGATGCCTTGCTAGAAGAAGAGTGGCCTGCTTATTTGACAATTCTAAAAAATGTTGCAGATTATAGTTCGTTTAATTTGTCAAAATTTATAGAAAAGCTTGAAGGCCATGAACTGGAAATGCAAAAGATGGCGAAAACCAAAGGATCGCAAATTCAGCAAGACGCACTTGTACTTCAAAGGAAGTTCTGTGGCGAATACACAGGGTAAAAAGGTAGAGACAGCCTTCAGCGCAAACAGTTCTACAAGTTCGTCGTCAAACCAATCTAGTGGTTTTCAGTAATTTCCGTCTTATAAACCAAATTCTCCACAAACACCGCATTCTTCGCAAGGTTCAAACAACTCTTAGAGTGGTCAAAACACACATACCAATTCAAACCAGAGGATTTTACTGTGCAACATTGCTGTGAATATACAGAATGCATAAGATTTCAATGAACACACTACTAAGCAGCACATGGTGTGCTTAAAGCCGTTCTTGAATCTTATGAAAGCCTAGTTGCTGGAAAGATAGGAAATCCATATATGACCAAAGAAGATTATGATCAAATAGATTCAGAAGAATTGGAGTTGATCGATATAAAGTGGTGTATGGCATCGATTGTCTGAAGAGCTCAACGTTTTATGGAAATCGCAGGCAAAAATAGTTTGGGAGGTTTGGATGGTAAACTTGGTTTTGATAAAGCGAATGTTACGTGCTTTAAATGCCGGGAGAAAGGGCATTTCAAACGGGAATGTCCAAACCGTGAGGTGAGTGGTAATCAGAATCCATTTGGAGTTGATTGCTATAAAAAGGCAATATATCATTGGCTGACGCCACAACAATCTACGACAAGAATGATTCAGATCAAAGATGGTCCCTCGAACTCAAAAGATAAAGCTTTAGTGGTTGCTCAAGAGGATGAAGGATTTAATTGGAACAAATATAATCAAAGAACCCGAACCTGAGGAAAAAGCATGTTCTGATGCAGTCTTGGATGAAGCGATTGAGGATGCTATCAGGAAGAACGTTATGAAGAAGAAAATTTGTTACATAGTGCTTTTAAACATCTAATTCCACCTGATATGCTTCCAACTTTTGCAGGTTATTTCAATTCAAGCTACCAAGTAAAATCAGAGGAAGAATCAAAGCCTGAGGTTGTAGAATTGATAGATATGGATAAAGAAATGATTGTTGAGAAGCTTACCGGAATAGCCAACAATGCTTTGATGGCTAATCTTAAAGAGGTAGTTTCCGATGAAGAAAAAGAAGTCAAGTCGGGCAAAGAGTCTGTTAAGGAGTTTGTAAAGGAGGAAGTGAAAGTTCAAATTAATGAAATTGAAAAACCTTGCAAGAAATGTGTTGAACCTTGCATTGAATGTTTTGAAAAAGATGAAAAATACAAAGTTTTGAAAAAATATACTGATAATTTGTCAAGTGACTATAAAGGAACTAAAGAAGCATATGACAAATTAAGTAGAATCATTAAACAATATGAAAAAGCTAGTTTACAGGATTCAGCCACACTTTCTATGCTCAAGGCAACCGTAATGGACACGCAGATGGCCATAAATATTCATTTGAATACGATTGCCGAGCTAAAAATGAACTGGAAAAAATGAAAATTGAAACTTAGAGGGTTAACAAATTGCTAATCAATTATTCCACCAGTTCAAATGTCATTGATCATATTCTTCCAAAAATTAAAAAAGGTGAAAGGGAAGAAAATGATAAAAAAGGTAAGGACAAAAGTGTAAGTTACAATCGAGTTCCACCACCCATGTAGGAAAGCTACGCAAGAAAGAAACCTTCTAGGGTGCAAAAGGCGCTCAATTTAAAATTGAAAACTGAAAAGAATAATGAGCTACCTGAGGACATCGATGTAACTTACACTAAATCAGAAAATGACTATGAATCTAAAGTGGTGAAAAATGTGGTAAAAGGTCTTAGGAAGTGAAAGTGATAGCACTGAATTTGAAAGTGTTGAGTCAAGTTTGGAGAAAACCAGTTCAAATTCACCATCTGAAAATGAAGAAAGTTTTCATAAGAATTATCTTGGAAATTCGGATTCTAGATCGGATGATGATTCTAATTTGGTTGCTTATACAATGAAAGGATCGGACAAACTATATTCTGATCAAGAATTTTTGATTCAGATTGTGAATTTTGAAAAGGTTGAACAAGTGTTTAAAATGGTTGAAATGAGTCTTTTTAGAGCTTGAAAATCTAAATGCCACTTACTTCTCTAAACCCAACGGTCTTATAGTAACAATTATAAAGGTAAAAATTATCTAGAAAACAAAAGGATAGGGTTGGGGTATGTAAAGAAGCAAACTGATAGATTCGAAAACCAAATTTTCTAAAGAATGTAAACTTTGTTTCCGGAACGAGCTTGGAAAATGAAAAAGAGAAGTTAGCAAAAGAGCAATCAAATGATGAGTTTTACAATGAGAAAAAGCGTCGAGAGTAGGTTCAGAAATCCTCTGCCACTTACAGCAGGATATGCCTAAAATGTAACGAAGTTGGACACATTGCATGTTTCAAATTCTAAACCTGATTACGGTGCTAAAAAATCATCAGAAGATGTGAAAAATAAATCCCTAAATGTTTAACTACGAGAGTCTGTGGAATTCTTTTGACATGCCGGATGAACCAACAGATGAAGAACTTGTGTTGTTATATCAACAACATCAAGCGTCTAATCAAGAACAAGTTCCTAGACCGTTGGTGATTTCACAACCTCAAGATGACACAAATGCATCTGAAGCAGGCCCGAGCAATACTCAACAAGAATCCGTCGTCGAACCAGTTGTAAAAACTACAGCACCCTCTTTTGATCAGTCAGATGATTTTGATTCTGATGCTGAGCCAACGTATGATAATGAAGGATCTAGCTCCGATGAAGATTCTGAGCAGACCACAAGTCTTCTAAATCAATCTGCAGGTCCTAGCAATCAGATTAAAGCTTCAACAAGTCATCAGGTTAAACAGAATGTTACGAATCTGGAAAGTGAAGTGAATGTCTCTAATGAAGTGATACCGAGAACTTATTCTTATCATCCGTTGGAAAATATCATCAGAGATTTGCAGACTGGAGTAAAAACGCGAAATCAGATCAATAAGGATCTATGTTGCTTTTACACTAAAGTTGAACCACTTCAAGATACAATTTCTTATAGTTGTTTTATTTCACAGGTTGAAACGAAGACATTTAAGGAAGCTCTTTAGGAGGAAAGCTGGGTTGAAGCAATACAGGAAGAGTTGTTACAATTTAAAAAGCTTGGAGTCTGGAAGCTTGTCGATCTACCCGATGACCACAAGAATATCAGTACTCAGTGGGGTTTCAAATGAAAATGAGTAGAGGGATTGTATTCAGAAACAAAGCTCGGCTCGTAGTCCAAGGTTTTCATCAGGAATAGGGGATAGACTACACTGAGGTCTATGCTCCTTTCGAACGTCTAGAAGCTATCCGCATATTCCTAGCCTTTGCGTCATGGAAAGGGTTTAAAGTGTATCAGTTGGATGTGAAATCCACTTTTCTATACGGAAAAGTTAAAAAGGAAGTGTATGTCGGACAATCACCAAGGTTTGTCGATCCGATACACAAAGATTTACTTACTGGATAAGACGCTCTACGGTTTACACCAGGCCCCGAGAGCCTGGTACGAGACGCTTTCACAACACCTTCTAGGAAACGGTTTCACCAGAGGAACAATAGACAGTACCCTCTTTACAAGAGAAGTTGATGGGCATCTAATAATCATACAAATCTATGTGGACGATATCATCTTTGGTTCGACAAATAAATCGTTGTGTAAAGACTTTGAAGAAGTCATGAAAAAGAAATTCGAGATGAGTACAATGGGGAGATGAAGTTCTTCTTGGGACTTCAGGTTGATTAGTTGCCTGATGGTATCTTTATCCATCAGACAAAGTATGTTCACGATGTATTAGAGAAATTCGACATGTCAGGAACAGCACCAGCATCAACCCCGTTGGCCATCAATCACGACATTTGTCTCAATACTAATGGAGTAAAATCGACGAAACGTTATATCGCTCTATGATCGGATCATTGATGTATCTTACAGCTTTGAGGCTAGATATCATGTATCCTACATGCTTTTGCGCCCGATATCAGTCAAATCCCAAGGACTCACATTTGTTAATCGTCAAGAGAATAATGCTATCTAAAGGCTTGCCCGAGCACCGGCTTATGGTACCCACGGAACGACGATTTTATTCTTGCGAGATATTCAGATTTTGATTTTGGTTGCTGCAAATTTACCTCCAAATCTACAACGGCTGGTTGCTAGTTTTTCGGGACACGTTTAGTAACATGGCAATACAAGAAACAGACCGCGGTCGCTCTCTCTACTTGTGAAGTTGAATACGTTTCAGCATCCAGTTGTTGTTCGCAAATATTTTGGATACAACAACAGATGAGAGACTTCAGGACTACAATTTCTTGATACACCTATATATGTAGATAACAAGGTAGCCATTGACATAACAAATAATTCGGTTGAACACTCAAAAACTAAACATATAAAAATTCGACACCACTTTATCCGTGATTGCTATGAGAAAAAGTTGGTTCGAATTGAAAAGATCCACACTGATGACCAAAAGACAGATTTTTACACTAAAGCTTTTGCTAGAGCAAAATTCAAAAGGCTTTTGAAATTAAATGGTTTAAAAAATCTGACATCAGGGGATGAAAATGAGGTTGAATTCTAGATGAACGATGACTTGACGTGATCCTCATCAGTGTGTCTTTATTAGTTTTCAAAATTTCATTCTTTAAAAACAAAAATCCAAAAATATGTTTTTGATTTTAAGGGGAGAGATAGTTGTGGAAAGTACAAAAGTATTTAAAAAATTCAAAAAGTACAAACATGAAAAAAAAGAAGAGTTTTTGTGTGAAAAGAGGAAATGATAGTACATCAGTGGACTATCACAGTATGCTAAAGAAATGTAATGTTAAAAGGTTGTTAAACAGGTCTTACTAATGATGTGTGAGTAGGCTTCGCACATTCAGTAAATTGTTTTCGAGATATAAACTTAAAAAGAATAACTGATTAATTTGTTACTTAACATCTCTCGGATATATGGACTTAGTCCGAAATTTTGTTTGAGAGAATGCTAGATTCGGAGATACTAGGTCTTTATATTTAATTGATATATGGTGTATTATATAAGTTCTTCTGATTTTGTGTTAGTAATGGCCTAGAACTTGTATAATACTTTTGCATTAAAAGCCCCAAAGCTGCATCAAAATTGAAAATATCGAAAGATACGACAATTGCAGTACAAAAGATTCCAAATTTGGAACACCACCTATAAGTCAAGCCTTCATCTCTTTGTTTGTACGGTAGTACTAACCTAATCCTTCAAGATCTCGAATTACCCAGATATTGATATTAGTTAGATATAGTCACATGTGAGATGAAATCTAGGGAATCTCGATAGGAAGTGTATTCTGAGGTGGGAAACACAATTAAGTCATGTTCCTAAAATTACCTAACTATCTTGAAACAATTGAGAAATGTGTAGAGATTTAAGTAGATCAGCATACTGACAATCTAACTAAATCTGTTTAGAACTTAAAGTTTCATTAAGATCAATGGTACTAGTGATATGTCTAAAAACTGATATGATCCTCTAACATAAACTCACAAAAATATGTATGTAAATATGTTTGTACAAAGTTCACACTTCATTTCTAGAAAAACCCAAAAGGATTTTCAGTATGTTTTGGCATAAACTTTGTAAATACAAAAAGATTTTATTTCTATCTTGGTTTTTGACTACCGTTGATGGAAAGCTGATCTTCAAAGTCCGAAGTGACAGTTTGATGGATGAGAATTGAAGTACTACGGGTTGGGAGCTTATCTTGAATGTGAAAAAAATTCTGAAACGATAAAAAGTTCATTAATTTGAAACTTAAAAATTGACGAAAAATACCAGGTTGGTCATAAAGTGTTCAACCAAGGTCATTAACTTGGACTTGGTAGACAAATAAAGATAACCGGGGTCATTAACTTGGACTTGGTCAACTGAGTGGGTTGTTAAAACTGAAAAATTGGTCAAAAACGTTAAAAATTTGAAGTTTATGGGCCACTTCGTACGAGTTGGAGTCCACTTCGTATGAGTTGGCCACATCGCACCAAATCAGGAGCCACTTCATAGGAAGTGGACATTGTCGTATAAATAGGAGCCAACTCGTACGAGGTGCACATTATTTGCTTTGTGCGACTTGAAAGCCTTTGTGCGATTTGAACGTTTTGAGCGAATTTTAACGAAGTGCTACCATTATAAACCTTGGGGAGGTTGATCTACACACCTCTTACAATGGTTAAGGTAAAAGAACAAGATCTAACAGTTAATTTCATGTTTTTGGCCAAACAGACTTAAAAACGTAGATCTAGGAAAAACTAACGGTCAAATCTAAAATTAAGCTTATATATGTGTTAATCGGCACTAGTAGTATCTAATGGAACCTTCAATTGCACAAAAATCACAAGTTTAAAATATGGTGTTCATAACGGCTGGTTTTGTGCGGAGTGAGTCACTCCCTACGAAGTGGATATCCACTTTGTACGAAGTGAAAGGTGCAAATAATTTTCAAAGCCACTTTGTACGAAGTGATTAAGGTAAAAATGTTTAGTGTTTTAACACACTTCGTACGAAGTGCATATGTGCACTCCACCCCAAGTACACCTCACACCAAATGTTCTGTAATTTTTCATCAAAAATTTTCTAAGTATTGATATTGTTGTGTTTCCAGGAAAAGAAGACGTCGTTCGAGCCTATTCGTAATATTTGTTGTCTTCTTGACGATAAGATCCCAGAAATCGCTCATTTCAAAGATGTACTAGAATTTATGGGACGATTACCGATAACAAAGGAATTGACAAATCGACACAAAGCCTACCGATCACATATTGAATGTTTCTAGGGTGCTGCTAGAAGTGAGCAAAATCCGAAAGCTATTATTTCTGCAGTAAAGATAGGCGATGACGAGTCTGAAGTCAAAATTATAGAGGAGTTAAAACGTAGAGTGTTGGGCTTCAACGACAAAGAAGGTGATCCAACAGGCTACATAGAAAGAATGGTCAAATGATGTTTTTATCGCATGGGTTACAAGGGCCACACAAATGCCTCAACTTTCAAGAAAGCAAACCTTGGCAGGCCTTACAAATTCTTCGTGAATTCAGTCATACATGCGCTCAGTCATAGAAAAGGAGGGTTTGACGACATTGTCGATTATCAGATTTGTATGATCATTACTCTTGTATTGAACTTGCCATACAACTTCACAAAGTTAATTTATGATCAAATGGTGTTGAACATAACAAGGGAGAAGTTCATGTAGTATCCAAGATTTTTGAGATGAAGCTAGATGATCTGTTCTCTGACTTGGCAAAGGAAGAAGATGATGAGCTTGTGTTAGAACATATGGATAGAGAGACGTTGGTCCAATTGAATCTATACTTGAAGCAGACAGATGAACCTATTGCAAAACCAGTCTTTGGAGCTATTGAAGATAAAGATTATGTGTCACCTCCAAAGGGTAAATGGAGAAAAGATACAAGTGGAGACGAAAAGGATGAAGTTGCTTGTCTGGAAGGGTTTGTTGCAAAAGAAGTAGTTGGTACGAGAAGGAAGACTCTAAAAAACGAAGACAAGGAACTCCAAAGAAACAAGCTGCTGAAACCTCGACTGCACAACTCAGAAGAGAAAGCGTGCTACTGTACGAACATTACTTGTTGATGAACCAGAGGTTGAAGAAGCACAGGTTAATGAGCTAGTTAATGTAGAGGTACAAGGTGCAGAGAATGTGCATGATGATGTGTATTCTGCTACTTCTAAGCATGATAGAGTACATGGAGATAATGTTGAAAGCACGGCTGCTAACATAGAGAAACAAGCAGTTACAGGGGTTGAAGGTAGTGATGGTGATGATGAAGGATCGTATGATGATATCATCGATCTTGAAGTAGAAGGTGCATCTAAAAAGGGAGAATTGAAACAGAAAAGGGCTCTAGAGGTTGATGATGAATCTTATATGCTTTCTAATTCTGATGAAATTGTGGTTACTAAGCCTGCAAGGAAACCAACTAAACATACAAAGAGTAAAGCTTCTGATGCTGCAAAGACTACTGGTTCTCTGGCTACAAAGAAAGCGAGAAAGAAGTATGGAAATAAGAGAACACCTGAAGTTGAAGTAGTTATACCTACTAGTTGAACAACAACCACCACCATCACCCATCATACCCCTCTCACAACCTTAATCACCACCACATTCTCTATCACCACAACAATCACCACAACAATCACCGCAAACACCTACTCCACCATCATCACCACCACCACCTTCACCAAAACATATAACACCACCATAACAACAAACAACACCTCAACAACGTTCAACACCACATTCTACTCAACGAAGATCTTTATCTGAACGTTTTCCTGGAGATTTTAGAGAGAATCCATTCACAAAAGGATTTGATGCTGGAAACTTTGATATAGATTTATTCAACGACATCAAGATTGAAGAATTGGAACGAAAGATCAAGGAAAATGAAAGCAAAATCAAACAACTCGATACGGGGAACATGAGTTTATTATCTATGCTCACAGGAGTTACTGTTGAAAATGAAAGATTACAAAGAGTGGTCAAATATTGTTGATGCACTTTATGTCCATCATTGTGCGAATAGGCTAGAAAGAGTGTGTATTGAATGTTGTATAGATTAGATATGAACACATGACCCAAGTGCGAACGAGAACTGCTCGTACGAGTGACTGTGTGACTCGTGCGAGTGACAATGTGACTCGTACGAGTGACATCTTGTCACTTGTACGAGCAACCATTTTCACGAGCTGCTCATGTCTATATATATGTGTTGTGTGTTCATTATTTGTAAGTTTTGGAAGTTCCATGAGGGGAAACGCTGGCGGATTCTCTCTAGGAATTCCGCCAGCCAGACAAGATGTATACTCTTTCAGTATGAATGAATGAATGCTTCCGTTGATTCTGTTTCTACTCCCTTTCTGTAACGTTCTACTGAATCGGTACTATCATACGCCTAAGCTTCCTTCTAGAACCGCCGTCGCCGAGACCAACAAAGATCTTGAAGTAGAGTAGATGACCAATGTAGAAAAGTTTGATATGTTATTCAAGGTATTAGAAAAGAAGTTCAACATGAACTTTAACTATGAATATGAATAGATAGAGATTGAAGAGATAAGAGCAAAAGCTGCAGAACGTGCAAACAGAGCTGAAGCTGAGGCAGCTAGGTTGGGAAAAGGAAAAGGGAAAATTGATGAGGTTCCTCTGATCATTCAAACTGAGCCAGAAGCTGAATCTATGCCAACTACAAAAACTCAAGTTGAAGAGAATGTTGAGAAAGAAGATAAGAGAGTGAAGTTTGTACTTATTGGTGAACCAGTTGATGTGTCTGACATGACATTGAGGCAGACAATCTTGGATAGAAAGATGATGTACGTAGAGATTGACGATGATATTGATGCATTCGATGAGAATGAAGATGATGATGATGATGAGGCATAGGATAAGACTGATGACAAAAAGGAATATGACGACAAAGGCGATGATGGTGATAATACGCAAGGGGGTATAGGGTTGTTTGCTGAAACTACGAAGAGTGTTGAATCTCTTGATTATGATGCCTTCTTAAACGATTCAGCTAGTCAAGAAAATGATGATCAAAGTCAGGACGACGACGACAAAGGCAATGATGATGATAATCCTCACAGTTGTTCCTATATCGGTTATTCCTTACGTGCAAACACCAAGGGTTATTTGGAACATGATGTAGAAGACAGTGAATTCGTTCATAACTACACTAAGGAAGAAATTTCCAAAAAGTTAGGTGTAGATGAAGAATCCTTTGTATTTGATTTCGAAGATGAATTAAACAACATTAGTGCTTCACAACCTAATGATTATCTTTGTAAGTATGTGTTAGAAGCTGATGATTATGACAAGGTTGTCGTGGAGGATGATTTGTAGGATAATGCTATTGCTAAATATTCTGGTGAAGGAACAGATGACTTTCCAACCTTTGAAGAGTTGTTTTCTGAAGCGAAGGATGATTTGTTGAGAAGAAAGGTCGAGGAAACTATGAAAGAAGGAAATGTGCCTAAACGCTTATTTATAGAAGAGATTGCAGCAACGAAGAAGTATTGGTTCATGGAGATGCCACAAGAAAGAAAGTTCAAACGTCCAATGGCTTTCTTTATTCGTGATCCAGATAAATCTTAGGGATATATTCTAAGTTGGGGTTAGATAGAGGAGCTGAACGTCTATGCGATAAAGAGAGAGTTCGGTGTTCAGTTTTCAGGTACTTTAGTGACATCAAGACGTTACCATTTTGGGATATTGAAGAGTTAGTCCACACGATGAGTATCAATCTCAAGAGGAAGTTTCATGATCAACGTCTGTGGAAATTGAGAAAGTTTGAAGCTGCACATGGTTTTAGATACTGGAAGCCGCATATTCCACCAAGAGTTATCAAGTTTGATCAAGTGACGAAACAAAAAAGATGTTACACTGATAGTGAAGCGGCCACGTGTTATGAAGAATATGTCGTTGTTAAAGATTGAATAAGATTTCCATAAACTATTCAAGTGGTGGCTTTATGACTCTCAAATAGGAGATGCAATGATTTATGTACAAAATGATGATGATTACTAGAAAATCATTGAAGAACTGACTGAAGTAGTGATTGCGCACAAAAGATTTGTGGTTTTTGGAGAGGAATTCGAATACTAGACCCGATGTGGGTAGTAAACTTCTCGAAGAAGGATATTTATGTACAACATGATGATGATTCCTAGAAAATCACTGAATAACTAACTGCAGCAGTGATTGCGCACAAAAGAATATATGGTTTATGGAGAGGAATTCGACTACTAGACCTGATGTGGCTAGTAAACTGCTCGAAGAAGGATATTGAATGTCTATTCCATAGCAAGATTAGCTTTGAGGAGAAACACAAAGTGCAGGCATTGCAGTTCTAGCAGGTTATCAATGTTTGTTATGCTAACGATATTAATTCAGGTAAGATATGGAACTCAGACTGGAGAAAGCTGGAAGGCAGAACAACAGAAACAAGAGAGCAAGAATTGTTGAAGCTGTCAGACAGGCATCCATGAGAAGGTTTCAGTTTGGTGACACCTACAACATATCTCCTCCCGCAGATCAAATTCCTATTCCATCTGTGGAGTGTCAAAGACTGAGAAAGCATTTCTTTGGGCGTTAACTGTTAAAGATTTTGAAGTTTTGAAGACTGACCAAGATTGCGGCAATATCTAAGGGGGAGTTTGTTGGTGCAGAATGTCTATAGCCTACGTCTTAGGGTCATGTCGTATATGTATAGGGCTAAATGTTAGATTTTATGTTGTTTTGTATCTTTATGGGCCATTTCGTACGAAGTGTTGCTCATCTCGTACGAAGTGATACAATGTCAATTCGTACGAAGTGGCACAACACCCTTGTGCGAAGCTACCATGTCTATAAATAGCTAAGCAGGGGTATTGAGTCCTTAGCAGTTTTTTCTAATTGTAAGGCAAAGCCCAGTCAGTTTTATCTCTAATCTGTAAACATTTATTCAAGATTAATGAAACAGAGGCATTGAAACAATATATCTTATCATTGTCAACTAGTTAATGAGGAATTATGCGCACATTAATTAGCTCAAGTCGGGTCCTGTGCTTTCGGAGGAGAGCCGATCCTCCCACAATTGGTATCAGAGCCACGACACCGATTTAATCGAACTAACCGTTGATTGAATTACCTACGCTCATGAATTATGGACGTTTGAGGGGTTTTAGACGTAAAACATCAAATAAATGGACAATCCATGGACAAAAAGTAATATTGAACCTATAGGTGTCACACCCCGACCCGCAATGGAAATAAAAGTCGGGGCATAATTGGGTTATCACAAAAGCTCGTGACATTTACTAATAAGTTTCATATTTATTAAATTGAAATTAAAACTTCAAATATTCAAACACAATGAGTCATACAAGCACAAATAAAACCAAATCATTGTTTAGAACAGAATAGTTTTCTTTAATCCTCTAAGGCCATTCCTATGTGTTTCTTTCTTCAGCTTGTTCACCTGTATCATGCGTAAAACAAAAGTTTTGGGTCAACAAAAGTTGGCGAGTGAATCTAAGTAAAACATTTAAGCATTTAAACATTTGTTATATTAGTTGTTTAAATAAAAATTTGTGCATGAATCATAAGTGAGCATAAGTATATATATAAACCATCACAAACCAAATAATATCCACAATGAACACATGACTGATGAATGATGAGCTTGAGATCAAGGCTCAATCAAACGGTGCCGATCTAATGAGGCACTTGATGCCAACTCGTATCCCACGAGGAACTGATAGGTCTAATGAATGATTGCATTGAAACAATAACATGCAATCACACATAAGCACACAAACAAATACACACATTTGATCACGAAATGATGTTAGCACAAGTGTTTAAATAAATAAAACATGTACGACACATGATACACCCCAAAACATGATTAAAAAGGGGAATTTGTAGAGATTCACTCACAGTGGGTGCGTTCCTTACTTGATAATGAATGCAAACGAATTGCGGAGTTGAGTGACGAACGAATACTAACCTAAAATAATAGTACGATAATTCAATAAATAAAACAAATTAATATTTTTTTATTTAAACATTTTTGTTAGGTTTTTAGGTGGTTTTTGGGATTTTTTTATATCCTTTGAGCTTGTATGGTTAAGTATTTTTAATGAAATTTTAACTAAAAAGTAAGTAATTTAAGTAAATAAATTTAAAATAAATAAAGAAAAAATATTTAAAAAATATACTGTCAGATCTGACAGTAAGGAGCCTGGCCGGTTTTATAGAGGATTTAAATGCGCGGGGTGGGATTCGAACTTGAGCCCTTCCATTCACGTGCACGCAGCTCTTCCAACTGAGCTACGTGTCTAACCCGTTAGAAACAGAATTTTAATTATATTTATATTCTTCTTAGCTTTATTAAGAAATTAATTTTATTAAAAAGGTTTTGAATCAATCGAACTGCTGCATACCCTTAGGCTCGAACCCGAATCAATATGCTATTCTGCACCCAGCCCAACCAACTGGTCTGGGTGTCTAACCCTTTATAGACTAAGTTATACTGTATTTACACACTTACTAAAAACTGCTTTAGTTTGATTTAAAAAAAATAAACATCTTATTCAGAAAGACGGTGATGAGTGGGGATTCGAACTCGGGTAGTGCGTGATATTTATGCACACAGTCCACCACTGGACTGTGTGTCTAACCTGTTTAAAAATCCCATTATCAATTCATTTGTCTACTGATTGGGAGTCATCTTCTACAAATATATCATCACTGTACCAGTTTTGGAGAATCAAAATTTTTCACTATTCTGCTGTGTCAGTTTATATGAGTAGATTAAATAGAAAAAACGGAAAAAGTTTAGAATTCATACCAACAGACAATTGAAACTCACTTAATTCCGGCGATCAACTCCGGTGAAAGTTTTTCCGTCGACAACGATTTGGGGCATAGAGGTTTAGAGAGAGAGAGTAAAGAGGTGAGAGCAAGTTCTGATGGGTGAAAGGGTCGATTATATAGTTGTTCTTATGGTCAGGAAAGGTGTCGGTTATAGCTTAAATTATGGGGTAATGATTTATAACTTAAACGGCTTTGATTGATGCTTGATTGCATAATTTTGAAATTGATTTAACTGTTTCGAAGATAATAAAGATGTTATGTTTAAATCTGAGCGGTTACCCATTCTTTCGCAGGAGTTGTTGCAGGTTTATGCGGGTGCTACAACATAATACATATTTTTTTTCCTTTCAATGCGCAAGTGTGTGTGTAGTAGAGTGGTGTTTGGTGTGTTTGTCACCCCTTTAGACCCAAGTTCGACTCTAGTTGATTCCCCTATTTTTATAATATATTTTTTATTTGTTTTAATTAATCTCTTTTGTATTCTTTGATAACATTCAAGTTTTAATTGTTATTATTATTATTATAACATCAATTTTATTTTAATGACATAAGCTTATAAAAACAAAACAAGAAAAAAAATACTCATTATTAAACGGGGCGTGTTGAAACCCGAATTACAGGAATGTTATAGTATCCCCTACTTTTAGAAATTTCGTCCCAAAATTTAAGTAGTAGTCGTAACTGGAAAAAGATGCGGGTATTTCTCGCGCATTGAGTCTTCACTTTCCCAAGTAAACTCGGGTCCTCGTTTTGACTCCCAACGCACCCTGACTATAGGAATACGACTTCGCCTCAAACGCTTTTTACCAAAATCCATGATTTCTACTAGTCTTTCGATGAAGTGCATTGATTCATCAACTTGAATATCTTCCAAAGGAATATCGAGATTTTCATCGGCAAGACACTTTTTCAAGTTTGATACGTGAAATGTGGGATGAATTCTATTGAGCTCTTCTGGTAGGTCAAGCTTGTATGCTATAGGACCTACTCTTTCGAGTATCTTGATTGGTCCCACATAGCGTGGTGCTAGCTTTCCCTTTTGACCAAAACGAACCACTCCCTTCCACGGTGATACTTTCAAAAGTACTTGATCACCAACGCAAAACTCCAATGTCTTTCGTCATTTATCAGCGTAACACTTTTGACGACTTCGAGCTACTAGAAGATTATTTCGGATTTGGAGAATTTTGTCAGTGGTTTCTTGAATCAGTTCGGGTCCCGTGATTTGCGCTTCACCAATTTCGTGCCAACATACAGGAGATCGACACTTTCGACCATATAAGGCTTCAAAAGGAGCCATACCGATGCTTGAATGATAACTATTGTTGTACGAGAATTCAACTAGTGGTAGGTGAGTATCCCAATTTCCCTTGAAATCTATGACATATGCTCGCAACATGTCTTCAAGGGTTTGTATGGTATGCTCAGATTGGCCATCAGTTTGAGGGTGAAAGGCAGTGCTGAGATCTAGACGTGTACCCATAGCAGATTGCACAGCTTGCCATGTTCGTGAAGTGAATCGGCCGTCTCGATCTGAAATGATACTCAAAGGTATACCATGACGGCTTACAATTTCATTGATATAGATACGAGCCGACTTCTCATTCTTGAAATCCTCACGGATAGGAATGAAATGAGCTGATTTGGTGAGACGATTAATGATAACCCAAATGGTGTCATATCCACTAGAGGTGCGAGGTAACCGGTAAGGAAATCCATGGTTATATTTTCCCACTTCCATACAGGTATTTCGGGTTGGAAAAGAAGTCCTAAAGGTCTCTGATGTTCAACTTTCACTTTGGAGCATGTAAGGCACTTGGAAACAAATATAACAATATTTTTCTTCATGCCAGGCCACCAGTAGGAGTATCGTAGATCTTGATACATTTTATCGGCTCCTGGATGTATAGAGTATCGAGTTTTGTGTGCTTCATTCATGAGAAAAACACGGAGATCATCACGATTAGGTACCCAAATACGATTCAAGTAATAGAGAATACCATCCGATTTGGATTCTAGCTTGGCTTCAGCTCCACAAGACAGTTCATCTCGTACATCGTTTTTCGTGATGGAAATATATTGAGCCGCTCTAATTCGGTTTTGAAGATCGGTCACAATTTGAGAACACAAAAGACGGATTGAGTTTGCATACTCCTTTCGACTGAGGGCGTCAGCCACAACATTAGCCTTGCCAGGATGATATCGAATTTCACAATCATAGTCATTTAGGAGTTCGACCCATCAACGTTGCCTCATGTTCATTTCCGTTTGATTAAATATATGCTGAAGACTCTTATGGTCAGTCTAGATTTTACACTTAGTACCATAGAGGTAATGTCTCCATATCTTAAGGGCGAACACGACTGCTCCAAGTTCTAGGTTGTGAGTGGTATAGTTTTTCTCATGAAATTTGTAGTTGCCTTGAGGCGTAGGCTATCACCTTTCCTCTTTGCATTAGTACACATCCTAAACCTTGCCCTGACGCATCACAATATACCACAAAATCTTCGCAACCATCAGGAAGCGTAAGGATAGGCGCATCACAAAGTTTTTGCTTCAAAGTTTGAGAAGCCTCTTCTTGCTTGGGTCCCCAAATAAAGGGTTTTTCCTTGTGAGTTAAGGCTGTGAGCAGAACAACGATACAGGAGAAATTACGATGAACCGACGATAATAACCAGCGAGACCAAGAAATGACCCAACTTCGGTAGGAGTACGTTGCGCTTGCCACTCTTGTACCGCTTTGATCTTTGCAGGGTCAACATGAATCCCTTTGTCGTTAACGACATGGCCAAGAAATTGCACTTCTTTTAACCAGAACTCACATTTCGAGAACTTAGCATAAAGCTTTTCAGTTCTCAAAAGTGTTAGAATAAGTCGAAGATGACGCTCATGATCAGATTTGGTCGTGGAGTAGATAAGGATATCATCAATGAAAACTATCACAAAACGATCGAGATAGGGTTTACACACCCTATTCATCAAATCCACAAAAACAGCAGGGGCATTGGTCAACCCAAAAGGCATAACCATAAATTCATAATGACCATAACTAGTTTGAAAAGCAGTTTTGGGAATGTCTTCCTCACGTACTCTAAGTTGATGATAACCAGAACGAAGGCCGATCTTTGAAAAACAGGTAGCACCCTGAAGTTGATCTAGAAGATCATCGATTCGCGGTAATGGATAGCGATTCTTGATGTCAGCTTGTTGAGCTCTCTATAATCAATACACATGCGGAAAGTTCCATCTTTCTTCTTTACAAAAAGAACAGGTGCACCCCATGGCGACGAGCTAGGAAGTATGAATCCTTTGTCAGTCAACTCTTGCAGCTGGCTAGCTAACTCTTGCATCTCAGATGGGGCTAATCGATAAGGAGATTTTGTGATTGGTGTAGCACCAGGTACAAGATCGATTCGAAATTTGACTTCTCGCACTGGAAGAAGTCCTGAAACGTTATCAGGGAAAACTTGAGGAAATTCTTTAACGATGGGAATATCTTCGAGCTTCCTTTCCTTGCCTTCCTTCTTGACGATATGAGCTAGGAAAGCGATATAGTCTTTGCAAAGATATCTACGAGCTTGGAGGAATGACATCAATTTAAGCCCTTTAGAAGGAGTTTCTCCAAAGATACGCAAGGTTTGACCGTCAGTAAGAGGAATTCGAATAAACTTCTCGTGATAAACAACTTCGATGTGATGTGGACTAAGCCAGTCTATACCGATGATAATATCGAAACTACCCAACTTCATAGGAATAAGGTCAATTGAGAAGTCGTGGTCATTAAGAGTAAGAATACAACCACGAATGATTGATTCTAACGCTATAGGTTCACCATCCGCAACTTCCACCGTGAATGGTTCGGCGTGACTAACACGTGATAAATCAAGAGCAGGTTCGAATTCTAAGGACACAAAACTCTTATCCGCACCAGTATCAAATAGTATGGATGCATAATTACCGTTAATAAGGAACGTACCATTAACCACATTGTTATCAGCCCTAGCTTGGTTGGTGTTGATGTTGAAAGCCCTTCCTCTAGCTGGTGGATTAGCTTGATTAGCTTGGTTCACCGGTTGGCTTGAGCTTGGGCATTAATGATGTTCACCAGGCGTGGGCAGGTGTTACGAAAATGGGTTGGATCGCCACAGTTGAAGCATGCTCTGACATGTTGCATCATAAGGTAGTTGGGTTGGTAGTAGGGTTAAGCCATAGGTTGAGCAGGTGGTAAAAGTAAGGGTTGTTGATTTTGGGCTTCGCCCACCACTTGATTATTGGTTTGGGCTTGTGGTGGGTTGCGATTTGGTTTTTGGAGGATACGGCAAGTTTGAATCGTGTGACCTGCACGGCCACAACTTGTGTAGTATTGGCAGGGGTTCTCTGGGGGATGATGGTATTGGCATCGATTGCATTTTGGGTGTGGACCAGTGTATGGCTTCTTGAACGGAACGGCTTGAAGGGCGACTTGAGTGATTGGAGCAGCAGTGATAGGAGAATTAGTTTGGGTAACGGCGAAATTTTTCCCATTACGCTTCCTTTTTCCAGCAAATTTGGAAGACGATTCTGCTGGAGTTGGGTTTGAAGTTTCAGCAGGTGCCTTATCTTTCTTCTTTTCATCCTTAAAATCGCCATTTCGAATGCGATTCTCCGTCAGTTCCATGGCAGCTTCGAGTGTTGCAGGTGAAGTACTTAACACCGAATCTTGAATTTTCGAGGGAAGACCTCGAATGTAATGCTCGATTAGACGATAGAGAGGAGTGGAACAGGTTGGGGACCATCTGATTCAACTCGAGAAACCTCTTGTTGTAAGTGGTGTGGTCTCCCTCCTTTTGCTTTAGTGAGTAAAACTCATCTTCCAGCTTCTTGATCTCGCTTCTTGGACAAAAGCGTCTCGTCATGATTTCCCTTAACTCATCCCAAGTCAAGGCCATAGCAGCTTCAGCACCTCGCTTACCCTTTTCAGTGTTCCACCAGGTAAGTGCTACCCCAAACAAACGACCAGTTGCATAACGCACCTTGCGATCATCGGGACAATCACAATTGAGAAAAGTGCTTTCCATCTCCTCAAACCAACAGAGGAGAGCAATGACACCTTCAGTCCCTTCATATTTCGGGGGATCGCAGGACTTGAAATGCTTGTAGGTACATTTGATGGTGTTGGGAGGAGGGTTGGAACCATTTTGCCCGTCTTGGTTGGTGGGGTTAGTGGAATTGGCGGCAAGTGCTTGTTGAACTTGCACAACAATATCAGGAAGTACGACAACCATCTGTTGAGCGATGTGAGTGGCCATACGCTCGCTGGATCTCCCTCACCTTCTATCGCCTCGAGAGTGCCTAGCAGACATCTACAGGGAATACGAAGCGAGATTATGAATTGAACGTTCTTAGGTGTCATGTGTCGTAAAAAAATGAAAACAACATAAAATAAATGAAACATGAATTTAACTACATCCATAAGAGATGTCTTGGGCTTGCTTAAGATTGGGCCTCCGAATGTCTCCCGTACTTCAGCCTTGATAGTCACGTGGGCCCCCATGACAACTGGGCTTGGTAGGTTCACATTGGTGTTGGCCTGCTAATGCTAGCATCACCCGAATGAAAATCATAAAACATAATTGTAAAATATAAGGTCAGAATGTGTCCAGGTATAGACACAATAACAACTCAAAGTGGGGTTAGTTCATACGACGTTTGGTGTGGCATGCTTTGGCCTAATAGGTCCTTTGTACTCTCATCGTTAGTCCCCAGATAGGCAAACTGGTCCATTATTTGGATTTATACGAATGCCAAGCCTAGACAGGACGTTCCGACTACCGGTACTCGTACCCTTCCAGTTAAAACATGCCCGTCGTAGAACTCACTTTGATGTGATTGAAAAACATGAAAACATTGCAAAATATTTGAGGATAATCATAAAAATTGTGAAATCATGATGTGTGTGCTTGCGTAGGCATGATATGTTAACAACATATAAGCTATAATGAATATCACATATTAGCATATAGTAGTGAAAGTGCTTGCATGTAGTTGTATGTGAAGAATAAACATGAAACATATAAATATCATGAGTTTTGCATATAACACATAAACAATTAAAATTTAATCAACTATAGTATAGGCTCTAAGGGTCTAATCACCTATTCTGTATCCCTATAGTCACAAGCTCTGATACCAATCTGTCACACCTCGACCTGCAGCGGAAATAAAAGTCGGGGCATAATTGGGTTATCACCAAACCTCATGACATTTACTAATAAGTTTCATATTTATTAAATTAAAATTAAAACTTCAAATATTCAAACACAATGAGTCATACAAGCACAAATAAAACCAAAACATTGTTCAGAACAATATAGTTTTCTTTAATCTTCTAAGGCCATTCCTATGTGTTTCTTTATTCAGCTTGTTCACCTGTATCATGCGTAAAACAAAAGTTTTGGGTCAACAAAAGTTGGCGGGTGAATCTAAGTAAAACATTTAAACATTTGTTATATTAGTTGTTTAAGTAAAAATTTGTGCATGAATCATAAGTGAGCATAAGTATATATATAAACCATCACAAACCAAATAATATCCACAATAAGCACATGACATGATGAATGATGAACTTGAGATCAAGGCTCAATCAAATGGAGCCGATCTAATAAGGCACCTGATGCTCAACTCGTATCCCACGAGGAACTGATGGGCCTAATGAATGATTGCACTGAAACGATAACATGTAATCACACATAACCACACAAACAAATATACACATTTGATCATGAAATGATGTTAGCACAAGTGTTTAAATAAATAAAACATGTACGGCACATGATACACCCCAAAACATGATTAAAAAGGGGAATTTGTAGAGATTCACTCACAGTGGGTGCGTTCCTTACTTGATAATGAATGCACACGAATTGCGGAGTTGATTGACGAACGAATACTAACCTAAAATAATAGTACTATAATTCAATAAATATAAAAAATTAATATTTTTTTATTTAAACATTTTTGTTAGGTTTTTAGGTGGTTTTTGGGATTTTTTTATATCCTTTGAGCTTGTATGGTTAAGTATTTTTAATTAAATTTTAACTAAAAAGTAAGTAATTTAAGTAAATAAATTTAAAATAAATAAAGAAAAAATATTTAACAAAATATGCTGTCAGATCTGACAGTAAGGAGCCTGGCCGGTTTTATAGAGGATTTAAACGCGCGGGGTGGGATTCGACTTGAGACCTTCCATTCACGTGCACGCAACTCTTCCAACTGAGCTACGTGTCTAACCCGTTAGAAACAGAATTTTAATTATATTTATATTCTTCTTAGCTTTATTAAGAAATTAATTTTATTAAAAAGGTTTTGAATCAATCGAACTGCTGCATACCCTTAGGCTCGAACCCGAATCAATATGCTATTCTGCACCCAGCCCAACCAACTGGTCTGGGTGTCTAACCCTTTATAGAATCAAGTTATACTGTATTTACACACTTACTAAAAACTGCTTTAATTTGATTTAAAAAAATAAACATCTTATTCAGAAAGACGGTGATGAGTGGGGATTCGAACTCGGGCAATGCGTGATATTTATGCACACAGTCCACCACTGGACTGTGTGTCTAACCTGTTTAAAAATCCCATTATCAATTCGTTTGTCTACAGACTGGGAGTCATCTTCTACAATTATATCATCACTGTACCAGTTTTGGAGAATCAAAATTTTTCACTGTTCTGCTGTGTCAGTTTATATGAGTGGATTAAATAGAATAAACGGAAAAAGTTTAGAATTCATACCAACAGACAATTGAAACTCACTTAATTCCGGCGATCAACTCCGGTGAAAGTTTTTCCGTCGACAACGATTTGGGGCACAGAGGTTTAGAGAGAGAGAGTAAAGAGGTGAGAGCAAGTTCTGATGGGTGAAAGGGTCGATTATATAGTTGTTCTTATGGTCAGGAAAGGTGTCAGTTATAGCTTAAATTATGGGGTAATGATTTATAACTGAAACGGCTTTGATTGATGCTTGATTGCATAATTTTGAAATTGGTTTAACTGTTTTGAAGATAATAAAGATGTTATGTTTAAATCTGAGCGGTTACCCATTCTTTCGCAGGAGGTGTTGCAGGTTTATGCGGGTGCTACAACATAATACATATTTGTTTTCCTTTCAATGCACAAGTGTGTGTGTAGCAGAGTGGTGTTTGGTGTGTCTGTCACCCCTTTAGACCCAAGTTCGACTCTAGTTGATTCCCCTATTTTTATAATATATATTTTTTTATTTGTTTTAATTAATCTCTTTTTGTATTCTTTGATAACATTCAAGTTTTGATTGTTATTATTATTATTATTATTATAACATGAATTTTATTTTTAATGACCATAAGCTTATAAAAACAAAACAAGGAAAAAAATTACTCATTATTAAACGAGGCGGGTTTTGAAACCCGAATTACACGAATGTTACAATAGGATTGTTAGCAACAGATTTCGACCAACTAAAGATTTTGGATCGAAAATGTAATCAGGCTCGTTTGTACGAAGTGAGTTACTTCGCACGAAGTGAGGATCCACTTCGTACGACGTGGAGATCCACCTCGTACGAAGTGAGATGTGCCTAAAAAAGAAGGAGACATTTTTTGATCGTATTGACGAGATGAGTGTCTAGAAAAAAATTGGTGATTGCAATTTTTTAAGATTTTATCGACAAATTCGACATGTTTAGGGACACCGTCTAGAGCTTCAGAGTACAAATTTAATTGTACGATCACAGTTGGTTGAAGATATTTGGGTAGTCACTGATACATATGCAGAATGTTGATCATTTGGTATAGTGATAGTGTGCCTTAATGCTAAATATACATTTTTTGAAAACTGAATTTTCCAGATTTGAGGGGGAATTTCAGTGAAAAATTTGGTACGATCAGAATTTGCAAAAATGAGGGGGAATAAAAATTTTCACGTATATACCAAGTTTTCGGCATTTTTTAAATTCGTGGCTATCCAACAGTATTCGGTGTGGTTCCGACCGCATATTATCTGGGAAAAGCAGAAGATCTAGTTTCGTGAATCGTGATCACTGGAGGTTCAAAATTTTTCAGATCGTGATACAGATTGATGCTTAAGGGTTAGAATCCTGATCTTCGATGGGGATCAGGTGCAGCAGGAACTAGCTCGTTGTTTCAAATATGGCTGAGGAGATCTAAAGTTATTCAAGTTATGTTGTGCGTACACGAATGGTTGAGGATATCCTTAGGTACCATTTTTAATCTTCAAGCAGATGAATTGTTCTTCTTGGACTAACCATCATTGAATTATGATGCTTGCTGATTAAGTTGCGCTGATTCAGCGAAGATATCTATATATCTTTTATCGTGACTGAAGAGGAAGAATGTGATTCTGATTACGGAAGAATGTTTCTCAGATCTGATGTGCTACTAGATAATCTGATTACGATGATGATTTACTGATTGAGCAGATTACCGATTTGATGATCAATCATTTAGGAGTGTGCATAACCGTGATTACGGAAATCGGGATTTCAAATTTCCGTTGGTATTCATTGATTTGTAGTTTATCGTTGTGGTAATTCGAAGTTTCTATAAATTCCCGGTTGGGTTTTTGAAAATTAGAGGATCAAGCATGTGGGGAGTGTCTAAAATAGAACACAGATGTGGTTAAAGTTGAAACGAAGAAACTGCATTGATTAGTTTCAAGTTAGTGGTTATTCGAGAAAATTTGTCGATTAAGAAATCAGAGGAGGTCGGGAACTGTGCAAACAAAGACCTAAAGATTAAATTCTAGATAGATTATTTTCAGGGGGAATTGGTGCTTTAATGTTGATAATGCAAATAGAATCATCAATCAAGGGGGAATTTGTTGACGCGTTCTACAACATCGACGGATACCTTATTGAAGTTGAAAAATATTCAAACACAGTTGTCATATTTCAAGATCAAGCTTCGATAGTGACGTCAAAGGTGGAAACTGTTGATGCATTTTATGTCCGTCACTGTGCGAATATGCTAGATAGAGCGTGTGTTGAATATTGTATAGATTAGGTATCAACACACGACTCAAGTGCGAACGTGAGAGGAGCTTATAATGTCACTTCGCACGAGGTGGTTCATGTCTATATATGTGTGTGTGTGTGTGTGTTGTGTGTTTAGAATTTTGTAAGTTTGGGAGTTCCCCGAGAAGAAACGCCGTCGGAATCTCTCTAGGATTTCGCCAGATTGACAAGATGTATACTCTTTTGTTATGAATGAATGAAGCTTCTGCGTATTCTATTTCTACTCCTTTCTTAATAACATTCTACCGAATTGGTGATATAATACATAAACTTCCGTCTAGAACCCCGGATCCCGGACCTACACTAGCAATCAGAATCAAGCTTCAACAAGTAATCATGTTGCTGAACAGAACATTACAATATGGAAAATGAAGTGAGTGTCTCTAATGAGGTTATGCCAAGGAATTTGTCCTACCACCCATCGGAAAATATAACTAGAGAATTAAAAGCTAGAGTTATAACACGTAGTCAAATCAACAAGGATCTAAGTTGTTTTTACACTTAAATTGCACCTATTCAAGATATATGCTTACATCGTTGCTTTATTTCACTGGTTGAAACAAAATCGAACAAAGAAGCACTTGCCGACGAAAGCTGGGTAAATGCAATGCAGGAAGAGCTGCAACAATTTAAATGCTTGGTGTTTGGAAGCTTGTTGTTTGGAAGCTTGTTGACCTACCGTTAATCACAAAGCTATCGCTACAAAATAGGTCATAAAGTGTAAAAGAGAAGATCGAGGGGTAATTGTACCCAACAAAGCTCGACTGGTTGTCAAAGGTTTTCATCAGCAAGAAGGCATTGATTACAAAGAGGTTTATGCTTCCGGTCGCACAACTAGAAGCAATCTGCATATTCCTAGCCTATGCGTCATGGAAAGGGTTTCAAGTGTACTAGTTGGATGTCAAATCAGCTTTCCTTTACGAAAAAGTGAAAGAGAAAGTGTATGTCGGCCAACCACAAGGGTTTATCGATCCAGTGCATAAAGACAAGGTTTATTTACTAGATAAAGCGCTATACGGGTTGCACCAAGCCCCGAGAGCCTAGTATGAGACACTCTCTCAACCATGAGCAATGACTTTACGAAGGCACTGTGGATAGCACTCTCTTCACATGGAAAGTGAAAGGACACCTGATCATACAAATCTATGTGGATGACATCATCTTTGGATCTACGAATGATGCGTTGTGTAAAGAATTTGAAGAAGTCATGAAAAAGAGATTTGAAATGAGTTCAATGGGAGAAACGAAGTTCTTCTTGGAACTTCAGTTGCCTAATGGCATATTCATTCATCAGACGAAGTACGTGCACGATATCTTGGAGAAATTAGATATGTCAGGACATCACCATTATCTACCCCATTGGCAATCAATCATGGCATCTGCCTTTGAATTGAAGTTTCTTGATACGCCCACATATGTAGATAACAAGGTTGCCATTGCAATAACTAAAAACCCAGTTCAACACTCTAAAATAAACACATTGAAATTCGACATCACTTTATCGTGATTGGCACAAAAAAAGTTGATTAGAATTGAAAAGATCCACACTGATAAACAAAAGGCAGATTTTTAAACTAAAACATTTGATCAAACGAGATTTAAATATCTTTTGCAACATAATGGTATGATGAATCTGACATCAGATGGGAACTAGAGGTTGAATACGGCTCAGATGATGAGCTCACATGATCCTCATTGGTTTAGTCATGTTTTATTGTTTTAGAATTTCTTTCTTTAAAAACAATCCAAAAATATGTTTTTGATTTTAGGGGGAGAAATGTTGGAGAAAATACAAAAACTTTTAAAAAATTGAAAAATGCACAAAAACATGAAAAAGGCAAAAAGAGTTTTTGTGTGAAAAGAGGAAATGATAGTACATTAGTGGACTATCACAGTATGCTAAGGATTTGTAGTGTCAAAATGTTTAAACAGGTCTCACTTATGATGTGTCAGTAGGCTTCACACATTTAGTAAAATTGTTTTGGAGGTATAAAAATAAAGAAAAACTTCTTAATTATGTGGGTTAACATCTCTCAATATATGGTCTTATTACATCGAAATTTTGTTTGAGAGATAGCCGAATTCGGAGATACCAGGTCTTTATAGATAACTGATATCTGGGGTATTATACAAGTTCTCCTGATTTTGCGTCGGCAATGGCCTAGAACTTGTAGAATACTTTTGCTTAAAAAAATTTAAACTGCAGCATATTGTAAGTATCGAAAGATCCAACAATTGTAGTAAAAGATTCCAAATTGGAACACCACTTTTAAAGTCGAGCAATCACCTCTTTGTTTATACGGTGGTACTAACCTGAGCTCTCAAGGCCTCGCATTACCTAGATATAGATATAAGTTAGAGATATTCACCTGTAAGATGAAATTCAAAGAATCTTGATACGGGAGTATATTATGAGTTGCGAAACACTATTAAGTCAAGTTCTTAAAATTACCTAACGTATTCGGAACAATTGAGAAATGTGTAGAGGTTTAAGAGGACAAATATACTGACAATCTAATTGAACTTGTTTAGAACTTGAAGTATAATAAAGGTCAACGAACTGGTGATATGTCTCAAAAACTGATACGATCCTCTAACACAAACTAATAAATTATGTCTATAAATATGTTTGTACATAGATATTTCATTTCGTTTTACGAAAACCCAAAAAGATTTTAAGTGTGTTTTAACAAAAATTTTGGAAAAATCAAAAAGATTTTATTCTATCTAAGTTTCGACTGCCGATGATGGAAAATGGATCTTCAAAGTCTAGAAATGCTGATTGCTGAGAAAAATCCTGAGACAACGGATTAGGGGCTTATCTAAAATGAGAAAATGTTTTGAAAAGATCAAAAGTTCATTAACTTGAAACTTAACATTGCATGAAAATGTCAGTTTGTTAACAAAGTGTTCAACCAAGGTCGTTGATGTGCGTGAATTAAATATATTTTTATAATTTTAATTTTCCTTAACACAAATTTGGCTTTAAAAATGGTTTTCACCTAAGAACTAAACACACACACAAAAGGGCAACTGTACCCGTCGGGTGGCAGTATAGTCGATCGGTAAGAACGGATATCAATCTGTGGACGCGGTGTCTCAATACTAAACCTTGCTACTTTAAAGCCTTTCTGATTGATGAGTTGATTTCTTTGTTTCTAAACTATTATGCAAAAATAACATATTGCTAACTAATCTAAGGAAGAACAATATTTAAAAGAGGTTGCCTAAACTAAGTATCCACTAACAAACATGTGACAACAAAGGAGAAAGACTAGTGATGTGCAAGCTCAAAATTTAACTAAGTCCCAATAAGGCTTCCTAGTTTTATAAATCATAGGAAAACTAAAACTAAATAACATTCTAATCACCTAAGATTTATTCTTTTAAGTTCACTTGCTTAGTTGATGTTAATCTTTAATGATGAGTTATTTGTTTTTCAAAACTCCTGACTCTACAAGTTAGGGAAAACTAATATGAACATACTAATCACCGTAACTTGGTTTCAAGTAAGTAATATCTTCATCATGTTCTTGATATAAACCACAAGCATGGTCATGCTAGACAACAATCTTGGCCTAAATCATCATACTAACATAAACACAAACTATATAATTCATATAAACATGTAAGTCCAACTGGAGGATCAAGATTAACCTGCTTCCTTGTTCATATAACACAGATACGAGTGTGGAATCCTCGTAAGAATGCAAACCACAGTAAAGTAGGAACACAGGATAACCAAAGATTCATTATCTTGATTAACTAAAGAGAACTAGTACAAACATATACAAACAATGCTCATACAAACTCATGCAATGCTCTTTGTGCTCTTGTGTCTCTCTCTCTCTCTAGCTGGTTACTTGCTCAACTCGAATAACTCCTAACTGAGAAGTGCATGTCTGCTTATATAGTGTCCATGCTCAGCAACTGTACGAAGGATGTTGCTGGTTGTACGAAAAACTAAAGTCCATGAAGGATGTTCTCTAATGATGCTCGTACGAATGATCTGGATCGTACGAAGCATATCTTGTTTGTACAAATCAAGCTGGATGTTTGACTCCGTGAATTCATTCATACGAACTGCATATGACTCGTACGAGCAACATCTTGCTCGTACGAAGTATGTCCACTCTCACAAAGTGTTTTCCTTTGAGAACGTGTCATAAACATGACGTACACAAGACTCAACAGTATGCACACATGCAACTGTTTAACACAGACACACAAAACGTCGTACTAAACCAAGATAGGGAGATATCTTGATTTGGTTGACACGACCAAACTATACAGACACTGTAAATAAAGACTGTACAATTACAGAGGTAACTAAGAACAAGCGACAGACACAAAAGTGTATCAACAAACTCCCCCTTGGATGTTGCTTGGTATTCAGTCTTCGGTCTTCGGTCTTGAATGGCCTGGAGTATCAACAAACTTCCCCTGCAGATCTGCTATCCATTGATGATAGAGTATCGGGTCTTCAAATGTTCCAGAAACATCAATCCTTTCCTGTTTCCTCTTGATTGCTGCTTGAAGTAACTAGATCGGTCACGATCTGCTGTGCATTAGACTCTACCACTAGAGTTGATGCACAAACCTTTTGTTGCGAGGATGATGTCGAAGCATTAGGATTGCCAGTGCTTCACTAACTAGATCATATTGACGTTTGATCTCCTTTGCTTTGCATTTCTCATTCCACGGAATGTTCACTCGCTTTCTGCTCATTTCAAACACGTCTTTAATACCATTAAAGCCTTCAACCAGTGTAGCATTTGAGAATGATACCATTCTTTCAAGTCGTTATGCTTAGAAGTTAATGTTCCCGCAGATCGTTGTACAGTCGCACTACGTTCTTTCAGCCTATTTATCTCAATTCCCCGAGAGTTATCAACTGCTCTCATCTATTGTAGCTGAGTTGCTCTTTCAGCATCTGCTGCCTTCAGTCGCTCATTTTCTTTTCTTAACTGTGCAATTTCAGACTCCTGTTTTCTAACAGTCTCTTTCAAAGAATTTATCTCCAACTGTTGTTTCACAACTGTATTACAATTTGAAGATGTAAACTCTGAATCTTTGTTAATCTGGATTGCTGCAGCTTGCAACTGAAAGAACATAAAATCCACTTTCTTATCCTTTTCCATTTCAGAGAACAAACGAATGCTTTGTTTTGTACTTTGGTGAGATGTACATTAGGATTGTTAAGCTGAAGAAGTAGTAGGTTGCGGTTGAACTGGAGTATTTTCAGCTGAAGGTGTTTCAGCTACTATGGTATTTGATGGTAGTGGTTCTGAAGTTGTAGTAGGTTCCGTTATTGCAGGTTCAGACTCTTATGTTGTAACAGTAGGCTGAACTTCTGTAACTAGTTCACTAGCACAATCATTACCAACATTGTCACTGTCATCATCATTACCCTTTCCCTTTTTATGACCCAACTTATCTTTGGTCATCCTTTTCAAAGTTGGTTCTTCATTATCTGAATCAATGTCATCATGGCGCCACTTGCGAGGAGGTGTGCTTTCCTTGTAACGTTTTACTGCCACACCCATAAAGATCTTCAACTAATGTTCCATCATAACTTCAACTTTTAAAACATCGTTGTCGTTCTTCGGAAGATTCGGATGTTATACATTCAACATCATTTGGAGAAATCCGGGATACATCCAAAACTTGTTTCCACCATATGTGGTTCTTCTTAGGTTTTCCTTCATGTTTGCAAAATATACTTTGAAACACTAAACGGTTTGTTTAATGTCAAAGCTATCATCATTGAACTAAGTCGTTATTCCCATGTTATAATCACTTCGCCTGTTGCTCAAACACTGAATTAAAACATGTAGAAAGAACTTGTATCTGAGTGGCAACCATGCTTTGTTTAGTTGTCCCACGAGAAAATCTCCAACACATTTCATTCTGAGTAGACATCCATGTTGACAATTCAATGATACTGAGAATGGAGCTTTAGGATCATCATCAAGCTGCAATACTGAGTTAATGGTTTCAATAGAGACATCTACGTTCAAGTCATTTACTTTCCGCAGATAAGTTCCTGCTCATTTTCTTCAATAACTGTAGTTGAATCCCAAAATTCCTTGATGAACGTCTTGTATACTGTAGTCTTGTGCGAGATAGCATAATGTATCCTTGAGTCGCGCAAAAACTTCATTATACCGTTGTACTCAGCAAATTTGTCTTCCGGATCCAAGTAGGCCACCATGTTATGTCTTGATTCAGACATAATTTCCACTTCCGACTTGTCAGTCCTCTTTGTTGTTGGTTTTCTTTTATGTTCTTTTTGTTCCATTCTGTACATATAAGTCAAATAGGATAAGAACATAAATTTATCAGGGAATATACACAGAAAGTTTTATTTCAAACTTTATGTATGTATTCCTTGAACAAAGAAATACTGACGCATACGAATAACAACTTATTCATACGAAGAACAACTCATTTTTACGAATCTAGTTCGTACAAACAGTTTCATAGAAAGTTACTTGTTTTTCGGTTAAAAATGATTCCTTTTTAAAGTTTGTTGTTCTTGTCAGTAATGGTCACATGGTCAGATAATGGTTAAGTTGTTAATCTTCAAAGTATGCCAAATATAAGTATACCTTAAAGAAATACAAAACAATCTTAAAGGGAGGTGTAAGGATGTCATGAGCAAAGTGAAAATGAATTTCCACCAAAGAACTTCATCACCTTATATACCACATCACAACACTCGTGTGAACAACCTAGCTTCGTACGAATCACTGGTTTGTACAAAAACCCAATGGTCATTCGTACGAAATACAATGGTTCGTACGAATGATCTATGATTCATATAAGTCCAGGTCTTTCACAAACTGGACTTTCAGTTCTTTGAGAATCTTAGGTTTTTTGCGGGCCTGTTTAAAACTTTGCACATATCCACACTGATCATAAAGTTAAGTTAGGAAAAGTGCCCGTTAACACATGTTTTGTTCTTTTGAGATGAGTTTACCCGTTGTAAGAAAGTACTTTTATGAAGTTGTGATATCAAAGCGAATGGTATTCATGGCGTATGTTGGTAGAAAACCTTTTGAGATTCAACATTGGTCTAATTCAAAAAGAACTTAATTTAACAACGTAAACTAAAACTAAAGCAACTAATAAACCATAAACTATATATTTACCAAACAATCTTTTTCGGAGTTTCATGGTAAGAGAATCATATCAGCTTTTAATCTTGTCAAAAACGAGTTTTGGTAAAAACATCAATTTAAATAAATAAATATTCTACTATAATTATCGGTATTGTTGTCCACGTAAGCTCAACTTATCAGATGTAATTATGATTATGAGATATGATTAATGTATGATTTATACTTACTAGCCAGTGTTCAACCACTTCACAACACATTCCCGTATCAAGATATACACGAGAGAAAATCTTACCGGTGAGTATACTGCTTATCATCTGTTTTGATGTATATGATGTGAGATACTCACTTATTTTGATTGAAAACAAGCCCTATGTGATTAAATCACTTATTGATGAGGAACTTGATTTTCAGATGCATGCAGGGCACAGGAGTAAGTATGTGAATAGGTTAGTACCATCATACCAACAAAGAGACGAACTTAGCTCCCGCATAAGGCTGTAATATTTTAACCTTATGTTTTGGGTGAATGTGATATTTTTATCAATTATTGAGGTCGTATGCAGTATTTACACGTATGTATGATATCATGGAAGTTCTAGACTTGCGTCACCGTTATTTTTCGGCAAAAGATTCAACCATGATCCCAGATGATAAGTCAGCATAAGACCCATATCTCAGAACCTCGGCACACTATCAAACAAAATTTTGGTACCAAGACCATATGTCAATGAATGGTTCCCACCTTGCTTGCAATCTGTTATGTTTATATCAACCTGCACATTTTAATCTGATTGTGAGCCTACCGATACATCATTAGTAAAGCTACTTATCAATTTTCGTTCTTTGTTTTTTACTGTTTATGAAAGATCACTGGTGTATTTCATCATCTTCAACTTATTTATCCAAGAAACTCATTTTTTGATTTTTGGTTTTTTTATTGTTTTTGTATTTTTCTAAATTTTTCTCCCCCTTAAACAAGAAGGTAATAAAAACTTAACTAAATAAAAGACATATTTTTGTATTTTTGCATTTTCTCATGTTTTTGTATTATCTTGAAATATTCTCCCCCTAAAATAAAAAAATGAGAAAATAGAAAATCTTGTTGTAATTTTAGATTTTGAAGAAAATATTTGCGAAAAATGATTAGCCAAGAAATGAATTACTCGGGTTTCACCTTGATGCCATTGAGCAAAAGCAAATAATCAAAATAGATTTGTCAAAAGCTTTGGTAAACAGGTCGGCACGTTGGTGATCGGTGTGGATTTTAACAACATTGATAAGTTTCTTTTCATAACAATCTCGTATGAATTGATACTTAATCTCAACGTGTTTGGTCTTTAAGTGCCGTACAGGATTACGAGTGATCTGTAAGGCAGCTTCGTTATCAACAAAAATAGTAGTTAGAAATTCAAAACCGTAGTCGCGCATCTACTGTTGGATCCATAGAACCTGAGAGCAGTAACTAGAAGCCGAAATATACTCAGCCTCACAGGTTGACGTAGCTACACAAGTCTGCTTCTTGCACTGTCACGTGACTAGACGATTTCCCAAGAACTGACATCCTACTAATGTTGATTTTGCATCAATCTTGTAGCCGCCATGATCAGAATCACTGAATGCTGTCAATCAAAGTTATCATCCTTAGGGTACCAGAGACCAGTGTCTGGGCGACCCTTCATATAATGAAAGATCCTTTTCACAGCCATCAAATGAGAAACCTTCGGACTGGACTGGTAGTGAGCAAGAAGACATGTTGGGTACATTATATTGGGTCTTGAAGCAGTAAGATACATGAGAGATCCGATCATTGCACGATAAAGAGAGGGCTCTACATGTTCACCCATTCTGTTAGGAGTAATCCCATGATTCTGAGCTAATGGAGTTCCCAAAGGCTTTGAGTCTTCCATCTAAAATTATTTGAGAATATCCCTGACGTACTTGGTTTGACGGATGAAAATCCCTTCCTTATATTGTTGAACCTGCAAACCTAAAAAGAAAGTCATTTCTCCCATTGCGCTCATCTCGAACTTCTCTTGCATCACCTGCTCAAATTCTTTGCACATTTTCTCGTTTGTAGACCCAAAAATAATATCATCAACATACACCTGCACTAGCACTAAGTCCTCATACTGTTCGTTGATGAAGAGAGTACAGTCGATCAATCCATGTCGAAAACCATTTTTCAAAAGATAGGTAGACAACGTTTCATACCAAGCCCATGGTGCTTGATGAAGACCATATAACGCCTTGTTGAGAAGCCAAACCTTGTCAGGATGGATTGGATCTTCAAAACCAGGCGGTTGCTCAACATATACTTCTTCAACCACACCATGAACAAATGCATTTTTCACATCCATTTGATAAACAATAAACTTCATGTAGGACGCATAAGCCAAGAAGATTCTTATGGCCTCAAGACGAGCTACTGGTGCATAAACTTCATTGTAATCAATGCTTTCGACCTGATTAAAGCCCTGAACGACCAATCTTGCTTTGTTTCTCACAACAACGCCTTGGTCATCCTTCTTGTATTTGTAAACCCATCGAGTACCAATCTTCTTATAGTTGTCAGGCCTGTCAACCAACTTCCACACGCCTAACTTCTTAAACTGCTGAAGTTCTTCCTGCATAGCTTCAACCCATGAGTTTTCTTTCATAGCCTCCTTCTAAGATTTTAGTTCAACTTGGCAAACATAGCAGGCAAAAGACCAATCATTTTGTTCCCTAGATTCCCTAATAACCGAATACAATCCAGCATTCTGATTATTCCTGAGCTAATTACCAGTCTGCACACCACTATGGACATCTCAAATAATATTCAGCTGAGGATGGGTATTATGAATTCGAGTTTCAGGAACATCAGGAACTCGAGATTTTATACCCAGATTGTTAATATTAAGATCAACAGTCAATTCATTTGCTGGATTTGATGATGAAGTAGACGCATGACCTTCAGTAGTCCCTAGATTCTGAATATTTGATGTGACATCTGAAATTCCAGGAACCGGAGCAGAAGTAGCTTCATTTGCATCATGAAACTCATCATTTTCTGACGAAACATTATAATCAGCAACATCTTCGAATCCCTCATTTTGAACAAGATTGTTAACCGAAGTAGACATTTGGGGGTTAACAATAATTGGTCGAACTAATAATGACTCAACTGCGGCATCACTTTCAAGCAACATTTGAGCAGCTGCGGAGGCATCATCAAAGTTGGCAGATTAAAGGAGTTAAATAGCCCATCGTAGTCAAACATCCAAGGAGCACCCAGAGCTCTCACTGATTCAGTATATCTTTGAACCTTGACTTCAACCCATTCTTCAATCTTCTTTGTTGATAAATTCCACACTCTGAAATTAGGAGTAGCATATCCAAGGAAGAAACCTTCGATAGCCTTCGGACCAAATTTACCCTGTGGATCAATCATAGTGCATGGAGCTCCAAAAGGTTCTAAAAAAGAAACATCCGGTTTCCTTTTATGCAACAACTCGAAACATGTTTTCCCGTGTCTCTTCACTGTAAGAACTCTATTCATTGTGTAACATGCAATAGCCACAGCTTCTCCCCAAAATTGAACAAGAAGTTCTGATTCTACTAGCATAGTTCTTGCTGTTTCAATTAGAGTTCTATTTTTCCTCTCAGCAACACCATTCTGTTGTGGAGTGTATCGAGAACTGTATTCATGCAGAATACCTTTAGAAGAACAGAACTCGTCCATAACGTGATTCTTGAATTTGGTGCCGTTGTCGCTTCTGATTCTCCTTATCTTCAGATTATACAAATTTTCAAGCAGAGTTAGGAGATTCTTGAGGATTTCGGAAACTTCACTCTTGTGTGCCAACATATTCACCCATGAAAATCTGGAGTAGTCATTAGTAACTACTAAACAGTAGGAATCACCAAAGGAAATCTTGTGTTTCATAGGTTCAAAGAGGTCCATATGAAGACATTCCAGAGGCATATTCATTGTATTGATTTTCTTCACATGATGAGATTTTCTTGCTTGCTTTCCTTTTTGACACGATACACAGACGTCTTGAAGATGAACGTTCTTGACTGGCACACCATTCACAAGATTGTTCTTCACCAAATAGTTCATCTTCCTCAGGTGAATGTGTCCCATTCGTCTGTGCCAAGAGATTGATTCCTTCTCGGTGGCTTTGGAGACAAAACATGTGACTTGTGCAGATGTGGTAATAGCTTGGCTCATGTCAAGAATATATAAGTCGTTGATTCTTGGAGCTGACAGGAGGATCCATTCCTTGGGAATCTTGAAACTAGGTTTCAGCACATAACATCCGATATCATCAAAATGAACCGTGAACTTTTTCTCGCAGATTTGAGAAACATTGAGAAGATTGTGATCAAATTGTCGAAAATAATTGATCTTGTCAAAACTTACAACACCAATGGAGACCATTCCTTCTCTAGTGATGTATCCACCTTTGTTACCAGCAAAAGCAACATAACCACCCCTAATGCTTTTCACATCATAAAGGACCGTAAGTCGCCTGTCATGTGCCTTGATGCTCCATTGTCAACAATCCAGTGACTATTCACAGTTTCTCATGGAACACCCTGCACATTTCAAAAACCAGATTAGTTTGAGATGGGAACCCAAGCCTTAGTGGTCTTGGGTCACCCCTTATCATCAAGAAATGTGATTTCTATTTCTTGATGATTTGCAAATTGTGAGCCTCCTCTTGAACCATCACCGGTCTTAGGTTTCCAAGAGTTATGTAATTTACCAGAATGATTATTATTAACAGTTTTAACAATTTCTAGTTTTATTAACTTTGAAGATCTTGGATTCCTTTCTAAAGAATCCGGTTTTAAAGCTTTTTCAATTACTTTTACTTGGTTACGTCTCTATTTTTCTTCTTGTTCTTTTAGAATTCGTTTATCTTGTTTTGGAGAAACAGATCGACATTGGCAAGTTGGTTCATGAGGGGCTTTCTCAACAAATCTCGGCTTTGCTGGGTTGGTACAATTTTTGATAATGTGGCCAAATTATCCACATTTGAAACATGTTCTCCTTTCAACAAATTTAGGAGATCGTGTTCCATGGCTTGATGTTGAACTTGTGGTCTCGAGGTACTGAGTTCATCTTCATCACACCCATTTGTATGTTGGGTGTAATTGTTTTCGATGTTTCGTTTTAAAATCTTGACTTTGTTTACAAAATCTACATTAGACATGTGTTCAAAAGTCTCGACTTTATCAGTACCTGTAAAACTCACAAATTTAACATTCTTGAGCTTTTTCTTGTAGCGAGTGCCTTTTGTCTCAACCTTTGGTTGTGGTGCTTAAGGCTTTTCAACCCGCTTTTCTTGGTGTTTTACTCTTGAACTTGATAATGGTTCTGACTTGCTTGATAATTGAGGTTGGATTTACATTTTTGATTGGAAAATCTTTGCTAGAATAGATTTTCTTGTCTCAACCAAAGTATACAACACATCATCATTTGTATCTATATACACTTTTATCTTGACAGATTTCTTAGGATCATTCTCTTGATTTTCGTCAATGTTTACACTGGGAGTAACAAACATTTATCTTCCCTTTTCTTCATCAAGAGATTGATCCTGATCAATTTTCTCTGACTCATCATCTGATGAATCATCCTACTCTGCTGTAGAGGAGTTTTGAATAACAGCTGATGATGAGTTCTCGGACTTTCTTGATTCAACCGAGGAATTGTCTAGCTTGAACCCTTGTCCTGCTGTAAATTCTTCAGGATTAAGAGGTACGGAGGGTTCAAATCGTGGCATTTCCTCTTCATCAGGCAATTTGGTATAGTTGTGTTTCATCGGGGGTGGATACGACTTATACCCAATGCATTTAACATCTCCATTTAGCTTTTGAACATCAATGATATGATCAAGCACATATCGGGAGTTAGAATAACTATCCAATTTTAGCTTGATCGCATCATGTTCGCATTTGGCGATGGCTAACTCTTTCTTTGTTTCTTCTAGGAGATTAATGTAATGTTAATTCCTGTCTGTATATTCAAAACTGGTTTTGTCAATTCAGAAACGCTTTTCTTAAGGGTTTCTATTACATATTTGAATTCTTTTTCGTTTCGAGTTAAATCCAAGTTCGCCTCTTTGCATTTTGATAGTTCAACAACTAAGCTTTGATTATGACTGTTAATTGTTTCAAACTTTGATTTTAGTTCAGCACAGTCATTGCAAACTTTAGGGGAGTCAGAATTTACCTGACTTGTCGAACCGGCAACATTCGCCATGAAGGCAATACGATGAGGGAAGGCTGCACTATTTGTAAAGAATTTTTCTGTTTCTTTAGATGCAGCTTCAGCTTTCGTCATCAAACCGACCTTTTCACTCTTTATCTCTTCGGTTTCTTGCAGCAACTTTCTGACTCAGCATCACTCCCTCTCTGATATCTGAATCAGATCCATAACCACCTGAACTTGAGCATTCTTCATCAGAACTACCAGTATATCCTGAAGCATCATCATCACCTGAATTATCAATGCTGTGAACATGTTTGATTTGACTGATGATCTTGGCATAACATGTAGTTCCTCCGTTATTCTCAGTTCCCAACTGTACTGACCAATCGCATCCTTCATCAGATTGAACGACCAAAGCTCTGTGTGTGTTGTTTGAACGTCCTGATTGATTGGTGTTGTTTGGGTTGCCAATAGCTACTATTCTTCTATCATTGCTAACTTGAGCTATGTTGGATGGTTGAGATTGATTTCGGAAGGGGTTGTGATTTCCTTGTTTGTTGGGCCTCATGCACTCACGTTTGAAGTGACCTCTTTCACCACAGTTAAAGCAAGTAATATCATTTTTATCAAAACCATATTTTGTATCCTTCTTGCTTTCCAAACTGGTTCTTCCTGTTTTGCTCATATAATCCTTGGCTCTTCTTACCGCACTAGCAAACGCCCACTTGATGTCCATTAGCTCCATCTCATCTCTGTCTATTTGCTGTAGTCTTCATTTTTCAAATTGATGTTTCCAATTTGACCAGCTACTAATCCGCAATACGGCACTGACCATGATGTTTAGAAGCTCCATATGTTCTTGAGCAACTTCTACGCTAACCTTGGAAAGATGTGATGTATCAAGTCTGACTGTGTTGGGGTTTGCGGCTTGAAAGTTGTTCCTATAGAAAGCTTGTTGAGGTGCTTCCTGTGGAACTTGAGGTGCTAGATCTTCTGGTTGTGGTAGAAAGGCTTTCGGATCAAATATATGTCCATAAGCTTGAGTACTTGAGCTTGCAGACTGATTTGTTTGAACAGGTTGTGGTAGAAAGGGATACAAACGCTGTTTGAAGCTTTGGTTGCTGACTTGCACTAATACCTATATTAATCCCTCCGAAGTACAGCTCAGGGTTTTGTGGAACAGTGACTCTTTGTGCCTTTCGAAGTTCCTCTTCATTCTTGTTCTCCAATTTCTGCACAATTTTGTAAATAATGATTGAGTCCAAAACACCTGTATGCTTTAATAAGTCAATAGATTAACACCATTTTGGTGGTAATGCGTCAGCAAAGCGCATAACGATTTCTTGCGGAGATGCTAACACTTTGTAAGAGTACATTTCGCTGAGAAGATGGTAAAAGCGTGTGGTAATATCATTCAATGTTTCATTTTCCATGAACATGAAACCTTCAAACTCCTTCTTTAGCAGATCATGCCTAATTTTTCTGGTTGCAGCATTACCCTCTCCTCTTGCTACTAGGGTATCCCACAGATTTTTGTGGTCGTACAGTATACAAACTGATGATAGATATCTTTATGGAGTGCCTGTGTTAGGACAGCAAACGCCTTTTTCTCTAGATCGTAAGCTTTTTTATCGCCTTCATATAGATTGGCTAAGAAGGTTGGTGTAAGTCCCGAAATCGGATCTAACTGGTATCGAAAACCTAATTAGTTGCGGAAATAATGATTACAAAGAGGAACAATCTCTTGAATCAAAATCAGCTTGCATACACCAGAATAGTGTCTGATACAAGTTTTTCAGTTACAACTCTCTAACCTCTAAACATTAACCTAAGACATATATTTATACTAATCACTAAGCCCAACAGTTACAACCCTAGGCCCACAAGGCACTAGGAAGCCCAAAACCCTCTCAAAGCCCAAAGGTATCACTAATGTGTAAACCTTTACTAGTATAAGCCCAACAATCTCCCCCTAGGTTTACAAAACCTTCTAATCTTTAGGTTGCGCGTCCACTCCCAATCTTCTAGCAATAATACCAGCCACATCAGCTATCCAATCTTTAGCGCATGCCTCATATAGCTCTGCTGTTCGAATCTGGTGTGAAGCAAGAACCTGCAGATCTTCATCATGAAAGCGCACCAAATCAACCACATGGTTAACCCTAAATTCCTTCTCCTTCGTCACAATAGCCACACTACCAACTTTTGGATCATACAGCCAGAAATTGAAATTCTTCAAAATTCCTCTTGGAAAGGTTGGAGCGACCGGTATAACAAGTTCCTTATCATCAGGGGCCACATCACCGACTTAAACCTCCTCCCTGTCCTCGCATCACGCACTCCCTTTGCAGCTCGCAAATATAGTTCAACTGTTTTCATTGTCTTGAACCCTTCTTCACATCCTGTTCCAATTTCTTGAAAAGCCCCCAGCCTGGACCTCGTTCAGTTGTATCATTGTCAGAGTACGGAGCTCATAACAAATCAGTCAAAGCAATCTTCATCCACATTTTAAACTGAGATTCCTTAGAATAATATTCTCGAGTCCCGTCCTGTCTAACAATAATCCATATTTTGTTTACATGGTCGTACATCCAGCTCAGCACCTTTGATTTGTTTCCAACCTTGCTGTAGTAACTTGAGCCAAGCTCAATGACATATCGTTCAGACTGGTTTGAATGATCTTTCAGTTAAAAATTCTCATCTAGCGGATTGACGTCAACGTTCTTCATTAACACCATATGATTCTTCTTTTGTGTTGTTAGACACGTTTGACTTGCCATATATTTCTTTCTCCGATCACGCGGATAATCATCCAACCCAGCTTGTCGTTCGGAAGCCAACTTTTTTGCAGCTAACCTGTCTGCTTCACTTTCCTCTGTGCTCGTTGCTCGGCTGCTCTATGTTTGTGTTCTATGTTAATCAGATCATCAGTAGGGTCAGAGAATTCCCGCCCAAACTTGCTCTCGAATTTAGCTTTCAAATCAAATACCAAAGTTATCAGCATAGTGACGTCCCCTTCCAGTTGATCGATCGTTTGGTCTCTCACGTCTAAGCGTGTCTGCAATGACGCGATCTGAGCATCCTTAAGTATGACCTCCTGCTCTAATACAATCACTCGCTTCTTCAAATACACAACATCAACTTCTATATCTTCATCATCACTGTCCAAACCACCAAACTCAAATGCACGTTTTATAGATCTTCACGAGTATTCCGTAGCATCATCCTCAGCACCACCTGTACCACTTCCACCTGCGCTAGGTCCCTCAGCACCCACTGAACTTCTGCCAAAATCATCATTCTAATACCGAGTCTGCTGGAATAGATACGACTGTGGAATGCGTAGCAATGTGAGTAGTCATCGGTTCAGAGGAAATAGGAGGATCAACCATCAGAGCGTCTGTCATAGATACAGCAACTGAAGATAAAGCAGGAGTAGATGTCACTAGTGTAGACTCTTCAGCAATACTAACAACATGAGCTTCTGACCAACTTGGTTGAACAATAGGCTCCGTTCACCGTCTCTTGCTCAAAGGTACTTCGTCCTCTTCATCATCTTCATCAGCTTCAATCACACCTACTGGAACCTCAACTGAGGGGATTACCAAAGGAGGAATCACCCTGTCGTTCTTGAATTTCTTTCAAATGAGCAATTATGGCTTCTAAGTTCTACGAAGAAAGCTCTAGCAAGACCGGAGTCAGATTGGCATTAAACTCAGTAAGATCATCTAAGAAAGTTTGTTCCGCGTCAGTATCCTCATCAGTAACCAAATCTTCAATCTCGACCTCTTTCTCTTTTGCAGGCACATCATGCTCTTCAGCAACAATAGCATTGACCGGTGTAGGAGCTGGGACATCCTGTCCGATTACCTCAGCAAACTTTCCAAACTTCTTTAACTGAAAACGACCAAAAAATACGGTCTTCAACGTTGAACGATTTTTCTTCATTGTGCTAAAGATAGTCGGTCCCATAGGCTTCATATTTAGCAAATTCGCATCCGAAAAATCCTTGGCCAAGTCGGGATATCGAGCATCCAAAATCAGTTGTACAAAGTGCGGATACAACAAAAACATCCTCTTCTTGGACTGCTCTAAAATCTTCTTCACATTTTCGGAAATATAACCTGAAAAGTTACACTTCCAGTCCATAATAAGAGCCACAATCGGGGAGGTCTGGGTTTTATTCGGTTGATCTAAGCTCCACTTGTTCTCTGAAATGCACTGCATGAACATATGTACCAGTAATCTCCCGTAGGCAGAAACATCTTCTTGAGTAACGATGGATATGAACCTTCATAACTCATCTCTGCAAGTATCGGCAACACTTTCTCCTTTGCGTACACAGTCGGGTCACTTGAAGCGTCTGCAAGCTGTAAAACCTCTCGAACACAGGCTTCATTTACTAAAATCTCCTTACCCTGTATCTGAGAGCTAATATACAGTCTCCCATCAGCTCCTCTTAGGTTGAATCGAGCTCTCTTCCAAAACGAGTGCACTAGATCTCTGTATATAACCGGATTAGCATGAAGTGCATATGTGATCTTGCACGTATTTAGACCAGCCATCATCGATTGGAACTCTTAGTAAAATTCAGCTGGTGGATCCGATAAGTATCCTGCTTGATTATGGAACTGTTCCTCCACCAACATAACTGCATCAAAGGCCTCTTCTACCATTTCTGTCAAAACAATAACCAGGTCAAATCAATTTTAAGGCAACTAACAGAAGTTAACGGAGTTTATTAGGATAAAAGGTCAACACGAATTGGATGGTTCAAACAGAGTTCGAAGGTTCAATTATTAAAAGGTTCCAATCACTTTGAAGGGTTCAATCATTTGAAAAGGTTCAAAAGAGTTCAAAGGTTCAAACCCTAGAATCCGGATTCACTAACAGGTCAACAGTAATCCGGATGAACCTTTAATCAATCCGGATTGTCAAAGACGTCAATAGTGTTTCAGATGAATCATCAATCCGGATTAGCAAGCAAATCAACAATATTTCGGATAAGTCATCAATCCGGATGAATATTATCCGAGAGAAATCGAGTTCATCAACTCGGTTGAATATCCATCCGGAATGAGATCCGAAATACAAGTTCCTTTGAAGGCCAATCCAAAATGCTGTCCAAAATGCATGAAACTTGAGGATTATCATTTGATTTTTATGATTTTAAAGCATAATTTACCTAATCTGGATGAAATTTGAGATACAATCCGAAATGAACAGTGACATATCAGAGAAATCAGAGGTTTCGTAAATTTTGTGAATAATCCGAAATTTATCTCTTATTCACTTAAGTACTTTTCGGAAATGGGCTTGGGCCTAAAATATTTTGGGCCCAACACAATCCGGAATCCGAATTCCCAAGGATCCGGATTGGGCTTTTGTCAGGCCCAATCCGGAACACTGACAACTAAATGGGCCTATCCGGAAGATGCTTGAAAGCCCAATCCAGAATAGTAACTTGTGAACCCAAAATTTTCAATTTTAAAGACTTTAAGAAATTCTATTGGATTGGCCCACCTTCGAAACTTAGCAGACTAGTTCAATATCCCTTGACAGAAACCATCTAGCAAAAATTAGCAATATGACTAACCAAGCATCCAACCACCTTTTACTAACTACAAAAATAAGACATTTTAGCACAAACACAAACATAAATACAGCCTTGCTAAGGGATCAAATCGTTTCAAAGGTCGACTAAGGAACACTTTTCAGTATGAGTTGGGTCAGACGAGTCTAAGCAATTGCTAATATATATATGTACATCTAAATCTAAAACTCAACCCTCCAGTTCTAGCTTCATGATACGCTTAAGGTAGTATTATACTATGATACACGTGTGTCTCATACCATGACATACCCTCGCGATCAAGGTAAGCACAACAATTCATCGTAGCAGGTGAGTATATTGAGATCATCCTTTATCTTTTACAATGTCAGACTATTGGTGGACAGGTTAGTACTTTCATACAGTATAGTGACCAATAGTATCTGACGAGGGTTAGGCAAATACCTTATCTGGTACGTAGGAACTTATGGAATATTCTCATGAAGAGATTTTCGTTCTTTCATGTTTTGGCTCTTCTATTTTGGCTCTTTTAAAAGATATCCTGACTGTGCCTAGGTCTGCACATAATCTGGATGCAACAGAAGAGCAGCCAAGATATCCCTGGATGACTCAACAGCATAAAGACCCGAAACCTCAGACGTTGGCTATTTATCAACACAGGATTTAAGACCATGAAATCATATGCCTATGGTATGTGACCCACTGAATACAGAGTTCTTTATGTTTATATCATTTGGCTTACAATATCCGGTTGAGATTTAGACCTATCAACATATCACCTTCGATCCAAGTCTTTTCACGCTTCAACACCTTACATGTGTTAGTCAGACACTTTATCACGAAAAAGTATTTCATTTCCCAATCATTGCAAAAGCGATTAAAAATAAACATTTAATTTTTTATTTTTAGGAATATTTCTCCCCCTAAATTTTTGCATATATATGACCAAATTTACGAAGCAAACAAAATGAATGAAAGAAAATAACGGAACGGAAAGGAGAGAGGATGCTTAGTTAGAAACCAAATCATTTTGAGAAGATCCACAAGCACTTGAAAACGCGCGTTGCTAACGGGTTTCGTGAACAAATCTGCCACGTTTGCATTGGTGTGGATTTGCTCAAGTTTAACGGGACCCTTTTCATAGCAATCACGGATAAAATGAACTTTGATAATTATGTGCTTAGTTTTGGAGTGAAAAATAGGGTTTTTTTACGATTTGGATAGCGGCATCATTATCAAAATAAATTGTTGTGTTTAGATAAGTCAAACCATAATCCACAAGCTAGTGTTGCATCCATAAGACCTGGGAGCGGCAAGCAGATGCTGTGACATATTCTACTTCCGCTGTAGAGAGCGAGACCGTCTACTGCTTCTTGCATTGCCACGAGATTAAGCGGTCTCCCAAGAGTTGACATCCAGCTGAAGTTGAGCGCATATCCCTATCTGTACCTCCAAGATTACTGTCAGATAAAGCATACAGTTCAAATTCAGAATTTTTAGGATACCAGAGGCCCAGTGATGGTGCCCCTAAATGGTGCCCCTTTTAGGTACCAAAAAATTCTTTTAACAACATGTAAATGAGAGAGTTTAGGAGTAGCCTGATAACGAGCACACTGGCAGATGGCCAACATGATATCTGGCCAACTTGCAATGAGATACATAGGAAAGCTGGGTAAATGCCATGTAGGAAGAACTCTCTCTATACAAAATGGGTTTTCAAATGAAAAAAAGGAAGATAGAGGTGTAATTTGTGCATCAAAGCTCGACTCGTTGTTCAGGGATTTTGCCAACAAGAGGGAATAGACTTCATTGAAGTTTATGCTCCCGTGCCAAATTAGAAGCAATCAGAATCTTCCTCGCATTCGTGTCATGGAAAGGATTCAAAGTGTACCAATTAGATGTCATGTCCGCATTCTTGTATGACAAGGTGAAAAAGGAGGTATACGTTGGCCAACCACCAGGGTTCGTCGATCCTATTCATAAAGAGAAAGTTTACTTGCTTGATAAAGCTTTGTACGACTTACATTAGGCCCTTGACAACAGTTTTATCAGAGGAACAATAGATAGCACTCTCCTCACGCGAGAAATGGACGAACACATCATAATTGTACAAATCTATGTTGATGATATCATATTCAGTTCGATGAAGGATGCGCTGTGTTAAGATTTTGAAAGAGTCATGAATAAAAAATTCGAGATGATATCAATGGGGGAGATGAAGTTCTTTCTTGGACTTCAGGTCGATCAGTTGCCTGATGGAATCTTTATACATCAGACAAAGTATCTGAATGATGTTTTGGACGCATCACCAATGTCCAACCCATTAGCTCAGAATCACGGCATCGGACCAGACTCAACTAGAGAGAAGATTGATGAAACTCTCTACCGTTTGATGATTGGCTCTTTGATGTATTTGACTGCATAGCAACCTGATATCATGTATCCAACATACCCTACACACGCTACTAGTCAAGTCCCAGAGTGTCTCACCTAATGATGTTAAGAGGATCTTACGATACCTTAAGGGTTGTCCAAGCACCGACTTGTGGTACCCTCGCACTGACAATTTCAATCTGGAAGGCTACTCAAAATCAACGTACTCTGACTTTGGGTGCTGCAAAATCAATTCTAAATCTACAACTACCGGATGACAGTTCTTTGGCACACGTTTGGTAACGTGGTAGTATAAGAAACAGACCATAGCCGCTCTCTCGACTTGGAAGCAGAACACGTTTCAGCTTCCAGTTGTCGTTCGCAAATCTTGTGGATGCAACAACAGATGAGAGATTATGGTTTACAGTTTTTTAACACGCCTATATATGTAGATAACGAAGCTTCCATTAACATAACTAAAAATCTGGTTTAACACTCTAAAACAAAGCATATTGAGATACGACATCACTTTATCCGTGACTGCTATGAGAAAAAGTTGATTCGTATTGAGAAAATCCACACTACAGAATTTTATACAAAACCGTTTGACTGAGCAAAGTTTAAATATCTTTTGAAATAAACGGAATGAAAGATATGTCGTAGGGGGGACAAAAAGTGGGAAGTCAAGATGGATGATGATTTGAAGTAATACTCATCGGTTTGTCAAAGTTTTTTTTTAAATTCTTTCTTTAAAATCAAAAATCCAAAAATATTCTTTGGATTTTAGGGGGAGAAATGTGTGGTGACAAATACAAAAACGTTATAAAATTTGAAAAGTACAAAAACATAGAAAAAGGCGAAAAGAGTTTTCATGTATAAAATAGGAGATGATAGTAAATCAGTGGACTATCACAACACGGTAGTGTCAAAAAGTGTTTAAACAGGTCTAACTGATGATGTGCCAGTAGACTTCGCATATTCAGTAAACTGTTTAGAGATATAAACATAAGGAAAAAACTTATTAATTACTGGGTTAACATCTCTCGGATATCTGGTCTTAGGACACCGAAGTTTTGTTTGAGAGATTGCCGGATTCTAAGATATTAGGTCTTTATAAATAATTGATATATGGGGTATTATACAAATTATTATGATCTTGCGTAAGCAATGAAATCTAGGGAATTTTGAAACGCGAGTATATTCTGAGTTGGGAAACACTATCAAATCAAGTTCTAAGGCATTTAAATATCATATCTTGAAACAATTGAGCAATGTGTAGAAGATTAAATGGACAAGTATACTAACAATCTAGGCTGAATTAGAAGAAGACACTGGTTCGTAAGCGTAAAGATAAAGGAAAGAAAGTGGTCAAAGAGGAACTGTGAAAGAAGAGAAGCAAGAAAGATGCACCCAATCTAGAATGAATCATGGCCGATAGCATTCGTGCTGGATCAACGTGAGAAGAAATTGAGAGAATGCAAGCCATCCACGCGGTTGCGGAGGCTGAGAAACGAGAAAGGAGAATGAATAGAAGAGAAATGACAGAATCCGAAACTCCTGTGGTTGTTACGTCAAAACAGGAACAGTTGGATTAATTTGTGGAAGGGCTTTTGACTGATCCACTAGAACCCTCTCCAAGCGAGGCTGCTGTGTCAAAGAAAAGAAAAATAGGTGAAGGATCATCCGCAAACGTTCCACCCAAACCACCTGTATCGGCTCAACCTCCTCCTCAGCAAGTTCCCTCAAGACCCAGACCATTTCAAGAGCTTTATAACCGTTTATCCAAGGAAATTGATCTATTTCCTGCTAAGGAGTTCTGTTTGTTGAAGAATCAAGTGAATGATAGTGATGTGCTTAAGAGAAAACTGAAAGAACAAAGAAAGAAGAACAAAGAATTGCACTCTGACGTCCACAAGCAATCAAAATTCATAAGATTTCATCAGGAGGGTCTAGAAAAACTGCATGACCTATTGCAGGAGTTGTATGTTGCTGCAAATAGAAAGCCAAAGTACACGAGCAAAGACATCTTCAACTTTGACTTGTTTAGAGAAAGAGAACAGAAAAAGAAAGCTGACAGAGCCAAAAAGAAAAAGAAACATCTTGAATCAGCAGTTGATGTCAGTCCCGATGAAGCCAGTGATGAAGAGGAAGTAGACAAATCTGAGATGCCCGCAAAGTTTCTCGAATGGGGATTGGAAGATGATGTGTTGTATGAGACGAATGGCAGAGAAGAGTTCGAACCGCAGCATCCAGAATGGTTTAAGAAGGAACGAGCGAAGATTCCAGACTTTTATCAAGTGATCACAGTTGAGAAGACTGAGATCACGGATAAAATCATTAGTTGGAAATACTGCAATCTTACCGGATGGTTTGTGGTAAAACGAAGGGTGGAGTAATTCAATACTTTCGAAATGCCAACGACATTCATAGCTTACCACATGGGATATACGAGAGCTCAGCAGGCACGATCTGATAAATCCGACAAATAGTAGCATTGGCGGAGATCTGGAAAGATTAATTCAAAGAGAATGCATACGTGGATTTTCAGTGTTCAAGCCTCAACGCCCTAGAAGACGTGTGTCAAAGACCACCGGAAAAGGAAAGATTACATGGGTCATCAATCCAGCAAAAGTTGTAACAAGGGTGAAGCTTCCTCCTGAACAGCTTCTGACTCTCACGAACTTCAAGAAGTGGTTTTATGATGGCAAGACGGGTGAAGCAGTCATCATGTCAAACTGAAATGAAGACATCCGTATCCTGGATCCTATGGACGTATTTATGTTTTGTCTTTTCGATCTGTATGTTCTGTACGGACACAAGATCAACGTCGGAGCAGCAAACAAGTACCTAGAGGAAGGGATGCTTTTTCAAAGGGCAGTTGAGCGCGTGCGAGCTCGAAAGATTGAAAAATGGAAATTTTGCTCAGGATGGTCGCAAATAAAGAAAAAGAGGAATCCAGAAAGAAGAAAACAGCTGAGACAGAACCATTATCTCCACCAAGCAAAGAATCATCATCTGACTCCGATCTTCAAATCGTTCCACCTAATAAATTTAATATTAATATTTATATAAACTAATATAAATAAATTTCACGCCGTAATTAATTTTTACCAAGTCTTTCGTTGACTTGTTGACCCGAAAGTTAACCGGGTTTGACTAGTTGACCTGCGCTGACTCGTGTTAAGCAAGTTAGACCGAGTTGACTTGGTGTTGACCTAGTTGACTGTTGTTGACCGAGTCGAACCGAACACCGAACCGGACCAAAATCTGAACCGAACCACATGACTCTGTTTACTACAGTTGACTATCTTTGACCAGTCAATCCGCTGTGTTGACTGGGTTGACCCTAGCTCGAAACAAGACCTGAAACAAATCTAGAGCATGTTGAACCGGAACTGAACTTAGTCAGTCTGAGTGAACCAGGGTGAACCTGGATCGAGACCCGAGTTGAAATTGGACCCGAAAAGTAACCAAAATAACCCCTCCACCATTGCCGCCGTTTGACAGGTCTGGGACCGCCGCCGGCGGCCACCGCTGTTATAAAACCACCCAGATCGCCGCCGCCGTCGAGGTAACGGACCGCCGTGCTGTTTTGCCACTGCCGAGCCACTGTCGCCGCTGCTAAAACGGCATCGCCGACGCGGTGTCGCGCCTCAGTCGCGCCGCCGCCTCTTTTTCTCCCTCGCTGCTTCTCTCTCTCTCTCTTCGCTGGTCTCTCTCTCTCTCTCAATCTTTGTCTGCGGGCATGTGTGTGTATAAGGGTTTAAGAAGGGTTACAGATGGGTGTGTGTGGGCTGCCGAAAAAGTGACCGACACCGGTCGGAGGTCACCGGAATCCGGTGACCGGATTTCAGAGAGGAAAGAAGCAGGGAGTCTTGTAAAGGGGGCTAGGGTTTCAATTGTGAGAAATGAGGGGATTAGGGTTATGTGCACATATATATAACTATGGTTTCTCAAGTGGGTCGGGCCCAAAGCCCGTTAACGGTCCTAGCGCAAACATTATCTATGACCCGTTTTTGAAACCCGAAAGTTGTGTTATGTTGTAATATGTTTATTTAGGATCAAAAACACGTAAATGTTGTTGGTAGTCGACCGATTTACGCGATCGTTTGCCGGTTGCGTTAAAAATTGCATAGAAATCGCTACGGTTGTCGTTCCTTGTTGTTTTTCGATCTGATTTCGACTGTGAGCATTAAAATTGAAAACGAAGCCAAATATATCATAATATTATAATTTAGACGTAACTCTAGTTCATGGCTTCCGTTTCGTTGTCGGTGCATTCCGATTTTTCGCGTAGCTTCCGCGTTGTGCTTTGCGACGCCTGATGATCCAAGTATATCGCATAATTATAGATGTATGATAAACTAAAGTACAAAATTTTTATTTTTAGGTCAGTATTTGTTCATCATCAGTAAGCTTAACGTTCAACTTCGCGTTAAGGTTCTCGATTATCGCCAAATCACGTAACGTGAATCAAGTAGACATTCCTAGGCTTTCCAAAGGCCTGATCTAGTAATTTACGTCTAATTGCGCTAATTATGATGGTATTAATGTTTGTTATGCACGCAATTATAACCAGAAAATGTCTGTTGTCACATTCTCCCCTTGTTATAAAAATTTCGTCCTCGAAATTTAAACTATGTTATCTCCTTAGACTTTTGTCATGCGTAGGTAGGTATGAACATACCAAGGTAAATGACCATGTAATTGCATCGAAACTTGTCTGGATTATATGAATACAATGACTTATTACAACAATATGAACCCACTGGTTCAACTAAATCTATTTTCAGAATCGATGCCAAGTGAACGAAACGTAATGGCATAATTACTAAGGTGACTGTGTTTACATGGGTCATACATATGAGAAGCACGACAAATAGATTGTTGGTTGTTGGATTGGTGTGACTTAGAATCAACAAGCTCAACTAAAATAAAAGCATGAAGATGATTTATTAACTTTTCGAACCATAAGTTAACATTATTGATTGCAAGGATACACCGAAATACAACCGATGTTAGTGTATCATTGTCTTGGTACATAGTTGCATTAAGACCACTTTCAATGATGAACAAAACAAAATGCATACATAATTTCACATGAAATGTACAATCATTATTAGCCCAAGCTGCAAGTTTATACCGATGCCACAAGGCGTCATAGTGATCAAAATAATTCAGTAATAGCGGTGCCAGAACAAATTCACCGCGTATGTAATTAGAGGAAAGGTTCAACAAAGTAAATCTGAATATTTGTTCCAAATAAATCTCATAGGATTTTCAACTGAAAATGAGAGAACAAACAAATATAATTTTCGGTCGATAGTGGAAGAACAATAAATATCCCAAAATTTTCGACCGATGATGAAAGAAACGTTACGAGGTACACTGAAATAGACCATAAATTTGTGTACACTTTTTCTTAATACACGATTGTATTAAGAATATTTGAAGTAATTGATCCAGCAAGGGGGATTTAAAAATAAATAAATAATTAAGTAATTAAATTCGTACATGAGTTGTGAAAGCGATGTCAGCGCAAGCTTCAACTTGCAAAACGCCACCACAAGGTGTCGTAACCAATGACTTAATGAGGGTGCAGACTGAACCAGTCTACTATGGTCCGAAACAAATGAATTGCTTGTTGATATTACTTTGAATATGACGGCCTACGGTGAGCAAGTTCAAACAATTGAACTTGATTTGACACAATCCAACAATAAATACATGATTCGAACAACTATCGATATGGTTACACAAAATCCATGTATGCAACTTGGAAAGAAAAGAATTTCAAGAAATTCGTTGACTCAATATCAAGGAGTCAATACTCACAATAATGCAGGTTATGTAAATCACGAAGCAAAATTTTGAGTATAGCAAATCAACCTTTGAACGACTGATGAAACAACCATTCGAAGTGAACACCTGGATGGTCTTCACATATCAAGTTAACCACATGCGTAGCAAACGAAGCATGCATATTATGTAAATTTGTCAAGAAATGATGCAAGTAGGTTTTCGCTAACAAGAAAGAGATTCTCATGATACAATGACCATTATGAGGAGTAGAGATATGCCAATCTACTCATTATATGCAAAGTTGAAATTTCAACAAAAGGAATTCGAGGACTTTACCTGGTATTTCCTGTGATGACCGGTTGTTTCGGACATTACCACAGAATGTCGAATACGGCGTAATCGCCAATAATAAAGTAGGGGAATGTGAAGACATGTGACTTCCTTTGCAGCGCCAACTATTGTGATTACCATTATAATAAGTACCGACTGTTGTGATATCTTGTTTGAGCGTACCTCAGCGTGTTTCTGTCGCTTACAGGACCACGTGACAAATCGTCGCATTCTAGCCGGTAGTTCTCCCGCTAATGGGGTTTAGCATCGTTGTCGTAATATCTGTTTTCTCAAGGCCGCGCCTCGAAAGTCGTATGTGATGTACTTCCACATCCGTTGCCATAGGTTAAGTTTCTTGTATATTTGCACACTAGGGTTTTGTTTTGCGTGGGCTACCTGCTCGGGTAAATAAAATAGCATCGACCATATATGCAATCGCGTTTTCCCGAGTTAACAGTCGCAGTTCTTACGTAATGACCTTTATTGGATATTGTCATAAGTCTTCCAAAGGTCCTAAATGCATGTCGCCAAAACTCTCAAAGTTTTGCTTATTGTATGTGATGGTTTCATGTACTGTGTATCGAACACAACACTAGTGTATGATTAAAATCATAATGTTGACTCATTGTTTCAGCCACGGTTGGAACCCATATTCGAGTGCTAGGCGTTTTGTATGTATTCAAGTCTTAATGATCTAATGTCCCCAATGAAAGGTGAGGTTAAAGCCAAGCTATCTCCACATAAACCTAATTCGCTAAAACCTATAGCTCTGATACTATCTGTCACACCCCCTATAAATCGATCACATCAGAGCTGGGCGTGAACTAAATTGGTATCTTCATTGCACAACGGAAGTAAACGTGAGTGCTAAGACTTTTAGAGAGTGAACGCCCGCTAAGTACTCGAATCCCCATGGGTTCTCCTATTCCAACCGTACCATACTTGTAAGTATAACCTGAGAAAGAACATGCGAAAAGTCAACATAAAGTTGGCGAGTTCATAGTTTATCTGTTTTTGTTTCAAGCAAGATATAAAACATTTGAGCATTTTGTATTCGAAAACCGGTTTGTGGCATCATAATATCCCAAAGCATTTGAAATGTCATATCTGTATAACAGTATTGAAATGTAATATGTGGTTTTTGTAAACCAATGCATATAAGTGTTATGTTTGTAAACCGGTGATAAAATGTTTCCAATCGTAACTGTAAACTGATACTGACTGTTATCTTTGTAAACCGATATTGAAATATTTTCTGTTATCTTTGTAAAACGGTATTGAAATCATAGTATGTAGGATGCCTATGGAATCTAAGGATCTGTCAGTGTGTAGCTAATACACTGGCCTATGTGCCATAAGTAAGTAACCAACCTGAGACAACTCTGACATCAATGGGGATCACAAAAGCACTCCTAACCGGTTAATATACCAGGAGTGGAGCGTGTCTCAAACTCAATTGATCTATACCTTTTGCACCTTGGTCACTATATGATTAACGTTTACTATTGTCATCATCCTACTTACACACATTGATTTGTTATCAGTCTAATCCCATAGCTACATACCAATTGTTAAAATCTGTGTTTTTGATGTGTATGAACTAGCCTCGCCCTTCATATGATTTCGTTCCTTATACTTTTGATATTGGGCCTAGCCCATGTTTTCTTGTTATTGGGCCTAGCCCATGTTTTTTTATCATTGGGCCTAGCCCATGTTTCTTGTCATTGGGCCTAGCCCATGTTACCCATGTTATTGGGCCTAGCCCATGTTATAAATAAAATTGGGCCTCGCCCCCTATTTGTGACTATGATAATCCCGTCACTAGTCATAAAACTCATGCATGTTTCGAAAAGCTTTGTATAGATGTGAAAACAGGTAAATTTAGCCTAAATCATTCATAAACCATCGTGTTTGTTGAAATCTGTATGTAAAATGGTTTAGAAATATGTGATTTTCATTTATCGAAACATTGTTTGCTTTTGCAAAACTTGCATGTCTTTCCACCCCGAAAACATTTATGAAAATGTAAAACAGTAAAAAGTGGGGTTATGAACTCACCTTGATTTCCTTTTGCAAAGCTAGCTAAATGTAATTCCATAATGTTGTTTCCACAACTTGCCTTGCTAGCATGCAATCTAAGGCATTCCTAAAACAGAATAACTTATAAGTTTCGAGATATAACGTAGCTAAACTACGTGTCACCGAGCTCTACTGAATCGTTAACCATACAATTCTATGAAAGTGTTATTGACTTGACTCAGAATAACCAATCTATAGTTTTCTTGGAAACGACTTAGTTTCCGAGCGATTTGAAATATATGTTTATATATAAACATAAACATATTTCATGAAATCGTGTTAGTCCTCGTATAAATTGACGGATAATTGTACGACTCTTAGTAGTTTTCATAAGATGTAATACATATATACTTGTAAATATAGCCGTATATGTAAAGCGCTTCGTATCCATACAATAGTCTTACATATCATTTCTAATTAATAAATAATTATATATCGTACATTTGTTATAATCATACGGTATCGTGTCGTACTTCACTAGGCGTTTGAATCGGATATAATAAATAGCATTTGAAGTTCGCGAGTTGTCGACGTTTGAAATGAATATAACTATATTTATTTTATAAAAGTATTCAAGGTCTCGACCTTCGAATATATATAATTATATTCTTGTTATAAGATTTCTGAATTCTAGATGACTTAAACATATGATTTCCGAATAGTCATGTCCGAATTCCGTCGTTTGAAATAAATACACATTATATTTATCTTGTAAAAAGGTTCGGAAATCTTGACGTTCCAAATAAATATAAACAATATACTTATTTTATATCATCGTTCGAATAAATTATCGATGTTTGAAATCAAATTTCCGAATTTCCGTTGTTTGATGTAAATACAAATAACCATATCTGTTTTATAACGGCTAGCCGAATCTTGTTATCTTGTAATCATTCTCGTTGAAAAATGATGGGCTCGATTTTGAACGTTTTAATAGCGTCGGCAAAATAATTATATCTATATTTATTTTATAACAATCGCTTGAATAGGATGTTTTGTCTTCAAAATACAACGCGTTTAGTATTATATATTTTCAGACAAACGGGCAGAGTTTCCTCTGTTTTTAGACGATCCCGACAATACAATTTGTCGATTTATTTGTCAAAACGCAATTGTCAATACAACAATACACATAACTTCTCGTCGTGTTTCAAATATAAGTTTCGCCAAATATAAATCCAATTTATATTATAATAACGTCGGTTCGGTTTTAACTACTAGATATACGCGAGTAATGTAGTCGGATCGGTTGTTATTCTTAAAGGTGGGCGATATGTAATCGTTAGCTGGTCGGTTTGAGCTCGGTCGCCAATTAATATTAACATTTATATAAACTAATATAAATAAATTCCGCGTCATAATTAATTTTTACCAAGTCTTTTGTTGACTTGTTGACCCGAAAGTTGACCGGGTTTGACCAGTTGACCTGCACTGACTCTTGTTGACCAAGTTTGACCGAGTTGACTCAGTGTTGACCGAGTTGACTGCTGTTGACCGAGTCAAACTGAACACCGAACCGGACCAAAATCTGAACCGAACCACATGACTCTGTTAACCACAGTTGACCATCTTTGACTAGTCAACCTAGACAGCGTGTTGACTAGGTTGACCCGAGCTCGAAACAAGACATGAAATAAATCTAGAACATGTTGAACCGGAACTGAACTGAGTCGGTCCGAGTGAACCAGGGTGAACCTGGATCAAGACCTAAGTTAAAACTGGACCCGAAAAGTAACCAAAATAACCCCTCCGCCACTGCCGCCGTTTGACCGGTCCGGGACCGCTGTCGGTGGCCGCCACTGTTATAAAACCACCCAGATCACCGTTGCCGTCAAAGTAACGGCCCACCGTGCCATTGTGCCGCAGCGAGCCACTGCAGCCACTGCTAAAACGGCATTGCCGTCGCGGTGTCGCGCCTCAGCCGCGCCGCCGCCTCTCTTTCTCCCTCACTGCTTCTATTTCTCTCTCTCTCTCTCTCTTCGCTGGTCTCTCTCTCTTTGTCTGCGTGCGTGTGTGTGTATAAGGGTTTAAGAAGGGTTACAAGTGGGTGTGTGTGGACAGGGAGTCACCGGTCGGAAAAGTGACCGACACCGGTCGGAGGTCACCGATCTGGTGACCGGATTTCAGAGAGAGAGAGGCAGGGAGTCTTGTAAAGGGGGCTAGGGTTTCAATTGTGAGAAATAAGGGGATTAGGGTTATGTGCACATATATATAACTAGGGTTTCTCAAGTGGGTCGGGCCCAAAGCCCATTAACGTGTCCTAGCCCAAACATTATCTATGGTCCGTTTTTGAAACCTGAAAGTTGTGTTATGTGTAATACGTTTATTTAGGATCAAAAACCTCGTAAATGTTGTTGTTAGTCGACCGATTTACATGATCGTTTGCAAGTTGCGTTAAAATTGCATAGAAATCGCTATGGTTGTTGTTTCTTGTCCGTTTCCGATCCGATTTCGACTGTGAGCATTAAAATTTGAAAACGAAGCCAGATATATCATAATATATTAATATTTAGACATAACTCTAGTCCATGTCTTTCGTTTCGTTGTCGGTGCGTTCCGATTTTTCGCATTGTGCTTTGTGACGCCCGATAATCCAAATATATCGCATAATTATAGATGTATGATAAATAAAAGTACAAAATTTGTATTTTTAGGCGTTTTCAGTATTTGTTCGGCATCAGTTGGCTTAACGTTCAACTTCGCGTTAAGGTTCTCGATTATCGCCAAATCACGTAACGTGAATCAAGTAGACGTTCCTTGGCTTTCCAAAGGCTTGATCAAGTTAATTGACGTCTAATTACGCTAATTATGATGGTATTAATGTTTATTATGCGCGCAACTATAACCGGAAAATGCCGATTGTCACACTTTGAGATCGTGATCAGATTGATGTCTTAAGGTTTGAGTCTCAAGTCTTCGTACAAGCCAGATAGCAGGATTAACGTCAGGAAATGCACTGTATTGTGACACTTAAAAAATATCCCAGTTTTGTGATAGTCTAAAGTGTCAACATGATTAATCTTCGAGCAGATGAATTATTTTCTAGACGAACCACTGGGAAGTGATGATGTTTGTTGGTTAAGTTGCTACTGAGACTAACGGAGAACTCTATACATCTGTTATTGTGACTAAAGAGGAAGAATGTAAGTTTGATCTTGGAAGAATTTTTCTCAGATCAGTGTGTGTTACAAGATGATTTGTATTCGATGAAGATTTACTGATTGTGAAGATTATCGTTTACACTGATCAATCATTCAAGAGTGTGCGTGAAGGTGATTATGGAAGACGAGATTTTAGATTTTTGTGGGTACTCACAGACTTGAAGTTAACATGTGTGGTAATTCAAAGTATCTATCAATTGTCGGTTGGGTTTTTGAAGATTAAGAGATTGAGCTATGAGAGATAGATAAAAACTGAATGCGGATATGGTTAACATTGTTTGCAACCTCCTCTGATTCGTTGAGATTAATAGATTAAGAGTTTTAAGTTGGTGAGCATTCATGAAGATTGCAGTTAAGCAAATCAGAGGAGGTTGGGAACCATGCAAACAAATAACTGAAGTATCATTCCAAGGGGAATCATTTCAGGGGATATATGCTACTACAAATGCAAACCCAAATCATTAGTTAAGGAGGAACTATCTAAAGATATCAAATGCTTGATTGAAGTTGTAAAGTATTTAAACAAAGCTCTCATATTTGAAGAACAAGATTCGATAGTGACGTATAAGGAGGAAATTGTTAGTGCATATTCTATGTGCTGCCATGGTGCGAATAGGCTAGATCAAGTGTGTGTTGAATATTGTATAGTTATGAGTTAAAAACGAACACATGAGACCTTGGAGAGGTGAGGGTTCGAGAGACATTCCGCACGGACGTAACACATCCGCACGGATGTGTTCATCCTCACGAAATTCCAAGTATAAATAGGGTCATGTGTTCATTATTCGATAAGTTTTGGACTTTAGAGCGGAAATACTGGAGAGATTGCATGATGCTCTCTCTAGCTTGTAAATGATGTATGCTCTTTCGATATGAATGGAATCATACCGCTTATGACTAATCTAACGTGATTTCTACCGAATTAGCTTTATCCTATCCAAACTTCTGTATAAACTCGTCCGATCTGGAATTTTCACAGACAAGTCTCACGGCCCCGTGCTACACCAATAGTGTTGATATTTTAGCCGAAGAATCTTTATTTGAAGTTAAAACTTTTTGTTTTCTAGACATTTGTGAACGTAAATAACTTACAATAAAGTTATAAAATTGTAGATTTCCAAAAATTTCGGCTAAAAATCATGCTCTTAACCCATCAATTAAGCTTTGAAGCTTCAAGTTTCAATGGAGGTTGTTGAAGGTTGAAAAGGAGAAATGACTAAAAGTGGTAAAGACAAGAAGGTTTAAGGAAACCTTTGAGAACCTACCTTTTCTGGTATGTGTGTGTGAGATCATAGGTCCAAACATTCTCATGGCTGACTTTAAAGAAAGTGGCAGCATGTCGACACGGCCCCGTGTCAAGGAAGCACAGCCTTCTGTTGCCTGCAACGAGTCAGAGAATGTTGTCTGTTAGTGACACACGTGCCATGTCAAGGGAGACACAACCTCATGTTAGATTAATAAGGGAGACATTGCCCGTGCTTATATGACACACCCCCATATTTGGAGAGTAGATGAGGCACGACCCATGTACGATGAGCACGAACCATGTTTTGAGGGTTTTATGAAGTTTTGTCGGAATTTTTAAGGAACCGTGTTTTATCGGGATGTTTCTTACTAATTGGGACAACACCAAAGTACCTAATGTTCCGGGGAGAGATATGAAAATGCAAGAGGTTGTCAGAAAGGAAGAAATTGAAGCTAAAATTAGGAGGTTGGATTCATCCTTTATTCACCTTTTCAAGGCACTTGTTACAGAAGGTGTGAGTCGACTGCTCGAGTTTAAACCATTGGTGTAAAATTCAGAAGCCGTTAAGGAGTCCATTGTATGGTCGATACAGGGATGACTATTGTGACACCCTACAATTAATTGCCTAATCCGTACGCCTAATTAATCATGTTTAGCGTTAAGTTCATACATTTAGTCTTAATGAGGATTAAATTTAGTCTATAGAAGTCTAGCAAGACACATATAAATGCGTAGGGTTGCATTCGATAAATAATAATCTTTGTCATATCGTGTAATGGAATTAATATACAAAACCAACGTTGGTGATAACCTTTTGAATTTTAATAATTAAATTTGTTCCAATTTTCCGGTTACATTAAATTGTTGGTAATATTATGTGACTTGGTGCAAATTTATGTGAAAACATATAAATTGATAAATTAACGTTTTACTGCCCAGTTTTAGAGTGTTGACGTTAATTAATTAACAATTTCACACCCAAACTAATATTAGATTAGGTGTTATTATTTATTTAACAGTGTCTAGATTATTGATTAGGATAATTAGCTCAAAACTCTTTAAAACCCTCTAGTTAAGCCATAATCATGGTAATTAACATCCTAAACACTTCTTACAACATTCCAAGTAGCTAGATGACAAGAAACAATCATGAGAACCCTTCCCCATGCATTATAGCCATTCAAAACCTATCCCCACTCTTTCTTGATGTGTTGTTGTGTTTAGTCTGTGTAAGTAACTTTGCATGGTCTTTGAAAATGAATGTAATCATTTTGTTTACATGTCCTCCTTTAAACAACACATCTCTGTTCATTATTGAATAAAAAACACAAGTCTTCATAGCTCCCTACACCCTTTCTTCACTAACATTTTGGATTCCCTCATGCATGATCAAAAGATCATGAGTTTTGGTTCAAATTGCTTTGTGTTCTTCATTCCCGGTTTTCGCAGGTATGCTCAACTTTGCAAGACCATATCTCAATCATTTCTTTGTATTTTTGAGTGATTTGTTTTCTAAAGTAAATTTTTATCTAACCAAAAAAATCCCCACCAAAATCACTCAATTCTACTGAGTATTCGACCTCCAAACTACTCATAAAGCACCACTATCCAGAAACGGGGTTGTTGTGCTATTTGTTTTTAATTGTGACCTTTTAAGGGGCTACACACTTCAGAATTCAAAGTTTTATTTTCCTATCTCCTTAGACTTCATTTTTCTTTAAAGTAATGAAAAGTTCAGAACAAGTTGGCCCCGAAAACCAAGCTCTCTCTCCTCAAGAACCTACGGCTCTAAGAACACCAAACCCATCTCCATTTTGTTACATCAAAATCACGTACGTAAGCTTAGAATCAATATGTTTTGAGGCGTTATGGATGGCTAGGAGCAAAACATGGAGCTTACACGTCAAAACCCTTGTTAAAAACATTCACAAATTCATGTTCATCTTCCCTAGCCTAGTGCTAGTGGTAATCTCTATCCATTCTTTTCTTATTTCATGTCTATCTGCAAGATGGAATCACCTAATGAAATGTTTATGAATGGTTTTGGTAAACAAAGGATTTGATATTAAAAATGAGTCTAAAAATGTTGTAATATATGTGTATGTATAGCCATATATATATATATATTTATATATAAATATATATTTACGGTGGTAGAGTGAACACTAGTGTATTTGTGAACTGAGTGAAAAAATCCTGGCCATTGATTTACATCATCAAATTGTAAAATACACAAGTGTATTTTCATCATCAAATCCTGACCATTGATTTACACTTGTGTATTGATAATCAATGGGTAGGATTAGTTCACACAGTTCACAATCAAGGGTGTTGTTCACAAATGAACCTAACCCAATATATATATATATATATAAGTATGTGTGTGTTGTGTTGTTTACTACTTGAAAGATTGCTTAAATGTGTTGTTTGGAACAATGATGAACATGCATGTAAAGATCTTGTTAAAACAAAAAATAATCCTAAATTTTATTCATGTATTTAGTATCAAAATAGTTCATAAAAGTTGATGGTCATATATATGTTGTTTGATGAGGTATTTGATGCATTTTGATGCCCTAAATGTGTGTAGAAATTAGATATTTGCGCATGCAAGTAAAGTATGATTTAAAAAATAAAATTATAAAGTTATTGACATGGTTTTATTAGTAATATAATCTGGTCATAAAAGTTCTACAAAAAACTTTGGAGATATCATAAAGTTCGGGTGTTGTTTTGGTATCAAAATGATGTTAAAACAATGATTTTAAGCATGATTTAGGATGAATAATCTACGCCTTGAAATATGGTATTTTTATGATGATATAAAGAGTATAAACTCAGATCTTAAGGTGTTTAAGTGTTCATGGCACTTAGGTGCGTTTATTTGATGTTTCCATAGGTTAAAAAGCCGAAAAATGGACATTTTCGACTAGAAAAATAAGTATATGTTTAAAGGTGATCAAGAACAGAAAAATATGGAATTTCTTATTTAGAAATTATATATTAAAGTGCATGATTGTTTGGTAACTTTATTGGGTGTTCGTAATGATTTTTGGTGCATAAACATGTACTTTTCAGCTAAGTTTTCGACAATTAAAAGTATAATTTTTAAAACTATTTTGAAACAGAATTATATACCATATTTTATGTTGAAAATATGTGGATTAAAATGTACATTTGGTTTACAACTATTACAGGTGAGTAAATCGATGTTGTATGCTTGTTATGGTGCCTTTTCGGTAAATTTTGGTGTCTAGTTTGATGATTTCGTGAATCTGTTTTAGAACAGCAAATTAAAGTTTATTTTCTCGTATCCAAACAGATCCTAAATGGTATAATAAGTATATGATATGCTTGAATGTTCATATGACATGATTGTCATATAAAAAGGCACTAAAATGCTCTTAAATGACTATAATTTGGTAGAGTTTTAACTATGTTAAGATCATGTTTTTATATGATAATTTTGTGATGAATTGGTTATGTTATGATGTTTAAAACATGACTTGGTTATTTAGTGTCAGAAAACATTATTTTCATACACTAAAGTTTCCAAACATACAAGTATAGTTTATTGAAAAATCTATCATTTTAGTATTTTCATCGAAGTCCTTTGATGTTTTGATATTGAATTTCATACATTCTGAACTTAGAATGTATTTTTTTATATAAAACATGTATTTTCAAAGTCTTGGTTATAAGTTGTTTAATCATCAAACACGGAAATTCGAACAAACGGTATTCCTATAACTTTTCTTGAAAAAGGTAATTTATGTACATTTATATAACTTTGTAGATTCTTGACTTAAAACATATTTTTGATGAAAAATATATATAGTTTAAATTCTTAGAACAAATATTATTTAAGAACAAATTCCGGATAGTCGAATATATGACAATTTGGTAAACGTACTCGAAGAACAGTAAATTTATAGAGGGGTTGTATGAATATGAATATTGATATGTCTAAGATGTTAAAATATACTTATTTGGTTTATGTGACGGATGATATTGTTGTTATACATACGTTTGATGATATTGTTATGAAAATATGCATATTTATTTTAAGAAATAATATTACTTATGCTTGTACATAAACATGGATTGTTAATTAAGGTTTCGGGATAAGATCCCGGTGTTATGTGAAATTATGTATTATCATATATTGTGTGTTAATATATAATAAAAACACACAAATAATTCATCACCAAGGATTCGTTAAGTTAAACATTTTTATAAGCATAAACATTTCATTGAGTCTAACAAGGCGGGTGATCAACTTGCCATCTAGACACTTTATTAGATTGCTAGCATTTGCATGTAAATCAACTTGCCATCTAAACATTTTTCATAAGCATAAACATTTCATTAGTGTCTTACACATGTTAGGACACATGTAGGTGAATATGCTTCTCAGACTTAATTTTAATTGCTAGCATTTGCACATAATCAAGGTGAGTCACTGCCCATTTTTACTTTACTGGTTTATATATTCGGGGAGGAAGCATGCTTACTTTACAAACTTTACAAATTATCCAGGTGGTTTCATGACCCCTTTTAAATGATGATTTCCCTTTAAGAGAAGTTTGTTGATGCAGAATGTCTATAGCCTACGTCTTAGGGTCATGTCGAGTCATTGTAATAGGGTTTCACATGTTACAATTGCATTTTCAAGGTTTTGTAAGTCACAAACTGAAGTGACAAACTGAGCAACCTTAACCCTAATGCAAAACTCCCTTGTATAGAGACAGGTTTGCAACTGGGCTAGGGTTTAACCTCATGGGCTACGAATTGGTCTAGGCCCAATTCGCCTACCACTCCCTATAATGTGGGTCTGGTTTAGCCTAATCACTATAACTAAATATTACAAAACTAAACCCACTAACTATTTATCATTTTACTAATTAGAAGATATTCAAAGACTAAATCTAAGCTGTTGTCACAAATATGCACCAACAAACTCCCCCTTGACAATAGCTTCATAAAGCAACTTTGTCTTCAGTCATCTTGCAACCTTCAACGTTTTTAGTCTTTGGATAGCTTAAGCTTTAATAGCTTCTGTCAGCAACAGAGTCCCCTAAGCTGATGCATCCAATCACCAAATCTTCTAAATCGTTAGCGTTTGAGTAAACTCCAGTTTAGCACTTGCATAGCAATCTTCAAAACTCTGCAACTTTATCTGCAATGTAGAAAGGAGGTTCTACCATGCATCCAAGCAAACTCCTCTTCACTAAACTTCTCAGTAACACACTGCTACAATCTGTACACTATAAAACAAAACATCTCGAGAAACCAAAAGAATTTTTCAACACAAGTTAATAAATTATCATTATTCAAGAGATGGTAAAACTATATCACAGATTAAGCAATTTTCATCTCAAACTACATACTCAAGATTTTAAGCACACAAAACCTGCAAAATTTTAAAATTTTGAACTCATCTTCTAACATCGTCTCCCCCTATCTGTAACAACTCCTCCATGAACAACCATATTCCGTACACTAAGAATTTACAAGTAAAAGTAAATATTTTTGGATTTTTATATTTTCTGAAAGTAAATAAATAACGAAATAATAAACACTCTGTTTTTGTGAGAATCACCAGGAAGAAGCTCATATCAGCAATATCAAACTGTTTCACACTATTAGATAAATCTATATGTAAGTTTCATGAAAAGTAGTCCAAGATGATTACCAGTATTGTTTATCCACTTAAACAAAATACATGAACATTTCAAGTATCATTACCTACAGATATGTTAAAGTAATTTTATGCTGATATACTAGTGTGTCCCACTTCTAGACATACCCCCACGATCAAGGTACGCACAAAGATTCCTCGTAGTATGTGAGTATACCGAAATTCATCCTTTTTGATTTAATACATTAGATAATGGTGAACTGGTTAGTACTTCCGTACAACAAAGAGACCAATATCCAACGAGGGTTAGGGCAAATACCAAAATTTATTGTACGATTTATGCATTTCACATTTGAATGACTCTCTAGGAGAGCTTCTTCAATTTCTGGGATTTGGCATTTTAGATCTTTTAAGATATCCTGGTTGTGCCTAGGTCAGCATATATCTTGATGCAGCAGAAGGACAACCCTGATACCCCGGATGAAATTGTCACACCCTGGTCGTAGCGGAAGCGCAAACGTGTGACTATGAGGTAATCATTGCATCCAATCATGTAAACAACTATAAATCAACAACGATGCCATGCTTAACTTGTAACCAATGTTTACAAGTTTACAAAAGTGAAATCATGAGTTTCCAAATAGTTTCACATTGTCATAAAAAATGTGATATGAAATAATTACATCATAATAAAGGATTGTTTTCATCGTAAAAGCATGTTGAGGTTTTGACTCCTATATAACCATACGAGGTTGGGATATATGAGACAAATCCTCCAAAAGGTGGCATTCGTTGTCATGTCAAGTGTATCACCAGCTCAAGCCTTGTGTCCGAAAATACATGTAATTTTAAAAAGTCAACATAAAGTTGGCGAGTTCGTGTAGTTAATGTTTTCCTATAAAAATGTCATGCTTGAAATCTATTAATGAAATCCGAGAATGTTATTAGCATCATGGCGTTCATGAGCACCCTAACTTATATGTGCCATAAGTAAGTAACCAACCTGAGACAAATTTGACATTATTGGGATCACAAAAGCACTCCTAACCGGTTATCATACCAGGAGTGGAGCGTGTCTCAAACTAGATAGATCTATAACTTTTGCAACTTGGTCACTACGTGATTAATGGTTGCTATTATCATCATCCTACTTATGCAAAAATGATCCTGCTATCAACTGAACCCATAGCTAACATACTATTTGTTATGACATGTATTTCCCCTCGATAGTTTGTAAAACAAAACTTTGAAATCAATGAAAGGAGGGACATGAACTCACAGTTTTGCGTTCTGTTAAGTCGTACTAATCACGGTCGGTGTCTGTACAAGTGTATAACCTACATGTGTATTGAGTTTATTAGACACCTAGGCCTCAATGGACCTTGTACTCGTTGTTCATCTTGAATTCTTGTTATGTATTTCTTTGTTATGATAGAACAACTTTTAATGTTATCATAGTATTGGTAGTTTGTTTGTTCGATTAATATTGTTATATATATTTCTCAAAAATATATATATTGTTGTTTTCAGATCATTTGTGAACTAGGCCTTGCCCTTCACATGTCCTCGTGCCTTGCACGCGTGTCATTGGGCCTTGCCCATGTTATCCACGCCATTGGGCCTAGCCCATGTTTTCTTGTCATTGGGCCTAGCCTTTGTTTTCTTATCATTGTGCCTAGCCCATGTTTTCTATGTCATTGGGCCTAGCCCATGTTTTCTTGTCATTGGGCCTAGCCCAGGTCTTTTATAAATTTTTGGCCTAGCCCACATTCGTTTTTATAAGCCCATTATTTTAGAACCTTATACTTAGAATTATTACTAAGTATTAATGTATAAGTATATATATATGTGCCTTATACATTTTATATTTTTAACTTTCCGGATTTTGATTTCGATAACATATATATTTATGTTAAGTGTAAAATATATATTTTAGACTTGTCGTCATCGTCATTCACTACACGCTTTTTCTTATCGCAAATCGCCCGTCGTCGTAATAGCTTTTTGTATTGGTAATTTATTCGCTAGTCGTCGACGCGACGGTGTATTTATGAACGTTCGCCCATCGTCCGCATCGCTTCGTTTGTCCGTTTATTGTTTCGACGTATTGTGAGAATATATTGGCTTATGTCACCAACACTTGGTATTATTTTCAAGTGGTTTTATTTTTGTGTATGATTGGGTATTTTTATTGTGAATACCCTAAGCTTCTAAATACATACACATACAATACACATATGTAGTTATACAACATTCTTTGTGACAAAATATGTATACATATTTTTATTTTCCAAAGTATATATGTATATATATATAAGAGTTACTTATTTTCTTTGTAAATATATATATATATATATATATATATATATATATATATATTATATATATATAACTTGTTGAATATTAGGTATTTAGGGTTTAACCCTTGTCATCAAAGCTTACTTAATGACGATTTAAGTTACTAATCACGTTTAATCCTGCTAATCACCCCTTTAATCATGTAGAAAATTTCTCCATAATTTCACCTAAACTATGGCGTTTTCCAGGTTTTAAAAACGTATTTAAAACTTGTTTAATCTCATAATCAAGATCAACAATCCATCACATATCTTCCTAATATTTATTTTACAACATTAATGTATCATCATCCATGGCTTTTTAGTGTTAAAAATCCTATTAAAACATGATGATATTTTCAATATTTATTAGCACTTTTAAATCACCACTTTGTTATATCATTCAAATCAAGTTCATTTCTTTCAACCTCTTGATTTCTATACTTTTCAAGATGGTTACATCTTAAATAATAATGTTTATTTCTTATAAAAACCATTCATGTGTGTTAAAATTATCTTTAAGTTGTAGTAATCTTCATGGATGATGTTGTTGATGATCTTATTTAGATTTAAACATTATCATGTTTAAATCTTCATTTTCATACTTGATCATACAAGACCATCTAGCTTTTATACGCAACTTTAACCTAAACAACATCAACATGCTAACTAACTACCATATAAACGCATAATCAATACAAAATAAACAATGTTTAGTGTTATTATTTAGGTGTGAGTTAGGGTTTTTGGTTCATCTTTTCATCATTTTCAAGATGATCAACTTGTACATCATTAATCTAGACATAAAAATAATCTAGATTATGGAAGAATTTGTCTGACAATGGGTGCACAAGTTTATGATGTTCTAGGAAGAAAATGAAGCTCCAAAATGCCTCCAATACTCCTCCACCCTTCCTAGCTCCTTGAATGGCTTTGATAGAGTTTTAAAGTGAGTGTAAGGTGGTGTTTGATGGTGGCTAAATGGTGGTGTTGAAGGTGGTGGTTTAGCCGTGAGTTAGAGAGGGAGAGATGGGTAAGATGGTTGCTAATTTTTTAGGTGAAAATGACAAGGAAAAGTGTAGGTTAAGATATATGTAATCATCATCTATCAAATCCTCATCACATCAAGTCACAGATCAAATCTACACACGCCATGCTTCATATCCACCATTTTCAACAAAATCAAGTGGGTGTGGGACCTACTTTTAATCGTAATGATGAGAGGGGGGTAAAGTGTAAATTTTTATATAACACATGTTTATTAGAAGATATTTTGGTAATTAAGTTAAGTGTTGTGCTTAGGGGTTTGATGTTGTATCTTTAGCATACAATTAGGGTTTAGGGTGTTATTACATGGTAATTAATCCACTTGATCCTCCAATATAAATTTCGGATGACGAAAATGTCGCTAGATTATTCATCGACGCAATAATCGCTAATAAACGAATTTATTTATTTAGTACCGGAAGCTTTTGTTTTCGACCACCACAATTGTCATGGTGTCTACTTGGTCCATTTCCGACCTAAAAATTTGCATAACTAGTTCTCTAGATAAATATACGATGAGTTTTGATGGCCAAAATGACTTTCGTTCGATCGTTCGCTCGATATCGGCACTTTTATATCCTGCTGTCGAACTTTTCTGAAAGTTGTGTTTCCGTGACCTCATGTTAGTTGAATGGATTCCGAGTTCCAAATGAGGCTTAACTAGTTCGCTAGATGCACGAATGAGGCTATCGGCCACTAAAACGTTTGTCGTTCCGACAAACGGTCGCCTTCCGGTCGCATTTTGCATTGTTTGCCGAATGACCGAAAACGATGTCTTTTGTGCATTCATGCTATTGTCACATTGTTTTAGGATGATTAACTTCAATGTATTATTATTCTCACATCCGGAATCCACCGAATTAGAGTTGCGGACAAACTGACATTTGTCTCCTTTTTGGTCGAAACGGACAATTTTGCAATTTACGCGTTGAACCGGAAAGTTATGTATTATTGTAATGGTTGATCTCAGATAAGTGTTTTCATTTATATATGGACTCAGGTATGACATTAACATGTCGTTGTTCCTTGTTCTGGTTCGTTGTAGAGGATTTACCGACAACGTTAGCGTCACCGCAATTAGTGCGCCCAACACTTTCTACCAACACTTTTAGGGCATGGTTTTGGTTTGTTCCGCATCGTAATGATATCGGTATATGTTATGATCAGATTTACCTGTCCTAATACTTAGGATATGACGTACGACTCAGTTACGCAATTAAATTACGATAATATGCATGAGATTATGAACTACAAATAGTGGTTAGATTGTACAGAATTTCTCGTTATTTGCCATTTGTCACAGAAATAACGATACAAAGACCTAAAACCTCAGATTCTGGCAATCTATCAATGCAAGATATAAGGTTATAAACCATATGCCACTGATATGTAACCCACTCATACACAGTTCGTTATATTTATATCACCAAGGTAAGTTGATTATTGCATACCTTTTGCCTACTGATACATGATATGATGGAGCTGCTATCACACTTAAGTAATTTAATTATAATTTTAGTGTGAAAGTCTAACTTGCTGATATACTATCATTTCTTCTTTTCCACACAGTGAAAACTCATTTTGATTTTCTATTTATTTTTTTATGTTTTGAGTTTTTGAAAAGCAGTAAATTATTTATAAAATGCTTATGGAAAACTGGTTATTCAGGATTCCTCGTCCCATTGAGTTCGACTAAATGTTCAAAACGAGCCCTTTCAAAGGCTTTTGTGTAAAAATCTGCTAGGTTATCTAGTGTGTCGACTCTATGCAGTTCAATCAATTTCTTTTCAGCACAATCCCGTGTAAAATGATGACGAATGTCAATATGTTTTGTGCGACTGTGTTTTACGAGGTTGTTTGTGATTGAAATAGTGGCATTGTTGTCTATCATAATAAGGGTACGAGTGAAATTCAAACCGTAATCGCGCATTTGGTGTTGTATCCAGTGAACGTGAGAGCATCAGCTACCCGCAACAATATATTTAGCTTCACACGTAGAGGTAGACACGCAAAACTGCTTCTTGCATTGCCATGACACGATCCCCCCTCATAAGAACTGACAACCACCTGTGGTAGAATTTCTAGTTGATTTGCATCTTCCAAAGTCCGAATCAGTGAAAGCAACGAAACTTCAAATCACTAGCAGCTAGATACCATAACCCAAGTTTAGGTTTCCCCTTCAAGTAACGAAAAATACGCTTCACCGCTTTCATATGTGACTCTTTTGGATTCGCTTGATATCTAGCACAAAGACACACTGCGAACATGATGTTTGGTCTTGAAGCAGTCAAGTACATCAGAGAACCAATCATTGCCCTGTACTGAGTTGGCTCAACATCCTCCACACTCTCATGATCTGAACCAAGATTGTGATTCTCACAAATAGGTGTGTGTAAAGTTGCACAATCCTCCATTTGAACTAAGCAAAATGACATACACATACTACGTTTGATGGATAAACATCCCATCCTTCTTCTATTCAACTTGTAAATCCAGAAAGACAGTTCACCCATCGCACTCATTTCGAACTTGCTCTTCATTACCTCCTCGAATTCATGACACATGTTCTCATCAGATGACCCAAAAATAATATCATCAACGTATACATGTACCAACATAAAGTCTTCCTTCTTTCTTTTAATGAAAAGTGTACTGCCAATGTGACCTCTTTCAAAACCATTCTTTAACAAATGTGCTGACAGTGTCTCATACCACGCCCTAGGTGCCTGATGCAATCCATATAATGCCTTATCAAGTCGATAGATGCGCTCTGGATAATCTGGATCAGTAAACCCATTTGGTTGTGAGACATACACCACTTCTTGGACTTTCCCGTAAAGAAACGCGCTCTTCACGTCAAGTTAGTAAACTTTGAAGCCCTTGAATGAAGCAAAAGCTAGGAATAAACGAATTGCCTCCATCCTTGCTACTGGTGCAAACACTTCATTGTAATCAATCCCCTCTTGCCGATTGAACCCTTTCACCACTAGCCGAGCCTTATTCCTTGTCACGATCCCTCGGTCGTTTTTCTTGCACTTAAACACCCACTTGGTGCCTATTTCCTTCTGTCCTTCAGGCAAGTCAACTAGCTCCCAAACCTTCAACTTCCTAAACTGAGCTAGTTCCTCTTGCATAGCTTCAACCCAACAATTATCTTTTAGAGCCATATGAACATTCTTCGGCTCCTCTTGGGCAATAAAGCAGCTATACAAACACTCATGTATTATTCCAATATTCTGAATCGAAGTAAATAATCAGGAACCTTCGATCACACCTCTTCTTGTCTGAACACCTGCAATAGCATCACCTATGATGTTCTCAACTAGATGATCTCGGTTTACGCGCGTAGTAGCAATGGTGTCAACAGCTAAATTATCTCCCAGATTAGATCAAATCTCCCCTTGAATGTTCTTATTAGCAAACGGATTAGTAAAATCCCCCCCCCCCCTGAATAGGTTCAGACTCACTATCACTTGAGCTGCACTAAAGGAAGTTTCTGGAGCATTTGTCATTGATATACTCGATCTAGGCATGAAGTCACCCTCTTCATCTTCACTGATCACATTTAAATCACTTGAGACTCATCTGGATAGGAAAACTCAGGAATATTAAATGACTTAAAAATGCTATCATAATCATAGAATATAGCAGGACCACTCGTTGATTGTTGAGGTGAATAACTAGTGATTTTCATGTTAAACACAACCTAAATTTTACCAGTTTTTAAGATTAAAAACCCTTTTATTTAGTGTTCCAGGCATATAACCTAGAAAGTATCCATCGTCAGCTACCTCACCGAGTTTTTGCTTATCTGTATTTCGCACAATGGTGCAGGGTAATCCAAAAGGTTCAAAGCCTTACAAGTTTGGTTTCTGGTTAAACAATAGTTGGTGACGTGTTTTGTTAAACCGTTTAAGGGTCAAAAATTTGTTTAGGACATAACAAGTTGTGTTCACAGCTTTCCCCCAGAAAAGAACTAGAAGCTTTGAATCAGATTGCATAGTCCTAGCGACTTCAATCAACGTCCTGTTTTTCCTCTCAGCGACTCCATTCTATTGAGGTGTATAAGGAGCAGAGTATTGATGTTCAATTCCTTTGCAAAGATAATAGAGATCTAGAATCTGATTCTTGAACTCCGTGCCATTATCACTCCTTATCCTCTTGATCCGTGCAACATGGACATTTTCCAATTTTGTAAAAGATCTATCAGCATCTCCGCTGTCTCATCTTTTGTACCTAAAAAGAAAACCCATGAATACCATGAGTAATCATCTGTGACCACTAAACAATAATACTTTCCACCTATGCTCCTTACGTTCACCGGACCGAAAAGATCCATACCAAGTAATTCATAAGGGGCATCTATGGAATTTACTGTTTTGGACTTGTGTGGTTTCTTATGTTATTTTCCCTTTTGACATGGAAGACACTTATCTTCCACGTGAAACCTCTTCACTGGCACCCCTTCCACTAAACCATTTTTAATAATATAATTCTTTTTTTCAGTAGTGGATATGGGCCAGGCGTCTGTGCCACAGCATTGACTCAGCCTCATATGCTTTGGACAATAAACACACCACCACAGTGGAAGAACCCTTAGCACCCATGTCCATGACATAAGTGTCATTTCTAGCGCACTCATCATTATCCAATCATCTGGTATCACCAAACCCGGTTTCAACACCAAAACTTCAGACTTGTAAAGTGGGCCGAGTGACCCTTATCGCAGACTTAGAAAACGCTCATCAAATTGTGCTTCAGCTGCTCGACATAGTTCACTTTGTCCAATGTGATCTTCCCGTTGGTTACTTTTCCTTGACCTGTAATGTGCCCTCTTTTAGCACCTACAAACTTCACATAACCTCCATCTATGTTTTCAAACTCAGTCAACAACCTCGCATCCCCTGTCATATGCTTGGAGCAACCACTATCAACATACCACAATTGATAATCCTCCTTAGCAGCTCTTACATAATCCAAAAAAATTAGTTAGATTGGGGGACCCAAGCCTTAATGGTCTTGCGTCTTCCAAATTCATTAACCACTGGAACGTTCATCCAATATCCATCACTCCTAACAAGAGTCTTGGATCTCATACCTATTGATGGATACGATTTTTTATTTCCATTCGGTCTATGGTCCTGAGGTTTCCTGTACATGTTTGGACTCTGTGACCTTTGGAAATTTTGGTTTTGATTCCATGAATTTTGATTGGGATAATTTCTAAAGCTATAGTTATAAAAATTTCAACTACCAACATTCTGATATCGACTTTGATATTGACTTTGACTTGTGAAATTACTTGATTGACCATTAAAGTTATTCATTTTTGGTGAACTAATTCTAGGTCTTTCATATCTGCCTGATGTAGATTCAGGATGAAATCTTTGTTGATTTCTTTGAAAATGAGGAACTTGGTTAGTTCCTTTTTCAGCTTTATCTACACCAACAACAACACTGTGTTGCTTGGTAACATATATCTTTGGTGAGTTAGAAACCTTCTGCTCACCATCACCATTTTTTTTTGGTGATTTTTCTATCAGTCACTTGTGCTTCATTCTTTTTGTTAGGATAGCAGCTAGCTACATGTCCCTTGTTGTGACATTTGAAGCACGATCTTCTAGCCAAAGACTTCTTAATTGAATTCTGTAGTTTAGATTCATCAATTGACGATGATGATGATGACGATGCCCTAGAAGGATCTAGTTTAGTTTGATCAATTTCTGATTTTTCTATGTTTTTATTTTTAGCAAACTGAACATTTGACTCTCTTTCAATAACAATGATCTTCTTTCATATCACTCCCTTTAACAATAACTTTCAACAAAAATTGCTTTTTTTTCTTAGGGTGTGTATTCTTTGTTTTCAAAAACGCTTCCCTTTTATTATCCTTCTTGGCATGTTCAGACACATCAACATTCCCTAATGTGGAACTACTAGGTGTAGTTGACACAAAGTCTATTAACTCTTCTTCGTCTAGCAAGAAAGAATAGTCATGACCAAGAGGTGGTGGAACTTCATTGAAACCTTCGAAGCCCACACTTGTCTTGTCATTACTTTTCTTCAAGTCATTCATCATGTGTTTTATAACAAAAGATGAATCTCTGAATTGATTCAGTTTCTTTTCAAGTTTACAAATTTTCTATTGTGCATTTGACAACTCTTTGCATTTTTTAGAAATCTCTTTTGTTTTCTCACTGATCGTATCATGAGCGAAGTCAATAATTTGAAGTTTTTCATTTAGTTTACAGGTTAAAATATTGATTTCTTCTTCATAACCCTTAATTTTCTTCAAATATAATGGCTCATTTCTTTTTACGAAAAAAGTGTGATTCTTTTACGCTCAAGAGCTCATTTACAAGAATTTGGTTTTGTTTGGTTAACTATCAACTTCACTTTGTAGTTCACGACATCTTAAGCAAACAGAACAACAAGAGTAGAATGCACCTCTCCTGTTGTTTTGCTTAGATTCAGCCATGAAAGCAGCAAAATCTGCAGCCATCTTCTTATCTGCAGCATTCTGTTCTACATCAGATTTCATGTATGCAGTCATCTGGTCATCATCAACTTTTTCAGCTACAATCTCTTGCTCTACCTCTAGCATCAGCCATTACTTCTGCATCATCAACTAGGGCTATCTTAGCCATGAAAGCCTGTGTGGCATTGTCATCACCTTCAAGATGAACACTCCAATCATAAGAACCTTCTCTAGCAGTAGAGATCAAGGCCTTTTATCCAGTGTTAGTTGATGCATTCCTGTTGCTTGAACCATGACCAGGAGAATCTTGAAATGATGAGTTAAAACGAGATTCAGTCTTAGGTCTTTGACACTCTCTAGCAAAGTGTCCATAATTTTGACAATTGTAACACCTCACTTTAGACTTGTCAAAACCTACATTTTTCCAACAAACTTTCTTCCCATCCTATTCATGAACCTGTTCACTCTTCTAGAGATCATGGCCATCTGCCATTGTAAATCCATCTCCTCTAGGTCATCAGGGTCAATTTGATCATAAATAATCGGATCTTGAACCTAATCGTATCCAGTTTCCTTCTTCATGTCAAGCTTATAAGCTCTCAGTTTCCCAACAACCTCTTCCAAGTCTTTATCTTCATAATCAGCTTCACCCTTTATCATAAGAGTATAAATATCCCATTTGGCAGGTCAAGCGTCTAGAAACGTATCGTTTATCTCAACATATGTGTATCCCTCTATGTCATAATTGTCCATTTCTGACATTAGATGATAGTATCTAGTGATGATATCTTCGAGGGACTCACTTCTCATGCCTTTAAAAACAACAAATTGCTTCTTCAGCAAGTCAACTTTGTTTTTCTTCACATAAGTATTGCCCTCATACCTCTTCTCTAAAGCATCCTACATCTCCTTCAAAGTGGTACATAGCTTGAATGTATGTTTGATGCCATCAGGTAATGACATCTTTATAGCAGTAAGGCCTTCTTCTCAGACTCAATACATTCTTTTATCAGCCTCTGACATGTTCACATAGTTAGTGACACGTTGTCTGCCTTCAAAGTCATGAGTTGGGTTAACGTACCCATCTTGAATACAGATCCACATCCATGTGTCCTGATATGCAATGAATGAGTGAAACATATCCTTCCATGTAAGGTAATTCTCTACCTTCAACATCTTTGGTGGTTTGTTAGTCGTGCCTGCCTGATGCTCGATTCTCAACAAATTGTTCAAGTATGACATGTTCGACATTTTTACCGAACCGGCTCGCTAAAAACGTTAAATTTGTCCAAAATGTGTGATTACCAAATTATACCGTTAGACTCGTCTTGACTATACGAATCCAAGTTTGACATGTTCAACATTTTTTTTGTCCTAAAAATCACACGAGTCTAACCGTGCAGTCGGTTTGTTAAGATTGTTTACAGATCAAATTCTGTGTACGAAAACGTTTATCTCCAGTTACATCAGATAGTTAACTTTCCACCTTCTTGAATTCAACTCGGAATAGTACCGAATTCGAAACGGTATCTCAGATTAACATTCCGAGATGGAAATTCGGAATAGTGGTTCGAGATGTCAATTCGAGATGATGATTCAAGATAGTATCCAAGATGCTAATCCGAGATGCTATCCGAGATAATGATTCGAGATAGTATCAGAGATGCTATCCGAGATGCAAGTCTGAGATCAACACCAATGATCCGAGATGCATTGTTCTTATCCGAAATGCAAGTATTCTGATCTGAGATGCTTCACTTATGATCCGAGATGCAATTCTGATGATCCGGAATGCAACCTTCAGATCTGAAATGCAAGATTTCTATCCGAGATAACTTGCTGATAATCCGAAATACCAAGTTTTTATTCGAGATACCTTGTTGTTTACTCAAGATCAACAACAAAACCCTAGAACAACTTTCAAACTTCAAACCAGCCGTAAAAAACTTCCAAAACTTCAACTTTTCCTGCTGGTTACGATTCTGAACCGAGCAAAAAAAAGAGCCGAATGCTCTTATACCAATTGTAGGTTCCCTAATCCGTATGGATCTTCACAGAATCGTTTATCCAACCTAGAGTGCGGAATCCTCTAGATCAGATTTACACAGAAAATCAAGTAGGAACAACAATTACAATAAACCTGATCTTTATTGATTATCTATCACAACGATTACAATCAATCTAGATCACTCGAACTCGTCCAAGCCAATTTCTCTACAAATTCTCTCTCAACTCTCTCTGAAGTGACAAACTTAGCAACCTTAACCCTAATGCAAAACTCTTTATATAGAGACAGGTTTGCAACTGAGCTAGGGTTTAACCTCATGGGCTGCGAATTGGTCTAGGCCCAATTCGCCTACCACTCCCTACAATGTGGGTCTGGTTTAGCCTAATCACTATAACTAACTATTACAAAACTAAACCCACTAACTATTTATCATTTTACTAATTACAAGATATCCAAAGACCAAATCTAAGCTACAAATATGCACCGACATGTAATAGATGTGAATGTACATGATGATGTTTTCTCAGCTACCTCTAATTAAGATCGTGATGATGTGAATGTTACAAAGTTTTTTGCTGATATTGAGAGAAGCAGTTGAAGGTGATAATGAAGATAGTTCAGATGATGGTGTTGCTTTAGAGAAAGCTGCAAAGAAAGAAAGGGTGAACTAAGTGTCACACCATGTTCGTAGCGGAAGCGCAAGTGTGTGACTATTAGGTAATCATTGCATCGAATTATGTAAAAAAGTATAAATCAACAACGATGCCATGCCGATATAAATTTGCATTCCCATATGTACAACAAACCAAAAATTAATTTCATAGTTTTAACTGTTTTCAACTTGTCATCATAAACATTATTTAAAGTACGCTACTTCAAATTAAGATATTGTTTTCATCATAAATGCATAATGAGGTTTTGACCCCTACATACCCATACTAGGTTGGGATATAAGAGGCAAACCCTCCAAAAGATGGCACTCGTAACCGAATTGTATCACCAGCTCAAGCCTTGCATCCTGAAATACATGTAATTTTAAGAGTCAACAAAAGTTGGCGAGTTCATGTAGTTAATGTTTTCGTATAAAATGTCATCCTTGTAATCCAGTAATGAAATCTGAGTATGTTATTAGCAATCATGGAGTTTTAAGTATCTATCAGTGTGTCGCGAGCACCCTGACATATGTGCCATAAGTAAGTAACCAAACCGAGACAACATTGACATCATTGGGATCACAAAAGCACTCCTAAGGGTATACCAACCAGGAGTGGAGCATGCCTCAAACTGAATAGATCTATATCTTTTGCACCTTGGTCAGTACGTGATTAATGGTTACTATTGTCATCATCCTACTTATGCACATATGATCATGTTATCATCTAAACCCATAACTAACATACTGTTTGTTATGACATGTATTTCCCCTATATAGTTTTAAATCAAAACTTTGAATTAAATGAAAGGAGGGACATGAACTCACAGCTTTGCGTTCCATATGTCGTACTTGTCAAATTTCGGTGTCCGAACACGTGTATAACCTACATGAGTATTAACTTCATTAGACACCTAGGTCTCGTTGGACCTTATACCAGTTGTTCATCTTGAATTCTTATTGTGTATTTATTTATCACCTTAGAACAACTTTTAATGTTATCATAGTGTTGGTAGTTCTTTGTTCGATTGATACTTTATACATATATTTCTCAAATATATATATATATATATCGTTATTCTAGATGTTGTGTCCTTGTGCCTTGCACGCGTGTCATTGGGCCTAGCCCATGTCATGTATGTCATTGGGCCTAGCCCATGTCTTTATGTAATTGGGCCTAGCCTATGTAATTTATTTTCAAGAGTCCAATATATATATATATATTTCTTCAAAAATATTTTAAGTATAGTGAACCTCGTTCACATGTATAAATACATTCGATCACTTAAATGCACTTGTTCCATGGTATATGCAAATATTGCATTGTATATGTGTAACACCCTGTAAAATCGTGTCCAATAGTATAGTGACACGTGTTGTGTTTTAAATATAGTCTATTAAAGACCAATAAGGACTAAAGACGTCAACATGCTCAAACTGAGCCTCTAAGTGACATTGGAGTCAACATGCTTATAATAAGCGTCTGGGTGATCCTTTGTGAAGTCCTAACTCTCATACGTGACAATTGTTAGCGAGAGGGTTCAATTTTGTAAATATGTGAAAGTTGGATAATGGAGGGATTAAAAGTGTCAACATGTTAATTTATACCTCTGAGTGACCTTTTAACGAACCGAGAGCTCGACAGTGTCCGGGCATAATCCCAAGTATGCCAAGTATTGGCTACAAAGGGCTAAAAGTGCCAAAAAGGTGTTTTAGAAGCTTTATTAAGTTAAGGGGCTAAAAGTGTCAAAGTTTGAAATTGGCCTTAGGGCGGTCGCAGGACCGCGAGTGACTAGACCTGGGTCTCTCGCGGGGTGCCAGAGGGCCTCTGCTGCAGAAAATTTTTCTTGGTTGCCACACAAAGCTCCAAAAACCATTTACTCGAAACCATGGTTTCCAAACAACTATACCACGTTTAGGACACTTGTAAGCTTCTTCTTACACCCCTAAACACCTGGCATCACCTCCTATGAGTTCTCCAACTATAAATAGGTGCTCAAGTTCACTATTTTAACTTGCACCTTTCTCATTCATACACTCCTCTCCCTCCTCTGGAAGTTCCTAACTGAAAGGAGCATCCAACATAGTTCTTTTGTACCCTAGGAATCACTGGTAAGTGTTCCTTCCTTGTGCATTTTCGTTTATAGGCTTTTATAGCCAAAAGTCAACCGTTTGCCAGTAAATGCTATCTCACTTAGTACTTTTGTATACGGCTAGGTTATTGAAACTAAAAGAAGACTAGTTCAGGTAAGTACTCTTGACTTATTTTCCCTATACGGGCTTGGGATACGGTAAATTATTACCCTTGGTCAGAAATAGGATCCATCGAATGCCAGATTGTGGCTAGTAAATCCGTGTATTCTGTTTTAATCAGTTTTGCTTGATAACTTAAACATCGGGGGTTAAATTACCATGTCCTGGATATCCTTGGCTCATTACATTAGTTAATGGCCACGACTTTAGTGCGGGGTGTAGGCATACACCTGACAGACGCTCAAATGCAAATTACCCAAGAGGTCCTGAGTATACAAGGGAGGTTGAGTCCACTATGCGACAAAAATACCCCTATCTTTTTGAATAAAATCTCGAGGTCGAGATTTCTTTTAAAGGGGTGAGGATGAAACACCCTGTAAAATCGTGTCCAATAGTATAGTGACACATGTTGTATTTTTAAATAAAGTCTGTTAAAGACCAATAAGGACTAAAGGCGTCAACATGCTCAAACTGAGCCTCTGAGTGACGGTCCGATGTCAACATGCATAAATAACAGCCTCTGAGTGACTGATATGTCAACATGCTTGAAATTTGGCCTCTGAGTGACTGATATGTCAATATGCCTAGCCTCTGAATGACATCGGAATCAACATGCTTATAATAAGCCTCTGAGTGATCCTTTGTGAAGTCCTAACTCTCATACATGCCAATTGTTGGGCGAGAGGGTTTAATTTTGTAAATATATGTGAAAGTTGGATGATGGAGGGATTAAAAGTGTCAACATGTTAATTTATACCACTGGTGACCTTTTAAAGAACCGAGAGCTCGACAATGTCCAGGCATAATCCCGGGTATGCCAAGTATTGGCTACGAAGGGCTAAAAGTGCCAAAAAGGTGTTTTAGAAGGTTTTAGAAGCTTTATTAAGTTAAGGGGCTAAAAGTGTCAATGTTTGAAATTGGCCTTAGGGCAGGTTGCGGGCTGCGAGAGATCAGGCCTGGGTCTCTCGCAGCGCACCAAAGAGCCTCTGCTACAGACAATTTTTCTTGGCTGCCACACAAAGCTCCAAAAACCATTTACTCGAAATCATGGCTTCCCAAACAGCTATGCCATGTTTTGGGACACTTGTAAGCTTCCTCTTACACCTCTAAACACCTAGCATCACCTCCTTTGAGTTCTCCAACTATAAATAGGTGCTCAAGTTCACCATTTCAACTTACACCTTTCTCATTCATTCACTTTTCTCCCTCCTCTGGAAGTTCCTAACTGAAAGGAGCATCCAACATAGTTCTTTTGCACCCTAGGAATCACTAGTAAGTGTTCCTTCTTGTGCATTTTCGTTTATAGCTTTTATAGCCAAAAGTCAAGCGTTTTACGGAAAATGCTTTGACTTTCGGTTAAGACCATTATGGTCCAGCCATTGTTTGAAATGAACATGGTAAGTGATCATAGTAAGGTAGGTGTTAGTCCCTATAAAGGGCACCTCCTGAAGATCACGTTTGCTAGACCAATTGACGGGTCAAAGTTATGATATTAAAAAGTCAAACAGGCCATTTTTCGAAAAATCATAAATTGATCTTATATATGTTATGAAACCTGTTTTGACACTTAAAAAAGTTGGTAATAATTATTAGAACATGTGAAGAACATGTTCGGCTCATCAATTTTAGTTCTATGGTCGTTTCGCAACCGAAAGTCGTGAAGTTTGACTTCTACTTTGACTTTCTATTCTAACCCGATTTAGATTAGTTACCTACTGATCTAAAGTTGTATTATGATCGTAATATAATGTAGCATAACCGTCTGAGGTTATATTATATGATCATAATCAGAATCTAAGTTTATGCGCAAGTTCCATAATTATGCCATCTTTGACAAAAATGCCCTTTTTGCATAAATCAAAGTTTTAATGATAATGAACTTGAAAATAAGTTTCCTACTGATATAATATTATAAGTAGGATTACTTGGGATGTTAAACCAAGTTATAAACTGAGTTTTCAAGCAAGTCCGTAAACTATGTCGATAAAGGACGATTTTAGACCTTGTTGCTCATAAAATAATTTTAATCAAATCATTTCAAGATAAATTTTTTACCTACTGATATATTATATTAAATAATATATCTAAGACATTTTAATCTGACCCTAATGTTAGTTTTCATTAAACATCGCATAAAACGTAATTTTACGACATAAGCGCCGTTTCAGCACATAATATGTTTTAAACCATATTCATTAACCATGACTTTTTACCTACTGATTTTAAAGCCTATTTTAAACATATTTACAGTAGGTACATGTTATAAACTCAGAATCCCAAATAATTTATAAACTTTGTGTAAAATGACCAAAATGCCCCTTCGGTGCATAGTTTGGTCATAAAAGATAAATTACACATATAATTGGTATCCTACTGATATTATATCATAAATAAATTATTTTTCCAGAATACTTATAATTATAACATTAAATTATATTCAAGTTTCTTTTAAATGGTATGAAATTACCGAAATGCCCTTATGAGGCATAGTTTCAATTTAAAACCATAACGGACATATAAGTTAATATCCTACTGATATTTTTAACTTATTTAAAATATGATGGCATATAGAACTTGTCCATCACTGATCCGGTTACCCGATATCGCTTATAAGTGTACGGTAAATTATACGTAACTAGTTTACGGAATTCCACCTAAACGGGTTTAACCTTATCATTTTAATCTCAAAATCTAGAATGTTAATTGTTTACCCATGTTATACAAGTCAAAGTACTTGTCGGGTTTAAACTACATTCTATCCAATCATCGTTTAATCAAGCATTATATGTTTTGATCTTGCACACTACTCGGTCTAAGTCAATGACTTAAAAAAAGACCGTTAGTATTAATTGGTTAGCTTATGCCATAATCCAAACTTGAGCCTTGCCGGTAAATGCTATCTGCACTTAGTACTTTTGTATACGACTGACTAAAAGAAGACTAGCTCGGTAAATACTCTTGACTTATTTTCCCTATACGGGCTTGGGATACGGTGAATTATTACCGCTTGGTCAGAAATGGGACCAATCGAATGCTGGATTGTGGCTAGTAAACCCGCATATTCTGTTTTAATCAGTTTTGTTTGATAACTTAAACATCGGGGGTTAAATTACAGTGTCCTGGATATCCTCGGCTCATTACATTAGTTAATGGCCACGACCTTAGCGCGGGGTGTAGGCATACACCTGACAGACGCTCAAATGCAAATTACCCAAGACGTTGGGATAACTCCTCTGTGAGTTCTAAGTGGTGTGTATTTAATCATGTCTCGGTCTGTGTACTGGGCCCTTTATATGTGGACAAACATGTGAATCTGTTAACAAGGTTACAAAGTAACTTTCCCAACTTATAAAAGATTTTGTGTCCTGTGCACTTAAAATCATTTTAAAATGTTTTCAAAATGAGTCAGTTGGGTGTATTTACCAGTGAAAGCTGACGTATCGTCCAAAGACTAAACTGCTGGTACAATACAAAATAGGCCGGAAGCTGCTCGGTAGTGAATAAGAGGATCTTGCAAATCCTTAGATCTGCCCTAAAGTCTGTTTTATATTCTTTCTTTATACATTTTATGATCCGCCTGTGGATCTTCTATTATGAGCATGTATATTATTTTATTTCGAACATTTTGGTTTGTAATAGTAATTTTACTCCAAGACTTCCGATGTGCCGTGTTTAATTGACTATGATGTGATCAACTAACGTCACGATACTCCCCACCTGGGCCCACTGGTGTATGGATTTGGGTTGGAAATCCGGGGTGTGACAGGTTGGTATCAGAGCCAACGTTTGAGAGAACTAAACACTACCCTACTAGTGTTTAGTCTCAAACTTACATGAGCACATTCCTTAGACTTCCAAGTATAGGCATTGACCTAGGATTACTCATATAATTATTAAGTTATTAGTATTGTTTTTGAATTGATTTTTAACAGGAAAATGCCGCCACGTGTAAGAGGGCAAAGTGGGAGAGGAAAAGGTCAAATGAGGGGAGGACCATCGGGGCACATCCCTCCTCAACCTCACAACTCAGATTCTGACCAAGAATCAGGAGATTCATCTCCTTGGCAACCAGCAAGACACTCTGTCTCTCATAGACACTCGCCCCCACATTCCCAACATTCTTACCACTCTCACCACTCCTATCATTCACACAATTCTTACCATTCCCATCATGAAGAATTTAACCCTAACCACTACTTTAACACGCCTTCAGCCAATCAAAATCAGTTGGATCAACCAAACCCTATGGACGAGGACTCCAACCCGGAGATGCCGCCGTTGGGATTGAATACGCATCCTATAGAAATTTCAACCAATTCGAACTCTTATGCCGGATCGCCCTACCAAGGTCCTAACGAGTGGGACCAATATTGGAACCAATTCACCTTCGCCCACACTCCTTCCCATCACTCTCAACCACCTCCTATACAAGAAGATATCCACATGGAACCAATGGACCAACCTCAACCACCACCTGAACCCCCAAGGAGGAAGCGTGGAGCACGTATGTCGGTACGTGCAGGACAAAGGTCGAGATCGCTGCCACCTTTGCCCAACTCTTCCCCCACAATTCACGAGGACCCACAAATGGGTGGACCCTCTAACACCTCACCTGTGGTGGGACCAAAACCAAAACCCGCAATTCAACCACCACCATCGGGTTATAGTAACCCAATCCCCACATATCCAGATATGTCTGGATATGATCATTTTAACCCGTCTACACCGGTAGACTATCAGGCATGGTCGCAAGACCCTTATATGCAAGCAGTTATGCACAATGCACTTTACCATCTCTTTTCCCACCTACTTATCCATCGACTGGATATCCAACTTATGTGTACTAGTATCCGGTTATGCCACAACCACAACCACAACCTCCGCCACCACTCGAGGCCATTAACAAAGCCTTAGAAAGGATGAAAGAAATACAACAACAAGCGGAGAAAACAGAGAAGAAGACGAACAAGTTCTTCAAGAAACTCTCCAACTTGGTCAAAGGAAAGAAGGACGAGTGAAGTCTCTTCTAATTATATGTAGTCCCTGCGAGGACATTGTTATTTCTTTAGTCCCTGTGTGGACAATTTTATTTCTTTAAAGTCCTTGCATGGACAGTTTATTTCATTTTTCTAGTATTGTAATTTCTAATTTGAATTTAATGAAGTATTTTGGAATTATATATATATATATATACGTATTCATCCTCCTCAAAACGAGCGTCTCGATTTTTCTCGATATTATGCTCTGCAATATAATTCCAAAAAGATCATAATGGTTTTGATTAGCCATGTGGCACAGACCACACATTTGGCCAAATTATAAATGATAGTTAAGTACGAAAGGGTCTTCTATCAGGATAGTTAAGGGAAGTTATCCTTCTATCTAGAGGTGGTGGAATTAAGTTCAAGCCTCCAAGTCGTTAAGGTCAATCGACCGGGACTATTAATCAACCATTAAGGTACTCTTATGTTAACATTCGAGTAATGTTAATACTCTTGGTGGTGTGACTTGAGGAATCACACTAGACTTCAAGGTAAAAGGACTATGTCCTAACCTTATATAGCCTACGTGATCAAATTTGATCCCAGCTAATATCATCAGTGCGATGATAATAAACATCCATTAGTGATGTCTTGCCCTTGGGGCTATGATTAAAACATCCATTAGTGATGTATTGCCCTTGGGGCTATGATTAAACATCCATTAGTGATGTATTGCCTTTGGGGCTATGATTAAACATCCATTAGTGATGTATTGCCCTTGGGGCTATGATTTAAACATCCATTTGTGACAGGCCTATGTGCCATATATTATGTCCATTAGTGACAGGCCTATGTGCCTATTTCATGTCAATTAGTGACAGGCCAATGTGCCATATATTATGTCCATTAGTGACAGGCCTATGTGCCATATTTCATGTTCATTAGTGATAGGCTTATGTGCCATATTTTATGTCCATTAGTGACAGGCCTATGTGCCCTACTTTATGTCCTTCGAGACAAGCTTATGAGCTAAATGTAATTGTCGAATGCGACAATGACAGTTGTGACAATGTGATCCACTGTCCAATATCATATATGGACTATGTCTGGATTGTAATTTGCCTTTGATGGTCCTATTAAGACCTATGCCAACTATAGTTATGTTAAGCCTAAGAGTTGTGATGTTATTCACACTAGAATAGGCAAGGATTGTTATATCCAATGTTTAAAGCCAATGTGGTTGACATACCATGGCTAAGTGAAGCTTTATTGGTGTATAGAACCAAAGGCTTAAAGATGGCTAACTTGAATGAGGCACAAAGTAGCCACTGGAATGTGGAATCTAACAAAGCCGAAAACAGAGATGTCGATAATGATAATTTTCAATCTCGCATTGACGCGGCAGTTGAAAAGGCCATGGGAAAGGCCATAGAAAAGCTTAGAGAGTCGAGTACTACTCGCTCTGAACCATTATCAATTACCCCATCCTCAGCTCATAAGGAGAGCTCCGTTCACTCTTCAAATGCGAAGGAGTGAACCAAAGAAAATATCCCATTCTATGGATGTACACATAAGTATTTCGTCTCATGCAAGCCCCGAGACTTAAATGGGGAAAAAGGAGCTGTGGAAGCCCTAAAGTGGCTAGACGAGATGGAAACGATTGTAGATATCAGCAATTGTGCTGATAAGGATGTGGTCAAGTATGTATCACAGTCCTTTAAGGGTGATGCCCTAATCTGGTGGAATGCCATGATCCAGTCTATAGGTAAAGTACACCTGTATAACTTGGGATGGTCCAAATTCGTGGACCTTGTTAAGGAGACATACTGCCCACTCATGAGGTGGAGAAATTAGAAACAGACTTTTTGTCTCTTTCCATGAAAAACCTAGATTGTCGAAAATATGTTTCCGATTTAAATTCCCTATCTAGGTTAGTTTCCTATTTGATTACCCCGGAGCCCAAACGCATTGCGCATTTTATTAATGGTTTAGCGCTCGAGATTAAGGGCATGGTAAAGGCTGCTCAGCCTACTACCACAGGTCTGCTGTTGACCTATCTCTCTCCCTCACCCTTGATCTAGTGAGACAAAAGTCAGTTAAGTCTGAAACTGCTGGGAAAAGGAAGAGAGAAGATGACAACTCCCATAGGTTTAATAAGAAGAATAAAGGGTGATTTGGGTTCAAAGGGAACCAAGGCGAGACGGTTGTGATGCCAACACGCAAAACTTGCAACCGCAGACACTAGGGAGAGTGTAATTTTGGTTCACAAGCCAAACCCTATGGCATCTGTAAGAGAAAGGGGCATAAGACCCTAGAATGTATGGATCTTAAGGATGCCGTCTGCTACGTCTGCAATGAAAAAGGGCATATTAATACTAACTGCCCTAACATTCTTAAGTATAATAATGCGAAACCTGGAGAGGCCAAGAAGGGGAATGCTCGTGCCTTTCAAATAACTGCAAGAGAGGCTGTTAATGACAACAATGTCATAACAATATTTATGATAGAGTTCTTTTTTATTCAGGTGCAGATAAATCTTTTGTTGACCATAAGTTTAGTAAACTATTAAACCTACCCTTAAGAACCTAGATAAAACTTATGAGATAGAACTTGCTGATGGAACGATAGAATCAGCATCTTCCATTCTTGATGGAGGCTCTATATCCATTAAGAATCATTCAATCCCTATCTCTTTGCTGCCAATGAAATTGGCGGGGTTCGATGTAGTTTTAGGCATGGATTGGTTATCTCATAACCAAGCCCGCATTTCCTGCGATAAGAAACTTATCGAAATCAAAACCCCACATGGTGAAATGCTCACCATGCCTTGAGACTCACACTACGGATTGCCGGATAAGGTATCGTTATTTAAGGCATCCAAGTGTTCGAGAAAAGGTTGTGTCATCTACTTGGCACAAGTCACTATAAACAAGCCTAAGACAAATATGGAAGACCTCCCAGTTATCTTGGAGTATTCCGATGTATTCCCAGAAGAATTACCAGGCCTACCTCCAGACAGGCAAGTGGAGTTTAGGATTGATATTATACTAGGAGCAACACCCGTAGCTAGAGCACCATGTAGACTAGCACCTACGGAAATGAAGAAGTTGAGGACACAATTAGATGAACTCTTAGAGAAAGACTTTATTCAGCCTAGTTCCTCGCCTTGGGGATCTCCTATCATTTTGTAAAGAAGAAAGACGGTTCAATGCGAATGTGCATTGACTACCGGGAGCTAAACAAGTTAACAATAAAGAATAGATATCCTCTGCCCAGGATCGACGATTTATTTGACCACTTCAAGGGGCTAGTTATTTCTCTAAGATCAATTTGAGATCTAGATTCCATCAGCTGAAGGCTAGGAGTGAGGATGTTCCTAAGACAGCCTTGAGGACCCGTTACGGTCACTTTGAATTCTTAGTGATGCCTTTTGGGCTCACAAATGCACCTGCAGCATTCATGGACCTCATGAATAGAGTCTGCAAACCGTATTTGGATAAGTTTGTCATTGTCTTTATAAACGACGTACTTATCTACTCTCGTAATCAAGCCAATCACGAGAAACACCTTCGGTGCATCTTAGAACTACTAAGGCAAGAGAAGCTTTATGCTAAATTCTCTAAGTGTGAGTTTTGGCTTAGAGAGGTCCAATTTCTTGGACATATGGTAAGTGAGCGTGGTATCCAAGTGGATCCCGCCAAAATTGAGGCTATAATGAATTGGGAAGTGTCGAAGCCCCATCAGAAGTTCGTAGTTTCCTAGGATTGGCTGGACACTACAGGAGTTTCATTGAGAACTTTTCAAGAATAGCCACTCCTTTAACTACCTTGACCCGTAAGAATGTTAAGTATAATTGGGGTCCAAAGCAACAAGAATCTTTTGAGATTCTTAAACACAAGTTGAGCAATGCTCCTATGTTATCTCTACCAGAGGGTATTGAAGACTTTGTTGTTTACTGTGATGCATCGCACACTGGCATGGGTTGTGTGCTAATGCAAAAAGGCAAAGTAATTGCCTATGCATCACGACAGTTAAAGGTGCACGAAAGAAAGTACACCACCCACGATTTGGAATTGGGTGCCATTGTATTTGCACTAAAGTTATGGAGACATTACTTGTATGGCACAAAGTGTATTATATACACTGACCATAAAAGTATCCAGCATGTGTTCAATCAGAAGGAATTGAACATGCGACAAAGCCGATGGATGGAAACACTTAATGACTATGATTACAAGATTCGCTACCATCTAGGCAAGGTAAATGTAGTTGTTGATGCCTTAAGTCGCAAGGAACATGTTAAACCTATAAGGATTAACGCCAAGAGCATTGAGCTCAGAAATAGCTTAAATGAGAAGCTACTAGATGCGCAGAAGCAAGCTCTATTAAAGGCAAATATCCCTAATGAGGGATTAGGCGTAACTATGGATCAGTTAGCGCCTGGAAAGGATGGAATCCTTAGATTCAATCCTTAGATCTAATCCTCCAAGAAGCGCATAGTTCCAATCTTTGGAGGACTTAGAGATCTAATCATCAAGATACTCAGTTCACCCGGGAGGTGACAAGATGTATCAAGATCTTAAGAAGATTTATTGGTGGATGGGTTTGAAGAAATCCATAGCCACTTATGTAGCTAAGTGTCTGACGTGTTCGCAAGTTAAGGAAGAACATCAGAAGCCGTCAGGACTTCTACAACAATTAGAAATTCCCACATGGAAATGGGAAATGGTAACTATGGATTTCATTACCAAGTTACGAAAGACCAAAAGTGGTAATGACACTATTTGGGTCATAGTGGATAGGCTGACCAAGTCAGCACACTTCTTGCCAATAAAGGAAACGTATAATTCAGATAAATTGGCTAAGTTGTATGTGGACAAGATTGTGTTCCTACATGGTGTGCCGGTATCTATTGTATCTAATAGGGATACTAGATACACATCTCACTTTTGAAAAAGTTTCCAACAATCTTTAGGCACGGGATTAAACTTTACTACGGCTTACCATCCGCAGACTGATGGTCAAAGTGAGCGTACTATTCAGACATTGGAAGACATGCTTAGGGCATGTGTGATTGATTTAGGTGAAAGTTGGGATGACCAGTTACCCCTAATAGAATTCTCCTACAATAACAGTTATCATATCAGCATCAAGGCTGCTCCTTTTGAGGCCTTGTATGGGAGAAAATGTAGAACACCCGTGTGTTGGGAAGAAGTTGGGGAAGCCCAACTATCAGGACCATAGAATGTCTTGGAGACCACGGAAAAGATTGTGCAAATCCGTGATCGTCTCAAAGCTGCCAGGGATAGGCAGAAGAGCTATGCTGACAAGAAGCATAAACCTCTTAAGTTCCAAGTAGGGGACAAAGTGATGTTAAAAGTATCACCCTGGAAAGGTGTGATGCACTTCGGAAAGAAGGGCAAGTTGAGCCCAAGATATATTGGACCATTCGAGATAATCGAATGTGTCGGACCTGTAGCTTATAAGCTCAGATTGCCAGAGGAGCTTAGTGGAATCCATGATGTGTTCCACATCAGTAATGTTAAGAAATATCAAGCCGATGAGTCGCTAGCAATGTCACACAAAGAAGTGCAAATTGATAAAAACCTGAGGTTCGTTGAGAAACCAATTTTGATTGAGGAACGACATGTTAAGAAGCTCCGTAGAAAAACGATACCTATAGTAAAGGTTAAGTGGGACGCTTTTAGAGGTCCCGAGTATATATGGGAGCTTGAGTCCACTATGCGACAAAAGTACCCCCATCTTTTTGAATAAAATCTCGAGGTCGAGATTTCTTTTAGGGGGTGAGGATGTAATACCCTGTAAAATCATGTCCAACAGTATGGTGACACGTGTTATATTTTAAATACAGTCTATTAAAGACCAATAAGGACTAAAGGCGTCAACATGCTCAAACTGAGCCTCTAAGTGACATTGGAGTCAACATGCTTATAATAAGCCTCTGAGTGATCTTTACGAAGTCCTAACTCTCATACGTGCCAATTGTTAGCGAGAGGGTTCAATTTTGTAAATATGTGAAAGTTGGATAATGGAGGGATTAAAAGTGTCAACATGTTAATTTATACCTCTGAGTGACCTTTTAACGAACCGAGAGCTTGACAATGTCCGGGCATAATCCCAGGTATGCCAAGTATTGGCTACAGAGGGCTAAAAGTGCCAAAAAGGTGTTTTAGAAACTTTATTAAGTTAAGGGGCTAAAAGTGTCAAAGTTTGAAACTGGCCTTAGGGCGGTCGCGGGCCGCGAGAGACCAGACCTGGGTCTCTCGCGGGGTGCCAGAGGGCCTCTGCGGCAAAAAACTTTTCTTGGCTGCCACACAAAGCTCCAAAAACCATTTACTCGAAACCATGGTTTCCAAACAACTATACCACGTTTTAGGACACTTGTAAGCTTCTTCTTACACCCCTAAACACCTGGCATCGCCTCCTTTGAGTTCTCCAACTATAAATAGGTGCTCAAGTTCACTATTTTAACTTGCACCTTTCTCATTCATACACTCTTCTCCCTCCTCTGGAAGTTTCTAACTGAAAGGAGCATCCAACATAGTTCTTTTGCACCCTAGGAATCACTGGTAAGTGTTCCTTCCTTGTGCATTTTCGTTTATAGGCTTTTATAGCCAAAAGTCAACCGTTTGCCAGTAAATGCTATCTGCACTTAGTACTTTTGTATACGGCTAGGTTTTTGAAACTAAAAGAAGACTAGTTCAGGTAAATACTCTTGACTTATTTTCCCTATACGGGCTTGGGATACGGTAAATTATTACCGCTTGGTCAGAAATGGGATCCATCGAATGCCGGATTGTGGCTAGTAAATCCATGTATTCTGTTTTAATAAGTTTTGTTTGATAACTTAAACATCGGGAGTAAATTACCATGTCCTTGATATCCTCGGCTCATTACATTAGTTAATGGCCACGATTTTAGCGCAGGGTGTAGGCATACACCTGACAGACGCTCAAATGCAAATTACCCAAGACGTTGGGGATAACTCCTTTGTGAGTTCTAAGTGGTGTGTATTTAATCATGTCTAGGTCTCTATATTGGGCCCTATATGTATGGACAAACATGTGAATCTGTTAACAAGGTTAGAAAGGAACTTTCCCAACTTATAAAAGATTTTGTGCCCTGTGCACTTAAAATCATTTTAAAATGTTTTCAAAATGAGTCAGTTGGGTGTATTTACCAGCGAAAGCTGACGTATCATCCAAAGACTAAACTGCAAGTACAATACGAAATAGGCTAGAAGCTGCTTGGTAGTGAATAAGAGGATCTTGCAAATCCTTAGATCTGCCCTAAAGTCTATTTTATATTCTTTCTTTGTACATTTTATGATCCGCCTGTGGATCTTCTATTACGAGCCTGTATATTATTTTATTTCAAACATTTTGGTTTGTAATAGTAATTTTTATCCAAGTCTTCCGCTGTGCCGTGTTTAATTGACTATGATGTTATCAACTAACGTCACGATACTCCCCACCCGAGCCCACCGGTGTATGGATTTGGATTGGAAATCCGGGGTGTGACAATATGCAAATTGTCTTATTGTATGCACTTGCACCATTGTATATGCAAATATAGCAATGTATATGCAAACTGTTCCGTTGTATGCATTTTTTTCGAGGTATATGCAAATATTGCATTGTATATGCAAATTAGTCGGTTGTATGCATTCGTTTCAAGTTATATGAAAATATTGCATTGTATATGCAAATATTGCATTGTATATGAAAATTATTCCATTGTATGTGTTTACACTAGTATATATGCAAATTGTTCCATTGTAGGTATCTGCATGTACACGTTGTGCATGTACACTACTTTTAATCTTGCAATTTCACCAAGTGTTTTAATGTCCGTATATTATATGTATGAGTATACCCATATGAATTATTATACTTGTTCATCACCAAGTATTTGAAGGTTCTCATGTGTGGTGTATTGGTATTTAGTTAGTATTTTCCTAACTTTCTAATACATACACATAAATACACACAAGTATTTATACATATACACACAATATGAATTCTCTTAAGAATATGTATTTTATCTATCTATATATATATATATAATATTTCCATTTTTAACTTATGAAAATATATAGGTGTTTATGAAAACCCTTGGGAGTTTAGGACTTCGAACCTTTTCATTAAGTCTTGCTAAACACCCTTTAATTATCCCTTAATCACGATTAGGAATTTAAAATTTTTTTGCCATAGTTTCCCCTAAACTAAGGCGTTTTCCACGTTTTCTAACGTATTTAATCCATGTTTAAATACCCAAAATCACCTACATCACAAATCAAGTACCAAATAATGCATTTCCATGCTTAAACACATAAATACCTCTTGAAGATTCATGAACTTTTATGTGTATATTTATCAAGATCACTAAAAATATCATTATTTTTGTGTTTATCTTTTACTTTAAATGGTTTATATAAACCACTATAGTTTGTATTTTCAAGATACACAATTCAAGATTATATTTTTAGCTTCTTGATAACTTTACTTATTCCAAAAATCAATTTCAAGTCTTATGTTAAAGTTCATGAACTTTTGAAGATGGTTATCTTGCTAGATCTAAACATCTTTATGTTTAGATCCTATTTTTAAGCATCATCATGCAAGATCATTAAATCTAAACAAGCTACACTACATTAGACACCATAATCAACACATAAAACACATATTTATAATGTTAGATTTAGGGTTTAAAGTGTTTTGTTTAGTGGGTTTCAAGATAATCAAGGTGTACTTTTATGATCTATTTAGTATAATAAGCACAAAAATGAAGTTAGATGATCTTACAACTAGCACAAGGTTACGGAAGAACTCTATGAAGATTAAGAAGATGAAAAGAAGAACTTGAAGCTCCTAGATGATGTATGAGGCTCCTACAAAGCTTCCATGTCTTGCACTTCTTTAGTTCATCATAAAATGGATGTGTAAAGCTTGAAATATGTTATTTAGGGTTAAAGAAGGGAGTGATTGTGGGGTGTTGTTGTTGTTGTGAGTTGAGAGAGATGAGAGGGTGTTTGCTGCTTGAAAGTTGTGAGGAATGAGGGTCTAGGATATGGTGCATTATTGGTCTAATAATCATCTTACAATCTCATTAAAGTCAAAGATAAAATCTTCACAACATGCTTCTTCATCACCATAATCCAGCATAGTAAGGGGTGTGGGTCCCTTTTGTTGACCAAAAACAGGGGGTTAAAGTGTAACATTATTATAAAATAAGTTATTTACTTGTGCGTAATATCATAACTTTTAGATATTAAGGTGATTAGTTCATGTATTGCATCATTAGCATGTTAATGATGTTTATGACACAAATATAGGCCTAACTAGTTCATTAGCCGAGTGTATGTTGAGTTTGGATGGCCGAAAGGCTTCCCGTTGAACTATTCGCTCAATATCAGCACTTATATATTTTGCCATCGAACAGTTACAGGAGTTGTGTTTCTGTGACTCAAGATACTTAAACGGATTTCGGATCCCAAATGAAGCTTAACTAGCTCTCTAGGTTAATGTGTGAGGCTATCGGCCATTGAAAACTTTGTTGGTTGGACAATCAGTCGCTTTTCGGTCAAGTTGTGCATTGCTTGTCGTACGGCCGAAAACAATGTCTTTTATGTATTTATGATATTCTCATATTGTTTTACAGTGTTCAACATTGTTTTTTATAATTCTGGAATCCGAAAAATACTGAATTAATATTGCGGACAATTTTTGTCACCTTTTTGGTCGAAACGGACAATTTTGTAATTTAGGCGTTGTACCGGAAAGTTATGTATTTTTGAAATAGGTGTTCCCACATTAGTGTTTTCATATATATATATATATATATATATATATAATATATATGGACTCAATTATGGCATCCGCATGCCGTTATTCGTTGTTCTGTTTCATTTTAGCGGTTTTGCTGACATGAATAGTGCAACCACGAATGGTGCACCCAATACTTTCTATCAACATTTTTAGGGCAATGTTTGGTTTGTTTCGTGTCGTAACGGAAACCAATATATGTTATGACCTGATTTACTTGTCCTACTACTTGTAAATGACGTACGACTTAGTTACGAAATCAAATTTCGATAAAATTCATGAATTTATGTAAGACAAATAGTGATTAGATTGTAAAGAATAACCGGTTATTTATCATTTGTCCCATACTCCCCCTGTTAAAAAGAATTTCGTCCCGAAATTCACTTTGAGGCATCCTCTGAAGGAGTCTTCTTGAACAGGTGTGGGTACTTTGCCTTGATCTGATCTTCACGTTCCATGTGTACTTGGGACCGTGACGTGAGTTCCAGCGAACTTTTACTAGTTTGATTTGACTTCTTCTCATCTTTTGAACTTTCCAGTCCATGACTTCAACGGGTTCTTCGGTAATGCGAAGTTTGTCATCAACATGAATGTCATCTGCTGGAATGATAACTGTGTCATTAGTCGGGCTTTTTCTATAGATTAGACACATGAAATGTGTCATGTGCATTGTTGAGTTCTTCTGGCAGTTTCAACTTGTAAGCCACTATACCGACCTTTGCAAGAATTTCGAAAGGCCCGATGTATCTCGGGTTTAGTTTTCCGCGCTTCCCGAATCTAACTACGCCTTTCCGAGGTGAGACCTTTAGTAACACATTGTCTCCAACGTCGAAGGATAATGGTTTGTGTCTTCGATCTGCGTAGCTCCTTTGTTTATCTCGGGCCGCTTTGATACACTCACGGATCTTGAATATTTTTTCTATGGTCTCTTGGACTAGTTCGGGACTAATGAGTTGTCTGTCACCAACTTCCGCCCAACATAGTGGAGATCCGCACTTTCGTCCATATAGTGTTTCAACCGGCGTGACCTTGATACTGGTGTGATAACTGTTATTGGAGGAAAACTCTACCAATGGTAAATGAGTATCCCAGTTTCCGCCTTAATCCATCACACAGGCCCGAAGGATGTCTTCCAAGGTTTGGATGGTTTGCTCGCTTTGACCATTGGTCTGCGGGTGAAAAGTTGTGCTTAAATCTAAGCAAGAACTAAACTAAGTTTGAAATGATTGCCAGATCTGCGACACAAAACGACCATCTCTATCAGAGATTATCGAGATTGGCACCTCATGACGTGCCACGATTTCCTTAAGATACAGCTCAGCTAACTTCTCGGCACTGTCTTTCACACGGATGGGTATGAAGTGAGCTGATTTGGTTAATCGATCGATGATAACCTAGATCATTTCGTGACCTTGAGAGGTTCGTGGTAGTTTTGTAATAAAATCCATTGAGATTTGTTCCCACTTCCAAATAGGGATCTCAGGTTGTTGTAATAGACCAGATGGTTTTTGGTATTCGGCCTTAACCTTTGCATAAGTTAGGCTTTTCCCAACATAGGTCGCAATATCTCCCTTGAGATTAGGCCACCAGTAATACTCCTTCATATCCTGATACATTTTGTCAGATCCTGGGTGTATCGAGTATTTGGACTTGTGTGCTTCATCTAGCACCAAGTCTCACAGATCACAAAAATAGCGAATCCAGATCCTTCCCATGAAATATAAAGTTCCATCCTTGTTCGGTTCCATTTGTTTCTCCATTCCCCGTAATGATTCTGCTGGAAAGTTTTCCGGTTTTAAAGTTTCTTGTTGTGCATCGTGCACTCGAGCCTCAAAGTTTGTCTGGGTCGTCATTTCTAAAGCTCGTACCCGTAAAGTTTTGACTCGTTCTTTCCTACTCTAGGCATCTGCTACAACATTTGCCTTGCCTGGGTTATACTTGATCTCACAGTCATAATCATTCAACAGTTCCACCCAACGTCGTTGGCACATATTCAGTTCCTTTTGGTTGAATATATGTTGAAGACTTTTATGATTTGTGAATATGGTACACTTAGTGCCATATAAATAATGACGCCAGATTTTTAAAGCAAACACCACTGCGCCTGATTATAGGTCATGTGTGGTATAATTCCTTTCGTGAACTTTCAACTACCATGACTCGTACGCGATGAATTTTTCACGTTGCATTAACACACAACCCAAGCCTTGATGCGATGCATCACAGTACACCACAAAATCATCGGTACCGTTTAGGAGTTATAATATCGGTGCCTTACATAAATTTTCTTTTAATATTTCAAATGCCAATTCTTGTTTTTCTCTCCAATCAAACTTTTATCCTTTTGTGTCAGCAAGGTTAGCGGTTGAGCAACCTTCGAGAAGTTCTCAATAAACCTCCTGTAATATCCCGCTAAGCCTAGAAATTGTCGTATTTCCGTGGGGGTTCTTGGCGTGGTCCAATTCTTTATAGCCTCGATTTTCGTGGGGTCAACATGTATTTTGTTCTCGTTCACCACATGACCAAGAAATTGTACCTCGCGAATCCAAAATTCGAATTTCGAGAACTTGGCATATAATTGCTCCTTCTTTAGAAACTCTAGTATAGTCTCCAAGTGTTGCTCATGTTCTTCCTCGGTTCGCGAGTATATCAATATGTCATCTATAAAACGATCACGAACTTATCGAGGTATGGCTTACATATCCGGTTCATCAAATCCATAATACTGCAGGGGCGTTTGTTAGACCAAAAGGCAAAACAAGGAACTCATAATGACCGTAGTGAGTCCTAAACGCCGTCTTAGGAATACTTTCCTCTTGGATTCTCAACTGATGATATCAGGTTCTAAAATCAATCTTTGAGTAAAAACTCGACCCTTGAAATTGATGGAATAGATCATCGATCCGCGGTACTGGGTACCGGTTCTTAATGGTTAACTTGTTTAGTTCTAGATAATCGATGCACATTCGAAAGGTTCCGTCCTTCTTTTTCACAAACAGCACAGGTAATAGGGAACGTATCGGTAACCACATTCGGGTGCTGGCGAGCATCATTAGCTCCAATCACGAACGCTCTTCCCCGAGCTTGGTTTTCTTTAGGGCAATCTTTCTTGAAATTCCCTTTGTCTCCACATCCAAAACAACCTTGATCTTTGGCATTTGTCACCCGACACGTATCAGTGTGATGCCTAAACCTACCACATTTGCCACACTTGGGGTCTCGACATTCCTTATAGTGGTGGAAAGGGCATTTGGGGTATTTCGGTGCGCCCCCAGTATAAGATTTCCTAACAGCAGTGTTTGTAGAAGTGTAACATATGCCTTCATTTCTTTGACTTCTTTCATGGCTTGCTTCTTCTTACTATTATTATTACCTCGATAGCCTTTCTTTAAACGGGAGAATTTTCTTTTATTGGAGTCAGTAGTCTCCTCAGTAATTTCCTTTTTTACACCACTCTTAGGTAACTTCCCTTGACGTACAACCTCCTCAGTAAGACTGACAGCTAGATCAATTGCTTCTCCAATTTCAGTGGGTTTCGAAGAGGTAACTAGACTTAGAATTTCGGGGGCAAGTCCCAAGATGTACCTCTCGATCTTCTTAAATTCGGGTTCCACCAAGTATGGCACCACTCGAGACAAATCATGAAAGTGATGCGTGTATCAAGCAATATCTGAACCAGCCATCTTTAAATTCCAGAACTCCGTTTCCAACTTCTTAATTTTTGACCTCGAGCAATACTTCTTTCTCATCATTTCTTTAAGCTCCTCCCAGGGCAGGACGTATGCAGCATCGTCGCCCTTAGTTTGGACCTGGAGGTTCCACCAAGATAATTCTCCGTCTAGGAAGAGTCCAGTAACATAAGTGACTCTTTGTTCAGCAGGGCACTTGCTCATCCAAATGACCGAGTCGGTCTTCTCAGTCCAACATACGAAGGCTACAACACCTCCGATACCGTCATAATTCAGAGGTTTGTAGTCTAGAAACTGCTTGTAAATGCAACCTGAAATCATTGGATACACCGTTTAAGTATGAGTAACCAAAAGCATGAATAGAATAAATGAGAGTATCATGCGGTTTTATGAATAACCGTGTATTACCAATTGGAGGGCTGCCTTTGGTTGAACATCCGATGCCACTGCTATGTTCGGAGCGCGTTAGCTTCGTATTGTGCGATTGCCAGAGAAATGCGCTCGTCTAACTCCTCTTGTGTTGTCGGTAGTGCGTTATTGTTGGAACTCCTTCGGCGGGGCGGCATCATCTTCTAGTATAAAATGTCGCTCACAACTAGCATAATTATTTAATAATAAATACATATTTATTAATATTATTATAATATTATTTATTATTTATTTTGTTTTTTTAAACATATATGTATAAGCACATCGGGTACATAATAAGTAAGAAAAATATATGTATATGACATACGTACACCAATCATCACCATAAACACGTAACTCATCGCATAGATAGTCGCCACATCACAAGACGTCAATCACAGTATCACCACAACATAACACATCAACCGTAATACCACCACATCATGACACTAACAACCGTAACATGAAAGAGATACAATGTGATATAAAGAAAATACACTTTTATACAATGAAAACTTGTTACATTTTGTTCATGAGGATCAAAACGACTTAGGGGTACACAACCCTAGTCAGTACAAGTTTTACATTAAAAAAGTAAGATTTCCTTCTACATTTCTTCTTCATGTCTTCAAGTTGTCTTCCAAAAGTCGAGATCTTCAAAGCTGAGTCTTCATGAGCTAGATCATCAAAAGTAAGTCTGATCTCCAAAAGATAATCATGAACATATTACTGCAGTGGAGGGGGTGGTGGGGATGGTGATTGGTGGAGCAAACCGCGATAGTAAGCCACCTCCTACTCTAGGCCAAAAATGTGCCTAGTGGCATCAGTCTGAAAACTGCTCTAACTCATGCACTCGCACCTCAGATGGGCAGGACGAGTGGTGAAATGGACAGTAGAAGGGTGGGGTTGGTGGTGGTGATAGTGGTAGTGGTGGTGGTGGTGGGTATGATGGTAGGGGTGGTAGTGGTGATGGTAATTGGGGTGTAGAGCATATGCAATATGCTGGGTCTCTAGCTCCCAGATCCTTTGAAAGATCAAGGAGAACTGAAGGTCGTGCGACGCCATCCTTTCCTCCATAGGAGTCGGAGGAAAGTGTGAGGGATGGTAGGGGTCAGAAAGGCTCATGCCCGGTGGGGTATTGTGGTAGACATACCTGTTGTAGGTGGTATGGGGCATGTGGCATATATGGGAGGTGGTCCAGCTGGGAGTGAAGGTCCAGCCATGTGAGAGGGTCCGGCTGCAAATGGATCGTATATAGGATGTTAAGTGGACCTCCTAGAGAAAAATAGGGGTAGCTACTCAGGGGCACGTGGGTTACCGCTCAGTGAGTAGTGTCGTGCGGGTCCAGAATAAGGAGCGGGTCCAATATATGGAGAGGGTCCATGAGTAGGGGTACAAGCAGGAAAAGAGCTAACACGAACATGTGAGGCTGTAGGGGTGAGTGCATCGGTACAGGTGAATCTGGGGCGACGGAAGAGGCATCATCTGCCACATGCTCACTCTGGGTGGCGGCTGAGGATGACGAGATATCGACAACTGATATGACAGGGGATTGTATCTCAAGTATGGCTATGTCATCGAAAACCTCGCCGTCTCCAAGCTCATCCTCCATATGGTCGACGTGAAACACCGGGATTGTCACACCCCGACCATCAGCGGAAAAGGTGATCGGGGCATGATTGGGTTATCATCAAAGCTCATGACATTAATTAAGCGTTTCATATTCATTAATACAAATTAAATGGAAATCTGGGTCGGGGTGTGACAGGGATGTCATCATCATCTAGATCGATGGTTGGAGGAACCATGGCGAGAGGTATGGCCAAGTGTACTATCGCGTGCTTGCCCTCCGAATGACGATAAACAATAACGTCGTGTGGAGGCTTCGGAACGGGTAACACGTCATCTCCCTGTGGGGCATCATCCTCCATAGGGTCAAGAAGAGCAAATGGCTGAAAATCGGAAGGTCCTCGTGGTCGGCTCCATCCATATGGGGTATGGCCTCAGTGTCGGAACCGTATAGCTTGACGAAGAAGACATAGTCTTGGCAAATAATCCATACAATGCATATATATACACGTTAGTAATTTATTATTACTTATGATATATTTTCATATTAATCACCACTTCTCATGCAAAAAATGTTCTTTGCTTTCACGTGTAATCCTAATGTTTCGTGTCTATCCGTTATAGATGAATCATGTATTGATGCTTGCTTGTTACTTATAGTTGAGCTCGTGTGATAGATTCTCATGTTATCGCGACATAATGAAAACCTTTTATGTTTTTTGCCATAACTCCGAAAACAGTTATGTTATGTTTTAAACTTTGTTTTCATGTGTGAGCCCATAGTGATTGTAGACCAAACTTTAATAAAAGTTTTCCCCCAGTTCACTACAATCGGAGCTCTGATACCAACCTGTCACACCTTGGTCGCAGCGGAAGGGCAAGTGTGTGACTATTAGGTAATCATTGCATCCAATTAAGTAAACAAGTATAAATCAACAACGATGCCATGCCGAGATAAATTTGCATTCCAATATGTACAACCAAACATTCGTAGTTTTAACTGTTTTCAACTTGTCATCATAAACATAATTTAAAGTACACTACTTCAAAAAGAAAATTCATAGTTTTAACAATTTTGACCCCTATTACCCATACTAGGTTGGGATATAAGAAGCAAACCCTCCAAAAGATGGCACTCGTTGTCTTGACATTTTCCCATAACCCGAATTGTATCACCAGCTCAAGCCAACAAAAGTTGGCGAGTTCATGTAGTTAATGTTTTCGTATAAAATGCCATCCTTGTAATCCAGTAATGAAATCTGAGTATGTTATTAGCAATCATGGAGTTTTAAGGATCTATAAGTGTGTCGCGAGCACCCTGACATATGTGCCATAATTAAGTAATCAAACCGTGACAGCTTTGACATCATTGGGATCACAAAAGCACTCCTAAGGGTATACCAACCAGGAGTGGAGCATGCCTCAAACTCAATAGATATATATCTTTTGCACCTTGGTCACTACGTGATTAATGGTTACTATTGTCATCATCCTACTTATGCACATGTGATCGTGTTATCATCTAAACCCATAGCTACAATACTCTTTGTTATGACATGTATTTCCCCTCGATTGTTTTAAAAAAAAACTTTGAGATAATTGAAAGGAGGGACATGAACTCACAGCTTTATGTTCCGTACGTCGTACTTGTCAAAGTTCGATGTCCGTACACGTGTATAACCTACATGTGTATTAACTTCATTAGACACCTAGGTCTCGATGGACCTTGTACCAGTTGTTCATCTTGAATTCTTATTGTGTATTTATTTATCACCTTTTAATGTTATCATAGTGTTGAAATGGACGAGTGGTGAAATGGACAGTAGAAGGGTGGGGTTGGTGGTGGTGATAGTGGTAGTGGTGGTGGTGGGTATGAGGGTAGGGGTGGTAGTGGTGATGATGGTAATGGGGGTGTAGCTCTGGTAGTGGCATATGCAATACGCTGGGTCTCTAGCTCCCAGATCCTTTGAAAGATCAAGGAGAACTGAAGGTCATGCGACGTCATCCTTTCCTCCACAGGAGTCGGAGGAAAGTGTGAGGGATGGTAGGCGTCGGAAAGGCTCATGCCCGGTCGGGGTATTGTGGTACACATACCTGTAGTAGGTGGTATGGTGCGTGTGGCATACATGGGAGGTGGTCCAGCTAGGAGTGAAGGTCCAGCCATGTGAGAGGGTCCAGCTGCAAATGGATCGTATATAGGATGTTAAGTAGACCTCCTAGAGAAAAATGGGGGTAGCTACTCAGGGGCACGTGGGGTACCGCTCAGTGAGTAGTGTGGTGCGGGTCCAGAATAAGGAGCGGGTCCAGTATATGGAGCGGGTCCATAAGTAGGGGTACAAGCAGGAAAAGAGCCAACACGAACAGGTGAGGCTGTAGGGGGTGAGTGCATCGGTACAGGTGAATCTGGGGTGACGGAAGAGGCATGATCTGCCACATGCTCACTCTGGGTGGCGGCTGAAGATAACGAGATATCGACAACTGATATGACAGGGGATGGTATCTCAAGTATGGCTATGTCATCGAAAACCTCGCCGTCTCCAAGCTCATCCTCCATATGGTCGACGTGAAACACCGGATGTCATCATCATCTAGATCGATGATTGGAGGAACCATGGCGAGAGGTATGGCCAAGTGTACTATCGCATGCTTGCCCTCCGGATGACCATAAACAATAACGTCATGTGGAGGCTTCGGAACGGGTAACACGTCATCTCCCTGTGGGGCATCATCCTCCATAAGGTCAAGAAGAGCAAATGGCTGAAAATCGCAAGGTCCTCGTGGTCGGCTCCATCCTCATGGGGTATGGCCTCAGCGTCGGAACCGTATCCATTGTCGGACACGTACTCCATAGGATCCTTCTCGTAGCTTGACGAAGAAGACATAGTCTTGGCAAATAATCTGTACAATACATATATACATGTTAGTAATTTATTATTACTTATGATATATTTTCATATTAATCACCACTTCTCATGCAAAAATTGTTCTCTGCTTTCACTTGTAATCCCAATGTTTCGTGTCTATCCGTTATAGACTAATCATGTATTGATGCTTGCTTGTTACTTATACTTGAGCTCGTGTGATAGATTCTCATGTTATCGTGACACCATGAAAACCTTTTATGTTTTTTGTCATAATTCCGAAAACAGTTATGTTATGTTTTAAACTTTGTTTTCATGTGTGAGCCTTTAGTGATTTTAGACCAAACTTTAATAAAAGTTTTCCCCCGGTTCACTACAACCGTAGCTCTGATACCAACCTGTCACACCCTGGTCGTAGCGGAAGGGCAAGTGTGATTAGGTAATAATTGCATCTAATTAAGTAAACAAGTATAAATCAATAACGATGCCATGCCGATATAAATTTGCATTCCAATATGTACAACCAACCAAAAATTAAATTCATAAGTTTTAACTGTTTTCAACTTGTCATCATAAACATAATTTAAAGTACACTACTTCAAAAAGAAAATTCATAGTTTTAACTATTTTGATCCCTATTACCCATACTAGATTGGGATATAAGAAGCAAACCCTCCAAAAGATGGCACTCGTTGTCTTGACATTTTCCCATAACCCGAATTGTATCACCAGCTCAAGCCTTGCGACCTGAAATACATGTAATTTTAAAAATCAACAAAAGTTGGCGAGTTCATGTAGTTAACGTTTTCATATAAAATGCCATCCTTGTAATCCAGTAATGAAATCTGAGTATGTTATTAGCAATCATCGAGTTTTAAGGATCTATCAGTGTGTCGCGAGCACCCTGACATATGTGCCATAAGTAAGTAACCAAACCGTGACAGCTTTGACATCATTGGGGTCACAAAAGCACTCCTAAGGGTATACCAACCAGGAGTGGAGCATGCCTCAAACTCAATAGATATATATCTTTTGCACCTTGGTCACTACGTGATTAATGGTTACTATTGTCATCATCCTACTTATGCACATGTGATCGTGTTATCATCTAAACCCATAGCTACAATACTCTTTGTTATGACATGTATTTCCCCTCGATAGTTTAAAAAAAACTTTGAAATAATTGAAAGGAGGGACATGAACTCACAGCTTTACGTTCCGTACGTCGTACTCTTCAAAGTTCGGTGTCCGTACACGTGTATATAACTACATGTGTATTAACTTCATTAGACACCTAGGTCTCGTTGGACCTTGTACCAGTTGTTTATCTTGAATTCTTATTGTGTATTTATTTATCACCTTTTAATGTTATAGTGTTGGTAGTTCGTTTGTTCGATTGATATTTTTATACATATATTTCTCAAATATATATATATATACATATATATATATATATTGCTATTCTTAGATCTTGTGTGAACGGGCCTCGCCCTTCACATGTCCTCATGCCTTGCACGCGTGTCATTGGGCCTAGTCCATGTCATGTATGTCATTGGGCCTAGCCCATGTCTTTATGTCATTGGGCCTAGCCCATGTTTTTATGCGATTGGGCCTAGCACATGTCTTTATGTGATTGGGCCTATCTCATGTAATTTATTTTCAAGAGTCTATAAATATATATATATATATATATATATATAATATTTATATATATAATTCTTCAAAAATATTTTAAGTATAGTGAACCTGTGACAACCGGCAGTTTCCGGTCGTAATTAGGCCCGAAACAAACAATAATACCATCATAACAACGTAATTAGAAGTAAATTAACTCGATCAGGCCTTTGAAAAGCCTAGGAATGTCTACTTGATTCACGTTACGCGATTTGGCGACAATCGAGAACTTTAGCGCGAATTCGAACGATAAGCGAACTGATGCCGAACAAATACTGACAACATCTAAAAATACGAATTTTGTACTTGTATTTGTCATACGGTTATGATTATGCGATAAATTTGGATTGTTGAATGTCGCACAACGCGGAAATTACGTCAAGATCGAGACGCACCGACAACGAAATGGAAGCCACGAACTCGAGGTACGCCTCGATATTAATATATTACAATATATTTAGCTTCATAACTGAATTTTATTATTAGTGGTCAAAAACGGATCGAAAAACGGACAAGAAACGACCACCGAATCATTTACGTGATTTTTACGAAAAACAAACGAATTTACGTGTCGTAATCGACTTCCGGTATAATTTTAAGCACTTTCAAGTTTGAATAAATAAAGTTCGATAGATGACGAAGTTCGGGTTATAAACGGGCTTTGGGTATACGTATTGGGCTTGAAACGTGTTAACGGGCCTCAGGCCCAACCCACTAAAGAAAACCCTAGTATATATATGTGCTTAACCCTACCCTCAAAATTGAAACCCTAGCACACCATGGAACCTGTCTCTCTTCTCCCTCCTCACTTCCGATTGCCGGAAGCCGGCGGCATCTCCGGGCAGTTCTCCAGCCAATACACCCCACACCCCATGAAAAACTATATATATATTGTGTGTTTGCGAGATTGCAGGTTGTGTTTTGATAAATAAATCGACAAATAATATTGTCGGGATCATCCAAAAACAGAGGAAACTCTACCCAATTTTCGTAAAATACGTAAAATGAAAACGCGACATATTTCAAAGGTTTAACGTCCGATTTCAAACGATTGTTATAAAATAAATATTAACATATATATCTATTTTAACGACGCCTACAAATCGATCCGATAACTTTTCAACACGCGCAACTACAAGGCAACAAGGTTCGGCGATCCCTTATAATCAAAAATAATTATTTATGCTTAATTCAAACGCCGAATTCGGAAACTATATTTCAAATGTCGATAAATTATTCGAACGATGTATAAATATAAGTATATTGATTATATTTATTTCGAAACACCACTATTTCCCAAATGCTTATACAAGGCGCGTATTATTTCAAATGACAGAATTCGGAAATCGTGTTACAAGAATACTATATATATTCAAATGTCATGGCGTTGAATACTTTTATAAAATAAATATAGTTATATTTATTTCTAACGTCGACAACGCGAACACGTACGAATACTTTCGAATGATATTATAACAATAGTATATTGTTTATATTCGATTCAAACGTCTAACGAGGTGCGACACGATACGCCAGACTCTTGCGCGAATACAAAATGTATTATTTATATGGATATATAGACAAGTATATATACAACATGTCTTACGAAAACTACGAAGTAGTTATGATTTCATGAAATATAGTTATGTTTAGATGTAAACATATATTTCAAGTTGCTCGAAAACAGAATCAATTCTAAGAAAACCATAGATTGGTTAACCGAGTAAAGACAATGACACATTCATAGAATAATATGAGTAACGATTCGTTAGAGCTCGGTATCACGTAGTATAGCTACGTCCTTCTTAGAAACTTACAAGTTATTCCATTTTAGGAATACCTTAGATTGCATGCTAGCGAGTCAAGTTGTGGAGACAACACTACGGAAATCACATTAAGCTAGCTTTGCACAAGGACAACAGGTGAGTTCATAACCCCCACTTTTTACCGTTTTACATTTTTATAAATGTTTTCGGGGGTGGAAAGACGTGCAAGTTTTGCAAAAGAACACAACGTTTCGATAAACGAAAATCATACATTTCTAAACCATGTTACAAACAGATTTCATTGATCACAAATGGTTTAAGAATGGTTTATACTAAACTTACCGATTTTCCCAGCTATACAAAGCTTTTCGAAACATGCATGAGTTTTATGACTAGTGATAGGATTGTCAGAGTCACAACTAGGGGCGAGGCCCCAAAACTTTAATGAAAACATGGGCTAGGCCCAAAGACAAAATAACATAGGCTAGGCCCAAGGAAAAAATAACATGGGCTAGGCCCAAGGACAAAATAACATGGGCTAGGCCTAATGACAAGAAAACATGGGCTAGGCCCAATAACACAGATTTATAACCATTGGTATGTAGCTATGGGATTAGGTTATAACAGATCAATATGCGTAAGTAGGATGATAACAAAAGTAACCATTAATCACGTAGTGACCAAGGTGCAAAAGGTATAGATCTATCGAGTTTGAGACACGCTCCACTCCTAGTAAGTTAACCGATTAGGAGTGCTTTTGCGATCCCAATGATGTCAAAGAAGTCTCCGTTTGGTTACTTACTTATGGCACATAGGCCAGTGTATTAGCTATGACAACCGGCAAAATAATGGTAAATTCCGTACAACTTAACGACTTGATTATATAATTTATTGTGTTCGTTACGATTTAATTAATGCATGATTAGGTCGCGTACAGTCTAGCAATCATAGGACAAGATTAATTGTGCCAAACAATGTGGTTACATTCTTCACGTCACAAGAAAACACCAAACTATGTCCAAATATGTTGGCAAAATGCTGAAATCACTATTCACCAGAACACACTATTCATGCCAGCAAGTTTCCGAAAACTGTTGGAACGAGCAACGAATGGCACGCAAGCATTTTATGGTTGAAATACAAATAAAAACCCCTAATTAGGGACACTAAATGCAAAGACACATTAACTTTCCGGAAAATACATATCGATAGAATTCGTCCGAATCGCACTAAAATATAACCAAGTAAATTGTCCGAAATGCTAAAGTGCAACATTTTAAATTTTAGTATGACTCTTAAATAATGTTATGCATCCTAAATAAACTTGGGAATATCAACGGAATATCCTAAACATAAACTCCCAGTGTTACACAGCAACTTGTACACATTACTCAAATTCAAGCCGATAGGCGTACAAATTACATTACTACCATCTAATTGCCGAACTAAAAAGCTAGCGAACTAGTTAGTCATATTTTGAAGTCGTAAACACCTTAAATAAACTTCACGACAGTGATGGTAAAATAAAACCATAGCTCCCGGTATTATATTACAACTTTTATATAACATCCGATATCGAACCGACGAGCGAACTAGTGGCGTTTTTACCATCCAAAAACAACACCTATTAAACTTGTGACTAGTTAAACTTTATTTAAAACCCTAACTATAAGATTAACATAATTTGCACATGATCTTTATGTTAAAAAATACACTTAGCCTCCCCCCATTACAAGAAAACGGTCAACAAGTGGGTCCTACCCACTTGTTTCCTTGTTGAAATAATGAAGATTGAAGGGCATGGTAGAAGATTTGGCATGATATATGAACTTGACAATATTTAACCTAACATCATCTTCAATATCCATCACTTTACAACTTCAAAAAAATCAAAAACTACTCTCTCTTTCTCCTTCCATTTTCGGCAGCCAAGACCCCCACAAACGCTTCCATTTTCATCTAATAAATCTACCTTTTTAACCTCTAAAATCTCCTTTCAAGACCACCTAAGAAAGGAGCAAGCATGGAGGGCTTTTAGAGCTTCATTTCGAGCTTAATCACTTCTTAATCTTCATCATAATCTTGCAAAATTGTAAGACTTTATTTCACTAATTTTTAAGCTTGTTATAATATGTATATTAGCAAAGTACATGTTAATCATCTTGAATCGTAAAGAAAATAAAAGCTTAAACCCTAATCATAACATAAAAAGTCCACTAATGTGATATATTTTGTGTTGATCATGTTGCTTAGTGCTAGTTAGTTTATATATTCATGGTGATTATGTTAAAGTAGGTTGTTTAAGTATGTGATCTTGTATGATTAAGAACAAAAATGATGGCTCAACCATATTAATGTTTGAATCAAGACAAGATCATCCATCCCATGATCCATGAACTTTACTACAAAAATAAAAGTAATTTCTAACATTTTATAACTTTCATACAAATTAAAAATCATGAGTCACACTAAGATAGTTTTAAAAGTGTGTTATTCAAAGTTGTTTAAATATAAAACAGGATTAATGTGCTAAACATGATGGTTTAAATGATTTTACTAAAGGTTAATAAAAAGTGTCATCATATATATCTGAAAAGTGTGACTAGAAAAATATATAAAGTTCATGGAGCATGAGCATATTCATATACAAATTATACATGCAAAGTTGATAATTAGAAACTTGATTGGAAGTTGATTGAGTTTAAGGAAGTTAAACATGCTTAAAATACGTTTTAAAAACGTGGAAAACGCCATAGTTTACGGGAAACTATGGCAAAATTTTCTAAAATCTAATCGCGATTAAAGTAAGATTAACGGGGCGATTAATGGAACTAAATGCGATTAGTGATCTTAATCAGTAATTAAGAAGGTTTAATAAAAAGGGTTAAGCCCTAATCTTCCAAGAATATTTATAAACACTTATATATATTTATAAGTTAAAAAGAGTTGTAAAAAAAAAGAGAAATGGATATTTTATAAAAATATTCTTAAATAAAAATATATATGTTTAAAATACACCAACCTATGTGTATAAATACTTGTGTACAATTATGTGTATGTATTAGAAGTTAGGGAGAATACTAACTAAAATACAAGTACACTACACAAACAATCTCCAAATATGCGTCGACGAACGAGTATAAAAACACTTAAGGAATTAAATACTTGAACAAAATTATATTACCCTTGGGCACGAGATGCGGACGACGAACGACCGGACATCGGGCAAATCGTTACATAACCTCATATTAAGGATAAAATATATATGTATACCTGAAACCAAAAGCTGACGTGAATTATTAAATAAAAGACCCAACAAAGTAAATGCGTAGCTAACCACAACGGTCGCCACATAAAATGCATGAACTCGCCAACTTTTGTTCCACGTCAAACTCTAAAAATAATATACTTTTGGTTCAAACTCTACATATATCCTAACACTTCAAATTTCGGGAAGTATAAAATGGAGACTCGCAAATTATACCATATAAAGGTATATACGGATAAAATACGCTCGAAATATGTATATGATAAATACAAATATACTTGGATTATGTAATGGGCTAGTAAAGCCCACTAATATATATATAAGTTGGGCTAGGCCAACTAATATATAAATGGGCTAAGGACCATTTTTAAAATATAACATTTGGGCTAGGCCCATTAACATGTCACATACTACATTGGGCTAGGCCCACTTACATAACTTAATTGGGCTAGGCCCATTTATATAAACTCATTTGGGCTAGGCCCATATACGTATAAATACAGTATAAATACCAAATAATACAGTATATTAATACGTAGAAATACAGTATAAAATACATATAAATACAATATAAATACCAAATAATACGTATAAATACAGTATAAAATACGTATAAATACGGTATAAAAATACGTAAGTACATAGCGATGTACTCACATACACTTGTTAAAGTATATTCACGCAAAGAATAGCGTACAAATACATCCACGTAATTACGATGTTAAAAATAAATATTGTTAACACTTATATTTATAAAAGGCTCACAACATGAAGCACATATGCTCATACTTAAGCCGAACATGTGATTACGAATGAACGAGGTTCATTAAACTCAAACTGTATATGTATACATATATTCAAAAAACATATATATAACACACATAACGAACGTAAGCCGTACGGGGCACAGAGACTCTCAAGGGCTAGGCCCACTTATACCGTGTGGATCACGGAGACTCAAATGGGTTAGGCCGATTCTCACTTGTGCTAGGTACAAAGACTCACGAAGGGCAAGGCCCGTTCGTACACTTGATGGATACGAAATATATACCTAAAAGAAGTGTATATATATTAAAACACCAATGCCAACATATTTAAAATACGTAAGGGACCCAAATACTTAACTTGTACAATAACGTTCAAGATGAACAACGTGTACGTATTAACAATAACGCAAGTGTCTAATGAGTTAGAGCACTTGTAGGTTGATACGCTCTTTGGGATACCCGAATTGCTAGCATACATATTCACGGACGCAAATCAGTGAGTTCATGTCCCCCTTGTCTCTTAAATGTTTTTGGTTTATAAATCTCGGGGGAAATCTATGTTTTCGATGGTATGGTTTAGCTATGGAATGGAATATTAGATCATGTGCAAAAAGGTCCTCTCTTAAGTGCCATTAATCTTTTATAAGACCTAGGAACAAGAGTGGTAGATCTATCGGGTGTAGCGAGCCCCACTCATGGGTCCTTGTGTGGCCGCATGTAGTGCTTTTGTTGTCCCAGCCGGGTGGACCAGAAGAAATCGTCTAGGGTTGAGTACTTCCTATGTCAGCACACATATTAATGTCCTTGCAAAACATTAATGATCATCAAGTTCATTGACGCTTTACATGCCACATATTTTTATATATGAACTCTAAAATGTTTTTAAGATTCAATTGGCGCGCACATAAAACGCATGAACTCACCAACTTTTGTTGATGTTTTCAAACTTACATACATTTCCGGAAATTGAAGTGGATCTTGGTGCAGTCGTTGTGAAACGTTCAAGGGTAACAAGTAGTCGATGTCATCCGTATTTTGAAGGGTTTGGTCTATATATTTCATCTTCGAATGGAATATAGGATGCAAAGCCTTAATGTTTAAAAGTTATTTTGAACAAGTCTTCTGTAAACTTTAAATTACTTATGAAGTCTTTTATTTCCAAACAGCTTGTGACTTGTAATGTTTATATACGATGAATGGGTGAACATCGTGTATGCTTTTAAATTCATATAGTTGTTTACTTATGTCGTATGCGACGAAAACTAATGAAGTTCACACCGCGCGCTTCTGCCTCTGAACGGGTGTGATAGATTGGTATCAGAGGTTCAATTGTAGTGAACCAGGATTCCTTCTCGAGCCTAGTCTACAATCACTAGGATCCTCTCATGAAAACCATTGACAAAAAAAATGTTTTCATTGCATATATAAAAACGCAAGATCCACTAATAAAACTCTTTTCAAACAAATAATGCAAGGATTTTATTTGGGGCATAGTCTATATGGGATAGACTTACAAAACTAGATTGACTCACACAAACCATTGTGATTTCACTTTATATGATTGCATGCTTAAATACTTAATATGTGATAATATTATTTATTGATATATATACACATGTTGTATGGAATATTTTGCCAGGTACGATGGCATCTTCGGCCAGTAGCGGCATCTATGATGATGCATCAGATGACGATTACCCACCTGTTATTGAGATTATATCTTCTTCAGATGAGTCGGACCCCGAGGAGGACACCGACTATGCCTCCGACGATGCTATGATGGAGGACGCTCCGGTAGTGAACGACGTGTTAGCTGTGGGGCCATAGCTAAATGACTTTGTGATTGTGGGACATCCCGACGGTGCACATATCATCGACTACATTCCGCTAGATGTCATACGTATTGATGTCGTTCCACCTCTCTTTGTTTTGTCCGACGACGAGGACGAGATCGCCGTCTTTCATGTAGACCACGTCGATGATGATATCGGCGATGAAGAGGTCATTGACATTGCTATTTTGGAGGTTTCTTCACCCATTGTATCCATTGTAGCCATCTCTTCATCAGACGCGCACTACAACGTGTCCTCCTCTGCTATATGTCGCACAGGACTGTGGGCGTATGCGACAGATAGCAGCTTTGATACTATTCCCATTGCCACCCCTGCTCCTACACTGATCCCTACTTCCAGTACTACCCCACCAGCTACTCCTACGATACTACCCCACTCGAGATATCCCTGCCCCTCCTCATGCCACGGACATACCTACTCCTCTGGTCGACACCCTATTACCCAACAACCTTTATTCATTGAGACCCCTCCTCATACCGGTGCATCTGTCGTTTTCACTCATTAGATACCAGCACCACGTCCTAGAGAAGGACCCTCACACCAGCCTTTTCAGTCACCTACTCGTATGTCCCCGTCAAATCCTTACCACCCCAGTCGCCAACCTACTTACACTAGGGATGATCTCGTTGAGTCCCTACAGCTGCAGATTCAACTCCTGTCTCGTAAGGTCTGGGAGTTGGAGCATTTCCGTGATACTTTGCCACCACCACCACCTGCTTACCCACCACCATCTATTCCACCACCACCGTCATCACAACCACCCCCGTCTCCACCACACTCACATCCACATTTTGGCCTTGAGGCTCGTGTGCTGACCTTGCAGCAGCGAGCCAACCTCTGTGACACCCATATTAGCCACGTGGAGGATGAGATTGACCACATCCATAGTTTGGTTGTTCCTACCCCACCCCCTTCGCCTCCTGCACCGTAGTTTTATTTTATTGCAGGTACTAATTACGGGATTAGAATACCCGCTTTTGATGCATATATGAAGACTAGATGCAAGCTATCGACACTTGAAGACTTTTGAAGACCGATGGGGAAGAAAAGATTTTACCACTTTTATGTATTAAAAACTTGTATGACCGGGATTATATATTCATGTGTCCTTTTGTTTCTCTTTCCCGAAAACAATGTAACAAGTTGTCGAATATATATATAAAAGCTTGGCATTATGCTTTTCTTTATTGCATATTGTGATTTATCTTATGCATGTCTTCTTATTGTGGATGATGTTTGATTGACGTGATGATTATTTATATATCATATGTATTTTTTTATCCGACAATATTTATTATTAAATATTGTCTAACGCCCTTCGATTCCCATTACCAGAAGACGATGCCACCAAGACGTAGGACTAATGCGAACGCACTACCAACAACTGAGGCTGAGATGAACGAGTGCATCTCCCAGGCGAAAGCAAAGTATGAGGCTAACCGCTCTGAGCACAGCGGTGGAACTAGAGGTTCATCTGGGGATAACCCCAATACTGGTAATAATTGGTTTTCTTTGACACCATACAATACTCTTGTTTATTCCATTCGTGCCTTGACAATGCTCATTCGTAATCTGCTCGTACAATGTTTCAGGTTGCTCATACAAGCAGTTTCTGGGCTGCAAGCCCCTAAACTTTGATGGCACTGGAGGTGCCGTAGCATTTGTGCGTTGGACCGAAAAGACTGATTCGGTCATAAGAATGAGCAAGTGCCCCCCTGACCTAAGGGTTACATATGTTTCCGGGTTATTTGTAGACGGAGCACTATCATGGTGGAATCTTCAAGTCCAAACAAAAGGGGAAGAAGCTGTGTATGCTATGACGTGGGAAGAACTCAAGGAGTTGATGAGAAAGAAATATTGTTCAAAGGCTGAAATTCAAAAACTTGAGACAGAGTTCTAGAATTTGAAGATGATCGAAGCTGACATTGCTGGGTATACACAACGTTTTCATGACTTGTAAGAGTTGTTCCATACTTGGTGGAACTAGAGTTGGGGACTTACTCCTGAAATCTTGAGTATGACTACTTCTTCTAAGCCTACTGATATCAGTGAGGCGATCGAACTAGCTGTTAGTCTCACTGAAGAGGCTGTTCATTTAGGAAAGTTGGCAAGGACTGGGGCCAACAAAAAGGAAACTCATGTAGAGTCCACGAATAAAGGAAAACGAAAGTTCACCAACTTTAAGAAAGGCACCCAACCAAACAACTACAACCAACCCAACAAGCGAAGGGAAATGAACACACCTAGAGAAGCTAAGTCCTTTGCAGCAACTAATGCAAGCGGTGGTTGAGGATACACAGGTTTCTTACCAAAATGTGATGAGTATAGGTATCATCACTTGGGCCCTTGCAGAACTACAAGTGCGACAAATGTGGTAAGATCGGGCACAACAAAGAGACTTGTTGGGTAGGTGCTGGATGTGGAAACAGAAACCAAGGTGGTAACAGAAATAACAATCAGGGTGGAAACAGGAATGGCAAAGGTCAAGCATGCTATGGGTGTGGAGAAAAAGGGCATTATCGGAAGGATTGCCCGAAGGAAAACCAGGCTCGAGGAAAAGCTTTTGTGATAGGAGCTAAGGCTGCACGCCAAGACCCGAATGTGGTTACGGGTACGTTTCCTATAAACCAACACTTTGCATCCGTTCTATTTGACACAGGCGCCGACTGTAGTTTTATATCTATGGAATTTAAAAATACACTTTGCCTAGAGTCGAGTAAACTAGACGTCCTATATTCTATACAATTAGCGAACGGATAGTCGAAACGGGAGAAATTATTAGAGGTTGCACACTTGAACTTGGAGCGCAAAAATTCTCTATCGATCTTTTACCGTCGACTTGGGTAGTTTTGACGTAGTTGTCGGAATGGATTGGTTGTCTGACAACCGAGCGGAAGTGGTATGCCATGAGAAAAACATTCGCATTCCCTTACCAGATGAAAAACACTCGTTGTACATGGAGAAAAACGTGAGACATCCTTACGGATTATCAATTGTATGAAGGCGCAAAAGTGTCTACGAAAAGGTTGTATAGCCTTCCTCGCTCATGTAGTAGACAAAGAAACTAAGGAGCCGAAATTAGAAGACATTCCGGTTGTGAAGGAGTTTCCAGAAGTCTTTCCAGAAGACTTGTCGGGACTGCCTCCACAACGCCAAGTGGAATTTCGCATCGATTTGGTGCCAGGAGCGGCACCAGTGGCGAAGCCTCCTTACCGATTAGCTTCGTCCAAGATGCAGGAGCTATCCACTCAACTTCAGGAACTGTTGGATAAAGGATTTATTAGACTGAGTTTCTCACCTTGGGGAGCTCCAGTATTATTTGTTAAAAAGAAGGACGAGAGCTTACGTATGTGCATAGACTATCGGGAGTTGAACAAACTCACCATCAAGTCCGATACCCCTTACCGAGAATTGATGACTTGTTCGATCAGCTACAAGGCTCAAGCTTCTATTCAAAGATCGACTTGCGATCGGGCTACCATCAGTTGAGGATTCAAGAAGAAAGCATTCCCAAAACGGCTTTCCGAACTCGTTACGGTCACTACGAGTTCCTTGTGATGCCGTTCGGCTTAACAAATGCACCGGCGGTGTTCATGGATCTCATGAACCGCGTGTGCAAGCCGTATCTGGATAAGTTCGTGAGTGTATTTATTGATGACATATTAATATATTCGCGATCGAAGGACGAACATGAGCGACATTTACGAACTATTTTGGAACTTTTGAAGAATGAGCAACTTTATGCAAAGTTTTCTAAATGCGAATTTTGGATTCGCGAGGTACAGTTTCTCAGACATGTGGTGAACGAGAAAGGAATTGATGTCGATCCTTCCAAGATTGAGGCAATAAAGAATTGCGAAGCACCTAAGACGCCACGGAAGTGCGACAATTTTTGGGATTAGCGGTTATTACAGATGATTTATAGAAAAATTTTCAAAGATTACCCAACGCTAACATCCCTAACTCAAAAGGATAAAAAGTTTGATTGGGGCGACAAACAAGAAGCTGCATTCCAACTGTTAAAGGACAAACTCTGTGATGCGCCAATCTTATCTCTACCAGACGGTACTGACGACTTTGTTGTATATTGTGATGCATCACATCAAGGTCTCGGTTGCGTGTTAATGCAACGAGACAAAGTCATTGCGTATGCATCTCGACAACTTAAGGTGCATGAGAAAAAATATTACCACACACGACCTTGAACTACGTGCTGTGGTATTCGCGTTAAAAATCTGGCATCATTACTTATATGGTACTCGTTGTACAATCTTTACCGATCACAAGAGTCTACAACACATATTTGATCAAAAGGAATTAAATAGTGGCAAAGACGATGGGTTGAGTTATTGAACGATTACGACTGTGAAATTAAATATCACCCGGGCAAGGGGAACATAGTGGCGGACAACTTGAGTCGCAAGGAACAGTGAAACCTTTAAGGGTTCGAGCCTTAGAGATGACCATACAAAATGACTTTACCTCTCAAATTCGTGATGCGCAGCAAGAAGCACTCAAACCTGAGAACATACCAGCCGAAACATTGCATGGAATGGAAAAGCAATTGGTGCCAAAGGAGGATGGAACGTTATACTTTATGGGAAGAATTTGGGTTCCCTATTTTTGCGATCTGCGATAATTATTTTAGATGAAGCACACAAGTCGAAATACTGTCCTAGATTAGATAAGATGTATCAGGATTTAAAGGAATTCTATTGGTGGCCTAACCTTAAGGGCGACATTGCTAACTATGTCGGAATGCCTTACTTGCGCCAAGGTTAAGGCGGAAATCAAAAGCCTTCATGACTACTGCAACAACCTGAAATTCCTGTATGGACTTGGGAACAGATTTCGATGGACTTTATTACTAAGTTACCCAGGACCTCGAGAGGTCATGACATGATCTGGGTTATCGTTGATCGACTTACGAAGTCTTTACACTTCTTACCTATCCGCGAGAAGGATAGCACGGAGAAATTGGCGGAAATATACATCAAAGAAATCATAGCATGACATGGAGTTCCTATTTCTTTCATATCGGATCGTGACGGTCGATTCAGTGTCAAGGATTTGGCAATCATTCCAAAAGGCCTTTGGATCGCGACTAGATCTTAGTACGACCTTTCACCCTCAAACGGACGGCCAAAGTGGCGATACAAACTTTGGAGGATATATTACGTGCATGTGTGATGGATTTGGGTGGAAACTGGGATACTCACTTACCTTTAGTGGAGTTCTCATATAATAACAGCTATCACACTAATATACAGGCCGCCCCGTTTGAAGCTCTATATGGACGAAAATATCGGTCACCGCTATGTTCGGCGGAGACCGGAGACAAACAGCTCATTGGTCCGGAATTAGTTCAAGAGACTACAGACAAAATTTTCAAATACGAGACCGTATCAAGGCGGCTCGTGACCGACAAAAGAGCTATGCTGACAAACGACGAAAACCCTATCCTTTGAAGTCGGAGACAAAGTATTATTGAAAGTCTCGCCATGGAAAGGCGTGGCAAGATTTGGTAAACGTGGAAAGTTGAACCCACGTACATTGGATCCTTCGAAATCTTGGAAAACATTGGAACCGTAGCTTATAAGTTGAAGTTACCGGACGAGCTCAGTAGCGTACACGACATATTCCATGTGTCGAATTTAAAGAAAAGTCCTACTCAAGAAACTATTATCATTCCAAGGATGAGATTCACCTTGACGACAAACTCCATTTTACTGAAGAACCCATTGAGGATACGAATTCGAAGGTCCACAAGACACGGAGAAGTCATATTAAAATGATTAAAGTTTGTTGGAACTCATGTCATGGCCCTGAGTATACGTGGGAACGTGAGGACCAAATCAGATCCAAGTACCCGCATTTGTTCCAAGGCTCCCCTACATATAATAACATGGCTTGAATTTCGGGACGAAATTCTTTTAACGGGGGGAGAATGTGACAACCGGAAAAATAATGGTAAATCCCGTACAACTTAACGACTTGATTATATAATTTATTGCGTTCGTTATGATTTAATTAATGCATGATTAGGTCGCGTAAAGTCTAGCAATCATAGGACATGATTAATTATGCCAAACAACGTGGTTACATTCTTCACGTCGCAAGAAAACAACAAACTATGTCCAAATTTGTTGGCAAAATGCTGAAATCACTATTCACCGGAACACACTATTCATGCCAGCAAGTTTCCGAAAACTGTTGGAACGAGCAACAAATGGCACGAAAGCATTTTATGGTTGAAATACAAATAAAAACCCCTAATTAGGGACACTAAATGCAAAGACACATTAACTTTCCGGAAAATACATATCGATAGAATTCGTCCGAATCGCACTAAAATATAACCAAGTAAATTGTCCGAAATGCTAAAGTGCAACATTTTAAGTTTTAGTAGGACTCGTAAATAATGTTATGCATCCTAAATAAACTTGGGAATATCAACGGAATATCCTAAACATAAACTCCCGGTGTTACACCGCAACTTGTACACATTACTCAAATTCAAGCCGATAGGCGTACAAATTACATTCCTACCATCTAATTGCCGAACTAAAAAGCTAGCGAAATAGTTAGTCATATTTTGGAGTCGTAAACACCTTAAATAAACTTCACGACAGTGATGGTAAAATAAAACCATAGCTCCCGGTATTATATTACAACTTTTATATAACACCCGATATCGAACCGATGAGCGAACTAGTGGCATTTTTACCATCCAAAAACAACACCTATTAAACTTGTGACTAGTTAAACTTTATTTAAACCCTAACTACCATTGATACCCTAGTTAACCCCTAATTAACCTAATGGCTAAAATATCTATAAGATTAACATAATGTGCACATGATCTTTATGTTAAAAAAAACACTTAGCCTCCCACCATTACAAGAAAACGGTCAACAAGTGCGTCCCACCCACTTGTTTCCTTGTTGAAATATGAAGATTGAAGGGCATGGTAGAAAATTTGGCATGATATATGAACTTGACAATATTTGACCTAACATCATCTTCAGTATCCATCACTTTACAACTTCAAAAAAATCAAAAACTACCCTCTCTTTCTCCTTCCATTTTCGGCAGCCAAGACCCCCACAAACCCTTCCATTTTCATCTAATAATCTACCTTTTTAACCTCTAAAATCTCATTTTAAGACACCTAAGAATGGAGCAAGCATGGAGGGCTTTTAGAGCTTCATTTGGAGCTTAATCTCTTCTTAATCTTCATCATAATCATGCAAAATTGTAAGACTTTATTTCACTAATTTTTAAGATTGTTATAATATGTAGATTAGCAAAGTACATGTTGATCATCTTGAATCTTAAAGAAAATAAAAGCTTAAACCCTAATCATAACATAAAAAGTCCACTAATGTGATATATTTTGTGTTAATCATGTTGCTTAGTGCTAGTTAGTTTATATATTCATGGTGATTATGTTAAAGTAGGTTGTTTAAGTATGTGATCTTGTGTGATTAAGAACAAAAATGATGGCTCAAACATATTAATGTTTGAATCACGACAAGATCATCCATCCCATGATCCATGAACTTTACTACAAAAATAAAAGTAATTTCTAACATTTTATAACTTTCATACAAATTAAAAATCATGAGTCACACTAAGATAGTTTTAAAAGTGTGTTATTCAAAGTTGTTTAAATATAAAACAGGATTAATGTGCTAAACATGATGGTTTAAATGATTTTACTAAAGGATAATAAAAAGTGTCATCTTATATATCTTAAAAGTGTGACTAGAAAAATATATAAAGTTCATGGAGCATGAGCATATTCATGTACAACGTATACATGCAAAGTATTTAATTAGAAACTTGATTGGAAGTTGATTGAGTTTAAGGAAGTTAAACATGCTTAAAATACGTTTTAAAAACGTGGAAAACGCCATAGTTTAGGGGAAACTATGGCAAAATTTTTCTAAAATCTAATCGCGATTAAAGTAAGATTAACGGGGCGATTAATGGAACTAAATGCGATTAGTGATCTTAATCAGTAATTAAGAAGGTTTAATAAAAAGGGTTAAGCCCTAATCTTCCAAGAACATTTATAAACACTTATATATATATTTATAAGTTAAAATGAGTTGTAAAAAAAGAGAAATGGATATTTTATAAAAATATTCTTAAATAAAAATATATATGTTTAAAATACACCAACTTATGTGTATAAATACTTGTGTACAATTATGTGTTTGTATTAGAAGTTAGGGAGAATACTAACTAAAATAAAAATACACTACACAAACATTCTCCAAATATGCATCGACGAACAAGTATAAAAACACTTAAGGAAGCAAATACTTGAACAAAATTATATTACCCTTAGGCACGAGATGCGGACGACGAACGACCGGACATCAGGCAAATCGTTACATAACCTCATATTAAGGATAAAATATATATATATACATGAAACCAAAAGCCGACGTGAATTATTAGATAAAAGACCCAACAAAGTAAATGCGTAGCTAACCACAACGGTCGCCACATCATTACAACACGAAAAGGATACCTCTCAAAGGCGATGAGTGGGCATTTCGACAAGACAATATACAAAAATAAGTTCCACGTCAAACCCTAAAAAAATATACTTTTGGTTCAAACTCTACATATATCCTAACACTTCAAATTTTGGGAAGTATAAAATGGAGACTCGCAAATTATACCATATAAAGGTATATACGGTTAAAATACACTCGAAATACAAATATACTTGGATTATGTAATGGGCTAGTAAAGCCCACTAATATATATTATAAGTTGGGCTAGGCCTACTAATATATAAATGGGCTAAGGACCATTTTAAAATATAACATTTAGGCTAGGCCCATTAACATGTCGAATGGGCTAAGCCCAACATAATATATTACATTGGGCTAGGCCCACTTACATAACTTTAATTGGGCTAGGCCCATTCATATAAACTCATTTGGGCTAGGCCCATATACGTATAAATATAGTATAAAATACGTATAAATACAGTATAAATACCAAATAAATACGTATAAATAAGTATAAATACGTAAAATACGGTATAAAATACGTAAGAACATAGCGTATAAATACGGTATAAAAAATACGTAATACATAGTCGATATAATAATATTGCTAACACTTATAATTATAAAAGGCTCACAACATGAAGCACATATGCTCATACTTAAGCCGAACATATCATTACGAATGAACAAACTCAAACTGTATATGTATACATATATTCAAAAAACAAATATAATATAACACATAACGAATATAAGCTGTAACATTTGTCAAAAACGGGTTTCCAAAACCCGCTCCGTTTTGTAATCGAATATCAAGTTATAAAAATCACGTTGAATATTTATGATTATTTTGACTTAAAATGATACATAATTAATAGATAAACTAAACTATAAAAAGTATATTTGATAAAAGGTTAAAACAAAATAAATAAAAAAATATGATGCTGCCGGGACTCGAACCCCGTTCAGCCGGAATCAACTTCAGCGACTTAACACACACTCACAAGACCACTCCGCCACATTGTGTTTTCTGTTATCTCTAGGAAACAAATGAGATTTATACACAAACCCGGTTAAACCGGTTGCGCCAACTGAAAAACGGTAATCGGCAAATCAATCGTCAATTCGCTTGTTTACTCGCACATTCAATTATAACCGATGCACCGACGATTTTTAATCAAGTCGGAATTGATTAAACATAAAGTCTCATCATTATCGGTTTTTATAACCGAAAAATCATCAGTCCAGATTACTTCAACTTCAGACCACTCTCGCGACTCAGAAATATCATACCAATACTCCATTTCATTTTCGTCACATTTTCAGACCATCAGAACGCCTAAATCAGCTCGCCGGAATTTTCTGCAAAAGTCGCCGGAAAACCGTATTCAACTCAAACCGGTAAAATACCTCGACTTTATTGTTTCAATCAATTGTTAGAACTTTACTAACATTAACCCATCGCTCATACTCAACCACAGACGACATTGCTGGACTTTCTGTTCTCACCGGAAAAACTCCTGGATTTGTCGGAAACTCGCTGATTACCGGTATGATCATTCAAACATGCTGAAAATCAATACTCATTAGTTCAATTTCACATCTAAACCCTTAAACCTGTTAATTGATTCTCACAGCCAAAGGTTCCAAAACAGAGCCGACGAGCTTCGCCGGAGTCTCTGAAGAAGACGATTTGTTCGGTATTTTCTTTCCCCAAACGTTTCGGTTCAATGCTTTCAAATTGATCATCTTGTTCATTAACTAAATTAACCACGTATCAGTTCCTTTGATTGATGTCTGTGTTTGAAATGAAGAAGACGAGTTCAGAGATGACATAAGATTAATTAAAATCGGAATTATAAACGGGTTAGACACACAGTCCAGCGGTGGACTGTGTGCAAACAAAAATCATACACGTCCCGAGTTCGATCCCTGCTACACGCACTTCTTATGTAATAAAATACCTTTTTGTTTAAAAACTAAACCGGGTTAACTCAGTTAGTTGTTAAGTATAATAAAAACCGAGATAATAACCAGGTTAGACACACAGTCCAGCGGTGGACTGTGTGCAACACTGAATCGCACGTCACGAGTTCGAAACCCATCACAGGCACCGGTCCGTTGAATTAAAATGTTTTTGCAATTAAAAGGAATTCGGTTAAACTGAATAAGTGTATAAATATAATTAAAAACAAGATTATTTCGGGTTAGACACGTAGCTCAGTTGGTAGAGCTGCGTGCACGCGTACGGGAGGTCTCGATTCGAGCCTCACCCGGCGCAAACTAATTCGCTGACCGAACCGGTCAACAGGTCAACAGGTCAATGGTCAACGGTCAACGCTAAATAAACAATTTTTTTTTATATTTTTATTTATTTAATTTAATTTAAAAATCAATTAAAAATACTTAAAAATAACATTTTTAAAGATAGAAAATAGCCTTGAACTCACAAAAATATATCTAAAAATTTCATTAAAATCCTTAATAAAATCTACTTATTTAATATATTTTTCCGTTATTATTTAGGTTAGTATTTCTCGTTCTTCCGCTCATCTAATTCGTGCGCATCTCACCATCTCCAATCCAGCGCACCCAATGTGAGTGAATCTTTACAAATTCCCCGTTTTAATCACGTTTTGGGGTGTATCATGTGTCTTGTTATATATATTATAATTAAACCATTGTGAATACATCATATCATGAACATGTGTATTTAGTTTGTTTCAACTGTTGTGTAGTTATTGTTGGATGCAATTTATTATTTTCAGTACATGCAATTTCATAGGCCGCCGCTCCCCATTACATTATGAGCGTTGAGCATGTTCCCCATTTCATTATGAGGTTGAACCTGGCGTGCCCACATACGATCGGCTCCGTTTGATTGAGCCTTGATCGCACATACATTTTACATTTTCAGTACATGCAATATGATCGGCTCCGTTGATTGAGCCTTGATCGCACAGACAATTTACATTTTCAGTACATGCAATACGATCGGCTCCGTTTGATTGAGCCTTGATCGCACAGTTCATTTATGTTATTTATCGTATGTTGTTGGTATGTTAATGTATGCTATCATATGTTGTTGTATGTTATAGTTGTGTTTGCTAATTGCCACTGCTTGATTATTTACATTTGCTCATTTATGATTAAGCACAATTTTTCATTAATAAACTAACAAGTAATTCATTAATAAATGTTTATCTAATAAGGTTCACTCGCCAACTTATGTTGACCCAAAACCCCCCACTTTTACACATGATACAGGTGAATCAGCAGCAGCTAGGAACACATAGGATTGGACTAGAAGAATAAAATAATTTAGAGTTGGGATTGTTATGATTGGTTTATTTTCTTTGTATTGTATGAACATGTTTGGATATTTGGAAATGTAACTTTGATTTTATTAAATATAAAACATATTAGTAAATGTCATGAGCTTTGGTGATAACCCAATTATGCCCCGACTCTTATTCCGCTGCGGGTCGGGGTGTGACATAAGCCGTGAACGGAGACTCTCATGGGCTAGGCCCACTTATACCGTGTGGATCACGGAGACTCAAATGGGTTAGGCCCATTCTCACTTGTGCTACGCACAAAGACTCACGAAGGGCAAGGCCCGTTCGTACACTTGATGGATACGAAATATATACATAAAAGAAGTGTATATATATATTAAAACACCAATGCCAACATATTTAAATACGTAATGGACCCAAATACTTAACTTATACAATAACGTTCAAGATGAACAACGTGTACGTATTAACAATAACTCAAGTGTCTAATGAGTTAGAGCACTTGTAGGTTGATACGCTCTTTGGGATACCCAAATTGCTAGCATACATATTCTCAGACGCAAATCATTGAGTTCATGTCCCCCATTGTCTCTTAAATGTTTTTGGTTTATAAATCTCGGGGGGAAATCCATGTTTTCGATGGTATGGTTTAGCTATGGAATGGAATATTAGATCATGTGCGAATAGGGCCTCTCTTAAGTGCCATTAATCTTTTATAAGACCGAGGAACAAGAGTGGTAGATCTATCGGGTGTAGAGAGCCCCACTCATGCGTCCTTGTGTGGCCGCATATAGTGCTTTTGTTGTCCCAGCCGGGTGGACCGGAAGAAATCATCTAGGGTTGAGTACTTCCTATGTCGGCACACATATTAACGTCCTTGTAAAACATTAATGATCATCAAGTTCATTGACGCTTTACATACCACATATTTTTATATATGAACTCTCAAATGTTTTTAAGATTCAATTGGCGTGCACATAAAACACATGAACTCGCCAACTTTTGTTGTTGTTTTCAAACTTACATGTATTTCAGGAAATTGAAGTGGATCTTGGTGTAGTCTTTGTGAAACGTTCAAGGGTAACAAGTAGTCGATGTCATCCGTATTTTGAAGGGTTTGGTCTATATATTTCATCTTCGAATGGAATATAGGATGCAAAGCCTTAATGTTTAAAAGTTATTTTCAACAAGTCTTCTGTAAACTTTAAATTACTTATGACGTCTTTTATTTCCAAACAACTTGTAACTTGTAATGTTTATATACAATGAATAGATGAACATCGTGTATGCTTTTAAATTCATATAGTTGTTTACTTATGTCGTATACGATGAAAACTAATAAGTTCACACCACGCGCTTCCGCCTCCGCTGTGACATTAGCTACACACGGACTGATCCTTAGATTCCATAGGAAAACCACATGCTACAATTTCAATCCGGGTTGCAAAGATAACAGAAAACATTTTATTACTTTATAAACATAACAGGTATATGCATGGATTTGCAAACAACATGGAAAAAATTTCAAGACTGTTATACAGACATGCAATTTCAAATGTTTTGGGATACTATGATCCCACAAACCGGTTTTTCGAACGCAAGACTTTCAAATGTTTTATGATTCATTTGAAACAAAAACAGACAAACTATGAACTCGCCAACTTTATGTTGATTTTTCGCATGTTCTTTCTTAGGTTATGATTACAAATATGGCACGGTTGCAATAGTGGAACCCATGGGAATTCGAGTAATTAGCGGGCGTTCATTTACTCGAAACCTTAGACATCACGTCTGCTTCCGCTGTGCGATGAAGATGCCATTCGGTTCACGCCCTGGCTCTGATGCAAAAGGGACAAACTAGGGGGTGTGACAGAACTTCGTTCACATGTATAATACGTTCGTTTCACTTGTATGCACTTGTTCCACGGTATATGCAAGTATTGCATTGTATATGCAAAGTATCTTATTGTATGCACTTGCACCATATTACATTGTATATGCAAATATTGCAATGTATATGAAAATTGTTCCATTGTATGCATTTGTTTCGAGGTATATGCAAATATTGCATTATATATGCAAATTGTTCCGTTGTATGCATTTGTTTCAAGGTATATGCAAATATTTCATTGTATATGCGAATATTGCATTCTATATGCAAATTATTCCATTGTATGTGTTTGCACTAGTATATATGCAAATTGTTCCATTGTAGGTATCTGCATCTACACGTTGTGCATGTACACTACTTGTAATCTTGCAATTTCACCAAATGTTTTAATGTCCGTATATTATATGTATGAGTATACCCATATGCATTATTATACTTGTTCATCTCCAAGTATTTGAAGGTTCTCATGTGTGGTGTATCAGTATTTAGTTAGTATTTTCCTAACTTTCTAATACATACACATAAATACACATAAGTATTCATACATATACACACAATATGAATTCTCTTAAAAATATTATATAGATATATATATATATATATATATATGTATATATTATATATATGTATGTATATGTATGATATATATATATATATGTATGTATATATATATATATGTATGTATGTATATATATAATATATCCGTTTTTAACTTATAAAAATATATAGGTGTTTATGAAAACCCTTGGGAGTTTAGGACTTCGAACCTTTTCATTAAGAGTTGCCTAATCATGATTAAGATCGCTAATCGTGTTTAATCTTGCTAATCACCCTTTAATTATCCCTTAATCACGATTAGGAATTTAAATATTTTTTGCCATAGTTTCCCCTAAACTAAGGCGTTTTCCACGTTTTCTAATGTATTTAATCCATGTTTAAGTACCCAAAATCACCTACATCACAAATCAACTACCAAATAATGCATTTCCATGCTTTAACACATAAATATCTCTTGAAGATTAATGAAGTTTTATATGTATATTTATCAAGATCACTAAAAATATCATTACTTTTGTGTTTATCTTTTACTTTAACATGTTTATATAAACCACTTTAGTTTGTATTTTCAAGATCCACACTTCAAGATTATATTTTTAGCTTCTTGATAACTTTACTTTTTCCAAAAATCAATTTCAAGTCTTATGTTAAAGTTCATGAACTTTTGAAGATGGTTATCTTACTAGATCTAAACATCTTTATGTTTAGATCCTATTTTAAGCATCATCATGCAAGAACATTAAATCTAAACAAGCTACACTACACTAAACAACATAATCAACACATAAAACACATATTTATGTAAGATTATTATGTTAGATTTAGGGTTTTAAGTGTTTTGTTTAGTGGGTTTCAAGATGAACAAGGTGTACTTTTATGATCTACTAAGTATAATAAGCATAAAATGAAGTTAGATGATCTTACATTTAGCACAAGGATAGGGAAGAACTATATGAAGATTAAGAAGATGAAATGAAGAACTTGAAGCTCCTAGATGATGTATGAGGCTCCTACAAAGTTTCCATGTCTTGCACCTCTTTAGACCAGCATAAAATGGATGTGTAAGGCTTGAAATATGTTATTTAGGGTTGAAGAAGGGAGTGATTGTGGGGTGTTGTTGTTGCCGTGAGTTGAGAGAGAGAGATGAGAGGGTTTTGGTGCTTGAATGTTGTGAGGAATGAGGGTCTAGGATATGGTGCATTATTAGTCTTATAATTATCTTGCATTCTCATTAAAGTCAAAGATAAAATCTTCACAATATGCTTCTTCATCACCATAATCTAGCATAGGTAAGGGGGTGTGGGTCCCTTTTGTTGACCATAAATGGGGGGGGGGGGGGTTAAAGTGTAACATTTTTATAAAATAAGTTATTTACATGTGCATAATATCATAACTTTTAGATATTAAGGTGATTAGTTCATGTCTTGCATCATTAGCATGTTAATGATGTTTATGACACTAATATAGGCCTAACTAGTTCATTAGTCGAGTGTATGTTGAGTTTGGATGGCCGAAACGCTTCCCGATGAACTATTCGCTCAATATCGGCACTTATATATTTTGTGTCGAACATTTCCAGGAGTTGTGTTTCTGTGACCTCAAGATACTTGAACGGATTTCAGATCCTAAATGAAGCTTAACTAGCTCTCTAGGTTAATGTGTGAGGCTATCGGCCATTGAAAACTTTGTCGGTTCGACAGTCGATCGCTTTTCGGTCTAGTTGTGCACTGCTTGTCATACGACCAGAAACAGTTTCTTTTATGTATTTCTGATATTCTCATATTGTTTTAGGGTGTTCAACATTATTTTGTTATAATTCTGGAATCAAGAAAATACCGAATTAATATTGTGGACAATTTGAAATTGTCGCCTTTTTGGTCGAAACGACCAATTTTGTAATTTAGGCGTTGTACCGGAAAGTTATGTATTTTTGAAATAGGTGTTCTCACATTAGTGCTTTCATATATATATATATATATATGGACTCAATTATGGCATCAGCATGCCGTTATTCATTGTTCTGTTTCATTTTAGCGGTTTTGCTGACATGAATAGTGCAACCACGAATAGTGCGCCAAACACTTTCTATCAACACTTTTAGGGCATTGTTTGGTTTGTTTCGTGTCGTAACGGAAAGCAGTATATGTTATGCCCTGATTTACTTGTCCTAATACTTATGGTATGACGTACGACTTAGTTACGAAATCAAATTTGGATAAAATGTATGAGTTTATGTAATACAAATAGTGATTAGATTGTATGGAATTACCGGTTATTTGCCACTTGTCACACTAAGAAAGCAACAACGAAAACGAAAGGAGGTTGGAGATGACGATATTACATATGTTCCTTCTGATCCAGAGGAGATATCTGAAAGGCCGACAAAGAAAACAAGTCGTGTCAAAAGCAAGCCTTTAGATATAAAAAAAAAGTCAACAGGGTCTCCTGTGGAAAAGAAAGCCAGTCGAAATTTTTTGAAAGCCAGGAAGACACCTGAGGTGGAATCCACTATTACAAATGTCGAATCTATTATTCCACCATCATCACCACAACAACCACCTCCATCATCACAATGACTACCTCCATCACCACAACATGTTACACCACCGCAACCATCTTCAACACCAAAACAGCCAACACCTCTAGTACAACAAAGAATTCCACAATCTACTCAAAGACGTCAATCCTTTCCAACAAAAGATTTTGGTGAAATTCCTTATAATCAGTATGAAGGAGGATTAGATGGTGATTTTTTCAATGATACAATGATTGTAGAGTTAGAAAGTAGGATTTAGTTTCTTGAAGAAGTTAGAAAGAATCTTGAAGCTGTGTTAGCAAGTTTTCTGACTGAAAATGAAGGATTACGAAGCTTGATTGAAGGTTATGAAGCTGAAAGAATTCGGAGTGATAAAAAGATGGATTTATTTCAGAAGATATTGACCAAAAAGTTGGGTATAGATTTCAGCGAGAGAAAAGTACTTAGAGAAGAAAAGGCGTGATGCTAAAATTGATGAAGAGGTTGATGGTTATAATGAGGATAATGATGAAGGTATTGGTGGAAATGATAAGAAAGATGACGACAATAAAGGTGATGACGATGATAACAATCAGGGTGGTACAGGGGTAAAAGTGGTAGATGCTAAGCTAAATGAATCATTTGATTATGATACTTATTTGACGGATAATATGAATGATAAGATAATTCTCAGAGACAAGGGGAGTAGAAGGATCCGGTAAACGCTAGTGAGCAATCAGGAATCTTCATAGCTGCACCTATATTGGCTATTCCTAATTTGCCAAAGCCAAGAGTTTTCTACTTGGAACATGGAGTTGAAGAAGGTGAATTCGTTCATAATTACACCAAGGAGGAAATTATTGCAATGTTAGGTGTTGACGAGAATTCATTTAATTTAGATTTCGAAGAGGAGTTAAGCAATATGAGCTGAAAGACTATGTATACAAGTATGTTGTTGATGCTGATAGTTACAATGAGGTTGTCATGGAGGATGATTCCAATGATGAAACATTCAAATATTCTAGAGAGAATACGGATGACTTCCCAACCTTTTAGGATTTATTTGCCGAAGTTTCTGATGATATATTGAAGCATAGGGTTGATGAGACTGTGGAAGAAGGGAATGTTCCTTAACATTTATCAAAGGAAGAGATAGCTGAAGCGAAGAAGTCATGGTTTAAAGACTACCAAAAGAACGTAAATTTCGAAGACTGTCGGCTTTCTTTACAAGAGATCAAGATAAATCGTTGGGTGATATACTTAGCTGGGGCTGGATTAAAGAATTGAATGTGCATGCTATCAAGAGCAAGTTTGGAGTGCAATGCTTTAGATTTCTCTGTGATATCCAAACTTTACCCTGGTTGATATGGAAGAGTTAGTACTAACGAAGATGATCAATTACGAGATAAAGTTTCATTGTCACACCCCGACCCGCAATGGAATTAAAAGTCGGGGCATAATTGGGTTATCACCAAAGCTAATGATATTTACTAGTAAGTTTCATATTTATTAAATTGAAATTAAAACTTCAAATATTCAAACACAATATGTCATACAAGCACAAGTAAAACCAAAACATTGTTCAGAATTCAATAGTTTTGTTTAATCTTCTAAGGCCCTTTCTATGTGTTTCTTTCTTCAGCTTGTTCACCTGTATCATGCGTAAAACAAAAGATTTGGGTCAACAGAAGTTGGCAAGAGAATCTAAGTAAAACATTTTAACATTTGTTATATTAGTTGTTTAAATAAAAATTTTGCATGAATCATAAGTGAGCATAAGTATATATACAAACCATCACGAACCAAATAATATCCACAATGAACACATGACACGATGAATGATGAACTTGAGTTCAAGGCTCAATCAAACAGAGCCGATCTAATGAGGCACCGATGCTCAACTCGTATCCCACGAGGAACTGATGGGCCTAATGAATGATTGCACTCAAATGTTAAAATGTAACCACACAAACAGTTACACACCTTTGATCACGAAATGATGTTAGCACAAATGTTTAAATAAATAAAACATGTACGACACATTATACACCCCAAAACATGATTAAAAGGGGAATTTGTAGAGATTCACTCACAGTGGTTGCGTATTCCTGGTTGAGGATGAGTGCGCACGAGTGGAGGATTTGATCGACGAACGAGTACTAACCTAAGATAATAATATGATAATTTTAAATTATAAATAGGTTGGATTTAATACTTTTTGTTAGATTTATTTTATGGTGTTTTTTTTTGAGATTATAAAACTTTTGAAATTATATATATTATTTATTTTTTTTAATTAGCTTTTAACTAAAGTATCAATATGTATATGTAATATAAATAAATAAAATAAGAGAAATTAATATTAAAAAATAATTGTCAGATCTGACGTCAGATCTCCTGACGTCATTCTTTGTGAATACTGGATGCGTGGAGTGGGATTCGAACTTGAGACCTCTCGGTTGCTTGCACGCAGCTCTTCCAACTGAGCTACGTGTCTAACCCGAAAGTATTCTAATTTTTATTACTCTTAAATACTTATTAAATCGTTTCAGAAATCTTTTTAATTAAAAATATTTTAAACCAATTGGACCGGAGATTCGAACCCAGGATCCACCCGCTGCTTTGCACCCAGCCCAACCAACCGGGCTGGGTGTGTAACCCATTCATATAGTGATTTGTATTAAACTTAAATACTACAGGAAAGCATTCAGATTAACTTCAAAAAAGAAATTTTGAGTTTTATTGTAGAGAACCGGTTGCAAGCACGGATAAAACCCAGACCTTGTATGTTAACATTGCACACAGTCCACCACTGGACTGTGTGTCTAACCCGATTATAACCCGGATTCTCTTTATACTTAATCACTTGGTACAACTCATCTTCTTCAATAATTTTTAACACAGAACATAAGAACCCAATTCAAAAACTTTCGTGTTTGCTATATATCAATAGTTCTTTTATTTTACGAATTAGCACATGAATATATGAAGTATAAACCAAGGAAATGAGGAATATTACCAACCACGACTGCTTTTGGGTTTCTCGGCGGAAAATTTCTGGCGACAGGATGAACAGAGAGTTTCGAGAATTGCGAAAATATGGAGTGTATGATTGGAATGATATTCAGGAGGTTTTTATAGACACGGTGGTTTTTAATTTTGAAGTAATGATTTGAAATCGGTTTTGAAGTAATAATTGAAATCGGTTTCGAAATAATGATTGAAATCGGTTTTCATTATTATTGTTTTAAACATCAACGGTTATAATATCAGTTACATTAAAGAAAACGGAGATTGATTCCAGAATTTAAGTTTCGCCGGCGGTTTCATAAATGTAGCTTGACTTGCAGGTTTTGATATTCTACTTTATAATTGTTATTTGTTTCGGTTTTAAAGCACTAAATTAGGTGTGGAGTAGTGGTGTTATGAGTGTTTGTATATGTGAAAGACCCGGGTTCAACTCCGGGTGAACCCTCTTTTTTTATTATTTTTTTTATTTAACTATATTTTTTTTATACTCAGAAATATTCGTATTATTTATTATTATCATTATTATTATTATTATTATTATTATTATTATCATTATTATTTCTTTGTTACTACTATGCGTTATTAACTATGATTAATAAATGAGAATAAACAAACGCTAATAAATACGCGAGGAAACATTTAAATGATGTTGGATTATAGATGAAGCGTGTTTTTAAACCCAGATGTTACATGAATGTTACAGTATCCCCTACTTTTAGGAATTTCGTCCCGAAATTTAGGTAGTGGCTGCAACTTGAAAAAGTTGCGGGTATTTTTCGCGCATTGAGTCTTCGCGTTCCCAAGTAAACTCAGGTCCTCGTTTTGACTCCCAACGCACTCTGACTATTGGAATACGACTTCGTCTCAAATGCTTTTCACCAAAATCCATGATTTCTACAGGTCTTTCAACAAAGTGCATTGATTCATCAATTTGAATATCCTCTAAAGGAATACGGAGATTTTCGTCAGCGAGGCACTTTTTCAAGTTTGATATGTGAAAAGTGGGATGGATTCTACTGAGTTCCTCTGGTAAGTCAAACTTGTATGCTACAGGACCTACCCTTTTGAGTATCTTGACTGGTCCCACATGCGTGGTGCTAGCTTGACCTTTTGTCCAAAACGAACCACTCCCTTCCACGGTGATACTTTCAAAAGTACACGATCACCAACACAAAACTCCAAGGGCTTACGCCATTTATCAGCGTAACTCTTTTGACGACTTTGAGCTGCTAGAAGATTATTACAAATCAACAGAATTTTGTCAGTCGTTTCTTGAATCAATTCGGGTCCAGCGATTTGCGCTTCACCAATTTTGTGCCAACATAGAGGAGATAGGCATTTACGCCCATATAAGGCTTCAAAAGGGGCCATACCAATGCTTGAATGGTAGCTATTGTTGTACGAAAAGTCTATGACACATGCTCGCAACATGTATTCAAGGGTTTGAATGGTGCACTCAGATTGTCCATCAGTTTGAGGGTGAAAGGCAATACTAAGATCCAGACGTGTTCCCATAGCAGATTGCATGGCTTGCCATGTTCGTGAAGTAAAACGACCGTCCCGATCTGATATGATACTCAAGGGTACACCATGACGACTTACAATTTCATTGATATAGATACGAGCTAGCTTCTCATTTTTGAACTCCTCGTGGATGGGGATGAAATGAGCTGACTTGGTGAGACGATCAATGATAACCCAAATAGTGTCATACCCGCTGGAGGTGCGAGGTAATCTGGTAATGAAGTCCATGGTTATATTTTTCCACTTCAATACAGGTATTTCCGGTTGGACAAGGAGTCCCGAAGGTCTTTGATATTCAGCTTTCACTTTGGAACATGTAAGGCACTTAGAGACAAATATAGCGATATCTTTCTTCATGCCAGGCCACCAGTAGGAATATCATAGATCCTGATACATTTTATCGGCTCCTGGATGTATAGAGTATCGAGTTTTGTGTGCCTCATTCATGAGGAAAACACGAAGATCATTACGATCAGGTACCCAAATACGATTTAAATAATAGAAAATTCCATCCGATTTGGATTCTAGTTTGGTTTCAGCTCCACAAGACAGTTCATCTCGTACATCATTTGCCGTTACATAAATATGTTGAGCTGCTCTAATTCGGTTTTGAAGATCGATCACAATTGGAAAACACAAAAGACGGATTGAGTTTGCATACTCCTTTAGACTAAGGGCGTCAGCCACCACATTAGCCTTGCCAGGATGATATCGAATTTCACAATCATAATCATTTAAGAGTTCGACCCATGGACATTGCCTCAAGTTCAACTCCTTTTGATTGAAAATATGCTGAAACTCTTGTGGTCAGTGTAGATTTCACACTTGGTACCATAGAGGTAATGTCTCCATATCTTAAGGGCGAACACGACAGCTCCAAGCTCTAGGTCATGAGTGTTATAATTCTTTTCATGCACTTTGAGTTGTTTTGAGGCGTAGGCTATCACCTTTCCTCTTTGCATTAGAACACAACCTAACCCTTGCCCTGACGCGTCGCAATAATCCACAAAGTCTTCGCAACCATCAGGAAGTGTAGGGATAGGTGCATCACAAGGCTTTTGCTTCAAAGTATGGAAAGCCTCCTCTTGTTTGGGTCCCAAATAAAGGATTTTCCCTTGTGAGTCAACGCTGTAAGTGGAACGGCTATACGAGAAAAATTTGCGATAAAACGACGATAATAACCAGCGAGACCAAGAAATGACCTAACTTCAGTAGGAGTTTGTGGCGCTTGCCACTCTTGTACCGCTTTGATTTTTGCAGGGTCTAACATGAATCCCTTTGTCATTAACGACATGACCAAGAAATTGCACTTCTTCTAACCAAAACTCACATTTCGAGAACTTAGCATAAAGCTTTTCTGTTCTCAAGAGTGTTAGAATAAGCCGAAGATGACGCTCATGATCGGATTTGGTCTTGGAGTAGATAAGAATATCATCAATGAAAACTATGATAAAACGATCGAGATAAGGTTTGCACACCCTATTCATCAAATCCATGAAGACAGCAGGAGCATTGGTCAACCCAAAAGGCATGACCATGAATTCATAGTGACCATTTCGAAAAGCAGTCTTAGGAATATCTTCTTCACGCACTCTAAGTTGATGATAACCAGAACGAAGGTTGATCTTTGAAAAACAAGTGGCACCTTGAAGTTGATCTAAAAGATCATCAATACGAGGTAATGGATAGCAATTTTTAATGGTCAGCTTGTTAAGCTCTCTATAGTCGATGCACATATGAAAAGTTCCATCTTTCTTTTTCACAAAGAGAACAGGCGCACCCCAAGGTGACGAGCTAGGACGTATAAATCCCTTGTCAGTCAATTCTTGCAGTTGACTAGCTAACTCTTGCATCTCAGATGGGGCTAACCTATAAGGAGCTTTTGTGATTGGTGTAGCACCAGGTACAAGATCGATTCAAAACTCGACTTCTCGCACAGGAGGAAATCCTGAAACGTCATCGGGAAAAACTTGAGGAAATTCTTTAACGATAGGAATATCTTGGAGCTTTCTTTCTTTACCTTCCTTCTTGACAATATGAGCTAGAAACGCGATATATTCTTTGCAAAGATATCTACGAGCTTGGAGGCATTACATCAATTTAAGCCCTTTAGAAGGAGTTTCTCCAAAGATACGCAAAGTTTGACCGTCAGCGAGGCAATCTATTGTATAAATAACATAACTCCAAATATTCACCAAGAGACATCATAAAACATAACACACAAATTCTGCAGAAATTCGTAGCTTATACCTTCAAAATAGTTTAAATCTTTTGACTGACCAAACGAGGTTGAAAAATTATGAAACAAGTGCGGTTAGAATCATATTTCAAAGAGGTTCATTTACGACTTAAGAAATTCGTTTTTGTTATGTTTTAAATCGGCTACAACCAACTGAAGTCGGCTGTACTCGTTAGACAGATTCCTATTTTCAACTTTTAATGTCCTAACGCGAGTTCTAGTGGTTCCTTTAACATGTTTAGCGATCATACAACCTAACGAAACTATCTATCTTAGGCCACACAAGTTACTTATCATATTGCACATAAAGTTATCATTGAAAACATTATATACTATAACCCTAACTTGCACGAATCTATAGAAGATCATACAACTTATTCAAACTTCATAATCCTTCAAGAAGCCTATACTAACAACATCATCACACAACATTCATGCAGCCGATTATACACATATATTTACGCAATTAGAGACATGTATCACATATAATCTTATAATAAACGCAACATGCCAAGACTCCCTAGTCTCGGCCGATCGTTCCACCTCTAAAGTCAGTTATGGCTGCCCTCAATCCCCAATATATATCACACTCTTCCAACACGAACTCATCAACATAAAACATGTGAAGTTACGTAGTTGGTTCTTCAATAACGCCTGTCGAAAAACAAGAAGAGACGAGAGGGAGAGCGGCGAGGGAGATGGAGGCAAGAGTGAGTTGTGAGTGAGTTAGGGTTTTGAACTTGGGAAGGGTCGCATGCACATGTATAAAACTCGCACACCACCCCTTTCGGGTTCAAGGGAATTAGGCCAAGGGTAAAAATCGCACGCCAACAAAGGATCAAACAAATAACTCCTATGTGCGCATCTGTCTTCATATGTTTTATTTGTAACGCACCACATAAAACAACAAACCGCGGTGGAAACATCAGGAGTCATGTCACAGAACTATTGTCTCACAATACACGGTACATAATTTGTATTATTGAATTTAATTTTTTACATTGTCTTGGGAGAATGAAATAAAAAACATAACAATTGTCTTGAAATTTTAAAGTCACTAAGGCCCAAGTCCGCCCTATGTGAAGCATACTCAAAGTCAAACATTAGCTCCTAAAACATATGTGAAAATAAAACGTCAGCATAAAAATGGCTATGAGTAACATAGGTTTTGTGATGAAGATTCATGGCTTTGAAAGTTCAATTAATGTTCAACTATTACAAAAGTAACCATGATCCTTCACAAAAATGTTTCTTTTATGAAATCATATGAAAATCAAATGATATAAAAGAAATGATGCATAGCTAACTTAATAACCAGAATAACTCGTGCCATGCATAAACCAAATGTCTTTTATACACAAATGTCTATGTATAAACCAATGTCTTAGATGGCAAACAAAAGTCTTGTTTAAACCATAAAATAAATGTCTTGTATAAAATAACGAAAATGTCTTGTCTCGTCAAAATGTCTTGTATAAAACAGATGTTTTGAATAAACAAAGGTCTTGTTTAAGCAAAACTCTTGTCTTCTAAATCAATTGCTTTTATTGTGTAGACACATATATATGGATTGTTGGCGAATACATTCATTCCTTGATGACTGTCGGATAAACCCTTATAAAGACAAAGGTTTATCAAATGTTCATTAGAGTCATTCCCTAAAGTCACTTCCAAACAAACCTAGGAAGCGGGAACGGGATTGTCAATCCTATGGTACCATTACATACTACCGGTCGACGTGATCAATGTTAATGAATGTATCATTGTATATTCAACACACCAATATGTCTTGAACATTGTAAGCATGTCATTAAAATGTTTTGAAATCATGTACTTGGCATACTAAGTCAACATACCAAGCAAAAATGTCTTTGAAATCTTGTACTAGTATGCTAAGTCAACACACAAAGCAAAATGTCTTTGAAATCATGTTCTATATGTACTAGATAAGCAAAACATGTATAATGTCACGAAAACAAGAATGTAGTGATAGGCACATATGAATCACCACAAAACATTTGAAAAGGTAAAAGTGGGGGCTATGTACTCACTTGGGATTGCGTAAATGTCTTTTTCAAATGATCAAACCAAGCTCAAGGATTAAAGAGTTCAAGTGTGTCCTAATGTATCGGAATACTATGTTAGTGTGTCAAGGCTCAGATGATTGGATAGAATGAGGTCTTATAAACCAAACAAGTGTTGGGACTCGTATGATATGGTTTATAATACCTTACATTCTAATTTGGAAGAGTTTCTAAGTGCTTTGAATCATTACGACTTGTTAAAATGGTTTACGCCACTTTAACGGGTCGCAAGCGTAACTATGGGTTTGAATGGTTAAATAAGTCCTATGATGAGTCTTATATGTCAAAACAAGTTTGATTATATTATAATATCAGTTGAGATGTCAAAACTATGGTCTTACATGTTTAAAACCATTTTAGCGCCAAAAGGGTGTTTTCGGCATTTTAAAGTACATATAATCGCCTCATTATATAACTAACCAAACAATATGACTATAAGGTATAACCTCAGAGGGTTATTGCCTAAATTACTATGGTCATAAAAATGCACTTGGTCGAATCCTAAGATTGAACAAACATGTCAGATTCGAAAGTCAAAGCGGTAGTAAAACCGCTCGACTTACGACTAAGAAATAAGCACTAAACTAGAAGTGACGAGTTCGACATGTTTGAACATGTCTAATAATGTTATAAAACTGATTTAATGTCAAAACCTTAAATTTTAATACCCAAAAATGTTTTTGTCGTAAAATACATTTTTAAAACTTTTTTTTTAGTTTTAACTCGTAAAACTTTGACTCTTCATCTCGCCTACTAAACGTGGTAATCAGAAGGTGTAATTGCAAGGGATTAATACCTTCATGATTACGATAATATTGCAAAGTTCAATTTGAAATTTGACTTCACCAAAATGGTCAGAACCGAAAGTCAAACAGGAAGCCAAACTGTTTGACTTTTACCTCAAAATAGCTAAAATATGAAAGAACTAGGAAGAGTACTTACTCTTGTTGAAAAACACTTTCAGAACTCAATATGGAGGCTTCCAAAGGCTGGAAACAAGCTTCAAGAAGGATAGAAAGAAGAACTTCACACTTTGCTTTGAATTGTTTTGTAGTGGTGTGAAAAAAAATGGATGTATCAAAGGGTATTTATAGTGTTTTAGGATCAAGGAGGTGATGACAAGTATTAACAAGTGTGGATTACTATCCTAACATATGTCAACACCAAATTAAGATTGGCAAAATGTCACACCGTTCATAGGCGGAAGCGCACTGTGTGAACTTGATTAGTTTTCATCGCATACGATATAAGTAAACAACTATATGAATTTAAAAGCATGCACGATGTCCATCCATTCACCATATATAAACATTAAAGTCACAAGTGGTTTGGAAATAAAAGACGTCATAAGTAATTTAAAGTTTACAACAGACTTGTTTAAAATAACTTTTAAACATTAAGGCTTTGCATCCTATATTCCATTCGAGGACAAAATATGTAGACCAAACCCTTCAAAATATGGATGACATCGACTACTTGTTATCCTTGAAAGTTACGTAATGACTGCACAAATATCCACTTCAATTTCCTGAAATACATGTAAGTTTGAAAACATCAACAAAAGTTGGCGAGTTCATGCGTTTTGTGTGCGCACCAAATGAATCTTAAAAACATTTGAGGGTTCATATATGAAAATATGTGGTGTGTAAAGCGTCAATGAACTTGATGATCATTAATGTTTTGCAAGGACATTAATATGTGTGCCGACATAGGAAGTACTCAACCCTACACGATTTCTTCCGGTCCACCCGGCTGGGACAACAAAAGCACTACATGCGGCCACACAAGGACCCATGAGTGGGGCTCGCTACACCGATAGATCTACCACTCTTGTTCCTCGGTCTTATAAAAGATTAATGGCACTTAAGAGAGACCCGATTCGCACATGATCTAATATTTCATTCCACAGCTAAACCATACCATCGAAAACACGTATTTCCCCCCGAGAGTTATAAACCGAAAACATTTAAGAGTAAAGGGGGACATGAACTCACTGATTTGCGTTCGTGAATATATGCTAGCAATTCGGGTATCCCTAAGAGCGTATCAATCTACAAGTGCTCTAACTCATTAGACACTTGAGTTACCGTTAAATACGTACACATTATTCATATAGAACGTTATTGTATAAGTTAAGTATTTGGGTCCCTTACGTGTTTTAAAAATGTTGGCATTTATTTTGTATTTTTTTTTAATATATTAATTATATAATAGATAGATATATACACACTTCTTTTATATATATATTTCGTATCCATCACTTGTACGAACGGGCCTTGCCCTTCATGAGCCTTTGTGCCTCGCACGAGTATAAGTGGGCCTAGCCCATAAGAGTCTTGTGCCTCGCACAAGTGAGAATAGGCCTAACCATTTGAGTCTCGTGATCCACACGGTATGAGTGAGCCTAGGCCATGAGTGTCTCCGTGCCTCGTACGGCTTACGTTCGTTATGTGTGTTATATATATGTTCTCCAAATATATATATATATATACTTTGAGTTTAATGAACCTCGTTCATTCGTAATGACATCTTTAGCTTAAGTATGAGCATTTGTTCCTCATGTTGTATGCCCTTTTATAATTATTAGTGTTAAACTATTTATTTTTACCATCGTAAGTTCGTTGATGTATTTGTACACTATTCTTTGCGTGAGTATATCTTAACAATTGTATGTGAGTTCATCGCTATGTACTTACGTATTTTTATACCGTATTTATATGTATTTTATACTGTATTTATACGTATTATAGATTGTATTTATACGTATTAGTATACCGTATTATTTGGCATTTATACTGTATTTATACGTATTTTATACTGCATTATACGTATTAGTATACCGTATTATTTGGTATTTATACTGTATTTATACTATATTTATACGTATTTGTATACCGTATTATTTGGTCTTTTTGCGTATACGTGCCTAGCCCAAATGAATTGTGTATGGATGGGCCTAGCCCAATAAAGTTGTGTAAATGGGCCTATACTAATGTATTATATGATGTTGGGCTTAATCCATTTGACATGTTAATGGCCCAGCCCAAAGTTATATATTTTTGATTGGTCCTTAGCCCATGTTATATATTAGTAGGCCTAGCCCAATTTATTATACATATTAGTGGGCTTTCACTAGCCCATTACAAATTCAAGTATTCTCGTATTTATCATAAGCGTATTTCGAGCGTATTTTATACGTATATACTTTTACATGGTATAATTTTTGATTCTTCGTTTTATACTTTCCGAAATTTTAAGTGTTGGGATATATGTAGAGTTTGAACCAAAAGTATATTATTTTTAGAGTTCGTCGTAGAACTTATTGTCATATATTTTCTTGTCAAAACGCCCACGCATCGCCCGTGATAGGTATCCTTTCCGTGTTGTAATGATGTGGCGTCCGTTGCGGCAAGCTACGCATTTAATTCGTTGGATCGTTTATCTAATAATTCATGTCAACTTTTGGTTTTATGCATATATATATTTTATCCGAATATAAGGTTATGTAACGATTTGCCCGATGTCCGGTTGTTCGTCGTCCGCGTCTCGTGCCAAAGTGTAATATAACTTTGTTCATGTATTTAGTTCCTTAAGTTTTTTTTACGCTCGTTCGTCGTCGAGTATTTAAAAATTGTTTGTGTAGTGTATTTGTATTTAGTTAGTATTCTTCGTAACTTCTAATACTTACACATAATGTGTACACAAGTATTTATACACATAAGTTGGAGTATTTTAAACATATATATATTTTTATTTAAGAATATTTTTATACTTATAAAATATCCATTTCTCCTTTTTACAACTCTTTTTTAACTTCTAAATATATATGAGTGTTTATAAATGTTCTTATACACATAAGTTGGAGTATTTTAAACTTTCTTAATTACCGATTAAGGTCACTAATCGCGTTTAGTCCCATTAATCACCCCGTTAATCGTACTTTAATCGTGATTAGATTTTAGAAAAATTTCGCCATAGTTTCCCCTAAACTATGGCCTTTTTCCATGTTTTTAAAACGTATTTTAAGCATGTTTAAATTCCTTAATCTCAATCAATTTCCAATCAAGTTTCTAACTATCAACTTTGCATGTATAATTTGCACATGAATATGCTCATGCTCCATGAACTTTATATATTTTTCTAGTCACACTTTTAAGATATATATGATGACACTTTTATATTTAGCAAAATTATTTAAACCATCATATTTAGCACACTAATCTTGTTCTTATATTTAAACAACTTTGAATAACACACTTTTAAAACTATCTAGTGTAAATTATGATTTTTAATTTGCATGAAAGTTATAAAATGTTAAAAATCACTTTTATTTTTGTAGTAAAGTTCATGGATCATGGGATGGATGATCTTGCCTTGATTCAAACATTAATATGTTTGAATCATCATTTTTGTTCTTAATCATACACGATCATATACTTAAACAACCTACTTTAACATAATCATCAAGAATATATAATCTAACTAGCACGCAACATGATCAACACAAAATATATCACATTAGTAGACTTTTTATGTTATGATTAGGGTTTTAAGCTTTTATTTTATTTAAGATTCAAGATGATCAACATGTACTTTATTAATCTACAAATTATAACAAGCTTGAAAATGGTGAGAAATGATCTTACAACTTTGCTATGGTTATGATGAAGATTAAGAAGAGATTAACCTCCAAATGAAGCTCTAAAAGTCCTCCATGCTTGCTCCTTTCTTGAGGTGTCTTAGGGTGTTTTTCATAAGCTTATTTTGGTGGGTTTATGGGATCAAAAATGAAGATTTGTAGGGGCTTAGGGCTGCTGAAAATGATAGAAACTTGATGATGATGTTAGGTTAAATAATATCAAGTTCATACCATCATGCCAAATCTCCTACCATGCCTCTCAAGCTTCAATTTTCAACAAAGAAAGAAGTGGGTGGGACCCACTTGTTGACCGTTTTCTTGAAGGGGGGGGGGTTAAATGTAATTTTTTTAAACATGTGCATATATTGTTAAACTTGAAGATATTTTAGCCATTAAGTTAATTAGGGATTAATTATGGTATCAAAGGTAGTTAGGGTTTTAAATAAAGTTTAACTAGTTCACCAGTTTAGTGGGTGTTGATTTTGGATGGTAAAAAATGCCACTATTTCGCTCGTGGGTTCGATATCGGGTGTTATATAACAATTGTAGTATAATACCGGGAGCTATGGTTTTATTTTACCATCACTGTCGTGAAGTTTATTTAAGGTGTTTACGACTCCAAAATATGACTAACTAGTTCGCTAGCTTTTTAGTTCGGCAATTAGATGGTAGGAATATAAATTGTTCGCCTATCGGCTTGAATTTGAGTAATGGGTACAAGTTGCGGTGTAACACCGGGAGTTTATGTTTAGAATATTCCATTGATATTCCCAAGTTTATTTAGGATGCATAACATTATTTACGAGTCCTACTAAAATTTAAAATGTTGCACTTTAGCATTTCAGACAATTTACTTGGTTTTATTTTAGTGCGATTCGGACGAATTCTGTCGATATGTATTTTCCGGAAAGTTAATGTGTCTTTGCATTAGTGTCCCTAATTAGGGGTCTTTATTTGTACTTCAACCATAAAATGCTTTCGTGCCATTCGTTGCTCGTTCCACCAGTTTTCGGAAACTTGCTGGCATGAATAGTGTGTTCCGGTGAATAGTGATTTCAGCATTTTGCCAACATATATGGACATAGTTTGTTGTTTTCTTGCGACGTGAAGAATGTAACCACGTTGTTTGGCATAATTAATCATGTATATGATTGCTAGACTTATGCGACCTAGTCATGCATTAATTAAATAATAACGAACGTAATAAATTATATAATCAAGTCGTTAAGTTGTACGGAATTTAGCATTATTTTGCCGGTTGTCACATTCTCCCCCCGTTAAAAGAATTTCGTCCCGAAATTCAAGCCATGTTGGGGGAGCCTTGGAACAAATGCGGGTACTTGGATCTGATTTGGTCCTCACATTCCCACATAAAATCAGGGTCGTGACTTGAGTTCCAATGAACTTTAATCAGTTTAATATGACTTCTCCGTGTCTTGTGGACCTTCTAGTCCGTAACCTCAACGGGTTCTTCAGTAAAATGGAGTTTGTCATCGAGGTGAATCTCATCCGCTGGAATGATAATCATTTCTTGAGTAGGACTTTTCTTTTAATTCGACACATGGAATGTGTCGTGTACGCTACTGAGCTCGTCCGGTAACTTCAACTTATAAGCTACGGTTCCAATCTTTTCCAAGATTTCGAAGGGTCCAATGTAGCGTGGGTTCAACTTTCCACGTTTACCAAATCTTGCCACGCCTTTCCAAGGCGAGACTTTCAATAATACTTTGTCTCCGACTTCAAAGGATAGTGGTTTTCGTCGTTTGTCGGCATAGCTCTTTTGTCGGTCATGAGCCGCCTTGATACGGTCTCATATTTGAAATATTTTGTCTGTAGTCTCTTGAACTAATTCCGGACCAATGTGTTGTTTGTCTCCGGTCTCTGCCGAACATAGCGGTGACCGACATTTTCGTCCATATAGAGCTTCAAACGGGGCGGCCTGTATACTAGTGTGATAGCTGTTATTATATGAGAACTCCACTAATGGTAAGTGAGTATCCCAGTTTCCACCCAAATCCATCACACAAGCACGTAACATATCCTCCAAAGTTTGTATCGTCCGTTCACTTTGGCCTTCCGTTTGAGGGCGAAAGGTCGTACTAAGTTCCAGTCGCAATTCAAAGGCCTTTTGGAATGATTGCCAAATCCTTAACATGAATCGGCCGTCTCGGTCCGATATGATCAAAATAGGCACTCCATGTCGTGCTACGATTTCTTTTAGGTATATTTCCGCCAATTTCTCCGTGCTATCCTTCTCATGGATAGGTAAGAAGTGTGCAGACTTGTAAGTCGATCAACGATAACCCAAATCATGTCGTGACCTCTCGAGGTCCTGGGTAACTTAGTAATAAAATCCATTGAAATATGTTCCCATTTCCTTACAGGAATTTCAGGTTGTTGCAGTAGTCCTGAAGGATTTTGATATTCTGCCTTAACCTTTGCGCAAGTAAGGCATTTTCCGACATAGTTAGCAATGTCGCCCTTAAGGTTAGGCCACCAATAGAATTCCTTTAAATCCTGATACATCTTATCTGATCTAGGATGTATAGAGTACTTCGACTTGTGTGCTTCATCCAGAATAATTACTTGCAAATCGCCAAAATAGGGAACCCAAATTCGTCCCATAAAGTATAACGTTCCATCCTCTTTTGGCACCAATTGTTCTTCCATTCCACGCAATGATTCGGCTGGTATGTTTTCAGGTTTAAGTACTTCTTGCTGCGCATCACGAATCTGAGAAGTAAGGTTATTTTGTATGGTCATTTCTAAGGCTTGAACCCTTAAAGGTTTCACTCGTTCTTTGCGACTCAAAGCGTCCACCACTACGTTCGCCTTTCCCGGGTGATATTTAATTTCGCAGTCGTAATCGTTCAATAATTCAACCCATCGTCTTTGCCGCATATTTAATTCCTTCTGATCAAATATGTGTTGTAGACTCTTGTGATCGGTAAAGATTGTACAACGAGTACCATCTAAGTAATGACACCAGATTTTTAACGCGAATACCACTGCACCTAGTTCGAGGTCGTGCTGGTATCATTTTTCTCATGCACCTTAAGTTGTCGAGACACATACACGATGACTTTTCTCATTGTATCAGCACGCAACCGAGACCTTGATGTGGTGCATCACAATATACGACAAAGTCGTCAGTACCGTCTGGTAGAGATAAGATTGGCGCATCACAGAGTTTGTCCTTTAACAGTTGGAATGCAGCTTCTTGTTTGTCGCCCCAATCAAACTTTTTATCCTTTTGAGTCAGGGATGTTAGTGGTTGGGCAATCTTTGAAAAATTTTCTATAAATCGTCTATAATAACCCGCTAATCCCAAAAATTGTCGCACTTCCGTCTGCGTCTTAGGGCTTCCCAATTCTTTATTGCCTCAATCTTGGAAGGATCAACGTGAATTCCTTTCTCGTTCACCACGTGTCCGGGAAACTGTACCTCGTGAATCCAAAATTCGCATTTGGAAAACTTTGCGTAAAGCTGTTCATTCTTCAAAGTTCCAAGATAGTTCGTCAATGTCGCTCAAGTTCGTCCTTCGATCGCGAATATATTAATATGTCATCAATAAATATGATCATGAACTTATCCAAATACGGCTTACACACGCGGTTCATGAGATCTATGAACACCGCTGGTGCATTTGTTAAGCCGAACGGCATCACAAGGAACTCGTAGTGACCGTAACGAGTTCGGAAAGCCATTTTGGGAATGCTTTCTTCTTGAATCCTCAACTGATGGTAGCCCAATCGCAAATCGATCTTTGAATAGAAGCTTGTGCCTTGTAGTTGATCAAACAAGTCGTCAATTCTCGGTAAGGGGTATCGATTCTTAATAGTGAGTTTGCTCAACTCCCATAGTCGATACACATATGTAAGCTCCCGTCCTTCTTTATGACAAATAATACCGGAGCTCCCAAGGTGAGAAACTCGGTCTAATAAATCCTTTATCCAACAATTCCTGAAGTTGAGTGGATTGCTCCTGCATCTCAGACAGAGCTAATCAGTAAGGAGACTTTGCCACTGGTGCCTCTCCTGGAACAAAATCGATGCGAAATTCCACTTGGCATTGTGGAGGCAATCCCGGTAAGTCTTTCGGAAAGACTTCAGGAAACTCCTTCACGACCGGAATGTCTTCTAATTTCGGCTCCTTAGTTTCTTTGTCTACTACATGAGCGAGGAAGGCTATACAACCTTTCGTAGACACTTTTGTGTCTTCATACAATTAATAATCCGTAAAGACGTCTCGCACTTTTCTCCATGTACAACGAGTGTTTCTTCATCTGGTAAGGGAATGCGGATGGTTTTCTCATGGCATACCACTTCCGCCCGGTTGTCGGACAACCAATCCATTCTGACAACTACGTCAAAACTACCAAAGTCGACGGGTAAATGATCGATAGAGAATTTTCACGCTCCAAGTTCGAGTGTGCAACCTCTAATAATTTCTCCCGTTTCCACTAGTTTTCTGTTCTCTAATTCTATTGAATATGGGATGTCTAGCTTACTTGACTCTAGGCCAAGTATATTTTTAAATTCTATAGATAAAAAACTAAAGTCGGCGCCTGTATCAAATAGAACAGATGCAAAGTGTTGGTTTATAGGAAACGTACCCGTAACCACGTTCGGGTCTTGGCGTGCAGCCTTTGCTCCTATTACAAAAGCTCTTCCTCGTGCCTGATTTTCTTTCGGGCAATCCTTCCGATAATGCCCTTTTTCTCCACACCCGTAGCATACTTGACCTTTGCCATTCCCGTTTCCACCCTGATTGTTATTTCCGTTACCACCTTGGGTTCTATTTCCACGTCCAGCACCTACCCAACAAGTCTCTTTGCTGTGTCCGGTCTTACCACATTTGTCACACTTGGTATTTCTGCATGCGCCCAAGTGGTAATACTTACACTTATCACATTTTGGTAAGAAACCCGTGTATCCTCTACCACCACTTGCAATAGTTACTACAAAGGACTTAGCTTCTCTAGGTGTGTTCATTTCCCTTCACTTGTTGGGTTGGTTGTAGTTGTTTGCTCGGGTGCCTTTCTTAAAGTTGGTGAAGTTTTGTTTTCCTTCACTCGTGGACCCACATGAGTTTCCTTTTTGTTAGCCCCAGTCCTTGACAACTTTCCTAAACGAACAACCTCCTCAGTGAGACTAACAGCCAAATCGATTGCCTCACTGATATTAGCAGGCTTAGAAGAAGTAACCATGCTCAGGATCTCAGGAGCAAGTCCCCAAATGTATCGCTCGATTCTCTTGAACTCTGGTTCCACCAAATATGGAACGACTCTTGACAAGTCAAGAAAACGTTGCGTATACCCCGCAATATCAGCTCCAATCATCTTCAAGTTCCAAAACTCGGTCTCAAGTTTTTGAATTTCAGCCCTTGAACAATATTTCTTTCTCATCAACTCTTTGAGTTCTTCCCACGTCATAACATACGCAGCTTCTTCCCCTTTGGTTTGGACTTGAAGATTCCACCATGATAGTGCTCCGTCTACAAATAACCTAGAAACATATGCGACCCTTAGGTCAGGTGGACACTTGCTCATTCTTATGACCGAATCAGTCTTTTCGGTCCATCGCACAAATGCTATGGCATCTCTAGTGCCATCAAAGTTCAGAGGCTTGCAGCCTAGAAATTACTTGTATGAATAACCTGAAACATTGTACGAGAAGATTATGAATGAGCATTGTCAAAGGCATGATTGGAATAAATGAGAGTATTGTATGGTGTCAAAGACAACCAAATATTACCGGTATTGGGGTTGCCCCCAGATGAACCTCCAGTTCCACCGTTGTATTCAGAGCGGTTAGCCTCATATTGCACTATCGCCTGGGAGATGCGCTCGTTTAGCTCAGCCTCAGTCGTTGGTAGTGCGTTCACGTTAGTCTACGTCTCGGTGGCATCGTTTTCTGATAATGGTCATCGAAGGGTATTAGACAAGTATTTATAATAAATATTGTTGGTTAAAAATGTATATAATATATAAATAATCATCACGTCAATCAAGCGTCATCCACAATAACAAGGCATGCATATGATAAAAGCAAAGTGCAAACAAAGAAAACATAATACCGAGCTTTCATATATATATATATATATATATATATATATATATTCGACAACTTGTTAAATTGTTTTCGGGAAAGAAAAACAAAAGGACACAGGAATATATAACCCCGGTCATACAAGTTTATAATACATAAAAGTGGTAAAATCTTTTCTTCCCCATTGATCTTCAAAAGTCTTCAAGTGTCGATAGCTTGCATCTAGTCTTCATATATACATCAAAAGCGGGTCTTCTAATCTCTTAACTAGTACCTGCAATAAAATAAAACTATGGTGCGTGAGGCGAAGGGGGTGGGGTAGGAACAGCCAAACTCTTGAGGTAGTCCATCTCATCCTCCATGCGGCTAACACGAGTGTCAGAGAGGTTGGCTCACTGCTCCAAGGTCAGCAAACGAGCCTCAAGGCCAATAGGTGGATGTGAGTGTGGTGGAAACGGGGGTGGTGGTGAGGATGGTGGTGGTGGAGTAGATGGTGGTGGGTAAGCAGGTGGTGGTGGTGGCAAAGTACAACGGAAACGCTCCAACTCCCAGACCTTACGAGACAGGAGTTGAATCTGCAGCTGTAGGGACTGAACGAGATCGTCCCTAGTGTAAGTAGGGTGGTGACTAGGTGGTAAGGGTCTGACGGGGACATAGGAGTAGGTGACTGAAAACGCTGGCGTGAGGATCCCTCTCCAAGACGTGGTGCTGGTATCTCATGAATGAAAATGACAGATGCATCGGTATTAGGAAAGGGTCTCAATGAATAAAGGCTGTTGGGCAATAGGGTGTCAACCAGAGGAGTAGGTATGTCTGTGGCATGAGGAGGGGCAGGGATATCTGGAGTGTGTCGTGATGTAGGAGTAGCGGTGGGATAGTAGTTGAAGTAGGGATCAGTGTAGGAGCAGGGGTGGCAATGGGAATGGTATCAAAACTACTATCTTTGCATTCGCCCGCAGTCCTGCGTGGTGAATAGAACAGGAGGATACACTATCGTGCACATCTGATGAAGAGATGGCTACAATAGATACAACGGGTGAAGAAACCTCCAAAATAGCAATGTCAATGACCTCTCCATCGCCGATATCATCGTCCAAGTGGTCTACATGAAAGACGGGGACCTCGTCCTTGTCGTCGGACAGAATAAAGAGAGGTGGAACGGCAGCAATAGGTATGTCATCTAGCGGAATTTAGTCGACGATATGTGCACCGTTGGGATGTCTCACAATCACAAAGTCATTTAGCTGTGGCCCCACAGCTAACACGTCATCCACTACCAGAGCGTCCTCCATCATAGCATCATCGGAGGCATAGTCGGGGTCCTCGTCGGGGTCCGACTCATCTAAGAAGATATGACCTCAATTACAGGTGGGTAATCGTCGTCTGATGCATCACCATAGATGCCGCTACTGGCCGAAGATGCCATCGTACCCTAGCAAAATATTCCGTGCAACATGTATATATATATATATATATATCAATTAATAATATTATCACTTATTAAGTATTTAAGCATGCAATCATATAAAGTGAAATCACATTGGTTTGTGCGAGTCAATCCAGTTTTGCAGGTCTATCCCATATAGACTATGCCCCAAATATTATCCATGCATTATTTGTATGAAAAGAGTTTTATTAGTGGATCTTGTGTTTTTTATATATGCAATGAAAGCCGTTTTCAAAATCAAAATGTTTTCATGAGAGGATCCTAATGATTGTAGACTAGACTCGAGAAGGAATCCTAGTTCACTACAATTGAAGCTCTGATACCAATCTGTCACACCCGTACATAGGCGGAAGCGCGCGGTGTGAACTTGATTAGTTTTTCATCGCATATGACATAAGTAAACAACTATATGAATTTAAAAGCATGCACGATGTCCATCCATTCACCATATATAAACATTACAAGTCACAAGTGGTTTGGAAATAAAAGACGTCATAAGTAATTTAAAGTTTACAACAGACTTGTTCAAAATAAATTTTAAACATTAAGGCTTTGCATCCTATATTCCATTCGAGGACAGAATATCTAGAACAAACCCATCAAAATATGGATGGCATCGACTACTTGTTACCCTTGAAAGTTACGTAATGACTGCACCAAGATCCACTTCAATTTCCTGAAATACATGTAAGTTTGAAAACATCAACAAAAGTTGGCGAGTTCATGCGTTTTGTGTGCGCACCAAATGAATCTTAAAAACATTTGAGGGTTCATATATGATATGTGGTGTGTAAAGCGTCAATGAACTTGATGATCATTAATGTTTTTCAAGGACATTAATATGTGTGCCGACATAGGAAGTACTAACCCTACACGATTTCTTCCGGTCCACCCGGCTGGGACAACAAAAGCACTACATGCGGCCACCAAGGACCCATGAGTGGGGCTCGCTACACCCGATAGATCTACCACTCCTGTTCCTCGGTCTTATAAAAGATTAATGGCACTTAAGAGAGACCCTATTCCAAATGATCTAATATTTTATTCCATAGCTAAACCATACCATCGAAAACACGTATTTCCCCCGAGAGTTATAAACCAAAAACATTTAAGAGAAAAGGCGGACATGAACTCACTGATTTGCGTCCGTGAATATATGCTAGCAATTCGGGTATCCCAAAGAGAGTATCAACCTACAAGTGCTAAAACTCATGAGACACTTGAGTTACCGTTAAATACGTACACGTTGTTCATCTTGAACGTTATTGTATAAGTTAAGTATTTGGGTCCCTTACGTCTTTTAAATATGTTGGCATTTGTTTCGTATTTTTGTTTTAATATATATATACACACACTTCTTTTATATATATATTTCGTATCCATCACTTGTACGAACGGTCCTTGCCCTTCATGATCCTTCATGCCTCGCACGAGTATAAGTGGGCCTAGCCCTTAAGAGTCTTTGTGCCTCGTACAAGTGAGAATAGGCCTAACCCATTTGAGTCTCCGTGATCGACACGGTATGAGTGAGCCTAGCCCATGAGAGTCTCCGTGCCTCGCACGGCTTACGTTCGTTATGTGTGTTATAAATATATATACATACATATATATACATACCTATATATATGTATATATATGTGTATATATATACTTTGAGTTAATGAACCTCCTTCATTTGTAACGACATCTTTAGCTTACGTATGAGCATTTGTTCCTCATGTTGTATGCCCTTTTATAATTATAAGTGTTAAACTATTTATTTTTACCATCGTAAGTACGTTGATGTATTTGTACGCTATTCTTTGCGTGAGTATACCTTAACAATTGTATGTGAGTACATTGCTATGTAATTACGTATTTTATGCCGTATTTATACGTATTTTATACTGTATTTATACGTATTATATACTGTATTTATACGTATTAGTATACCGTATTATTTGGTATTTATACGTATTTTATACTGTATTATACGTATTAGTATACCGTATTATTTGGTATTTATACAGTATTTATACGTATTTGTATACCGTATTATTTGGTATTTTTGCGTATATAGGTCTAGCCCAAATGAATTGTGTATGATGGGCCTAGCCCAATTAAGTGTGTAAATGGGCCTAGACTAATGTATTATATGATGTTGTGCTTAATCCATTTGACATGTTAATGGCCTAGCCCAAAGTTATATATTTTTGATTGGTCCTTAGCCCATTTTATATATTAGTAGGCCTAGCCCAATTTATTATATATATTAGTGGGCTTTCACTAGCCCATTAAAAATTCAAGTATTCTCGTATTTATCATAAGCTTATTTCGAGCGTATTTTATACTATATACTTTTACATGGTATAATTTTTGACTCTTTGTTTTATACTTTCCGAAATTTTAAGTGTTGCGATATATGTAGATTTTGAACCAAAAGTATATTATTTTTAGAGTTCGTCGTAGAACTCATTGTCATATATTTTCTTGTCGAAACGCCCACGCATCGCCCGTGATAGGTATCCTTTCCGTGTTGTAATGATGTGGCGTTCGTTGCGGTAAGCTACGCATTTACTCCGTTGGGTCGTTTATCTAATAATTCATGTCAGCTTTTGGTTTATGCATATATATATTTTATCCGAATATAAGGTTATGTAATGATTTGCCCGATGTCCGGTTGTTCGTCGTCCGCGTTTCGTGCCAAAGTGTAATATAACTTTGTTCATGTGTTTAGTTCCTTAAGTGTTTTTACACTCGTTCGTCGTCGAGTATTTTAAAATTGTTTGTGTAGTGTATTTCTATTTAGTTAGTATTCTTCCTAACTTCTAATACGTACATATAATTTGTACACAAGTATTTATACACATAAGTTGGTGTATTTTAAACATATATATATTTTTATTTAACAATATTTTTATACTTATAAAATATCCATTTCTCCTTTTTACAACTCTTTTTAACTTCTAAATATATATAAGTGTTTATAAATGTTCTTGTAAGATTAGGGCTTAACCCTTTTTATTAAACTTTCTTAATTACCGATTAAGGTCATTAATCGCATTTAGTCCCATTAATCACCCCGTTAATCGTACTTTAATCGTGATTAGATTTTAGAAAAATTTTGCCATAGTTTCCCCTAAACTATGGCCTTTTTCCATGTTTTTAAAACGTATTTTAAGCATGTTTAAATTCCTTAATCTCAATCAAATTCCAATCAAGTTTCTAACTATCAACTTTGCATGTATAATTTGCACATGAATATGCTGATGCTCCATGAACTTTATATATTTTCTAGTCACACTTTTAAGAATATATGATGACACTTTTATATCATTTAGCAAAATTATTTAAACCATCATATTTAGCACACTAATCTTGTTCTTATATTTAAACAACTTTGAATAACACACTTTTAAAACTATATAGTGTAAATTATGATTTTTAATTTGCATGAAAGTTATAAAATGTTAAAAATCACTTTTATTTTTGTAGTAAAGTTCATGGATCATGGGATGGATGATCTTGCCTTGATTCAAACATTAATATGTTTGAATCATCATTTTTGTTCTTAATCATACGCGATCATATACTTAACAACCTACTTTAACATAATCATCAAGAATATATAAGCTAACTAGCACTAAGCAACATGATCAACACAAAATATATCACATTAGTAGACTTTTTATGTTATGATTAGGGTTTTAAGCTTTTATTTTCTTTAAAATTCAAGATAATCAACATGTACTTTTCTAATCTACATATTATAACAAGCTTGAAAATGGTGAGAAATGATCTTACAACTTTGCTATGGTTATGATGAAGATTAAGAAGAGATTAAGCTCCAAATGAAGCTCTAAAAGTCCTCTATGCATGCTCCTTTCTTGAGGTGTCTTAGGGTGTTTTTCACAAGCTTATTTTGGTGGGTTATGGGATCAAAAATGAAGGTTTGTAGGGGTTTGGGGCTGCTAAAAAAGAGGGGAAATAAGAGGGTGATTTCTTGATTTTTGAAAGTTGAAAAATGATAAAAACTTGATGATGATGTTAGGTTAAATAATATCGAGTTCATACCATCATGCTAAATTTCCTACCATGCCTCTCAAGCTTCAAATTTCAACAAAGAAACAATTGGGTGGGACCCACTTTTTGACCGTTTTCTTGAATGGGGGGTTAAATGTAATTTTTTTTTAAACATGTGCATATATTGCTAAACTTGAAGATATTTTAGCCATTAAGTTAATTAGGGATTAATTAGGGTTTCAAAGGTAGTTAGAGTTTTAAATAATGTTTAACTAGTTCACTAGTTTAGTGGGTGTTTATTTTGGATGGTAAAAATGCCACTAGTTCGCTCGTGGGTTCGACATCGGGTGTTATATAAAAGTTGTAATATAATACCGGGAGCCATGGTTTTATTTTACCATTGATGTCATGACATTTATTTAAGGCATTTATAACTCCAAAATATGACTAACTAGTTCGCTAGCTTTTTAGTTTGACAATTAGATGGTAGGAATATAATTTGTTCCCTAGCGGCTCGAATTTGGGTAATGTGTACAAGTTGCGGTGTAACACCGGGAGTTTATGTTTAGGATATTCTGTTGATATCCCAAGCTTATTTAGAGTGCATAAAATTATTTACAAGTCCTACGACATTTAAAATGTTGCATTTTGGCATTTCGGATAATTTACTTTGTTATATCGATTCAGACGAATTCTAACGATATGTATTTTCCGGAAAGTTAATGTGTCTTTGCATTTAGTGTCTCTAATTAGGGGTTTTTATTTATATTTCAACCATAAAATGCTTTCGTGCCATTCGTTGCTCCTTCCGACAGTTTTCGGAAACTTGCAGGCATGAATAGTGTGTTCCGGTGAATAGTGTTTTCAGCATTCTGTCAACATATTTGGACATAGTTTGTTGTTTTCTCGCAACGTGAAAAATGTAACAATTTGTTTGGCATAATTAACCATGTTCTATGATTGCTAGACCTTACACGACCTAATCATGCATTAATTATATCGTAACGAACGCAATAAATTATATAATCAAGTTGTTAAGTTGTACGGAATTTACCATTATTTTGTCGGTTGTCACACAAAATGAGTGCAAGGTGTCAAAAATTGGAGATAGATGGCAAACTTGGTGAAGAAGCAAACTTTGTTTTTGACAATTTTGGCCCTTAGACTTGGATTTTCGCGTTTTGTCATTTTTAACCCCTCTTAACCTAATGTTTAAGTTATATGAAGGCGTTAAGGCATGTGTAACTTGGTTTTGTCCGAAATGTTGTGGATGTCGGTTCATTAGATTGTACGGTTACATGTTTCGTAAATGAAGTATGAAACTTTATCGAACACAAAAATGACCGAATTTTTTTAATGATTGGCATTTTTGCATTCTTACCAATAACATGAAAGATTTTATTGAATAAAAATGTCCTGGATTATATAATGATTGATAAATATACATTAAATACGAAAATTTCGGAATTGTTCAATGACTTAAAAATGTAAAAATTTCAAAGTCTCCCCTACATTAGGAAATTTCGTCACGAAATTTAATTAGAGGAAACTTGTGAGAAAAGATGTGGTTATTTCACCTTCATTTGATCTTCTCGTTCCAAGGTAAACTCTGGGCCACGTATGGACTCCCAGCGAACTTTAACAATCGGTATACGTTTGTGTTCGAGTTTCTTGACTTCACCGCCCAATATTTCCACAGGTTTCTCGACAAAGTGCATTGTGTTATCAATGCGAATTTCATCAAGAGGGATGTGGAGGTTTTCATCAGCCAAACACTTTTTTCAAATTGGACACGTGGAAAGTTGGATGAACATTCCCAAGCTCAGGAGGTAGCTCAAGTTTGTAGGCCCCCTTTCCAATCCTCTCAACGATCTTAAATGGTCCCACATAACAAGGTGCAAGTTTTCCTTTCTTTCCAAATCTAATCACACCTTTCCAAGGGGATACCTTGAGAAGGACGTGATCACCAATTTGGAATTCCAAGGGCTTGCTCACTAATCAGCATAACTATTTTGACGGCTTCTAGCTGTCAAAAGGTTATCGCGTATTTTCTTGACTTTGTCTGTAGTCTCTAGAACGAGTTTTGCTTCGGTGAGCTGAGCTTCACCAACCTCATTCCAGCAGACAGTTGAACGACATTTTCAACCGTATAGAGCTTCGAAAGGAGCCATGTTAATGCTGGAGTGATAACTATTGTTGTAGGAGAATTCGATCAAAGGTAGATGCGAATCCCAACTACCACCAAAGTCGGATCACACAAGCTCTAAGCATATCCACCAATTTTGGATCGTCCTTTTGGATTGTCTATCCGTCTGGGGATGATAAGTAGTGCTCAAGTTAAGTTTGGTTCCCATGGCAGATTGCATTGTCTTCCAAAAGTGAGATCAGAATCGAGCATCCCGGTCAAATACGATGTCGAGATACTATCTCATCAACGTTGATCTTTGCAAGTTTGTCAGCAGATAGATCCTCACAAATTGGCAAAAAGTGTGCTGACTTTGTTAAACAATCAATGACAACCCAAATGGCATCATGACCTCTAGAAGTACTGGTAGTTTGGTGATGAGATCCATAGCAATGTTTTCCCATTTCCAAACCAGAATTTCTAGTTGCTCAAGCAACCAGATGGATGTTGATGTTCTGCCTTAACTTTAAGACAAGTTAGGCATTTGGATACGTATAAGGCAATATCCTTCTTCATACACTGCCACCAATACTGGGTACGAAGATCCTTGTAGATTTTGTCTGCACCAGGATGAATTGAATAACGAGATTTGTGAGCCCCTTTCATCATAGGGTGCGGAGAATGTCTTGGCTTGGAACCCATAAACGGTTCATGTAGTAGAGCAACCATTGTCTTTTGTTTCAAGTTGAAGCTCGAGATGATGGTGTAGTTCGTATTTCAACAAACCTTGGGTTACATAAGTGCGTTGGGCTTCAAAAATACGTGTTTGGATATTAGATCAAACTTGAACACAATTGTAGCTTGACACGTTCTTTACGACTAAGAGCATCAGCTACGACATTCGCCTTACCAGGATGGTAGCGAATATCGGGTCATAGTCGTTTAGAAGTTCAACCCAACGTTGTTTTCTCATGTTTAGTTCTTTCTGATTAAGAATGTGTTGGAGACTTTTCTGGTCAGTGAAAACCACACATTTGTACCATAGAGGTAATGTCTCCAAATTTTGAGAGCGAAAACAACGGCACCTAACTCAAGATCATGAGTTGTGTAGTTCTTTTCGTGGATTTTCAATTGTCTTGATGCATAGGCTATGACTTTGTCTCTTTGCTTGAGAACACAGCTAACGCCTAGATTCGATGCATCACAATATACGACAAAGTCATCATTGCCATTGGGTAAGGATAAAATAGGAGCATTACAAAGCTTTTGTTTTAAGGTCTGAAAAGCTTCTTCTTGTTTGGGTCCCCACTCAAAAGGTTTATTCTTTTGAGTCAAAGGAGTGAGGGGAACCGCAATCTTGAGAAGTTTGCGATAAAGCGGCAGTATTAGCCAGCTTGACGAAGAAATGAACAAACTTCGATAGAAGTAGTAGGTTCACTCCAATCCCTAATCACACTGATTTGGTGGGATCTACATGTATACCTTGTTCGTTGACAATGTGTCCCAAAAATTGAACTTCCTTCAGTCAAAATTCACACTTGGAGAATTTGGCATAAAGTTGTTCTTTCTTTAGGAGTTCCATCGTTAGAAGAAGATGACATTTGTGATCAGCTCGGGATTTCGAATAAATCAAAATATCATCGATGAAAACAATGATGAACTTGTCTAAATAAGGTTTACAAAGACAATTCATTAAGTCCATGAAGAGGACAGGAGCATTTATCAAACCAAAGGGCATGACAGTGAACTCATAACGGCCATATCGAGTGCGAAAAGCAGTTTTGGGAATATCTTCATCGAGTACACGAAGCTGATGATACCCACAACGTAGATCAACCTTGGAGAAACATGTAGCACCTTGTAGTTGATCAAAACGATCATCAATACGAGGTAGGGGATATCGATTTTTAATCGTGATTTTATTGAGCTCACGATAATCGATGCACATGCGAAAGGATCCATCCTTCTTTTTCACGAATAGGATAGGAGCACCCAAGGTGAAAAGCTCGGACAATAAATCCTGTGTCTGAAAGTTCTTGGAGTTGTTTTGACAACTCTTGCATTTCAGACGGTGCAAGATGGTAAGGAGAATTGGCAATTGGATTGGCACCAGGCACAAGGTCTATGCGAAACTCGACTTGACGTGCTGGCGGTAAACCAGGTAGTTCTTCAGGAAACACCTCAGGAAAATCTCAAACAATGGGGATTTCTTGAATACTCTTACCCCTTGCTTTTCTCCTCTACGATATGTGCCAAAAAGGATACATAATTCTTTCATAGGTATTTTCACAGGATTTCACTAGAAAATAGAGGGATGTGAACAATCTTATCAAAACAGGTGACTTTAGCATGGTGTTTGGTTAACCAGTCCATGCCTACTATGACGTCAAAACTCCCAAGTTGCATTGGTATGTGGTCAATAGAAAAAAGATGGTTATTGAGGTTCAATGGCAGTTACGAATAACAGAATCAAGTACAAGAGGTTCACCACTAGCTATCTCTATTGTTAAGGGTTTTCCTAGTTTGGTTCGATGTGTTGAATGATAAGGCTCAAAATCTAAGGATAAAAACTCCTATCAGCACCCGAATAAAAAATAATAGAGCAGGCTGATTATTGACAAGGAACGTACCGTTAACCACGTTATTGTCAGCACGAGCCTCATTAGCATTTATGTTAAATGCTTGTCCCCGGGCTGGATTTGCATTAACTAGCTTCGGGCAATTGTTTCGGTAGTGAGTAAGATCACCATAATTGTAGCAGGATCCTGGTGGGTAGTGGGGTCGTGCAGGATTGGCTTGTGGTTGAAAAGAATTTCGAACCACTTTATTCGAGGCAGGAGTAAAATGATAAGTGTTGGCCAGATGGCTATATCGTCCACAATTGGTACAATGACAACACGATAGATGAGGTTGGTGATGACTATCACACTTGTTGCACAAAGGTGTAGTACCGGCATATTGTCTATTGGTGAGAGGTTGTGTTGGTTGATTGGGAGCAGCTTGCTTGGGTTGTGTAACAACAGCGAAATTCTTGGAAGCTTTACGCTTCCTAGACTTCTTGGAGGTTTCGGCCTTGTGCAGTCTTGGTAGATTGTTTCTTGTTGCCTTTGCAAAAAAGTTTACCCTTCTTGACTTGCGAGTCAGTCGGGGTTGCAGCCAACTCGATAGCTTGTCTGACTGTAGTAGGGTTGCTACCAATGACTATGTCCTGAACTAGGTCAGGAAGGCCATCAATGTACTTTTCAATAGCCTTTTCCAAGGGTGTGACCATAGCTGGACATAACAAACTTAGCTCCTCATAACGGTCAGTGTATGCATGATGTTCTCCACTATCCTGTTTCAGGTCGTGGAATTAATTCTCAAGTGCTCTTTTCTCGTGGTGTGGGCAGAATTCCATCATCATAAGAGCTCGAAGCTCTTCCCACGTCAGAGCCATTGCAACATCAGCACCCCTATCTCTCACCACTCCGTTCCACCACGTGAGCACTCTCTTTTGGAATACACTCAAAGGAAATTCTACTTTGCGCTCATTTGGACATTGAACATCACAGAATGTGCTCTCAAGACTCAAACCACTGTAGGAGCCCAGTAGCTCCCTCAGAACCACTAAACTTGAGCGGTTTAGCCGAACTAAATTGTTTAAAGTTTCACAAAACAGGTCCATTGTTGTTGTTAGTGTTGGCTTGGTTTAATTGAGTCACAAGATTTGGTAGCATAGCAGCTATCTGCTGAGCTATCATTGCCGCCATATTGGCGTTCTGAGCAGCATTTTGAAGAGGAGGCATTCTAAAAGAGAAGGAAATATGAGAGAAAATGGGTGATATTGATATTGGATAGTCCAAGGAAAACGCTAAAAGTATCGATGAAACATAAGGATTGTGATCATCTGTTCGTTACCTAAAACAAACAAACGGCACATAGTGAGTAATCAAAGTAAATGGGTTTTTATAATGTATCGCGAAGACATGCTTTAGCCTATAAGTGGACACTCACCCCAAGAGTTCCCAGGTAAGAGTGACTGGTCCGATAATGCGGATTTGTACGAACCCTCTAGCCTTAGACAGAAAACTCAGGGTATAGGCATCCACCCGTCCAGATTGCACATGTTCACATTATTAAAACCCAAACTTTGACAAGATTTTGAAAACTTTGAAGGCATGAAGCCTAAAAACAAATCATCTAAGGATAGATGATTGATTTTCAAAATGAATTTGTAATTTTTTGAATTTTTTTCGGTAATCCGTGATGGCATTGCTTTAAGATCTAAACATAAAATAACTTGTGTTAGGGACTAGGAAGGTTAACTTCTAGGTCAAAGTATTATTAAAAACCTAATTCCCTAAAACCAAGAGCTCTGATACCAATCTTTCTGGTAACACCTCGTCCACGTAAAACAACAAACTACGGCGGAAACATCGGGGAGTCATGCCACAGAACTATTGTTTCACCACGGTACACAAAGTTTTGTATTATTGAATTTAATTGTTTACATTGTCTTGGGAAAATGAAATCAAAAATATAACAATTGTCTTGAAAATTTTAAAGTCAATAAGGCCGAAGTCCGCCCTATGTGCAGCAAACTCAAAGTCAAACATTAGCTCCTGAAACATATGCGAAAATACAACGTCAGCATAAAAATGCCTGTGAGTAACATAGGTTTTGTGATGAAGATTCATGGCTTTGAAAGTTAAAAATGTTTGACTATTACAAAAGTAGTTCTTTACAAAAATGTTTCTTTTATGAAATCATATGAAAATCAAATGATTTAAAAGAAATGATGCATCGTTAACTTAATAACTGAAATAACTCGTGCCATACGTAAACCAAATGTCTTTTATAAACAAATGTCTATGTATAAACCAATGATTGTATGGCAAACAAAAGTCTTGTTTAAACCATAAAATAAATGTCTTGTATAAAATAACAAAAATGTCTTGTCTCGTCAAAATGTCTTGTATAAAACAGGTGTTTTGAATAAACAAAGGTCTTGTTTAAACAAAACTCTTGTCTTCTAAATCAATTGCTTTTATTGTGTACACACATATATATGGATTGTTGGTGAATACATTCAAGCCTTGTTGACTGTCGGATAAACCCTTATAAAGACAAAAGTTTATCAAATGTTCATCGAATTCTGTCATTCCGTAAAGTCACTTCCAAATAAACTTAGGAAGCGGGAACGAGATTGTCAATCCTATGGTACCATTACATACTACCGGTCAGCATGATCAATGTTAATGAATGTGTCATTGTATATTCAACGCACCATTATGTGTTGAACAATGCAAGCATTTCATGAAAATGTTTTGAAATCATGTACTTGGCATACTAAGTCAATATGCCAAGCAAAATTGTCTTTGAACCCATGTACTAGGTATGCTAAGTCAACATACAAAGTAAAAATGTCTTTAAAATAGGTATGCTAAGTCAACATACGAAGCAAAATGTCTTTGAAATCATGTACTATATGTACTAGATAAGCAAAACATGTATAATGTCATGAAAAAAAGAAAGTGGTGATAGGCACATATGAATCACCCCAAAACTTTTGAAAGAGAGGGCTATGTACTCACTTGGGATTGCGTAAATGTCTTGTTCAAATGATCAAACAAAGCTCAAGGATTGAAGAGTTCAAGTGTGCTAATGTATCGGAATACTATGGTAGTGTGTCGAGACTTTAATCAGATGATAGGATAGAATGAGGTCTTATAAACCAAACGAGTGTTGGGACTCATATGATATGGTTTATAATACCTTACATTCTGATTTGGAAGAGTTTCTAAGTGCTTTGACCCGTTACGACTTGTTAAAATGGTTTACGCCACTTTAACGAGTCACAAGCGTAAGTATGGATTGGATGGTTAAATAAGTCCTATGATGAGTCTTATATGTCAAAACAATTTTGATTATATTATAATATTAGTTTAGATGTCAAAACTATGGTCTTAGATGTTTAAAACCATTTTAGCGCCAAAAGGGTGTTTTCGGCATTTTAAAGTACATATAATCGGCTCATCATATAACTAACCAAACAATATGACTATAAGGTATAACCTTAGAGGGTTATTCTCTAAATTACTATGGTCATAAAATGCGTTTGGTCGAATCCTAAGATTGACCAAACTGGTCAGATTCGAAAGTCAAAGCGGTAGTAAAACCGCTCGAATTACGACTAAGAAATAAGCACTAAACTAGAAGTAATGAGTTAGACATGTTTGAACATGTCTAATAATTTTATAAAACTGATTTAGCGTCAAACCTTTAAGCTTTAATACCCAAAAACGTTTTCATCATAAAATGCATTTTTAAAACTTTTTCTTACTTTTAACTCGTAAAACTTTGACTCGTCATCTCGCCTACTAAACATGGTAATCAGAAGATGCAATCGCAAGGGATTAATACTTCGTGATTACGATTATGTTGCAAAGTTCAATTTGAACTTTGACTTGACCAAAATGGTCATAACTGAAAGTCAAACAGGAAGCCAAACTGTTTGATTTTTAACTCAAAATAGCTAAAATAATGAAAGAACTAGGAAGAGTACTTACTTGTGTTGAAAAACACACTTTCAGAATCCAAGATAGGAGGCTTCCAAAGGTTAGAAACAAGCTCCAAGAAGGATAGAAAGAAGAACTTCACACTTTGCTTTGAAGTGTTTTGAAGTGGTGTGAAAAAAATGGATGAATCAAAGGGTATTTATAATGTTTTAGGATCAAGAAGGTGATGACAAGTGTTACCAAGTGTGGATTAGTGTCCTAACATGTGTTAACACCAAATTAAGTGTGACAAAACAAGTGCAAGGTGTCACATTTTGGAGATAGGTGGCAAACTTGGTGAAGAAGCAAACTTTTTTTTGACAATTTTGGCCGTTGGACTTGTATTTTCACATTTTGTCATTTTAACCCCTCTTAACCTAATATTTACATTACATAAGGCATTAAGGCATGTGTAACTTGTATTTTGTCTAGAATTGTCGTGGATGTCAGTTCGTTAGATTGTACAGTTACACGTTTCGTAAATAAAGTATAAAACTTTATCAAACACGAAAATGACCGAATTTGTGTAATGATTGATATTTTTGCATTCTTACCAATAAAATGCAAGATTTTATTGAATAAAAATGTCCGGGATTGTATAATGATTGATAAATATAAATTCTCGCAAATAAAACTTATTAAACACGAAAATGTTTTGGAATTGTTCAATGACTAAAAGATGTATAAATGCCACATTATTTAGGAGCTTTTTCAAAACATTGAATTCTAAAAGAATTGTTGCCAAAATTTTCTGAAAACATTGTTTGTTGTATTGGCTTACACATTACAAACATCAAGGTATATTTTTCTAAAATTGAGTGTTCTTGACTTGATTACTTTCTGATTTGAAGATCTGAGTACAAAATGATATTGCATGGACACTCAATTATAAGGATCATGTTCACGATGTGATTATGATGCTATTGATATCATTTTTACTGATTAACATAAAAAATTGTTAGATCAATTAACATAGAATTAGATGAAACCCTAAATCAAAATTGGATAAATAAAACATACGGGAAATCAAAATTTATGATATGTATAGCTATATCGATGTTGTCTGATTGATATGTGATGTTTGTAGTTTTTAAAAATGGATGAATTTGGAATTAGACCAAATTGTCACAATCGTTGACTAAGTCAACTATGTTGTGAGGTTCTACGTTGTTAGAGTCTTACGTGTTTTAGGTCCTATGATGCATGAGTTGGTCGTTATATAAGGGTTCAAACGTTGTTTGAGTCCTACGTTGAATCAGTCATACATATTAATGACTCTTCCATTCTTAGTGTCATGTCTTCTATTGTTCATTTGTGTCATTAGTCATGCATCCTAAGAGTCATGCGTTCATATGGTCATGTGTGCATTTTGGTCATATGTTTCATAAGTCTCATTCGTAGTTTGTTTTATGCATTTGATGTTTAAATGTGTGTGTGTTTTGTTTCGACTGCAGATGGTGAAACCAAAAATTCCTAAAGATAAAGACATGAAGCATAACATTATTGCATTACTAGATGAAAAGATAAGAAAGCGAAACCGTTCAAGATCATGTTTCCGTTTCTAGAGAGGTCAAGAATTTACAAGGCGATAACGAATTGTGTACCATATCAGACGATCATCAAGGAATTTTGGGATAATGCAAAAATGGAATGTCAAATTACGTTGCCAGAAATTCATTCTAAGGTTCAGTAGAAGAAGTTGAAAGTGACTGTTGGATCTAGTGGACCCCACAAAAGAACAGATGATTAGAAAGCCAAAAAAGTCTACAACTTCTGATTACAAAAAGCACTGCTTTGAAGATCTACTCCTCCCAAAGGGAAAGACTCAACATCTACTACTCTAAGTCTGCCAAGGCTAAGGTCTGTTTACAAGATCTGTTGAAGACAAACTCTGCTTATAACCAAAGTTAAGCGAGAACCTCTGCTGATGAAGACTAAAGTCTGATGAAGCTAGGTCTACTGTGGATCAACAGATGATAAAGATCAATAGAGGATTCTTAACAGATGATGATCAACAGAGTTTACTTGTATTATTAATGTAACAGTGTTTCAGGCTCTAGCAAATGTTAGGAGTTTCTTAGGCTGTTAGACGTCACTGTCTAAGACGTCAACTTAGATTCTTCAGATGTTTTGTTTGTACTAAAAATAGAAAAGTGCCTTTACTGTTCTATTTATCACTTTCACCTTGACATTTTTGTACGAACAATAAGGAATGATCAGGCTGAGGGGGAGTTGTATTCTTCATGCATATGTAAACTTGTGATTACAAATTTATAAAAGAATGTTGGTGAAAGCAATATCTTCATGTTGTGATTGAACAGTTAATTATTCAGCTGCATATTTCATCTCTGTTTTATCTTCTTTCACTATCTCCATCTTAACTATCACAACAATCAAACTCAGATCCTAACAATTGGTATTAGAGCTTGGTCAATCAAATTCGATCTAAATAATCAATTTGATATAAACAGATCAGCTCTTACTACTGATATCATTTGTTCGTTCGATTGAAAAAGAGTAAAAGTTAATTTACGTTCAAAAGTATTTAAACAAAAACTTACTTGTAAACAATCAAAAATGTCTCAAAATTCATAAGATCCACACAACACTAGTACTCTATACAAACCTCCGATAATTGTCAGATCGGAATACAATATCTAGCAATGTCGGATGGGTCACATACTTGCTCAATAGAAAACGGGTTGTTGGAAATCGGTTATCTATGGAGCACATGTTCTAATGGTGCTGAGTGCTGAAGACCCCAAGGTTCAAGTACTAAAGACGCTGGAAAAATACTCCAAGCAGGATTTTCAAAAAAACTGAGCTAGATGCCAAGGCATTTAGTATTGTTTCAACGGATCTGTCGAATGATATCTATGCAGTCTTGTTGCATTGCAACAGTGCTAAAGCAATAGTATTAAACATTTTGTCACATTAAAGGAGAATCATTAACTCAACAATTCGAGAGGTTTAGTTGTCTAATAAGTGAATTAAAACTAGTAAATGTTGATTTTCCTACTTCAACCTTGAATAGCTTATTTCTAAGATCATTACCAGATAAATGGGACACTATTGCTTTTATAACAAAAGTATCTATTGGTTTCAAATAAATGTGCTTGACTCAGCTTCATGGTAGAGTCCTAATTTATTACAGAGCTTAACCAAAAAAAGAAGCTTCAAGAGTCAGGAAAAGTTGCTGATGACTATGCCTTTGGTATTACAACATTTTTTTGTCAAGAGGAAACTTCTGGTGGAAGTAATGATCAGGGTTATGATAATTTTATTGACATAACTTCTAGTGGAGGATTTAACTCTGATTCTTATCACCCAATTATGCTTTTGTAGCAAATGGGGAAAACCGAGTTTCTGGCAACTTATCTTTTGAGTTAAATGATCCTCAACACTTTGACCCCACTGATTTGGAAAAAATGGACATCTTGCACCAACTTGACTTTGTTAAGTGTTAGGACTAGCAAATTTTACAAAATAACTAGTTGGAAATTCTAGGGCTGCATGGGGGTTGAAAGTTGGGTTGGATAAATCTAAAATCAAGTGTTACAAGTCTACTAGGCTAGGCCATTTTGCTAGAGAGTGTAGGAGCTAAACAATTGTCCTATTTTCACACATCCAAGTTCCTAGACCTCAAAACACTGAAAAAACTGTCCATTATACCCAATATACCCCTGCTCCACACATACAAAGCACTACTCACTTTGCACACCATGCAACCACTATTCTAGTACAGTATGTCCAAACCACTGCAAATACAGTATGTTCAACCTGAGTCCCTCAAGTTCAAGTGCAATTTGCAGCACAAGCTTCACAAACCCCTGTTCAGATAGAAAACAGTCAACAGAGCTTTTTCACACAAGGTGTTGGTGCATATTTGTGACAACAGCTTAGATTTGGTCTTTGGATATCATGTAATTAGTAAAACGACATACAGTTAGCGGGTTTAGTATTGTAGTAGTTGATTAGAAGTGATTGGGCTAAACTAGACACATAATAGGGAGTGGTAGGCGAATTAGGCCTAGACCAATTTGCAGCCCATGTGGTAAAACCCTAACCCATTTGCAAACTTGTCACTATATAAAGAGAGTTTTGCATTAGGGTTAAGGTTGCTCAGTTAGTCACTTCCGAAAGAGTTGAGAGAGAACTAGTGTGAGTCTTGAATTGATTGTAAACATTCGTGTTAGATAATCAATAGAAGACGGAAATTGAAAGTGATTGTTCGTGTTCTTGATATTGTTCGGTTTTCTGTTATAATCTGATCTAGGGGATTCTGCACTCTAGATTGGAAAGATGATTCTATGAATATCCATACGGATTAGGGGACCTACTATTGGTATCAGAGCATTCGGCCCTTGTGTTGCTCGGTTCAGAATCGTAATAGCAGGAAAAGTTGAAGTTTTAAACGTTTTTGACGGCTGGTTCGAAGTTTGAAGGTTGTTCTAGGTTTTGCTGCTATTTCGGATAAACAGTAAGGCATCTCGGATAGAAACTTGGTATTTCAGATCATTAGCAAGGCATCTCAGATAGAAATCTTGCATTTCGGATCTGAAGGTTGCATTTCGGATCTTCAGAGTTGTATCTCATATCATAAGTGAAGCATCTCGGATCAGAATAGTGCATCTCGGATATTGGTGATTGATCTCGGATCATCTCGGATTTGCATCTCGGATACTATCTCGAATCATCACCTCGGATTAGCATCTCGGATACCATCTCGGTATCATTGTTCCGAATTCCCATCTCGGATTGTTAATCCAAGTTACTGTTCCAAATTCGATATTGTTCTGAGTTGTATTCTCAAAGGTGGAAACTTAACCAGCTGACGTAACCAGAGATAAACATTTTCGTACACAGAATTTGATCCATAAACATTTTTGACAAATCGACTTCACAGTTAGACTCATGTGACTTTTAGGACAAAAAAAGGCACGAAAATTCCTAAAATCACTCTCGGACATTATATATCATTGGATTCATATCGTCGAGACGAGTCTAATGGGATAATTTGGAAATCACACATCTCAGACAAATTTTTAACGTTTTTAGCGAGCCGGTTCGGTAAAAATGTCGAATATGTTAAACTTGAACAAATTGTTGAGAATGGAGCACGAGACAGGCACAATTAACAAACCTCCAAAGATGTTGAAGTTAACCCAACTCATGACTTTGAAGGCAGACAGCGTGTTACTGCCTATGTGAACATGTCAGAGGCTGAAAAGAGAATGTATGAGTCTGAGAAGAAGGCCTTAGCTGCTATAAAGATGTCACTACCTTATAGCCTCAAACATACATTCAAGCGATATACCACTTCGAAGGAGATGTGGGTTGCTCTAGAGAAGAGGTATGAGGCAATCCCGATGTTAAGAAGAACAAGGTTGATTTGCTGAAGAAACAATTTGATGTCTTTAAAGGCATGAGAAATGAGTCTCTTGAGGATATTATCACGAGATATTATAATCTAATGTCAGAAATGGACAATTCTGACATAGAGGATTAAAAGATGTTGAGATGAAGATATGTTGCTCATTGCTTTACCTGTCAGGTGGGATATTTATACTCTTATGATAAAGGGTGAAGCTGACTATGAAGATAAAGACTTGGAAGATGTTGGGAAACTGGAGCTTATGAGCTCAACATGAAGAAGAAGAAGAAGAAGAAGGAAACTGGATGATCAGGTTCAAGATCTGGGAATTTATAAAGGGTTTACCCTTCATCTTCGAACAATGCTTCAAGTGATTCTGCAACTGCGTTTCTCTAATGTTAAAATGAGCAGATTGTGACAAATGATGACGGTGAAGTATGTTTTGTAGCTGCTTCAGGAGGATCGTCAGGGGCAAAGAGACAACAATCCAGCAATAATAACAGCAATACAAGGTCTATGCCTCTGAGTTCCAAGGCTGCTGAAGATCATCTGGTCTTACTTGCTTCGTATGAGAACTACATACAGGGAAGAATATCTGATCATGCTACTTTTGATGAAGATTATGATCAGATTGACCCTGATGACCTATATGAGATGGATTTAGAATGGCAGATGGCCATGATCTCTAGAAGAAGAGGTTCATGAAATGGACGGGCAGAAAGTTTGTTGGAAAGAATGTAGGTTTTGATAAATCTAAAGTGAGGTGTTAAATTGTCAAAATTACAGACACTTCGCTAGAGAATGTAAACGACCTAAGACTGAATCTCGTTCTAACTAATCTTTTCAAGATTTTCCTGGTCATGGTTCAAGCAACAGGAATGCATCAACTAACGCTGATCAAAGGCCTTGATCTCTACTGCAAGAGAAGGTTCTTATAATTGGAGTGTTCATCTAGAAGGTAACGACAATGCCACACAAGCTTTCATGGCTGAGATAGCCTAGTTGATGATGAAGAAGTGAAGGCTGATGCTGAGGTAGAGCGAGAGACGGTAGCTGAAACAGTTGATGATAATCAGACAACTAAATACATGAAATCTGTTGTAGAACAGAACGCTGCAGATAAGAAGATGGCTGCTGATTTTGCTGCTTTCATGGCTGATCTAATCAAATCAACAAGAGATGTACATTCTAACTCTGGGTAGTTCTGTTTGCTTAAAATGTCGTGAACTGCAAAGTGAAGTTGACAAGTTAAGAAAACAAAACCAAAGTCTGGTAAATGAGCTCTCGAGCGTATAAGAATCAAACTTTTTCGTAAAAAGAAATGAATCATTATATTTGAAGAAAATTAAGGGTTATGAAGAAGAAATCAATATTTTAACCTGTAAGCTAAATGAAAAACTTCAAATTATGGATTAGCTCATGATACGATGAGTGAGAAAACAAAAGAGATTTCTGAAAAATGCAAAGAGTTGTCATAAGTACAACTGAAAATTTGTGAACTTGAAAAGAAATTGAATCAATTCAAAGATTCATCTTTTGTTATGAAACACATGATGAATGGCTTGAAGAAAAGTAAGGACAAGACAAGTGTGGGCTTCAAAGGTATCAATGAAGTTCCACCACCTCTTGGTCATAGCTATTCTTTCTTGCCAGACGACGACAAGTGTGGGAATGTTGATGTGTCTGAGAATACCAAGAAAGATAATAACAGAGAAGCGGTTTTGAAAACAAAGAATACACACCCTAAGAATAAAAAAGCAATTTTTTGTGAAAAATTTTGATTTTGTTATAAGGGGTGATATGAAAGAAGAGACCACTGTTATCACAAGAGAGTCAAATGTTTAGTTTGCTAAAAATAAAAACATAGAAAAATCAGAAATTGAGCAAACTAAACAAGATCCTTCAAAGGCATCATCATCATCATCATTGTCACCTGATGAATCTAAACTAGAAACTTCATTTAAGAAGTCTTCAGCTAGAAGATCGTGCTTCAAATGTCACAACAAAGGACATGTAGCTAGTTGCTGTCCTAACAAAAAGAATGAAGCACAAGTTTCTGAGAGAAAAAGCACCAGCAAAGATTGGTGATGGTGAGCAAGAAGTTTCTAACTCACCGAAGATATCTGCTACAAAGCGACAAAGTGTTGCTTTTGTTGTAGATAAGGCTGAAAAAGGAACTTACCAAGTTCCTCGTTTTCAAAGAAATCAACAAAGATTTTAGCCTGAATCTACATCAGGCATATATGAAAGACCTTGAAGTAGTTCACCAAGAATGAATAACTTTAATGGTCAATCAAGTAATTTTAGAGTTAAGGTTAATATCAAACTCGATATCAGAATGTTGGTAGTCGAAATTTTTATAACAATGGCTTTAGAAATTATCACAATCCAAATTCATGGAATCAAAACCAAATTTTCCAAAGGTCACATAGTCCGAACATGTTTAGGAACCCTCAGGACCAGAGACCTAGTGAAAATCAAAAACCATTTCCATCAACAGGTCTGAGATCCAAGACTCCTGTTAGGAGTGATGGATATTGGATGAATGTTCCAGTGGTTGATGAATCTGGAAGACCCAAGACCATTAAGGCTTGGGTCCGCCAATCTAACTAATTTTTGTTGGGTTGCGGGAGCTGCTAAGGAGGATTACCAACTTGTGGTATGTTGATAGTGGCTACTCCAGGCACATGACGGGGGATGCGAGATTGTTGACTGAGTTTGAAAATATAGATGGAGGTTATGTGAATTTTTCAGGTGCTAAAGGAGGGCACATTACAGGTTGAGGAAAACTGACCAACGGGAAGACCACATTGGACAAAGTGAACGATGTCGAGCAGCTGAAGCACAATCTGATGAGCGTATCTCAAGTCTGCGACAAGGGTCACTAGGTCCACTTTACTAAGTCTGAAGCTTGACGTGAGGTCGTTGTCACATGCAAATTTAATCCCAAAACTGCTATTAGCTAGCGGTAAGTGGGTATCGGACAAAAGGATTTGTGGAACTAGTGTTATCAAAAGATTGTGCTACTATAACTAATTACCTAATTTGCAATAATTTAATTTCAGATTTTGAGTGATGGATTTAGACTTTAACTACTTAACCATTCAAAAATTGGTTTGTTAACAAATTAATAAGGAAATGATCATCTTGGGTTTCAGGTTTAAAACGCATGTGTTCAATTTTACTAGAAAGAGTCACATAGACATGACCTATGTTTGATTAACTATTTGTGATAAAAGGGAACAAAGTACTCGGATTGAAATAGGAGGTCGTTACCCGATGACCAATTGATTAATACCCAACCCGTAAACCTTCCCGTGATATCTTGATTGTCAGACACCAAGAACGTACGAAATAGGTAATAAGCACAATATCAACCAACAACTTAGAAACAATCAATCAACACCATAATCATAATAGCATAGCAATTATTCTAGAAATGAGTAAATTGAAACACAATTGTTTACCGAACCTTCCACATAAGATGATCACCGAAATGTTTAGCCACTCATGTTCTCACAATCAAACAAACTTCAATTATCTTGTTCATATGAATCAAACACACCAAAATATTGTTTAGAACTTGTTAGAATCAATGAAAAACACTCCAAATCGACTCTTCTTTTCTCTGCAACTCGTTCCAATGATTGATAATGTGAAAGGACACCATAACTCAGCATAAATTGGGCAGTTACACATTTCCCGTATCTCACCACCATGCCTACCGTAGCTTATGGTGGGCAGAATTTCCTTCATAGTGATGAGGGTCTGTCCTATGGTGCCAATTGAGGGTGGACTCCACCGTAAGCTACGGTGGCCACTGTAGCTTACGGTGGTCATCTTGATTTTTCCATTTTTGCCCTTCGTTCAATCTCGTGAGTCCCATCTTAATTAGGCTTCTTATAATTACCCGATAAAGCAGTATAAACTCCCTCATTATGCTCTTCGGTACCTGAAAAGCCAAACGCACCAAAGACATCAAATTGTAACAAATAAACGTTTAAAGCATGGAATATATATCATTTTAACGCACTTACGGGTTGTCCAAAACACCACCTGTCACATCCCCACACTTAAATGTTGCTTTCTCCCAAGCAACCATTTCACAAAAGTTTTAAACAAACAAGTGATCATCATATAAACCAAACACAAACAAATTACCCCATTATCAACTTTTACCATCATAACACATAACTCATCCCTCACTAAACTCTTCTCTCGGCGACAAAGTAGCACTAGCAAGATGGTGCTAAATCACTCAATACAATTGTGCAAATGTGCGACAATAAGCTTGGATAACAATCGAGTCTTTACCTACAAATCGTCTAACATGCTCGTGAATCAGAAGGACTTTCGGGTTGTAACGAGGCTAGGTGTATTGGTGGGAATTGGTGGGAAATATTCATGTAGCTTGCTTAATCGACCCGATTTATTATTACATCAATATAAATAACACACTCAAATTGTACAACTAATCTTCCTTCTTTTTTCTCTTTTCTTCATTACTTTTTTTTCTTCTTCTTTTTTTTCACAATTACATTATTGAAAGAGAACATACTAACATAACAAGAACAACTATCTAAACTGGGTCGATTAAAAGGTAGAATTTTTAGGACATAGGTTCGGGTGACAACTGAAAGGCTACAGGCTCAAATTTGGCTACTAATGTCCAACCCCCTGTCCCGCTCACTACCAAGCTCATATTCATAACTTATGAGGTCCAACCCCCCAAACCCACACCCAACACACATCCAGACGAGGCTACCTAAATGCCCTCATCATATTCACCTGCATGTAAACTCAGGTTTCGACAAGCATATATTATCCAAGTTCTATTAGCACACTATACACACCGCCACTCAATCAAATTAAACAATAAATTCTCAATGACATATATGTGTGGCTCAATCCTCACCAAGAAAGAAATGGAATTGGGATAATGATGTGTCATGCATAATATGGTATTACTTTCAAACTTTAACAACCGTTTTGTTTGGTTCACAAAAAGTTTTCAAAATTCCTACAAATTTTCTCCCATCCCCACACTTGGGATACATTGTCCCCAATGTATGGGTTTAGAGGAATGATCACTTGTTATCTTCAAAATTACCTTTCAGTAAAACTCTCAAATCCCAATTTTTCTTTTTTTTATATCAAAAAACTCAACCACAAACACCAACCCAACAAAAGTATCAACCATGTTACACCCCGGACCTTACCAACCATAAACACAAAGCAACAAAATAAAACTACAAACTGTACATAGGAAGAACAGAACCTGATCAGTAGTAGCGCGGCTGAGGAGGTCCGAAGATGGAAGTCATCATCTCCGAAAATTCATTAAATGCAAATGCGCCACTTCCTCCGTCTCCTTGTTGTTGCTCCGAGCTCTGTTGCTGCTGCCCATACCGAGGGTCCACCCACTAAGAATGATGCATCGGCGGTGTTGGGTAAGAAACATTGCCATCATAGGGTGGTAGGGTGGTGTAGTCAACTGGCGATGGGTCCACAACCACGGGACGCCCTGCATGCCAATCTTCATGCATTCTTTGTTGCTGATCATCCAAATACCGGTTGTTAATCTCCTGCTCAAAGGCGTAAGCATGTGTACGATTCCTAGATTCTTGTCTATCAAAATTGTGCCTTAATGCACGTTCCATGCTTGCGCCCATATATGTTTGGTGATCAAAAAACGTTCGTTCGGCCCCACTCCAGCTATCAAAAACCGAGGGCCTTTGATTTTCTATGACTTCCTGCATGGTACCTTCATGAGCCCAATTTGGCTCATAGGGAAATCTAGAAAAGTCAAAGAACCCCCCGGTCAGAATACTACTCGACCCCCCCTGTTCCACATTCGATGGGGCAACCTGCGGTTCATCCATGTAATCATCATTGCCACTCGGGCCTTCTTCATCACCTTCGGGATCATCCTCTTCCCCTGACCGAAGTGGTCGCACATCCACCTTTAAAACTCTCCATCACTAACCCTCACTCTTCAGCTTATGATATCTCTAAGACTCTGAACACTTCACCCTACTCCCAGCTGGCGGATGTCAAACAGTTTAAACTTCTTGTAAGATCCCTTATCATCTACATCAATTGCCCCATACATCTTCAATAAAGCAGTGCTGAGACGACAATGCAGAATGATTTTCCGCTGGTCGATGTTTCGACTGATCCAAATATTGTTCATCACCAAAAAACGAAATGGAAACATGGGACCCCCATTTAACAAAGCGTAGAGCATCTGGCACTTCTGGCCTTCGAACTTCGATTTTGTCACCCCGCCTCGGGATGACGTTCTCCATGCAAATGGCTAGCATGAGCTTCCACTCGATTCTGAGAATCTCCCGATATAATTTCCCATGAGTAGTACCCGGTAAAAACAGGTAATCTAACATGGTATTCCACCTCGATGCTTTTCGGGTTCGAAATAAAGATCTTCCAATCTCGGAAGCATATATTGATTAACTGGTTTGCTAGCGAATTTCGCAACCCTCCGCAGTGAATCAAAAGACCTCTCCACATCTATGCGATTTACAGTGCCAATTAACCTCATTCTTAATGCTCCACCCTTGTATGAAGGGCACCTAACAGTGGCCATCCACTCCTGAATTTCCGTATCATATAGATTGGTGCCTTCATAGTCATAGCACTTTAAAGCTGCTTCCCATCCTAAAGCCCTGAATTTGTCCGTGATCCCAAATAGACCAAAATCAACCTCCCTAACTTCTTTCTCACAAATGATTGCTTCCTTCCTTTGCGTCAATCAATTAATCTGATCATTAAATAGTTCGGCCTGCCACTCTTGTGGTTGATCATGTAATGGACCGGATGTCCATCGTGGCTTTGGCCCTCGATCGGCACATCTTCCTCTATGTCATCTTCACTATCGCCTTGCACTACTAGCCGTCTTTTCCTTGGAGCCGGGTTGCTAGATGAACCCACCTTTCCTTACCCTTGCGACCCATTGTAATCCTGCAAGACATAAACATGAAGAACACATATTATTCACCTTTTCAAACACCCACACTTGCTTATTAATATGGTCATGAAAACTAGATAAAACTCGAAGTTCATCATATGCATAACAAATTCCCCTAAATTAGTGAAATTTATGCAAAAATCATATCTTTATCACCTAGTTAACTTCCATGACCATAAGCATTCAAAACTCATTCAAATTCAATCTCAAACTTATCAAATATCAGCAAGTGTGGGATTATGATAACCTAGTTCATCTCAAAATCTCCAAATCCTACAATGCAATGATAAAAATGTAAGAAATTGCATACCTTGGCCTTGTAGAAGATGAAGAAACCTAAAAACTTCAAGATTATCAAAAGCCCACAAAACCCTAGAAATTTCGGATCAACAAGTGCCCAACTTGATCCCCAAAACAATAGATTCGATCAAATGCAAGCACAAAATCAAAATCCTTGCGAAATTTAGCCAAAATAGACTCAAAAATCGCTTATTTGGGTAGGAATTGAAAGATTTAGGTGGATGAAGGTGGGTGTTCTTGAGGTTTAATGGAGGAGAAGAAGAAAGGGAATGGTGGATGAAACTTATGCAGAGAATGAGAGGTTGAGGAAGATTCTCGTGTTAAAACCCTGTTTTGCGGTCCCCACTACGCCCAGAGGCCGCCGTAGCTTATGGTGGGGACCGTAAGCTACGATGGCCAAGAATTAAAAAGGACACCGTAAGACAGTCCCTTAGGACCGTAATGGATTTTTACCCCGCCGTAGCTTACGGTGGGGACCGTAAGCTACGGTGGTATCTAGGAATTTTCAATTTTTTTAAACACTATAAGAACAAAGAACAATTAACCTATCCCCCCCCCCTTGAATAATCCGTGTTGTCCTCAACACCGTGTACGAGAAATTCCGAAAAACTTCCCCACACTTGTTTCAAACACAAATTAACAATTACGGATAAAGACACAAAACAAACTAAACACCTAAATAACAACAAAGTATTTAATCCCAACTAGTGTTATCAAAAGATTGTGCTACTATAACTAATTACCTAATTTGGAGTAATTTAATTTCAGATTTGGAGTGATGGATTTAGACTTTAACTACTTAACAATTCAAAAATTGGTTTGTTAACAGATTAATAAGGAAATGATCATCTTGGGTTTCTGGTTCAAAACGCATGTGTTCAATTTTACTAGAAAGAGTCACATAGACATGACTCGTGTTTGACTAACTATTTGTGATAAAAGGGAACAAAGTACTCGGATTGAAATGCGAGGTTGTTACCCGATGACCAATTGATTAATACCCAACCCGTAAACCTTCCCATGATATCTTGATTGTCAACGACACCAAGAACGTACAAAATAGGTAATAAGCACAATATCAACCAACAACTTACAAACAATCAATCAACACCATAATCACAATAACATAGCAATTATTCTAGAAATGAGTAAATTGAAACACAATTGTTTACCGAACCTTCCACACAAGATGATCACCGAAATGTTTAGCCATTCATGTTCTCACAATCAAACAAACTTCAATTGTCTTGTTCATACGAATCAAACACACCAAAATGTTGTTTAGAACTTGTTAGAATCAATGAAAAACACTCCAAATCGCCTCTTCTTTTCTCTGCAACCCATTCCATGATTGATAATGTGAAAGGACACCATAACTCAGCTTAAATTGGGCAGTTACACATTTCCCGTATCTCACCACCATAAGCTACGGTGCCCATCATAGCTTACGGTTGGCAGAATTTCCTTTATGGTGATGAGGGTCTGTCCTACGGTGCCAATTGAGGGTGGACTCCACCGTAAGCTACGGTGGCCACCGTAGCTTACGGTGGTCAGCTTGATTTTTACATTTTTGCCCTTCGTTCAATCTCGTGAGTCCCATCTCAATTAGGCTTCTTGTAATTACCCGATAAAGCACGTATAAACTCCCTCATTATGCTCTTCAGTACCTGAAAAGCCAAACGCACCGTAGACATCAAATTGTAACAAATAAACGTTTAAAGCATGGAATATATATCATTTTAACGCATTTACGGGTTGTCTAAAAGACCACCCATCAAAGCTTTGGTGTTGAAACCTGGTTTGATGATACTAGATGATTGGATAGTCATTAGAGCGCCAAGGAGAAATGACACTTATGTCATGGACACGGGTGCTATGGATTCTTCCTCAGTGGTGGCGTGTTTACTGTCAAAAGCATTTGAGGTTGAGTCAATGGCACAGACACATGGCCCACATCCTCTACCAAAAAATGAATTATATTATTAAAAATAGTTTAGTGGAAGGGGTGCCAGTGCAGAGGTTTCACATGGAAGATAAATGTCTTCCATGTCAAAAGGGAAAACAACATAAGAAACCTCACAAGTTCAAAACAGTAAATTCCATAGATGCCCCTTATGAATTACTTCATATGGATAAGTGAAAAGTGCTATTGTTTAGTTGTCACAGATGATTACTCACGATATTCATGGGTTTTCTTTTTAGGTACAAAAGATGAGACAGCGGAGATGCTGATAGATATCTTTACCCAATTAGAAAATGTCCACGATGCACAGATCAAGAGGATAAGGAGTGATAATGGCACGGAGTTCAAGAATCAGATTCTAGATCTCTATTGTCTTCGCAAGGGAATTGAACATCAATATTCCGCTCCTTATACAGCTCAATAGAATGGAGTCACTGAGAGGGAAAACAGGATGTTGATTGAAGCCGCTAGGACTAAGCTTTCTGATTCAAAGCTTCCAGTTCTTTTCTGGGGTAAGCTGTGAACACAGCTTATTATGTCCTAAACAAAGTTTTGATGGTTAAACGGTTTAACAAACATGTCACGAACTATTGTTTAACCGAAAACCAAATTTGAAAGGCTTTGAACCTTTGGATTACCCTGCATCATTGTGCGAAATAAAGATAAGCAAAAATTCGGTGAGGTAGCTGACGAGGGTTACTTTCTAGGCTATATTACTAGAACACGAATAAAAGGGTTTTTAATCTAAAACTGGTAAAATTGAGGTTGTGTTTAACATGGAAATCACTAGTTATTCACCTCAACAATCAACGAGTGGTCCTGCTACATTATAAGATTATGATAGCATTTTTAAATCATTTAATATTCCTGATTTTTGCAATGCAGATGAGTCTCAAGTGATTCAAACTGTGATCAGTGAAGATGAAGAGGGTGACTTCATGCCTAGATCGAGTATATCAAAGACAGATGCTCCAGAAACTTCCTCTAGTACAGCTCCATCGGATTCAGGTGATAGTGAGTTTGAACCTATTCAGGGGGAGGATTTTACTAATCCGTTTGCTAATAAGAACATTCAGGGGGAGATTGGATCTAATCTGGGAGATAATTTAGTTGTTGACACCATTGCTACTACACGCGCAAACAGAGATCATCTAGTTGAGAACATCATAGGTGATGCTGCTACAGGTGTTCAGACAAGAAGAGGTGTGATCGAAGGTTCCTATTTATTTACTTCGATTCAGAAGACTGGGATGTTAAATGAGTGTTTGTATAGCTGCTTTATTGCCCAAGAGGAGCCGAAGAATGTTCACATCACTCTAAAAGATAATTGTTGGGTTGAAGCTATGTAAGAGGAAGTAGCTCAGTTTAAGAAGTTGAAGGTTTAGGAGCTAGTTGACTGCCTGAAGGAGAGAAGGAAACAGGCACCAAGTGGGTGTTTAAGTGCAAGAAAGACGATCTAGGGATTGTGATAAGGAATAAGGCTCAGTTAGTGATGAAAGGGTTCAATCAGCAAGAGGGGATTGATTACAATGAAGTGTTTGCACGAATAGCAAGGTTGGAAGCAATTCGTTTGTTTCAAGCTTTTGCTTCATTCAAGGGCTTCAAAGTTTACCAACTTCACATGAAGAGTGCGTTTCTTTACGAGAAAGTCCAAGAAGTGGTGTATGTCTCACCACCAGATGGGTTTACTGATCTAGATTATCCAGATCGAGTCTATCGACTTGATAAGGTATTGTATGGATTGCATCATGCACCTAGGGTGTGGTATGAGATATTGTCAGCACATTTCTTAAAGAATGATTTTGAAAGAGGTAAGATTGACAATACACTTTTCATTAAAAGGATGAAGGAAGACCTTCTGGCTGGTACAGGTATACGTGTATGACATCATTTTTAGGTCATCTGATGAGAACATGTGTCATGAATTCGAGGAGGTAATGAAGAGCTAGTTCGAAATGAGTGCGATGGGTGAATTGTCTTACTTTTTGGGTTTACAAGTTGAATAGAAGAACGATGGGATGTTTATACATCAGACAAAGTATGTGTATGACATTTTGTCTCGTTTCAAAATGGAGGATTGCCCTATTTTCAACACACCTATTTGTGAGAATCATAATCTTAGTCCAGATCATGAGAGTGTGGAGGATGTTGATCGAACGCAATACAGGGCAATGATTGGTTCTCTAATGTACTTGACTGCTTCAAGACCAGACATCATGTACGCAGTGTGTCTTTGTGCCAGATATCAAGCGAATCCAAAAGAGTCGTATATGAAAGCGATGAAGCGGATTCTTCGTTACTTGAAGGGGAAACCTAAACTTGGGTTATGGTATCCAGTTGCTAGCGATTTGAAGTTTGTTTCTTTCAATGATTCGGAATTTGGAGGGTGCAAATCAACCAGAAAGTCTACCACGGGTGGTTGTCAGTTCTTAGGAGGGAGAATCGTGTCATGGCAATGCAAGAAGCAGTCTTACATGTCTACCTCTACGTGTGAAGCTGAATATATTGTTGTGGGTAGTTGTTGCTCTCAAGTCCTCTGGATCCAACAGCAGATGCGCGATTATGGTTTGAATTTCACTCATACTCCTATTATGATAGACAATAATGCCATTATTCAATCACCAACAATCGCACAAAACACAGTCGCACAAAACATATTGACATTCATCATCATTTTATACAGGATTGTGCTGCAAAGAAATTGATTGAACTGCATCAATTCTACACACTAGACAACCTAGCAAATCTTTACACAAAAGCATTTGGGAGGGCTCGTTTTGAACATTTAGTCGAACTCAACGGGATGAGTAATCCTGAATAACCAGCTTCCATAAGAAATTTTGTAAATAACTTACTGTTTTTTTTTTAAATCAAAACATAAAAAAAATTAGAAAATCAAAAATGAGTTTTCACTTGTGGAAAAGAAGAAATGATAGTACATCAGCAAGTTAGGCTGTCACATTGAAGTTAAAATTAAATTGCTTAAGTGTGATAGCTGCTTCATCATATGATGTACCAGTAGGCAAAATGCATGAAATAATCAACTTACCTTGGTGTAATAAACATAACGAACTGTGTATGAGTGGGTAACATATCAGTGGCGTATGGTTTTATAACCTTAAATCTTGCGTTGATAGATTGCCAAAATCTGAGGGTTTAGGTCTTTATATCATTATTCATCCGGGGTATCAGGGTTGTCCTTCTGCTGCATCCAGATATATGCTGACCTAGGCACAACCAGGATACTTAAAAGAGCTAAAATGCCAAATCCTAGAAATCGAAGAAGCTTTCCTATAAGTCATTCAAATATGCAAAATGCATTAATCGTACCAAAATTCGGTATTTGCCCTAACCCTCGTTGGATATTGGTCTCTTTGTTGTACGAAAGTACTGACCTAATCATCAATTATCTAACGTTGTAAATCAAAAAGGATGAATTTCGGTATACTCACCTACTACGAGGAATATTTGTGCATACCTTGATCGTGGGGTATGTCCTGAAGTGGGACACACTAGTATATCAGTATAAAATTATCTTAACATATCACTAGGTAATGTACTTGAAATGTTCATGTATTTTGTTTAAGTGGATAAACAATACTGGTAATCCTCTTGAACTGCTTTTCATGAAAATTACATATAGAATTCTCTAATAGTATGAAAACAGTTTGATGTTGCTGATATGATCTTCTTCCCGGTGATTCTCAGAAAAACAGAGTCTTTATTATTTGTTATTTATTTGCTTTTAGAAAATATAAAAATCCAAAAAGATTTACTTTTACTTGTAAATTCTTAGCGAACGGAATATGATTGTTTGTGGAGAAGTTGTTACCGATACGGGGAGACAGTGTTAAGAGATGATTTCAAAATTTTAACATCTTCCAGGTTCAGTGTGCTTAAAATTTAAGTGTGTAGTTTGAGTAGAGAAGTGCTTAATCTAGGATACAGTTTTACTATCTCTTGAATAATAATAATTTGTTAACTTGTGTTGAAAAATTCTAATGGTTTCTCGAGATGTTTGTTTTATAGTATACAGATTGTAGCAGTGTGTTGCTGAAAAGTTTGGTGAAGAAGAGTTTCATTGGATGCATGGTAGAACCTCCTTTCTACATTGTAGACAACGTTGAAGAGTTTGAAGATTGCTCTGCAAGTGCTAAACTTGAGTTTACTCAAACGCTAACGATTTAGAAGATTTGGTGATTGGATGCATCAACTTAGGGGGAGTATGTTGCTGACAGAAGCTGTTAAAGCTGAAGCTATCCAAAGACCAAAGACATTGAAGATTGCAAGATTGCTAAAGACAAAATTTTTTATGAAGCTATTGTGAGGGGGAGTTTCTTGGTGCATATTTGTGACCACATCTTAGATTTGATTTGGATATCTTGTAATTAGTAAAATCAATAAACAGTAGGTGGGTTTAGTATTGTAGTAGTTAATTAGAAGTGATTGGGCTAAACCAGACACATAATAGGGAGTGGTAGGCGAATTGAGCCTAGACCAATTTGCAGCCCATGTGGTGAAACCCTAGCCCAGTTGAAAAATTGTCTCTATATAAAGAGAGTTTTGCATTAGAGTTAAGGTTGCTCAGTTAGTCACATCAGAGAGAGTTGAGAGAGAATTCGTATGAGTCATGAATTGATTGTAAACATTTGTGTTCTATAATCAATAGAACACGGATTGAAAGTGTTCGTTCGTGTTCTTGATATTGTTCGGTTTTTAGTGATAATCTGATCTAGGGGATTCCACACTCTAGATTGGATAAACGATTATGTGAAGATCCATACGGATTAGGGGACCACACAAGGCTTTTGAGCAGCTTACCTAAAGAACTTACAGATGAAAAATTTTGCCCTAGTTGACAATTTTGAAAAGAAACATGATGATTTTTGTTTTATGGCACTAGAGACAATATTGGAAAGGGTAGAGTCTAGGGAAGTGTTGTTCAATTCTGATGAGGTTTTTCATAATGTTGAATCAGATGTTCAGAAGAAAAGGTTGGTGAAGAAATGGTGAATCCTCTGTCAGACCCATGGGAGTCTAGTTTTTGTGAAGGAGAGTGTGATTGTGCCATGATGGTTGTTGCCAAGGGAGCTTCTACTTGCTTTGATAGTGTATGATATGTAGATAGTGGAGGCCCCAGGCACATGACAAGATGTAGAGTCCTTCTCAAGGATTTTCTAGCACATGGAGGGGTGATATATCCTTTGGTAACAACTCAAAAGGAAAAGTGTTAGGGTCAGGGACAGTCCAGGTAGGGAAACTCAAGTTTGAACATGTCAATCTTAGTGACAATCTGAAATTTAACCTTCTTAGTATGTCTCAAATGAGTGACAAAGGCTATGGGTCATTCTTCACTAAGAAAGCTTGTAAGATTGTTGGACCAGATGTGGTGAAAAGATTGAAGAAATCATAGCTGGGAGCAAAACATAGCTTGTTGCTCACAGGAGTGGCAATGTGTATGTGGTTGATATGTTGAAAGATAATCCAATGTCTAATGCCTGTTTGTTCTCAGCTGCCTCTAACAAAGAGACATAACTATGGCATAGAAGACTTGGTCACACAAATCTAAAACTATCACCACACTCTCAAAACAAGGTCTGGTAAGAGGCCTTCCACCAAAACAATCCACATGTGATGAACATTGTATATCCTGTCTAAAAGGTAAACAACATAAAAGTTCATTCAAATCCATTAATGAGTCCAAAACTAGTTAGTGTTTACAATTGTTACACATGGACTTGTTTGGCCCTATAAAAATCATGAGTCTTAAAAGGAAGAGGTATTGTCTTGTCATAATTGATGATTTTCAAGGTTTACATTGACTTACTTTTTGAACTCCAAAGATGAGACTGCAGGTATTTTGCAGGACTTTGTAAGAAAAGTTGAAAACAATTTGATCTACCAGTAAAAATCTGTATAGTGATAACGGAATAGAGTTCAAAAATAGGAGTCGGATGACTTCTGTGAGTCAAAATGGATTGTAAGGCAGTTAGCATCCCAAGAACACCAAAACAAAATCGGGTGGTTGGAAGAAATAATAGGACCTTGATTGAGGCTGCTAGAGCAATGCTTGTAGATTCAAGTTTACCATTGTCCTTTTGGGTAGAGTCTGTAAACATTGCTTGCTATGTGCAAAACAGAGTTTTAATCAACCTTAGACATTAAAAGACTACTTATGAAATTCTGTTCAAAATCAAACCACTTATCTCTTATTTCAAAATCTTTGGCTACCCATGCTTCATTTTAAATTTAAAAGATTCAATTTCAAATTTTGCAGCCAAAGTAGATTGTGGTTATTTTTTGGGATACTTAACTACTGCCAAAGTGTTTAGCACAAGGACTAGGTGTGTAGAAAAGACTTTGAATGTAAAGTTCAATGAACTTTCTTCTTTAAAAATCCCAACAAATCCTGCTGAATTGTTTGATTTAGATAAATTTACAATTGAAGATGTGTCTGTCAAGACTAATAATGCAGGTACACCAAAATCTTCCCATCAAGATTATGGATTTGATATTGTGATCTTAGAATATAAAGTTACTTCCACCATCAGAGGAACAAATGTTCAAAACAGCTTCCAAAACTCTGCCACTACTGCATCAACAATTGTTCATCCTCAAACCTCTACCACCTCATCCAGTCAATCCACTGTTAACAAAAGTCCATCTTCTGTGGACAAAAGTCAACCCACTTTTACACTTATCCCACCCATACCTCCACCTCCATTCCAAACATTTGTTGACTCTTCAAAATTACCAACAGATGTTAGCTCAATGATTCTCATCTGCAGCCTTCACCTCTATATGCCATCATTCCATAAAAAGGAGATCTAATCTACCTTAAAAATCATCCACCAGGCTAAGTTATTGGCAACATCAATGAAGGGGTAATCATAAGAAGTCAATCCAAAAAAAAAAATTATCTTTTTGCTGGTTTTCTATCACTCGCACAACCTGTTAAGTACCAAGAGGCACTGAAAGATAATAGTTGGGTAGAGGCCATGCAGGAAGAGCTCCAATAGTTCAAGAGACAACAAGTATGGGAACTTGTACCATTGCCTAAGGATGTATATCCAATTGGCACAAAATGGGTCTTCAAGAATTATACAGATGAAAGGAGCATTGTTGTCAAGAACAAAGCTAGGCTTGTGGTTCAAGATTATAGACAAGAAGAAGGCATTGATTATGATGAAGCATTTGCTCCTGTAGCAAGTTTGGAGACCATAAGATTGGTTTTAGCCTTAGCTGTCAACCACAACAACAAGGTGTATCAGATGGATATCAATTGTGCATTCCTTTATGGTAAGATCTAGGAAGAGGTATATGTATGCCAACCTCCTGCTTTTTGAAGATGCCTTTTATCCTGATCATGTCTACAAGCTTAATAAAGCTTTGTATGGCTTGAAACAAGCACTAAGCACCTAGTACGAAACTCTATCCACCTTTCCCTTATCCATAGGCTTTACAAGAGGTAAAATTGATAAAACATTCTTTTTAAAACTGAAAGGAAACGATTTGATGATTGTCCAGATTTATGTGGATGACATCATTTTTGGATCCACATGCAATTCCATGTGTGAAGAGTTTAGGGAACTTATGACGGCAAAGTTTGAGATGAGTGCCATGGTGAGCTTCAATGCTTTATTAGTCTTCAAGTTAAGCAATTGCAAAATGGGACATTAATTCATCAAAGTAAATATGTCAAAGACCTATTAACAAAATTTGATATGAATGATTGTAAACCATGTAGTACACCCATGGCCACCACAAAACTGGTCACTTTTGATGATAAAGGTGACTTGGTTGATCAAACACTAAACAGAAGCATGATTGGGTCATTATTGTACCTAACTACATCAAGGCCAGACATCATGTTCGCAACATGTGTCTATGCCATGTCAGCATTCACTTTTCACTTTATCAATACCCATGTTCCATCCAAACAGAGCTTACACTACCGACTTGAATTCAAAATTCATAAAAAGTGGTTTACGTTATCATCTTCTCCAAAACTCCTTACCTCCCATATCTGATCATGGCTCTGCAAATCAAACTTCTCATAACTACCTCCCTTATTTCGAGAAAACTAACCAAAATTAAGCTTCCACTAAATAATTGATGTTTTGACATCATCAAAATACAAAACCATCCTAACTGCCAATGCACCAATATACGTCGATACCCTCCGACAATTCTGGGCTAATGCTGAAATCCAATCTCAAAATAACAAGCCCTTTAGTATAACGTCAAAGATTGGAGACACCATGGTTCAGATTTCCCCATCTTCCATATCCACAGTACTTGCTTTGAACGACCAAACAGGTAATACTTATTTTGAAAAACAGTATCTTCACACAGAGTTCATAGAAATAGGGTATGAAGGTCAACTGATAGGAGTTACAATTTATGAACCAAATTTCCTGCTGAAATGAGATATTTTTTCCATACCCTACTTATATGTCCCTTAGCCAAGACCATCTCATTCAATGAGATTCCACAAAAAGTCCAATACTTGGGATATGCCATTTTGACAAATTCAGATTATAATCTATCCTAGACATTGTTCTTGGACTTGGTGGCAAATATGAATGCTATTAAAAGGAATTCAAAAACTGTTTTTTCTTATGTATCCTAGACTTTTAAGCTTTTACCTTCAACAACAAGTGTCTGAAAAAGATTTTCAACAAGGTGTAGCTTTCCAAATGACAAGTCTTACAAATGAAACTTTTACTAGAATAAATGATAAAGAGTCAAAAGTTTCTAAAACACAAGTAAAGGGGGATGAGCCTATTTTAGATGAGTCCACATCTATTGCTCATACCTCTATTGCTAAGCCCACTGCTCCTTATGATCATGACACCACAACCGGTGTTGTGAAACCCACACTAGCAAAATCAAAAAAGAAACCCCTACATCCAAAAAGCCCACCAAAAAGAAACAAAATAAAGAAGGCACCTCTTGAAGATGAGATCCCAGAGGATAACCTTATGGCAATACAAAAGCCACTTGAAACCATTGTTGCAACTTCCTCACAGCAGATGGAAAGATCTCCACCCATCCAAACTCCTCTGGAATCCTCACAAAAGGATCAAGTTGTAAGCACAGGGATACGAAATCCAGAGAAAGACATTTCACTTACAAGTCTACTTCTAAGCCCCTCTCCCAAGGCTGTCTCTCTTTCAACTCCACAACCCTCCACTCCAATTCCACCAACATTTATACCTCTATTTGATGCAATTGACAAAACTCAGTCACAAATCAATTCCTCTCACTCACCAATTAAAGAGAGCAAACTTCTACAAGTGACCGAGTCTAAAAAAATCAATTTGCTAGCCCACAACCAGTTGAGGAGGCTACACCCCTTGAGTTACATGTAACTCTTAGTGGTAGTTCAAGTGAAACAACCACTACAACTGGTGAAACAACATTTTTCAGTTGGATAATGGATTCATCTATAAGTCTTCCCTGAAGGCAACAACTGTTGAGGATACAATTGTGACCTCTGTTCCAGTTGGAAGTCCCCAGTACCAAGAAAGAGGGGCATTTAGTTCTAACAATTTGGAGTCTTCTCCTGTTATGCAACTAATTACAACTACCTCTTGTAGGAATTAAGATGATCCTATTAAGTTAGGTGATGAATTAAAATACAAGGACTTGACGAAAAGAATGACATCTATGGAATCTTCAATGGAAGAAATGAAGAGCATGATGAAACAGATGTTTAAAAATTCTAAAAGTCAACCTTCAACTCAGCAAATTGCCAATGAGCTATGGAAATCAATGCAACCAATTATCCATGCTCAAATAAATTTGGCTGATATTAATCACAACACTCACATGGAATTGATAAGAAACATGGTTGTGGCAAGGTACAAAGTTACACAAGTTGATATCAAGGTCATCAGGGAACATATTTTAAAGACCACCTGGCTTTTCCCCTCCAACTGTACTTTAAGAAGAAGTAGAAGATGATGCCAAAAAGCGGGATAATGAAAAGTTTAGAAAGTTGCAGCCTTCACCACAAGAAAAACCATCAAAGGTGCAACAACAAAAGCTAGAGTCTGCTCCAACCAAAAACCTCTGTTGAGGCATTAGATGCTGTAACACCCTATAAAATCGTGTCGAATAGTATAGTGACACGTGTTGTATTTTTAAATAAAGTCTGTTAAAGACCAATAAGGACTAAAGGCGTCAACATGCTCAAACTGAGCCTCTGAGTGACGGTCCGATGTCAACATGCATAAATAACAGCCTCTGAGTGAATAGTATGTCAACATGCTTGAAATTTGGCCTCTGAGTGACTGATATGTCAATATGCCTAGCCTCTGAATGACATCGGAATCAACATGCTTATAATAAGCCTCTAAGTGATCCTTTGTGAAGTCCTAACTCTTATACGTGCCATTTGTTGGACAGAGGGTTCAATTTTGTAAATATGTGAAAGTTGGATGATGGAGGGATTAAAAGTGTCAACATGTTAATGTATGCCTCTGAGTGACCTTTTAACGAACTGAGAGCTCGACAATGTCCGGGAATAATCCCGGGTATGCCAAGTATTGGCTACGGAGGGCTAAAACTGCCAAAAAGGTGTTTAAAAAGGTTTTTAGAAGCTTTTAAAGTTAAGGGTCTAAAGTGTCAAACTTTGAAACTGCCTTTGGGCCGCTCGCGGGGCGCGAGAGGCAGGGCCTGTGCCTCTCGCGGCCCGCCAGAGAACATCTACTGCTGAAAGTTTTGCTTGGCTCCCAAACAAAACTCCAAAACCATTAAAACCGAAACCATGGCTTCCCAAGCTGCTATGCCACGTTTTGGAACACTTGTAAGCTTCCTCTTACACCCCTAAACACCTGGCTTCACCTCCTTTGAGCTCTCCAACTATAAATAGGTGTTCAAGTGCTTCATTCCAAATTGCACCTTTCTTATCAATTCACTCTTATCCCTGCTCTCGAAGTACCTAGCTGAAAGGAGCATCCAACTTAGTTATCTTGCATTGTAGGAACCTCTTGTAAGTGTTCCTTGCTCTTGCGTTTTCGTTTATAGGCTTTTATAGCCAAAAGTCAAGCGTTTATTGGAAAACGCTTTGACTTTCGGTTAAGACCATTATGGTCCAGCTATTGTTCAAAATGAACATGGCTAAGTGATCGTAATAAGGTAGGTGTTAGTCCCTATAAAGGACACCTCCTGAAGATCACGTTTGCAAGACCAATTGACGGGTCAAAGTTATGATATTAAAAACTCAAACATGCCATTTTTCGGAAAATCATAAATTAATCTTATACATCTTATGAAACCTGTTTTAACACTTAAATAAGTTGGTAATAATTATTAGAACATGTAAAAACATGTTCGGCTCATCAATTTCAGTTCTAGGGTCGGTTCGCAACCGAAAGTCGCGAAGTTTCACTTCTGCTTTGACTTTCGATTCTGACCCGATTTAGATTAGTTACCTACTGATCTAAAGTTGCATTATGATCATAATATTATGTAGCATAACCCTCTGAGGTTATATTACATGATCATAATCAGCATCCAAGTTTATGCGCAACTTCCATAATTATGCCATCTATGACCAAAATGCCCTTTTTGCATAAAATAAGGTTTTAAATGGTAATGAACTTGAAAATGAGTTTCGACTGATGTAAATATAAGTAGATTTTTGGGATATTAAACTAAGTTATAAACTGAGTTTTCAAACAAGTCTTTAAACTATGTCGATAAATGGCGATTTTAGCCCTTGTGGCTTATAAAATGGTTTTACACAAATCTTTTCAAGATAAATCATTTACCCACTGATATGTTATATTAATTAACTATTTAAAACATTTTAATCTGACCTTAACATCAGTTTTCATAAACATCACATAAAGACGTCATTTTACGACATAAGCGCCGTTTCGGCGCATAGTATGGTTTTAAACCATATTATTGACTAAGACATGATACCTACTGATTTTAAAACTTATTTTAAACCTATTTACTAGTAGGTACATATTATAAACTCAGAATCCCAAATAATTTACAAACTTGGTGTGAATGTCCAAAAATGCCCCTTTGGTGCATAGTTTGATCATAAAAGATAATTTACACATATAATTGATATCCTACTGATATTATATCATAAATAAATTATTTTTCCAGAATACTCATGATCATAAACTTAAATTATATTCAAGTTTCTTTTATATGGTATGAAATTACCAAAATACCCTTATGAGGCATAATTTAGTTTAATACCTTAACGGGCATACAAGTTGATATCCTATTGATATCTTAGCTTATTTAAAGTATAATGGCATATAGAACTTTTCCATAACTTATCCAGTTACCCGATATTGCTAATATACGTACAGTTACGTATATGTAACTATTTTACGGAAATTAACCGAAACGGGTTTAACCTTGTCATTTAAGTCTCAAAATCCATAATGTTTATAGTTTACCCACTTTATACAAGTCAAGGTACTTGTTGGGATTAACTACATTCTATCCAATCATCGTTTAATCTAGCGTCATATGTTTTGATCAAGTACGCTAGTCGGTCTAAGTCAATGACTTAAATAAGACCATTAGTATTTAATTGGTTAGTTTATGCCATAATCCAGACTAGAGACTTGCCGGTAAATGCTATCTGCACTTAGTCCTTTTTGTGTACGGCTGAGTTATTAAAAAAATTAAAGAAGACTAGCTCAGGTAAATACTCTCAACTTATTTCCCCTATACGGGCTTGGGTTACGGTAAATTATTACCGCTTGGTCGGAAATGGGATTCAATCGAACGTCAGTTCGGGGATAATAAATCTGCATATTCTGTTTTAATCAGTTTTGTTTGATAATTTAAACATCGGGGGTTAACTACCATGTCCTGGATATCCTCGGCTCATTACAATAGAAATGGCCACGACCTTAGTGCGGGTGTAGGCATACACCCGATAGACGCTCATTATGCATTCCCACAAGGTTGGGAGGTGACGCCTTCGTGAGTCCAAAGTGGTGTGTACGTTAATTGTGTCCCGGTCTCCGTACCGGGGGGACGGTCAATTAACCCAAGTTATAAAAAGATTTTTTGCTGATACGCACTTAAAAACATTTTTGAAATGTTTTCAAATGAGTCAGTTGGGTGTATTTACCAGCGAAAGCTGACGTATTTTCAAAAGACTAATCTGCATGTACAATATGAAATAGGCCGGAAGTGCTCGGTAGTGATAGAGGTTCTTTCAAATCCTAAATCTGCCCAAAGTCCGTTTTGTATTCTTTCTATGTATAATTTATGATCCGCATGTGGATCTTCTATTACAAGCTTGTATATTATTTTGTATTTTGAACATTCGGATTTTAATAGTAATTTTACTCCAAGACTTCCGCTGTTCCGTGTTTAATTGACTATGACGATTATCAACTGACGTCACGATACTCCCCACCCGCGCCCACTGGTGTATGGATTTCGGGTTGGAAATCCGGGGTGTGACAAGGTTGGTATCAGAGCCAACATTTGAGAGAATTAAACACTATCCTTCTTGTGTTTAATCTCAAACTTACATGAGCACATTCCTTAGACTTCTGAGTCTAGGCATTAACCTAGGATTTACTCATTTCATTATTAAGTTATTAGTATGTTTTTGAATTGATTTTTAACAGGAAAATGCCGCCACGTGTGAGGGGACAAAGTGGAAGAGGAAAAGGCCCAATGAGGGGAGGACCATCAGGGCGTTTACCCCCTCAACCTCATAATCCAGATGCTTACCAAGATCAGGAGATTCGTCTCCTTGGCAACCAATGAGACGTTCTGTCTCTAATAAACACTCGCCCTCACATTCCCAAAACTCCTACCACTTTCACCACTTTTATCATTCACACCATACCCATCACTCCCATTCACATTCTTACCATGAGGAATTTAACCCTAACCATTATTTTAACACGCCTCCAGCCGATCAAAATCAGTTGGACCAGCCACACCCTATGGACGAGGACTCCGACCCGGAGATGCCACCGTCAGGATCAAATATGCATCCCATTGAAATTTCGAGCGATTCGAACTCTTATGCTAGATCGCCCTACCAAGGTCCTAATTAGTGGGACCAATACTGGAACCAATTCACTTTCGCCCACACTCCTTCTCATCACTCTCAACCACCTCCTGTTCAAGAAGATGTCCACATGGAACCGGTGGACCAACCTCAACAACCACCTGAACCACCAAGAAGGAAGCGTGAAGCACGTATGTCGGTACGTGCAGGACAAAGGTCGTATCGTTGCCACCTTTGCCAAACTCCTACCCCATGATTCAAGAGGACCCACAAATGGGTGGGCCCTCTAACACCTCACCTCTGGTTGAACCAACACCAACACCCACACCTACAGTTCAACCACCACCATCGGGTTATACTAACCCAATCCCTACATATCTAGACACGTCTGGATATGATCCTTTTAACCCCTCTACACCGGTAGACTATCAAGCATGGTCGCAAGACCCATATACGCAGGTGGTTATGCACAATGCACTTTACCCGTCTCTTTCCCACCTACTTATCCACCGACTAGATATCCAACTTATGGGTACCAGTATCCGGTTATGCTACAACCACAACCTCCGCCACCACTTGAGACCATTAACGAGGCCTTAGAAAGAATGAAAGAGATGCAGCAGAAAGCGGAGAAAACGGAGAAGAAGACAAATAAGTTCTTCAAGAAACTCTCCAAATTGGTCAAGGGAAAGAAGGATGAGTGAAGTCTCTTCTAATAATATGTAGTCCCTGCGAGGACATTGTTGTTTCTTTAGTCCCAGAGTGGTCATGTTTATTTCTTTAAAAATCCTTGCTTGAACAAGTTTATTTAATTTTTCTAATATTTAATTTCTTATGGAAATTTAATGAAGTACTTTGGAATTATATATATATGTATTCATCCTCTTGTAAACGAGCGTCTCGATTTTATTCGAAATTTATGCTCTACTATATAATTCTAAAAGATCTAAATGGATTGATTATGCCAAGTGGAGTAGACCACATATTGGCCAAGAAATGATAGTCAAGTACGAAGGGGTCTTCTATCTGGATGGTTAAGGAAAGTTATCCTTCTTTCCAGAGGTAAGGGACTATGTCCAAACCTCCAAGGTCGTTAAGGTCGAAGGTGACCTGGACCATTAATCAATCATTAAGGTATTCTTATGTTAGCATTAAGAAATGTTCATACTATTGGTAGTGTGACTTGAGGAATCACGCTAGCCTTCAAGGTAATAGACTATGTCCTAACCTTATACAGCCCTTATGATCTATTTGATCCCGGCTAATATCACCAGTGCGATGACTGAACATCTGATATGATGTAGGCCAATGTGCCCAATTTATGTCCAGCAGGACAGGCTGATATGCCATATACATTCGATATGATGTAGGCCAATGTGCCCAATTTATGTCCAATGGGACAGGCTGATATGCCTTATACATCTGACATGATGTAGGCCAATGTGCCCAGTTATTGTCCAACGGGACAGGCTGATATGCCAAATACATCTCATATGATGTAGGCTAATGTGCGCAATTATTGTCCAACAGGACAGGCTAATATGCCATATACATCTGATATGATGTAGGCTAATGTGCCCAATTATTGTCCAACGGGATAGGCTGATATGCCAAATAGATCTGATATGATGTAGGCCAAGGTGCCCAATTTATGTCCAAAGTGACATGCTGATGTACCATATGTATATATTATGTCCAATGTAACTGGCCAATGTGCCCAATGATTATGTTTGTTAGGGACAAGCCTATGAGCTACATAATTGTCAACGATAACAATGACAGTTGTGACATTGTGATCCACTGTCCAATAATATATAGACTACGTCCAAATTGAAATTTGCCTATGATGGTCCTATTAAGACCTAGCCCAAATATAGTTATAATTAAGCCTAAGAGTTGTGATGTTATTCACACTAGTATAGGCAATGGATTGTTATATCCAATGTTGAAAGCCGATATGGTTGATATACCATGGCTAAAAAAAGTTTTATTGGTATATAGGACCCAGAACCCAAGACTTAAGAATGGCTAACTCAAATAAAGCACAAAGTAGCCACAGGAATGTTGAATCTAATAAAGCCGAAACTAAAATATAGATGACAATAATTTTCAAGCTCGCATTGATGCGACTGTTGAAAAGGCCATGGGAAAGGCCATCGAAAGGCTTAGAGAGCCGAGTGCTACTCGCTCTAGACCTTTATCTATTCCACCATCTTCAGCTCATAGGGAGAGCTCTGTTCACTCTTCAAATGCGAAGAGTGAACCAAAGAAAATAGATCTTACTGAAAATTCCCGTTCTGTTAAGGACGTATGTACCTATAAGTACTTTATCTCTTGTAAACCCCGAGACTTTAACGGGGAAAAAGGAGCTATAGAAGCCCTAAAATGGCTAGACGAGATGGAGACGATAGTAGATATCAGCAACTGTGCTGATAAGGATGTGGTCAAGTACGTATCACAATCCTTCAAGGGCGATGCCCTAATATGGGGGTAGGTCATGGTTCAATCAACAGGTAAGGTACACCTGTACCACTTGGGATGGTCCAAGTTTGTCGATTTGATAAAGGAAACTTACTGCCCACCTCATGAGGTGGAGAAGTTAGAGACATACTTCTTGTCTCTTTCAATGAAAAATCTAGATTGTTAGAAGTACTTTCTGACTTTAACTCCCTATCTAGGTTAGTTTCCTATTTGATCACCCTCGAATCCAAAGGCATTGCACGTTTCATAAATGGGTTGGCGCCCGAAAAAAGGGCATGGTAAAGGCTACTAAGCCTAGTACCTATAGGTCCGCTGTGGACCTATCTCTTTCCCTCACCCTAGATCTGGTAAGATAAAAGTCAGCTAGGACTGAAACTGACGGAAAGAGGAAGTGGGAGGATAATAACTCCCAAAGATTTAAGAAGAAAGGAAACTTCGGGTTCAAGAAGAACTAGCACACGTCTAATAACAAACCTATGTGTAAGAATTGTAAATATAGGCATTGGGGACAGTGTAGTATAAATCCACAAACCAACCCTGTGGTATCTGCAAGAGAAGAGGGCATAAAACCTTAGATTGTAAGGATCTTAAGGATGCAGTTTGCTATAACTAAAATGAAAAAGGACATATAACATACAATTGCCCCAAGAAACCTAAAGGTAATGATGCAAAACCTAGAGGGCCAAGAAGGGGAATGCCCGTGCCTTTCAAATAAATGCAAGAGAAGCTGTTAATGACGATAATGTCATAACAGGTACTTTCCCCATTAATGATATATATGCTAGAGTTCTTTTTTATTCGGGTGCAGATAGATCTTTTGTTAATCATAAGTTTAGTAAACTATTAAACCTGCCCATAAGAACTCTAGATAAAACTTCTGAGATAGAAATTGCCGATGGAACCTTAGAAACTGCTTCTTCCATTCTTGATGGATGCTTTATATCCATTAGGAATCATTCCATCCCTATCTCTCTTTTGCCAATGAAATTGGCGGGGTTCGATGTTGTCTTAGGCATGGATTGATTATCTCATAACCAAGCCCGTATTGCCTGTGATAAAAAGCTGATCGAAATTAAAACCCCATCTGGTGAAATGATCACAATCCTTGGAGACTCCCACTATGGACTGCCAGACAAGGTGTCATTATTTAAAGCATCCAAGTGTTTGAGAAAAGGTTGTGTCATCTACATGGCACAAGTCACCATAAATGAACCTAAGCCGAACCTTGAAGATCAACCAGTTATCTCAGAGTATCCCGATGTTTTCCCTGAAGAATTACCAGGCCTACCTCCGGATAGGCAAGTGGAGTTCAGAATTGACATCATACCAGGATCAGCACCCGTAGCTAGAGCTCCATATAGACTAGCTCCAACCGAAATGAATGAGTTAAGAGTTCAATTGGATGAACTCTTGGAGAAAGGATTCATTCAACCTAGTTCCTCGCCTTGGGGAGCTCCTATTTTTTTTGTAAAGAAGAAAGACGGTTCGATGCGAATGTGCATCGGCTACCGAGAACTAAACAAGTTAACAATCAAGAATAGATATCCTTTGCCCAGGATCGACGATTTATTCGACCAACTTCAAGGGGCTAGTTACTTCTCTAAGATAGATTTAAGATCAGGATATCACCAGCTGAAGGTTAGAAGTGAAGATGTTCCTAAGACAGCCTTCAGGACCACTATGGTCATTTTCAATTTTTGGTGATGCCTTTTGGGCTCACGAATGCACCAGCAGCATTCATGGATCTCATGAATAGAGTCTGCAAGCCATATTTGGATAAGTTTGTCATTGTCTTCATAGACGACATGCTTATTTATTCTCGTAATCAAGCTGATCACAAGAAACATCTTCGGTGCATCCTAGAACTGTTAAGGCAAGAGAAGCTATATGCTAAGTTCTATAAATGTGAATTTTGGCTTAGAGAAGTCCAATTCCTTGGCATATGGTAAGTGAATGTGGTATCTAAGTGGATCCCACCAAAATTAAGGCCATAATGAATTGGGAAGTGCCAAAGACCCCATCAGAAATTCGTAGTTTCCTAGGATTGGCTGGATACTGTAGGAGGTTTCTTGAGAACTTTTCAAGAATAGCAACTCCTCTAACTACCTTGACCCGTAAGAATGTTAAGTATAACTGGGGTCCAAAACAACAAGAATCTTTTGAGATTCTAAACACAAGTTGAGCAACGCTCCTGTGTTATCTCTACACGAGGGCATTGAGAACTTTGTTGTCTATTATGATGCTTCGCACACCGGCATGGGTTGTGTGCTAATGCAGAATGGAAAGGAAATTGCCTATGCATCACGACAATTAAAGGTGCATGAAAAGAATTACACCACCCATGATTTGGAACTGGGTGCCGTTGTATTTGCACTAAAACTATGGAGACATTACTTGTATTGCACGAAGTGTATTATATACACTGACCATAAAAGTCTCCAGCATTTGTTCAATCAAAAGGAATTGAACATGCGTCAACGTCGGTGGATGGAAACACTTAATGATTATGAATGCGAGATTCGATACCATCCCGGCAAGGCAAATGTCGTTGCTGACGCCTTAAGTCGCAAAGAAACCAATAAGGATTAACACCAAGAGCATTGAGCTCAGAAATAGCTTAAATGAGAAGCTACTAGATGCGCAGAAGCAAGCTCTATTAGAGGCTAATATCCCTAATGAGGGATTAGGCGGAACTGTTGATCAGTTAGCGCTTGGAAAGGATGGAATCCTTAGATTTTATGATAGAATTTGGGTTCCAGTCTTTGGAGGACTTAGAAATCTAATCCTCCAAGAAGCGCATAGTTCAAGATACTCAGTTCACCCAGGTGGTGACAAGATGTATCAAGATCTAAAGAAGAATTATTGGTGGATGGGTTTGAAGAAATCCATAGCCACTCATGTAGCTAAGTGTCTGACGTGTTCGCAAGTTAAGGCCGAACATCAGAAACCGTCAGGGCTTCTACAACAACTTGAAATTCCCACTTGGAAATGGGAAATGGTAACCGTGGACTTGATTACCAAGTTACCAAAGACTAAAAGTGGTAATGACACTATTTGGGTCATAGTGGATAGGCTGACTAAGTCAGCGCATTTCTTGCCAATTAAAGAGATTTATAATTCAGATAAATTGGCTAAGTTGTATGTGTACAAAATTGTGTCCTTACACGGTGTGCCAGTATCTATTGTATCTGACAGAGATACTAGATACACATCTCACTTTTGGAAAAGTTCCCAACAATCGTTAGGCACACGATTAAATTTTAGTACAGCTTACCATCCACAGACTGATGGTCAAAGTGAGCGTACCATTCAAACACTGGAAGACATGCTTAGGGCATGTGTGATTGATTTAGGTGGAAGACCACTTACCCCTAATAAAATTCTCCTACAATAACAGCTATCATACTAGCATCAAGGCTGCTCCTTTTGAGGCCTTGTATGGGAGAAAGTGTCGAACGCCCATGTGCCGGGCAGAAGTTGGAGAAGCCCAACTATCAGGACCAGAGATTGTCCTGGAGACCACGGAAAAGATTGTGCAAATCCGTGATCATCTCAAAGCTGCCAGGGATAGGCATAAGAGCTATACTGACAAGAGGCTTAAACCTCTCAAGTTCCAAATAGGGGACAAAGTCATGCTGAAAGTATCACCCTGGAAAGGTGTGACGTGTTTTGGAAAGAAGGGCAAGTTGAGCCCAAGAAATATTGGACCATTCGAGATAGTCGAATGTGTCGGCACTGTAGCTTATAAGCTCAAGTTGCCAGAGGAGCTTAGTGGAATTCATGATGTATTCCACATATCTAACTCAATAAATGTCTAGCCAATGAGTCGCTAGCAATGTCACACGAGGATGTGCAAATTGATAAAAACCTGAGGTTCATTGAGAAACCAATTTCGATCGAGGATCGACAGGTTAAGAAGCTCCGAAGATACCTATAGTAAAGGTTAAGTGGGACGCTTTTAGAGGTCCTGAGTATACATGGGAGGTTGAGTCCACTATGCGACAAAAATACCCCTATCTTTTTGAATAAAATCTCGAGGTCGATATTTCTTTTAATGGGGTGAGGATGAAACACCCTGTAAAATCGTGTCAAATATTATAGTGACACATGTTGTATTTTTAAATAAAGTCTGTTAAAGACCAATAAGGACTAAAGGCGTCAACATGCTCAAACTGAGCCTCTGAGTGACGGTCCGATGTCAACATGCATAAATAACAGCCTCTGAGTGACTGATATGTAAACATGCTTGAAATTTGGCCTCTGAGTGACTGATATGTCAATATACCTAGCCTCTGAATGACATCGGAATCAACATTCTTATAATAAGCCTCTGAGTGATCCTTTGTCAAGTCCTAACTCTCATACGTGCCATTTGTTGGACGAGAGGGTTCAATTTCGTAAATATGTAAAAGTTGGTGATGGAGGGATTAGAAGTGTCAACATGTTAATTTATACCTTTGAGTGACCTTTTCACGAACCGAGAGCTCGACAATGTCCGGGAATAATCACGGGTATGCCAAGTATAGGCTACAGAGGGCTAAAAGTGTCAAAAGGTGTTTAAAAAGGTTTTTAGAAGCTTTTTAAAGTTAAGGGGCTAAGTGTCAAACTTTGAAACTGCCTTTGGGGCGCTCGCGGGGCGCGAGAGGCAGGGCCTGTGCCTCTCGCAGCCCGCCAGAGAACATCTGCTGCAGAAAGTTTTGCTTGGCTCCCAAACAAAACTCCAAAACCATTAAACCGAAACCATGGCTTCCCAAACTGCTATGCCACATTTTGGGACACTTGTAAGCTTCCTCTTACACCCCTAAACACCTGGCTTCACCTCCTCTGAGCTCTCCAACTATAAATAGGTGTTCAAGTGCTTCATTCCAACTTGCACCTTTCTCATCAATTCACTCTTCTCCCTCCTCTGGAAGTTCCTAGCGGAACGGAGCATCCAACATAGTTATCTTGCATTGTAGGAACCTCTTGTAAGTGTTCCTTGCTCTTGCATTTTCGTTTATAGGCTTTTATAGCCAAAAGTAAAGCGTTTTTTGGAAAACTCTTTGACTTTCGGTTAAGACCATTATGGTCCAGTCATTTTTGAAATGAACATGGCTAAGTGATCATAATAAGGTAGATGTTAGTCCCTATAAAGGGCACCTCCTGAAGATCACGTTTGCTAGACCAATTGACGGGTCAAAGTTATGATATTAAAAAGTCAAACAGGCCATTTTTCGGAAAATCATAAATTAATCTTATACATGTTATGAAACCTGTTTTAACACTTAAATAAGTTGGTAATAATTATTAGAACATGTAAGAACATGTTCGGCTCATCAATTTCAGTTCTAGGGTCTGTTCGCAACCGAAAGTCGCGAAGTTTCACTTCTGCTTTGACTTTCGATTCTGACCCGATTTAGATTAGTTACCTACTAATCTAAAGTTGCATTATGAACATAGTATTATGTAGCATAACCTCTGAGGTTATATTACATGATCATAATCAGAATCCAAGTTTATGCATAAGTTCCATAATTATGCCATCTTTGACCAAAATGTCCTTTTTTGCATAAGGACAAGGTTTTAAATGGTAATGAACTTGAAAATGAGTTTCTACTGATGTAATATTATAAGTAGGATTATTTGGGATATTAAACTAAGTTATAAACTGAGTTTTCAAGCAAGTCTTTAAACTATGTCGATAAATGGCGATTTTAGCCCTTGTGGCTTATAAAATGGTTTTAATCAAATCTTTTCAAGATAAATCATTTACCTACTGATATGTTATATTAATTAAAATATTTAAAACATTTTTATCTGACCTTAACATCAGTTTTCATAAACATCGCATAAAGACGTCATTTTACAACATAAGCGTTGTTTCGGCGCATAGTATGGTTTTAAACCATACTATTGACTAAGACCTGATACCTACTGATTTTAAAACTTATTTAAGACATATTTATAGTAGGTACATGTTATAAACTCAGAATCCCAAATAATTTACAAACTTTGTGTGAATAACCAAAAATGCCCCTTTGGTGCATAGTTTGGTCATAAAAGATAATTTACACATATAATTGATATCCTACTGATATTATATCATAAATAAGTTGTTTTTCCAGAATACTCATGATCATAAACTTAAATTATATTCAAGTTTCTTTTATATGGTATGAAATTACCAAAATGCCCTTATGAGGCATAATTTAGTTTAATACCTTAACGGGCATACAAGTTGATATCCTATTGATATCTTAACTTATTTAAAGTATAATGGCATATAGAACTTGTCCATAACTTACCCAGTTACCCGATATTGCTAATATACGCACAGTTACGTATATGTAACTATTTTACGGAAATTAACCGAAACGGGTTTAACCTTGTCATTTAAGTCTCAAAATCCATAATGTTTATAGTTTACCCATATTATACAAGTCAAGGTACTTGTTGGGATTAACTACATTCTATCCAATCATCGTTTAATCTAGCGTCATATGTTTTGATCAAGTACGCTAGTCGGTCTAAGTCAATGACTTAAATAAGACCGTTAGTATTTAATTAGTTAGTTTATGCCATAATCCAGACTAGAGACTTGCCGGTAAATGCTATCTGCACTTAGTCCTTTTTGTGTACGGCTGAGTTATTAAAAAAATTAAAGAAGACTAGCTCAGGTAAATATCTCAACTTATTTCCCCTATACGGGCTTGGGTTACGGTAAATTATTACCGCTTGGTCGGAAATGAGATTCAATCAACGTCAGTTCGGGGATATAAATCCGCATATTCTGTTTTAATCAGTTTTGTTTGATAATTTAAACATCGGGGGTTAACTACCATGTCCTGGATATCCTCGGCTCATTACAATAGAAATGGCCACGACCTTAGCGCGGGTGTAGGCATACACCCGATAGACGCTCAATTATGCATCCCCACAAGGTTGGGAGGAAATGAAGCCTTTGTGAGTCCAAAGTGTGTGTACGTTAATTGTGTCTCGATCTCCGTACCGGGCCCGTATGTATGACAAACATGTAAATCTGTTAACGGTCAATTAACCCAAGTTATAAAAAGATTTCTTGCTGATACGCACTTAAAAACATTTTTGAAATGTTTTCAAATGAGTCAGTTGGATGTATTTACCAGCGAAAGCTGACATATTTTCAAAAGACTAATCTGCATGTACAATATGAAAATAGGCCGGAAGTGCTCGGTAGTGATAGAGGATCTTGCAAATCCAAAATCTGCCCAAAGTCTGTTTTGTATTCTTTCCATGTACAATTTATGATCCGCCTGTGGATCTTCTATTACAAGCTTGTATATTATTTTGTATTTTGAACATTCGGTTTGTAATAGTAATTTTATTCCAAGACTTCCGCTGTGCTGTGTTTAATTGACTATGACGATTATCAACTGACCTCACGATACTCCCCACCTGGGCCCACCGGTGTATGGATTTCGGGTTGGAAATCCAGGGTGTGACAGATGCTAGAAGTGGAAAACGGATTGGTCAGACCCTGAACAAGATAGCAGAAGAGATTGCTTTAGAAAAGCAGAAAAATTAAGATAAACTTGAAAGCAAAGCTTCTATCCTAATTGAACAAGAACAGGCCATGTAGAGGAAAAAGGAAGACATTGGCACTTCAAAAAAAGGATAAAGTCAACAAGAAATGTTAGACAGCCAATCACCACCCCTCCTAAAACCACTTCTAGGTCTACAAGAAGTGTATCCTCTAATGTAGCCAAAACTAAACCCTCACCACAAAAACCACCTCAAAAGATACCATCACCACAATCTCCACCAAATCAACCAACAGATGGTGGTACAACAGATGTATCAGCAGATGTTCCACAAACCACTGCCATGATAACCTTTCCCACAACAACACAATTATTGACTACACCACCAAGAATTCCAACACACCCAGCTTCATAAAATCAAATTCACACGCAAAAGAAAAACTTTTGTTGTGCAAAAAGATTATGAGGAGGTTCCAACACCAACCCCCTTATCATTTGCCCCCATTCAAGCCACACCACTCTCATCATTTCCACCAAAATCTACTTCATTTCCATCCACTCAACCACCATCACAAATCATCCCACTAGCAGCTCAATATCCTCTAGATTTTCTTGTAACCAAGGTGAAATTGAATCTTTTTAATCAACAGAGGATACATCACTATTGTCCTTCCCATCTCTCTTTGGTTATCACAAGCCTAAAAAATTAGATGAATATTTGAAGTTGAAAGCAAGACATGCTGAGAATATTGGAAAGGAGAAAGGCAAAAGGAAGGATGGCAGGACTGCTCAGGGATCCTGTCACTAGAACTTAGTGAGAAAGATAGAAGATTTTTCTTAGGACCAGAGCAAGTCCATGTCTGAGAAGACAATAAATGCTAAGCTTGATAAGGAACCGAGACAAGATTACCTTGATCACATCATTCAATATAAACCATACAAAGCAAACAGAGCACAGTTCAAAGATTGTACAATAGATGCTCTCAAAGAAGAAATAGAAAGAATTCAAAAGATGCTCAATGATCCTTTACATAAGCTAACTCCACCAAACTTGAAGAAATACAAACAAGTTGATCAAAACAAGGCATTGAAGCTAAAGAGAATGAAAGAAGAGCTTGTTGTTGCAAATTATGGTACTTGTAGTCTGTGTTAGATGGTCAGAATCAAGAATTGTTGAAACATACAAGAAATTGGAACAACTGAGAGAAAAGGATCCTACAGTTCCAAAGAACCCAGTATATCCAATAGTGGTTATCCCTCAACAGACCCTTACATCTAAAAAGCAGTCCTCAACATCTGGCTTAACAATAGCTTCTTTAAATCAAGCAAAAAGGTAGAAAAAGATGTCTGAGGCCGATGCAAAGATGTATGATGACTACTACAGAAAAGACAGACTGAATAACCAGCTGCTATATCACATAGATTCTACCAGTGCCAAACTGCGTGAAACACTTACAAATCTTATGGGCATGCCACAATCACCAAACTTATAAAAAATACCCTTCACCCAAGAAAATAATTAGATTCAAAATTCTAAAGTGGAAGTCATCCTCAGATACCCACGAATTGACATTTCTCAAATATGATGGTGATGTTCAAACGATAAGAATGTAGAAAGCATATGGTCTGGATGTAGATGACCTCCAAGATTTATTGAACCTTGAACTAGAAAGGGATTTTGAAGATATGGTTTCCTTGAACTTTGAATTACAATTCAAATGCCAAATCAGGGAAAAGCTGGTGAGAAATAAAGATCAGAAATAAAGAAGAGTTTTGGCATCATCTGTTCTAGGCGGAGATTATTGGATCTAGTGAACACCATAAAGAACAGATGATTGGAAAGCCAAAATAGTCTCTAATTTCTGATTACAAATAATGGTGCTTTGAAGATCTCAACATCTGCTACTCTAAAGTCTGCCAAGGTCTGTTTACAAGATCTGTCAAAGATAAACTCTGCTTATAACCAAAGTTCTGCCAAAGAGAACCTCTGCTAGTGAAGACTAAAGTCTGATGAAGCTAGGTTTACTGTGGATCAACAGATGATAAAGCTTAACAGAGGATTTTTAATAGATGGCAATCAACAGAGTTTACTTGTATTATTAATGTAAAAATGCTTAGGCTCTAGTAGACGTTAGGAGTTGTTAGGCTGTTAGATGTCGCTGTCTAGGTGACGTCAACTTAGATTCTTTAAATGTTTCGGTTGTACTATTAATAGAATAGTGCTTGTACTGTTCTATTTATCACTTTCACCTTGATTTTATACGAACAAACAAGGAGTGATCAGGCTGCGGGGGTGTTGTATTGTAACGCCTCGTATTTTCATGTTCCTATATTTAGAAAGTTGTATTCACATTTCTATTTTTAGACACTTGTAATCGTATTGTATTCATGGTTCATTTCAATCTTGTAATCCGAGGCTTTGATCAGAATGGAAATTTATTTTATACATATACGTGTTACATTTCATATTTGTGTTATATATGCAATCATTATTTAAATACGTGTTTATACGTAAAACTGAGACTTAAAATACACTTTGGATACCTAAAAACAAGTTAAAAATACAAGAAAATGGCATAACATAACCTAGTTACAAAGTGCATGGACTAAAAATGAGCAAAATCAAAACCTTTTCCACCTCCTTTCTACTCCAATCACCTTCCACCATTTTATAGCCAATCAGATTTCACCATTTTCCACCTTCTTTCTCCTCCAATCACCTTCCACCTTCATTAACTCCCAAACCCTAATTCACCCATTATAAAAGGAGTCTCCATACACTCCTAAACACACTCAAATCACCCTCAAATCTTCTTGGTTACTCTCTAAATTTCCGAGACTTTGCAGAAAGTTGCAACCATTCTAAGTGAGTTTTAGCTCACTTTTCTTCTTATTTTCTTATGTTTTCTTCTTTCTTTCTACTTGGATAACCTCTAGGAAGGTTTTCACAATCTTACTATGGCAAACTAAGGTGAAACCTCACCACATTTGAGGTCCAAAGTAGGATTAAAATTCTGATTTCATTTATAATTTTGTATCTTGCTTTCTTGATTAAAATTTGTTTGAATCTTGTGCCTACTTGTTCTGTAAACCTATCTAAGGTTATGAGACTTGTTAGGTGTTGATACAGTTTTGTGTCTGTCGCTTGTTCTTAATTACAGTTGTAATTGTACGGTCTTAGCTCAAGTGTCTGTAGAGGTTTGGTCGTGTCGAATAGATCGAGATATCCTTCTATCTTGATCTAGTATGACATCTAAGCTTCTCTGTGTGAATCAGTTGCATGTGTGCATACTGATAAGTCTTGTAAACGTCATGTCTACACACATTCTCCAAGAATAAGGATTCTGTGCGAGTTAGAGGTTTCGTACGAATCACATGTTTTGTACGAAACAATGAGTGGTTTCGTACGAGTGAAGCATTTCGTACGAAACAGTTGTTCCGTACCAAAATTCTGGAGTTGTGTCTCGTGAGTAATAGTGTGTTCCATATGTCTGGCAACGTGTTTTCGTACGAGTGACCAGCTTGGACACTATAAAAACAGACATGCACCTCTTAGTGAGGGTGAGCTCTTTGGTCTAGAAGTTAATAGAACGAGCTAGCAAACTGATCCTTTGTGTGGGATATCTAAGCTAGCATTTCTGGTGAAGACGAAGACACTAGAACACAGCAAGTTTGTTTGAGTCATACAAGCATTGTGTGTATATGTTTGTACTTGTTCTCAATCATTAATCAAGATAGTGAATCTTTGGTTACCCCGTGTTCTTTACTTTGTTTTGGTTGCATGCACACTTGGATTCCGCACTTGTGTGTGTTATATGAACAAGTTAACTTGATCCTCGGGTGGGCCTACAAGTGGTATCAGAGCTTTGGCTCTTTCCTTGTTCAAAACCGGGCTTAGTGTGTCTGAGCTAGTTTGAAGATTTCCGAAGTGTTCTTGAGCCTCTAGCAGAAAACTTAAGTTTTGGATAGTAAACTAAGTTAAAACTTCGTTCAAATCTGTTGCATACAGAAAATTTTATGGTAAATTTTTTTCTGAAGAACACCCTTGAAGAAGAAATCTGCAAAAATTGGAATCTGATTAGTTTTGGTAGGGTTGACATTTTCTGACTTGGATCTGGACTTGGACTGTTGACTGATATAACTGTTAAAAATCTGTGTTTTAACTAAAAGTGGGTAAGACAACAGGTATTTTCGAAAAAGCAGGTCTACACAAGAAAGGAAATCTCTCACCAAACCATTTCTGAAAAGATTCCTCTGAAAAACCCTGACAAAGTAGTTTGTGCAACTGAGTTAATTCGCACAGATCATCTGACCCGCACGAAACAACTGTTTTGCATGAAACATCCTGTTTTGCACGAAACAACTGTCTCGCACGAAACAGTTATTGTTTGTTTTTCGTGTTTTTCAAAGCTTTATGATTTTAAGAATATATCATATTTTTAGATCTGTGAATTTTAAAAGGTAATTGTTATTGTGAAACTTTTAAAACCTTTAAATTTTCATAAAACAAGAAAATATAATGAGTTTTAACCCGTGGGATTGGAGTTGTTCAAGCTCAAATCAGGAGTCTTCGCAAAGCTCTGCAACATCATGGGTAATATCTTAGATGCCTCAACATACAACTATGATCTCTGCAAATCAGTGGGTGTGTGTTGCAAATCAGAATCAAAGCATCCAAACTCTGTTAATGCGCGAAAATGAAACAGGGAGTAATAACCGACCACCGAAGTTAAATCACATGAACAATTATCCTTCATGGAAAATTCGTTTTCATACGTATGTTCTCGGTCAAAACACGGAATTGTGGACGTGTTTCACTACCCCCTACAATGAAGCACTTGAAGAAGCTGGATCAAATCCAACCTCATTAGCCAATCTAGTCGAAAGTGACAAGAAAGCTTATGATCTAGAGAAAAAGGCATTTGCTATCCTCACACAAGCTCTGTATAAAGACATTTATCATCAGTTTGTGTATTGTACTACAACAAAAAATTTGTGGGACACTTTGGAAGCAAGAGGTGAAGGTAACGCTGCTACCAGGAAGATTCGGCGATCTGCTCAAGAAAGAGTTTGAAGGTTTCATGTTCATGGAGAACGAAACCTTGAAGATATGACCACTCGGTTTTATCATCTTCTCAGCGAAATGTACTCATATAAAGTGTTAGCAGCACCACAAGAAATTGTGAGGCGATTTGCTGATGCTTTACCACCAAAATGGGGTCAATTTATCGATCTTTTAAAACATACAGGTGTTTTGGACTCAATTAGTATTTATGAATTTGTGCAGAAACTGGAGAACAAGAATGAAGAAGAACTCTGGAAGGCACAACGAGTCTCTGCTCCACAAAACCTTGAAATATATTTTGGAGGTATAAATGCAGGTACAAGCTCAAGTCAGCAACCGAAGCTGCAGACCGCGTTTGTGTCAAACGTGAACCCTTTTCTACCCCCAACCAGTTCAATCAAGTCAGAGTACAGGTTCGAGTAATCAAGCCTATGGACAAGCTTTTGATCCGAAAGCTTTCCTTCCACAGCCAAGGGATTTATAGCGCATAAAGCTCCACAGCAAACTCCTCAACAAGCTTTCTATGGAAGCAACAGTAAATCTGCAAATCCCAACACTGTCAAACTTGACACATAAAATCTCTCCAAAATCAACGTAGAAGTTGCACAGGAACATGTGGAACTTCTAAATACCTTGGTCAGTGTGTATTGTGGTTTAGTTCCAGGTCAAATAGGGAACATCAATTTGACAAACGAAGACTATGAACAAATTGACCGAGATGAAATGGAGCTGATGGACATCAAGTGGGCATTTGCAAGCGCTATGAGAAGAGCAAAGGATTACATGAGAAGAACGGGGAGAACCAGTTTGGAAAGCAAGAAGGATACAAAATACGGCTTTGACAAAACCACCGTTACTTGCTTTAACTGTGGAGAAAGAGGTCACTCAAGCGGGAATGCACAAGACCCAGCAAGGAAGGAAATCACAACCCCTTTTGAAATCAATCTCAACCATCCAACACAGCACAGTACAACAATGAAAGAAGAATGGTAGCTGTTGGCAACTCTAACAACACCAATCAATCAGGACCTTCAAACACGTACAGAGATTTGGTAGTTCAGTCTGATGAAGGATGCGATTGGTCAGTACAGTTGGGAACTGAGAACAACGGAAGAACTGCATGCTATGCGAGGATCGTGGATCAAATCAAGAATGATCACAGCATCAATACTCCAAATAATGATGATACATCTCGGGATGCTAGTAGTTCTGATGAAGAATGTTCAAGTTCAGATGGTTATGGATCTGATTCTAATGAGAAGAAAGGAAGTGATGCTGAGATTGAAGACTTGCTGAGTGAAGCTAAGATGTTGAAATCTGAAAAGGTAGGTATGACGAGGAATGCAGAAGCTGCGGAAAAAAAGACGGAGGAACTCTCTACATATGGTGCAGCTTTTCCTCATCACACTGCCTTTATGGCAAATGTTGAAGGTTCTTCAAAACAGGTAAATTCTGACCCTCCTACTGTTTGCAATGACTGTGTTGAGTTGAAAATAAAATATGAAACCGTCAACAGTCATAATCAAAATTTAGTTCTTGAACTATCAAAATGCAAAGAGGCGAATTTGGCGCTAACTAGAAATGAAAAAGAATTCAAATCTGTAATAAAAACCCTTAAGAAAAGTGTTTCTGAATTGACAAAAACAGTTTTGAATAAACAGACAGGAATTAATAACTACATTAATCTCCTAGAAGAAACAAAGAAAGAGTTAGCCATCGCCAAATGCGAATATGATTCGATGAAACGAAAATTGGAAAGTTATTCTAACTCCCAATATGTGCTTGATTATATTATTGAAGTTCAAAAACTAAAGGGAGATGCTCAATGCATAGGGTATAAGTCGTGTCCACCCCCAATGAAACACAACTATACCAAAATGCCTGATGAAGAGGAGATGCCTCGTTTTGAACTCTCTGTACCTTTGAATCCTGAGGAATTCGAAGCAGGGTTAGGATTCAAACTAGGAAATTCCACTCAAGAACCAAGCAAGCCAGAAGGTTCATCGTCTGATGAAGAAAAGGATGATACATCAGATGATGAATCAAGAAATGATGAGCAGGATCAGCCTCTTGATGAAAGGAAAAGAGTAGAATCTTCTGCTACTCCTAGTATGTAACATCCGTCGAAAAACGGGTTTTCCAAACCCCCTTTGTTTATTAATCGAATAATCAGTTTCATATTTTTGTTGCTCATTTAATGCTTATTTTAATTTTAAACAATACATAACTAATAAACATTTTAGAATATGGAAACTAAAATTGTTAGAAAATAAAAATAAGGCAATTAAAAATAAAAAGGGGCTGTCGGGTTTTGAACCCGGGTCAGCCGGAGAACTTAATCACCAAACACATAACCACTCCGCCACTTGATGTCTTTGTGAAATCTAGGAAACAAATAAAACATAAGTCCACCCATGAATCGATCTGTTTGCGCCAAAAACCGAAACCGGTAATCGCCTTTCAACTTTCCAGACGTTTGAGTGTTGATATTACTGATTATAACCGATGCCACCATTACGACCCACGTTCTTAATCTAATACAGTCTTTATTGTTTCGATTCATATGATTTGGGAGTTAGAAACCGAAAACTTTTACTCCTTAATTACTCTATCAATATCATCCTCTCGCGACTCCAAAAACACTCACAGAACTCTCAATTTCACTTTCGCTCTATTTTCAGTTCGTCGGAAACGCTTACTGAAATCACCGGACTTTCGCCGGAAAACCGTGTCATTCATCAAAACGGTAAATTTCTCAATTCTTTCATCTTCTATCTGTTGTTAGACTTTTACTAACTCAAACCCTCCAATCAGAATCGGTCCCAGACGACGATATCAGATAATCTGCAGTCGCCGGAAAACTTCTGAAAATTCCTAAATCGCGCTGTGAATTGGTATAATCATCTAAACTCTCTGATAACTCTTGTTTAGTCATTCAATTCCACAATTAGTTAATCAAAACTGTTAATTGGTCCGCTCAGACGGAGTTCGTAAAACAAAGCCGACGACTTTGCCGGAGTTCTGAGAAAAGTCATCATTCCGGTATGTTCATTCCCAAAACCTTTCCTATCCGTTACATTTTAATCACTTATATGTCTGTTAATTGAATTGAACAAGATCAGTCGAAAATCAGTTGTCTGGTTATTGTAACGAAGAAGATGAAGTTAGGCTGTATATAAATTTAATATAAATCGGATTATATCTCGGGTTAGACACACAGTCCAGCGGTGGACTGTGTGCATTTGAATCATAGAGTCCCGAGTTCGAGTCTGTCCTTGTACCGATTCGTCACAATATTCAGACTTTTTATAAAACCCAAACACGGAGACTTCCGGTTAGTATATAAGAGAAATAAAAACAAGTGTTTTAACCAGGTTAGACACACAGTCCAGCGGTGGACTGTGTGCAACGTTAAACCACAGGTCCCGGGTTCGAGACCTGTTATGCACGCCGGTTCGATAGAATTAAATCCTTTTTAGAATAAATGAATTTTGGAATAAACTAAATAGTATATAAATATAATTAAAAACAGAAATAATTCGGGTTAGACACGTAGCTCAGTTGGTAGAGCTGCGTGCACGCGTACGGGAGGTCACAAGTTCGAACCTCACTCAGTGCAAACAATATACACGACCGAACCAGTCAACAAGTCAAAGTCAATAGTCAACGGTCAACCCAAAAAAAAGTCAACATTTTTTTTATATTTTTATTTATTAATTTAATTTAAAAATCAATTAAAAATACTTAAAAATAATGTTTTTAAAGTTAGAAAATAGCCTTAAACTCACAAAAATATATCCAAAAATCCTATTAAAATTGTTAATAAAATCCACTTATTTACCGTACCTTTTCTTTATTATTTAGGTTAGTTATTCCTCGTCGATCAATCCTCTAAACTCGTGCACATTCAGCATCATCAAACGAACGCACCCAATTTGAGTGGATCTCTACAAATTCCCCGTTTTAATCACGTTTTTGGGGTGTATCATGTGTCTTATTATTTATTACATTTAAACACTTGTGCATTCATCATATCCATGATCAAATGTGTATTCAATATGTATCAACTGTTTGTGTGGTTAATGTTTAGATTAAATTTATCATTTTCAGTACATACATTGTCATAGGCCGTCGCTCCCCATTACCTATGAGCGTGAGCCGTTCCCCATTACCTATGAGCGTGAACGAGGCGTTGCCAACATACGATCGGCTCTGTTTGATTGAGCCTTGATCGCACATACATTTCATCATAAGCCGTCTGTTCCCCATTACCTATGAGCGTGAACGTGACGTTGCCAACATTTACATTATCATTCATGTCATATATTCATGCAAGGTGGTTTGTTATTGTATGCTATTGTTTGTTATTGTTATTGTTATTGTATGTTATTGTTTGTTATTGTTATTGTTGTTGTATGTTTATTTCCGTTTGCTCACATATGATTATTGCACAATTTTTCCATATTAAACATAACAAGAAATCAATAATAAATGTTTTCTAACAAGGTTCACTCGCCAACTTTTGTTGACCCAAAACCCCCATTTTTACACATGATACAGGTGATCCAGTTGCAGCAAGAAACATATAGGATGGCTTAGAAGAATAAATCGGTTTAGAATTTGGAATGTTTATGTAGTTACTTTTCTTTGTAATTGTATGAACTTGTTTGGAATATTGAGGATGAAATTTTGAATTTAATAAATATGAAACATATTAGTAAACATCATGAGCTTTGGTGATAACCCAATTATGCCCCGACTCTTATTCCGCTATGGGTCGGGGTGTGACAGATTGGTATCAGAGCCATGACTATAGGGATATAGGATAGGTTATTAGACCCTTAGAGCCTATACTATAGTTGATTAGAATTTTTAAATTATTTGTGTGTTACATGCAAAATTCATGATGTTTATATGCTTTATGTTTATTGTTACATTCAATGTTATGCAAGCATGTTCATAAGTACATATTATTATACAATGCCTATCATGAATCATATTCTCATAACATATCATATCCATGAGAGCACACACCACACAATTTCCATGACTTTTGCAACGATTTTTGTATTTTCAAATCACATCAAAGTGAGTTCTCATGACGGGCATGTAGTAACTGGAAGGGTACAAGTACCGGTAGTCGGAACGTCCTGTCTAGGCTTGGCATTCGTATAAATCCAAAATAAAGGACCAGTTTGCCTACCTGGGAACTAACGATGAGAGTACGAAGGACCTATTAGGTCAAAGCATGCTATACCAAACGTCGTGTGAGCTAACCCCACTTTGAGTTGTCATTGTGTCTACACCTGGACACCCTCCGACCATACATCTCGCAAACATATTTCATGGTTTTCATTCGGGTGATGCGAGTGTTAAACCGCCAATACCAATGTGAATCCTACTAAGCCAATAGTCATGGAGGCCCACATGACTATACAGGTGAAGGTATGGGGGACATTTGAGGTCCAAACATGAGCAAACCCAAGACATCCTATGGATTTAGTTGCATTATTGATGTTTATGTCATTTTTTTAAGACACATGACACCTAAAAAGACTCCTTAAACTCACAATCTTCTTGTGTATATTCCTGTAGATGTCGGCTAGGCAACAACGTGGGGGTAGAAGGTCAGGAAGGTCAAACGAACGCTTGGCCACCCAAATCGCAAAACAAATGGCCGCGGTGCTTCCTGACATCATAGTTCAAGTCCAACAAGCTCTCGCCGCAAATCCCATCAATCCTCCCCAGCAAGAAGACCAGAACGTCGACAACCTTCCCTCCAAAATGTGTTCATACAAACATTTCAAGTCTTGCAATCCCCCGAAATTTGAAGGGACCGAAGGTGTCACTGCTCTCCTCCACTAGTTTGAGGAAATGGAAAACACCTTCCTCAATTGCGATTGTCCCGAGGATCGCAAGGTACGTTACTCAACCGGGAGACTATTTGGAGTAGCTCTTACCTGGTGGAATACTGAAAAGGGTAAGAGAGGAATCGAAGATGCAATGGCCTTAACGTGGGAGGAGTTAAGGGAAATAATGACGAGACGCTTCTGTCCAAGAAGCGAGATCAAAAAGTTAGAGGATGAATTTCATTCGTTGAAGCAAAAGGAGGGAGATCATACTTCCTACAACAAACGGTTTTTAGAGTTGAACCAAATGGTCCCCAACTTGTTCACCGCAGTTTACCGCTTAGTCGAACACTATATTCGAGGCCTCCCCTCAAAATTCAAGACTCAGTTCTCAGCACTTCGCCTGCAACACTCTAAGCTGCTATGGAACTAGCTACCGAGCTTACCGAGAATCGTATTCGCAACGGCAAATTTAAGGACGAGAAAAAGAAAGCCCCCGTTGAGGGCCAAACTTCAAACCATTCCACCTCCTCCTCAAAGTTTGCTAATAAGAGGAAACGAAACACCAGAAACTTTGCTGTCACACAAACAAATTTCCCTATCCCTACTGCACCCATCACTCAAGTTGCCCCCTCACCTGCACCATATAAAAGGCCATACTCCAGCCCATACCCAAAGTGCAACCGTTGCCAATACCATCATTTTCCTGATCATCCCTGCCAACATTGCACCGGCTGTGGTCGCGCAGGTCACACCATTCAAACCTGTCGCGTACCTTAGCGAACGAACCACCATCAACCCTCAACCCAAGCCCACCATCAGATAGTGGGTCAAGCCCAACAACCTTTACTACTACCACCTACCCAACATGTAGCCCAATCCTACTACCAACCCAACTATCCCATGGTGCAACCTATGCAGGCTTGTTACAACTGTGGAGACCCGAACCATTTTCAGAAACACCTGTCCACGCTTGGTGAACATTATCCATGCCCAATATCAAGCTAATCCAGTAAACCAGGCTAACCAAGCTCCTCCACCTGCAAGAGGAAGAGCTTTTAACATCAACGCCAACCAAGCTAGGGCTGACAACAATGTGGTTAACGGTACGTTTCTCATCAATGGTAGTTATGCATCCATGTTATTTGAAACTGGCGCGGATAAAAGTTTTGTGTCTTTATAATTTGAACCCATCCTCAACCAAACTCGAGTTAAACTCATGGAATCCATAACGGTAGAAGTTGCTGACGGAAAACCGGTCTCATTAAACTCTATTATACGCAATTGTACTCTCACCCTAAACGATCACGATTTTCCAGTTGACTCATTCCTATGGAGTTGGGAAGTTTCGACATTATAGTTGGTATGGACTGGCTCAGCCAACATCATGCTGAAGTTGTATGCCGCGAAAAGTTTATACGCATTCCTCTTACAAACGGTCAGACTCTACGAATCTTTGGAGAAACCCCTTCGAAAGGACTCAAGTTAATGTCCTGTCTTCAAGCCCGAAAATATCTCCGCAAGAATTATGTCGCATTCCTAACTCATGTTGTCAAAAAGGGAACCAAGGAAAAGAAACTTGAAGACATCCCAGTAGTAAAAGATTTTCCGCAAGTTTTTCCTGACGACGTTTCAGGACTTCCTCCAGTGAGAGAAGTCGAATTCCGCATTGGTCTTATACCTGGAGCTACACCAGTTGCAAAATCTCCTAATAGGTTAGCCCCATCCGAAATGCAAGAGCTAGCCAGTCAATTGCAAGAGTTGACTGACAAAGGATTCATACGTCCTAGCTCATCGCCTTGGGGTGCACCTGTCCTTTTTGTGAAGAAGAAAGATGGAACGTTTCGCATGTGTATCGACTACAGAGAACTTAACAAGTTAACGGTTAAGAACCGCTACCCATTACCTCGCATTGATGATCTTCTTGACCAACTTCAAGGCGCCAGCTGTTTTTCAAAAATCGACCTTCGTTCTGGTTATCATCAACTCAGAGTACATGAAGAAGACGTCCCAAAGACCGCCTTCCAAACTCGTTATGGTCATTATGAATTCATGGTCATGCCATTTGGTCTAACCAACGCTCCAGCTGTCTTAATGGATCTAATGAACATAGTCTGCAAACCCTATCTCGATCGTTTTGTTATAGTCTTCATCGACGACATTCTCATTTACTCAAAGTCTAAGTCTGATCATGAACGACACCTTCGACTCATCCTTACACTCTTAGGGAATGAAAAGCTCTACGCCAAATTCTCCAAATGCGAATTCTGGTTAAAAGAGGTACATTCCTTGGACATGTCGTCAATGACAACGGAATACATGTCGACCCCTCAAAGATCAAAGCAGTACAAGAATGGCAAGCACCACATACACCAACCGAAGTAAGATCATTCCTTGGTTTGGCTGGTTATTATCGACGTTTCATTGCAAATTTCTCCCGCATCGCTGTACCACTCACGGCTTTAACACATAAGGGAAAACCCTTCATATGGGGACCCAAACAGGAAGAAGCCTTCCAAATCCTTAAACAAAAACTCTGTGACGCACCTATTCTCACTCTTCCTGAAGGTTGTGATGACTTCGTGGTTTATTGCGACGCGTCAGGGCAAGGACCAGGCTGTGTTCTAATGCAAAGAGGAAAGGTGATAGCTTATGCTTCTAGACAACTCAAAACTCATGAGAAGAACTACACCACCCACGACCTAGAACTTGGAGCCATTGTGTTCGCTCTTAAGATATGGAGACATTACCTCTACGGTACTAAGTGTGAAATATACACTGACCATAAGAGCCTCCAACATATCTTCAACCAAAAGGAGTTAAACATGAGGCAACGAAGATGGGTCGAACTTCTTAATGACTACGACTGTGAAATTCGGTATCATCCTAGCAAGGCAAATGTGGTGGCCGATGCGCTCAGTCGAAAGGGTTATGCGAACTCCATTCGTCTTCTATGTTCGCAAATCATAACAAACATCAAAGATCAAATTCGAGAAGCCCAACATGTTTCAGTAACAGAAAACGACGTACGCAAGGAGCTGTCTTGTGGAGCTGAACTTAAAATTGAAACTAAATCTGACGGTATTCTGTACTATCTAGATCGCATATGGATTCCCGATCACAATAACCTTCGTGATTTCCTTATGAATGAGGCGCACAAAACACGATACTCTATACACCCGAGAGCCGACAAGATGTATCAAGACCTTCGATACACCTACTGGTGGCCTGGAATGAAAAAGGATATTGCTGTTTTTGTTTCCAAGTGCCTTACATGTTCCAAAGTAAAAGCTGAACATCAAAGACCCTCAGGACTTCTGGTCCAACCTGAAATACCTGTATGGAAGTGGGAAAACATAACCATGGACTTCATTACCGGGTTACCTCGCACTTCTGGTGGGTATGACACTATATGGGTAATCATTGATCGTCTTACAAAATCAGCTCACTTCATTCCGATTCGCGAGGACTTCAAGAATGAGAAGTTAGCTCGTATCTACATCAGCGAAATCGTAAGCCGTCATGGTGTACCGTTAAGCATTATTTCCGATCGTGATGGTCGTTTCACTTCACGAACATGGCAAGCCATACAAGCCGCTTTAGGTACACGATTAGACCTCAGTACCGCTTATCATCCTCAGACTGATGGACAATCTGAACGCACCATCCAAACTCTTGAAGATATGCTTCGAGCATGTGTCATAGACTTCAAGGGAAATTGGGACGCTCATCTACCATTAGTTGAATTTTCATACAACAACAGCTATCACTCAAGTATTAGCATGGCACCTTTCGAAGCTTTATATGGTCGTAAGTGCCGATCTCCAGTATGTTGTTACGAAATTGGAGAAGCTCAAATCACCGGTCCAGAATTGATTCAAGAAACAACAGACAAGATCCATCAAATTCGAAACAATCTTCTAACGGCACAAAGTCGTCAAAAGAGTTATGCAGACAAACGACGAAAGCCTTTGGAGTTTAACATTGGTGATCATGTACTTTTAAAAGTATCACCGTGGAAGGGAGTAGTTCGTTTTGGCCAGAAGGGCAAGCTAGCACCACGCTACGTAGCACCTTTCAAGATACTCGAAAGAGTAGGACCTGCAGCATACAAGCTTGATCTACCAGAAGAATTCAACAGAATTCACCCCACATTCCACGTATCAAACTTAAAGAAGTGCCTCGCCGATGAAAACCTCCATATTCCCCTAGAAGATATTCAGATCGATGAATCTATGCACTTCATTGAAAGACCGGTAGAGATCATGGACTTCGGAGAAAAACGTTTAAGACGGAGTCGTATTCCAATTGTTAGGGTATGCTGGGAGTCGAAACGGGGACCTGAGTTTACTTGGAACGTGAAGACTCAATGCGCGAAAAATACCCGCATCTTTTTCCTGTTACCACTACAACTTAATTTTTGGGACGAAATTTCTAAAAGTAGGGGATACTGTAACATCCGTCGAAAAACGGGTTTTCCAAACCCGCTTCGTTTATTAATCGAATAATGCGTTTCATATTTTTGTTGCTCATTTAATGCTTATTTTAATTTTAAACAATACATAACTAATAAACATTTTAGAATATGGAAATTAAAATTGTTAGAAAATAGAAATAAGGCAATTAAAAATAAAAAAGGGCTGCCGGGTTTCGAACCCGGGTCAGCCGGAGAACTTAATCACCAAACACATAACCACTCCGCCACTTGATGTCTTTGTGAAATCTAGGAAACAAATAAAACATAAGTCCACCCGTGAATCGATCTGTTTGCACTAAAAACCAAAACCGGTAATCGCCTTTCAACTTTCCAGACGTTTGAGTGTTGATATTACTGATTATAACCGATGCTACCATTACGACCCACGTTCTTAATCTAATGCAGTCTTTATTGTTTCGATTCATTTGATTTGGGAGTTAGAAACCGAAAACTTTTACTTCCTGAATTACTCTATCAATATCATCCTCTCGCGACTCCAAAAACACTCACAGAACTCTCAATTTCACTTTCGCTCTATTTTCAGTTCGCCGGAAACGCTTACTGAAATCACCGGCCTTTCGCCGGAAAACCGTGTCATTCATCAAAATGGTAAATTTATCAATTCTTTCATCTTCTATCTGTTGTTAGACTTTTACTAACTCAAACCCTCCAATCAGAATCGGTCCCAGACGACGATATCGGATAATCTGCAGTCGCCGGAAAACTTCTGAAAATTCCTAAATCATGTTGTGAATCGGTATATTCATCTAAACTCTCTGATAACTCTTGTTTAGTCATTCAATTCCACAATTAGTTAATCAAAACTGTTAATTGGTCCGCTCAGACGGAGTTCGTAAAACAGAGCCGACGACTTTGCCGGAGTTCTGAGAAAAGTAATCATTCCGGTATGTTCATTCCCAAAACCTTTCCTATCCGTTACATTTTAATCACTTATATGTCTGTTAATTGAATTGAACAAGATCAGTCGAAAATCAGTTGTCTTGGTTATTGTTACGAAGAAGATGAAGTTAGGCTGTATATAAATTTAATATAAATCGGATTATATCTCGGGTTAGACACACAGTCCAGCGGTGGACTGTGTGCATTTGAATCATAGAGTCCCGAGTTCGAGTCTGTCCTTGTACCGATTCGTCACAATATTCAGACTTTTTATAAAACCCAAACACGGAGACTTCCGGTTAGTATATAAGAGAAATAAAAACAAGTTTTAACCAGGTTAGACACACAGTCCAGCGGTGGACTGTGTGCAACGTTAAACCACAGGTCCCGGGTTCGAGACCTGTTATGCACGCCGGTTCGATAGAATTAAATCCTTTTTAGAATAAATGAATTTTGGAATAAACTAAATAGTATATAAATATAATTAAAAACAGAAATAATTCGGGTTAGACACGTAGCTCAGTTGGTAGAGCTGCGTGCACGCGTACGGGAGGTCACAAGTTCGAACCTCACTCAGTGCAAACAATATACACGACCGAACCGGTCAACAAGTCAAAGTCAATGGTCAACGGTCAACCCAAAAAAAAGTCAACATTTTTTTATATTTTTATTTATTTATTTAATTTAAAAATCAATTAAAAATACTTAAAAATAATGTTTTTAAAGTTAGAAAATAGCCTTAAACTCACAAAAATATATCCAAAAATCCTATTAAAATTGTTAATAAAATCCACTTATTTACCGTACCTTTTCGTTATTATTTAGGTTAGTTATTCCTCGTCGATCAATCCTCTAAACTCGTGCGCATTCAGCATCATCAAACGTACACACCCAATGTGAGTGAATCTCTACAAATTCCCCGTTTTAATCACGTTTTTTGGGTGTATCATGTGTCTTATTATTTATTACATTTAAACACTTGTGCATTCATCATATCCATGATCAAATGTGTATTCAATATGTATCAACTGTTTGTGTGGTTAATGTTTAGATTAAATTTATCATTTTCAGTACATACATTGTCATAGGCTGCCGCTCCCCATTACCTATGAGCGTGAACCGTTCCCCATTACCTATGAGCGTGAACGAGGCGTTGCCAACATACGATCGGCTCCGTTTGATTGAGCCTTGATCGCACATACATTTCATCATAAGCCGTCTGTTCCCCATTACCTATGAGCGGAACCGTTCCCCATTACCTATGAGCGTGAACGTGACGTTGCCAACATTTACATTATCATTCATGTCATATATTCATGCAAGGTGGTTTGTTATTGTATGTTATTGTTTGTTATTGTTATTGTTATTGTTTGTTATTGTTATTGTTGTTGTATGTTTATTTCCGTTTGCTCACATATGATTATTGCACAATTTTTCCATATTAAACATAACAAGAAATCAATAATAAATGTTTTCTAACAAGGTTCACTCGCCAACTTTTGTTGACCCAAAACCCCCATTTTTACACATGATACAGGTGATCCAGTTGCAGCAAGAAACATATAGGATGGCTTAGAAGAATAAATCGGTTTAGAATTTGGAATGTTTATGTAGTTACTTTTCTTTGTAATTGTATGAACTTGTTTGGAATATTGAGGATGAAATTTTGAATTTAATAAATATGAAACATATTAGTAAACATCATGAGCTTTGGTGATAACCCAATTATGCCCCGACTCTTATTCCGCTATGGGTCGGGGTGTGACAGATTGGTATCAGAGCCATGACTATAGGGATATAGGATAGGTTATTAGACCCTTAGAGCCTATACTATAGTTGATTAGAATTTTTAAATTATTTGTGTGTTACATGCAAAATTCATGATGTTTATATGCTTTATGTTTATTGTTACATTCAATGTTATGCAAGCATGTTCATAAGTACATATTATTATACAATGCCTATCATGAATCATATTCTCATAACATATCATATCCATGAGAGCACACACCACACAATTTCCATGACTTTTGCAACGATTTTTGTATTTTCAAATCACATCAAAGTGAGTTCTCATGACGGGCATGTAGTAACTGGAAGGGTACAAGTACCGGTAGTCGGAACGTCCTGTCTAGGCTTGGCATTCGTATAAATCCAAAATAAAGGACCAGTTTGCCTACCTGGGAACTAACGATGAGAGTACGAAGGACCTATTAGGCCAAAGCATGCTATACCAAACGTCGTGTGAGCTAACCCCACTTTGAGTTGTCATTGTGTCTACACCTGGACACCCTCGGACCATACATCTCGCAAACATATTTCATGGTTTTCATTCGGGTGATGCGAGTGTTAAACCGCCAATACCAATGTGAATCCTACTAAGCCAATAGTCATGGAGGCCCACATGACTATACAGGTGAAGTATGGGGGACATTTGAGGTCCAAACATGAGCAAACCCAAGACATCCTATGGATTTAGTTGCATTATTGATGTTTATGTCATTTTTTTAAGACACATGACACCTAAAAAGACTCCTTAAACTCACAATCTTCTTGTGTATATTCCTGTAGATGTCGGCTAGGCAACAACGTGGGTGTAGAAGGTCAGGAAGGTCAAACGAACGCTTGGCCACCCAAATCGCAAAACAAATGGCCGCGGTGCTTCCTGACATCGTAGTTCAAGTCCAACAAGCTCTCGCCGCTAATCCCATCAATCCTCCCCAGCAAGAAGACCAGAACGTCGACAACCTTCCCTCCAAAAAGTGCTCATACAAACATTTCAAGTCTTGCGATCCCCCGAAATTTGAAGGGACCGAAGGTGTCACTGCTCTCCTCCACTGGTTTGAGGAAATGGAAAACACCTTCCTCAATTGCGATTGTCCGGAGGATCGCAAGGTACGTGACGCAACCGGGAGACTATTTGGAGTAGCTCTTACATGGTGGAATACTGAAAAGGGTAAGAGAGGAATCAAAGATGCAATGGCCTTAACATGGGAGGAGTTAAGGGAAATCATGACGAGACGCTTCTGTCCAAGAAGCGAGATCAAAAAGTTAGAGGAAGAATTTCATTCGTTGAAGCAAAAGGAGGGAGATCATACTTCCTACAACAAACGGTTTTTAGAGTTAAACCAAATGGTCCCCAACTTGTTCACCCCAGTTTACCGCTTAGTCGAACACTATATTCGAGGCCTCCCCTCGAAAATTCAAGACTCAGTTCTCAGCACTTCGCCTGCAACACTCGAAGCTGCTATGGAACTAGCTACCGAGCTTACCGAGAATCGTATTCGCAATGGCAAATTTAAGGACGAGAAAAAGAAAGCCCCCGTTGAGGGCCAAACTTCAAACCATTCCACCTCCTCCTCAAAGTTTGCTAATAAGAGGAAACGAAACAGCAGAAACTTTGCTGTACACAAACAAATTTCCCTATCCCTGCTGCACCCATCACTCAAGTTGCCCCCTCACCTGCACCATATGAAAGGCCATACTCCAGCCCATACCTAAAGTGCAACCGTTGCCAATACCATCATTTTCCTGATCATCCCTGCCAACATTGCACCGGCTGTGGTCTCCCAGGTCACACAATTCAAACCTGTCGCGTACCTCAGTGAACGAACCACCATCAGCCCTCAACCCAAGCCCACCATCAGATAGTGGGTCAAGCCCAACAACCTTTACTACTACCACCTACCCAACATGTAGCCCAATCCTACTACCAACCCAACTATCCCATGGTGCAACCTATGCGGGCTTGTTACAACTGTGGAGACCCGAACCATTTCAGAAACAGCTGTCCACGCTTGGTGAACATTATCCATGCCCAAGCTCAAGCTAATCCAGTAAACCAGGCTAACCAAGCTCCTCCACCTGCAAGAGAAAGAGCTTTTAACATCAACGCCAACCAAGCTAGGGCTGACAACAATGTGGTTAACGGTACGTTTCTCATCAATGGTAGTTATGCATCCATGTTATTTGATACTGGCGCGGATAAAAGTTTTGTGTCTTTAGAATTTGAACCCATCCTCAACCAAACTCGAGATAAACTCATGGAATCCATAACGGTAGAAGTTGCTGACGGAAAACCGGTCTCATTAAACTCTATTATACGCAATTGTACTCTCACCCTAAACGATCACGATTTTCAGTTGACCTCATTCCTATGAAGTTGGGAAGTTTCGACATTATAATTGGTATGGACTGGCTCAGCCAACATCATGCTGAAGTTGTATGCCGCGAAAAGTTTATACGCGTTCCTCTTACAAACGGTCAGACTCTACGAATCTTTGGAGAAACCCCTTCGAAAGGACTCAAGTTAATGTCCTGTCTTCAAGCCCGAAAATATCTCCGCAAGAATTATGTCGCATTCCTAACACATGTTGTCAAAAAGGGAACCAAGGAGAAGAAACTTGAAGACATCCCAGTAGTAAAAGATTTTCCGCAAGTTTTTCCTGACGACATTTCAGGACTTCCTCCAGTGAGAGAAGTCGAATTCCGCATTGATCTTATACCTGGAGCTACACCAGTTGCAAAATCTCCTTATAGGTTAGCCCCATCCGAAATGCAAGAGCTAGCCAGTCAATTGCAAGAGTTGACTGACAAAGGATTCATACGTCCTAGCTCATCGCCTTGGGGTGCACCTGTCCTTTTTGTGAAGAAGAAAGATGGAACGTTTCGCATGTGTATCGACTACAGAGAACTCAACAAGTTAACGGTTAAGAACCGCTACCCATTACCTCGCATCGATGATCTTCTTGACCAACTTCAAGGCTCCAGCTGTTTTTTAAAAATCGATCTTCGTTCTGGTTATCATCAGCTCAGAGTACATGAAGAAAACGTCCCAAAGACCGCCTTCCGAACTCGTTATGGTCATTATGAATTCATGGTCATGCCATTTGGTCTAACCAACGCTCCAGCTGTCTTCATGGATCTAATGAACAGAGTCTGCAAACCCTATATCGATCGTTTTGTTATAGTCTTCATCGACGACATTCTCATTTACTCAAAGTCTAAGTCTGATCATGAATGACACCTTCGACTCATCCTTACACTCTTAGGGAATGAAAAGCTCTACGCCAAATTCTCCAAATGCGACTTCTGGTTAAAAGAGGTACAATTCCTTGGACATGTCGTCAATGACAAGGGAATACATGTCGACCCCTCAAAGATCAAAGCAGTACAAGAATGGCAAGCACCACGTACACCAACCGAAGTAAGATCATTCCTTGGTTTGTCTGGTTATTATCGACGTTTCATTGCAAATTTCTCCCGCATCACTATACCACTCACGGCTTTAACACATAAGGGAAAACCCTTCATATGGGGACCCAAACAGGAAGAAGCCTTCCAAACCCTTAAACAAAAACTCTGTGATGCACCTATTCTCACTCTTCCTGAAGGTTGTGATGACTTCGTGGTTTATTGCGACGCGTCAGGGCAAGGACTAGGCTGTGTTCTAATGCAAAGAGGAAAGGTGATAGCTTATGCTTCTAGACAACTCAAAATCATGAGAAGAACTACACCACCCACGACCTAGAACTTGGAGCGTTGTGTTCGCTCTTAAGATATGGAGACATTACCTCTACGGTACTAAGTTGAAATATACACTGACCATAAGAGCCTCCAACATATCTTCAACCAAAAGGAGTTAAACATGAGGCAACGAAGATGGGTCGAACTTCTTAATGACTACGACTGTGAAATTCGGTATCATCCTGGCAAGGCAAATGTTGTGGCCGATGCGCTCAGTCGAAAGGGTTATGCGAACTCCATTCGTCTTCTATGTTCGCAAATCATAACAAAATCAAAGATCAAATTCGAGAAGCCCAACATGTTTTCAGTAACGAAAACGACGTACGCAAGGAGCTGTCTTTGGAGCTGAACTTAAAATTGAAACTAAATCGACGGTATTCTGTACTATCTAGATCGCATATGGATTCCGATCACAATAACCTTCGTGATTTCCTTATGAATGAGGCGCACAAAACACGATACTCTATACACCCGGAGCCGACAAGATGTATCAAGACCTTCGATACACCTACTGGTGGCCTGGAATGAAAAAGGATATTGCTGTTTTTGTTTCCAAGTGCCTTACATGTTCCAAAGTAAAACTGAACATCAAAGACCCTCAGGACTTCTGGTCCAACCTGAAATACCTGTATGGAAGTGGGAAAACATAACCATGGACTTCATTACCGGGTTACCTCGCACTTTGTGGGTATGACACTATATGGGTAATCATTGATCGTCTTACAAAATCAGCTCACTTCATTCCGATTCGCGAGGACTTCAAGAATGAGAAGTTAGCTCGTATCTACATCAGCGAAATCGTAAGCCGTCATGGTGTACCGTTAAGCATTATTTCGATCGTGATGGTCGTTTCACTTCACGAACATGGCAAGCCGTACAGCCGCTTTAGGTACACGATTAGACCTCAGTACCGCTTATCATCCTCAGACTGATGGACAATCTGAACGCACCATCCAAACTCTTGAAGATATGCTTCGAGCATGTGTCATAGACTTCAAGGGAAATTGGGACGCTCATCTACCATTAGTTGAATTTTCATACAACAACAGCTATCACTCAAGTATCAGGCATGGCACCTTTCGAAGCTTTATATGGTCGTAAGTGCCGATCTCCAGTATGTTGGCACGAAATTGGAGAAGCTCAAATCACCGGTCCAGAATTGATTCAAGAAACAACAGACAAGATCCATCAAATTCGAAACAATCTTCTAACGGCACAAAGTCGTCAAAAGAGTTATGCAGACAAACGACGAAAGCCTTTGGAGTTTAACATTGGTGATCATGTACTTTTAAAAGTATACCGTGGAAGGGAGTAGTTCGTTTTGGCCAGAAGGGCAAGCTAGCACCACGCTACGTAGCACCTTTCAAGATACTCGAAAGAGTAGGACCTGTAGCATACAAGCTTGAATCTACCAGAAGAACTCAACAGAATTCACCCCACATTCCACGTATCAAACTTAAAGAAGTGCCTCGCCGATGAAAACCTCCATATTCCCCTAGAAGATATTCAGATCGATGAATCTATGCACTTCATTGAAAGACCGGTAGAGATCATGGACTTCGAAGAAAAACGTTTAAGAGGAGTCGTATTCCAATTGTTAGGGTACGCTGGGAGTCGAAACGAGTGACCTGAGTTTACTTGGGAACGTGAAGACTCAATGCGCGAAAAATACCCGCATCTTTTTCCTGTTACCACTACAACTTAAATTTGGACGAAATTCTAAAAGTAGGGGATACTGTAACATCCTGTCGAAAAACGGGTTTTCCAAACCCGCTTCGTTTATTAATCGAATAATCAATTTCATATTTTTGTTGCTCATTTAATGCTTATTTTAATTTTAAACAATACATAACTAATAAAATTTTAGAATATGGAAATTAAAATTGTTAAAAAAATAAAATAAGGCAATTAAAAATAGAAAAGGGCTGCCGGGTTTCGAACCCGGGTCAGCCGGAGAACTTAATCACCAAACACATAACCACTCCGCCACTTGATGTCTTTGTGAAATCTAGGAAACAAATAAAACATAAGTCCACCCGTGAATCGATCTGTTTGCGCCAAAAACCAAAACCGGTAATCGCCTTTCAACTTTCCAGACGTTTGAGTGTTGATATTACTGATTATAACCGATGCCACCATTACGACCCACGTTCTTAATCTAATGCAGTCTTTATTGTTTCGATTCATATGATTTGGGAGTTAGAAACCGAAAACTTTTACTTCCTGAATTACTCTATCAATATCATCCTCTCGCGACTACAAAAACACTCACAGAACTCTCATTTTCACTTTCGATCTATTTTCAGTTCGTCGAAAACGCTTACTGAAATCACCGGACTTTCGCCGGAAAACCGTGTCATTCATCAAAATGGTAAATTTCTCAATTCTTTCATCTTCTATCTATTGTTAGACTTTTACTAACTCAAACCCTCCAATCAGAATCAGTCCCAGACGACGATATCGGATAATCTGCAGTGCCGGAAAACTTCTGAAAATTCCTAAATCGCGATGTGAATCGGTATAATCATCTAAACTCTCTGATAACTCTTGTTTAGTCATCAATTCCACAATTAGTTAATCAAAACTGTTAATTAGTCCGCTCAGACGGAGTTCGTAAAACAGAGCCGACGACTTTGCCGAAGTTCTGAGAAAAGTCATCATTCCGGTATGTTCATTCCCAAAACCTTTCCTATCCGTTACATTTTAATCACTTATATGTATGTTAATTGAATTGTAAAAGATCAGTCGAAAATCAGTTGTCTGGGTTATTGTAACGAAGAAGATGAAGTTAGGCTGTATATAAATTTAATATAAATCGGATTATATCTCGGGTTAGACACACAGTCCAGCGGTGGACTATGTGCATTTGAATCATAGAGTCCCGAGTTCGAGTCTGTCCTTGTACCGATTCGTCACAATATTCAGAATTTTTATAAAACCCAAACACAGAGACTTCCGGTTAGTATATAAGAGAAATAAAAACAAGTGTTTTAACCAGGTTAGACACAGAGTCCAGCGGTGGACTGCGTGCAACGTTAAACCACAGGTCCCGGGTTCGAGACCTGTTATGCACGCCGGTTTGATAGAATTAAATCCTTTTTACAATAAATGAATTTTGGAATAAACTAAATAGTATATAAATAATAATTCGGGTTAGACACGTAGCTCAGTTGGTAGAGCTGCGTGCACGCGTACGGGAGGTCACAAGTTCGAACCTCACTCAGTGCAACAATATATACGACCGAACCGGTCAACATGTCAAAGTTAATAGTCAACGGTCAACCCAAAAAAAAAGTCAACATTTTTTTTATATTTTTATTTATTTAATTAATTTAAAAATCAATTAAAAATACTTAAAAATAATGTTTTTAAAGTTAGAAAAGAGCCTTAAACTCACAAAAATATATCCAAAAATCCTATTAAAATTGTTAATAAAATCCACTTATTTACCGTACCTTTTCGTTATTATTTAGGTTAGTTATTGCTCGTCGATCAATCCTCAAACTCGTGCGCATTCAGCATCATCAAACGAACGCACCCAATGTGAGTGAATCTCTACAAATTCCCCGTTTTAATCACTTTTTTGGGGTGTATCATGTGTCTTATTAATTATTACATTTAAACACTTGTGCATTCATCATATCCATGATCAAATGTGTATTCAATATGTATCACCTGTTTGTGTGGTTAATGTTTAGATTAAATTTATCATTTTCAGTACATACATTGTCATAGGCTGCCGCTCCCCATTACCTATGAGCGTGAGCCGTTCCCCATTACCTATGAGCGTGAACGAGGCGTTGCCAACATACGATCGGCTCCGTTTGATTGAGCCTTGATCGCACATACATTTCATCATAAGCCGTCTGTTCCCCATTACCTATGAGCGGAACCGTACCCCATTACCTATGAGCGTGAACGTGACATTGCCAACATTTACATTATCATTCATGTCATATATTCATGCAAGGTGGTTTGTTATTGTATGTTATTGTTTGTTATTGTTATTGTTATTGTATGTTATTGTTTGTTATTGTTATTTTTGTTGTATGTTTATTTACGTTTGCTCACATATGATTATTGCACAATTTTTCCATATTAAATATAACAAGAAATCAATAATAAATGTTTTCTAACAAGGTTCACTCGCCAACTTTTGTTGACCCAAAAACCCCCATTTTTACACATGATACAGGTGATCCAGTTGCAGCAAGAAACATATAGGATGGCTTAGAAGAATAAATCGGTTTAGAATTTGGAATGTTTATGTAGTTACTTTTCTTTGTAATTGTATGAACTTGTTTGGAATATTGAGGATGAAAGTTTGAATTTAATAAATATGAAACATATTAGTAAACATCATGAGCTTTGGTGATAACCCAATTATGCCCCGACTCTTATTCCGCTGCGGGTCGGGGTGTGACATAGTACTCAATCTGTTGAGAATCAAGAGACCGTTCCTAAGAAATATGTCAAGACACAAGTGTCGACAGATGAAGCAGATAATGTGTTGTATACTTTGGTTGGAGACAAGAAAATCTATTCAAACAAAGATTTTCCAACTAAAAATGTAAATCCAATCTCTATAGATCAGGTTTTTGAAAAGTCAACAACCAAACCTTTAGAGAAGAAAAAGGCCACCAAATCACAACCATTATCCGCTTCAACAGAAAAACAGTGGAAGCGAGTTGAAAAGTCTACAGTTTCTCAACCGAAGGTTGAAGTACCAGAAAAAGGCTAAAACTGTTAAATTGGTGAGTTCTAAAGGTACCGATAAAGTTGAAACTTTTCAAGGAAAATCTAATGTTGATTTTGTAAAGAAAGTTAAGATTTTGAAAAGAAACAGTCAAAACAATTACACCCAACACACTGATGGATGTAATGAACCCAGTACCTCAAGACCCCCAAGTTCAACATCAAGCCGAGAAACACGATCTCCTAGTTTTGTTGAGAGGAGAACATGTTTCAAATGTGGAGAATTTGGCCACATTATAAAGGATTGTCAAAATCCAGCCAAATCAAGATGTATAGAGAAAACCCCTCATGGACCAACTTGCAAACGTAAATCTGTTTCTCCGACACAAGATAAACGAGTTATTAAAGATCAAAAAGAGAAACAAAAACATAAATAAGTAAAAGTAATTGAGAAAGCTTTAAAATTGGATTCTTCAAATAAGGATCAAAGATCTTCAAAGTCAACAAAACTAGACACTATTAAAACTGTAATGTGACATTTGTGCCTTTTTCAATCATTGCACAATTACAAACAATTTCATATTCAATAAAACCCTGTGTTTTATTTCCAAATAGTTTTGCATGTAATAAAATCTTGTATTTTATTGATGAGAATGCAAAAATATCAATCGTTGCACAATTTCGATCATTTTCGTGTTCGTTAAAGCGTTTTACGCATTTTGCAAACGCGTAACCGTACAACCGAACGAACCGACATCCACGACATTTTTGGGCATAATACAAGTTACACATGTCTTAACACCTTTATATTACCTAAATATTAGGTTAAAGGGGTTAAAAATGGCAAACAAGTGAAAATACAAGTCCAAGGGCCAAAAATGTCAAAAAAATAATAAATATTTTTGCTTCTTCACCAAGTTTGCCACCTATCTCCAATTTTTGACACCTAGCACCCACTTTGCCATACTTAATATGGTGTTAACACATGTTAGGACACTAATCCACACTTGAGGACACTTTTCATCACCTCCTTAATCCTAAAATACTATAAATACCCCATGATTCTTCCATTTTTTTCACACCACTTCAAAACACTTCAAAGCAAAGTGTGAAGTTCTTCTTTCTATCTTCTTAAAGCTTGTTTCCAACCTGATTGACTTTTAGTTCTGACCATATTTGGTCAAGTCAAAGTTCAATTGAACTTTGAAACGTGATCGTAATCACGAAGGTTATAATCCTTAACAATTTCACCTTCTGATTACCACGTTTACTAGTCAAAGTGACGAGTCAAAGTTTCGGTCAAAAATGCGCATGATGTGCATTTTATGATGAAACTATTTTCAGGTATCAAAACACCAAGTTTTGATACCAAATCAGTTTTATAAACTTAGTTAGACATATTTTGACATGTCTAACTCGTCACTTCTAGTTTAGTACTTATTTAGGGTCGTAAGTCGAGCGGTCTTGACCATCGCTTTGACTTTCGACCCGTTTGGTAGATCTTAGGATCCTACCAAACACATATTTGTGACAATAGTTACATAGGGAATAACCTACTGAGGTTATACCTTATGGTCACATCGTTTGGTTAGTGTTATTATAAGTTACTTTTATGTTCTAAAAAAAGATGACAAAAATGCCCTTTTGCGCATAAATCTATTTTAAACACATGTAACCAAATTTTTGACATATAAACTGATGTTTAACATTTTCAAACATGCTTGGGCATTTAAGACTTATCATAGGACATGTTCAACTATCCGATCACACGTTTACGCTAATGACCCGTTAACGCAGCGTAAACTACCTTAACGAGTCATAATGGGTCAAAAGCACTTAGGATCTTTTCCAAATCAGAATGTTAAGTTTGTTAAACCATATCACATGAGTTCCAACACTCGTTTGGTTTATAAGACTTCATTCTATCCGATCTCCCGGTTGTAGTCCCGACACGCTAACATATTTATCTGACACATTAGGACACGTATGAGCTTTATTATTTCGTTGATCAAGAACACTTTCGCAATCCTAAGTGAGTACATAGTCCCCACTTTTACATTTTCTAAATATTTTGGGGTGATATGTGCCTATAATTATTTTCAAGATTTCAAAACAATATACATGGTTTATATATACAAAATGATTTTCAAAGTGAGTTCATAGCCCCCTCTTTTACATTTTCTAAATGTTTTGGGGTGATTCATATATGCCTATAACTATTTTCAACATTTTAAAACAATATACATGGTTTATATATACATAATGATTTTCAAAGTGAGTACATAGTTCCTCTCTTTTATGTTTTGCAAATGTTTTGGGGTGACTCGTATGTGATAAATCATTTTCAAGTTTTCAAAAAGAAAAAAAACAATGTCTATGGTTTATATATAAAACAATACGATTTCAATAATGTGAACAACTTTTTGATGCGTTATCCATAACCCAAATGGCATTCATTAGCTTTTGCCAAGATGACCAATAGTATGTTATGGTACCATAGGACTGACAATCCCATTATCAGACTGTTCACTGGATTTGGTGGAAGTTTGGGTAATGATATAAACTGTTTCTGGTTAACAAATCAATTGTTGATTTGTTAGTCTAGTTAAAGAGATCCTTTGGTGGTCTATTAAAGATACCCTTTGGTGGTATAGTCAACAAAGGTTTGAATGTGTTCATTAAAGAATGATCAGAAGTTTTCACAATTAAAAACACGGACGATTTTGTTTATGACATGGACAATTGGTTTATGACACAGAGGATTGATCAATAACACGGACAAATGGTTTGTAACATGGACAAATTGTTTTGAACAATGTCACGTAATGATTTTCACTTAAAGATATAAACCATACGAAGTTTTCTTTTGAATCAATCTATTACAAGGTTTTTACAAAAGAAATGTTTTTGTCAAGATTCATGGCTACAAGGTTTTCACAACTCTAACCAACTTGTTTTAGTTAGTTAATTGTATTGCAATATTAAACACTTTTGATACGAGGTTTTCACTTAACGACTCTTGTAGTCGGATGAGGTGTTGCAATATGTATACAAGGCCATGAATTTGACACACTCACAAAACCCATGTACTCACCGGCATTTTTATGTTGACTCTCTTTTCACATATGTTTGAGGAATCAATACTTGATAATAAGATGCCTGCTTCACGTAGGAATGGATGCGGGCCTTAGTGACTTAAAACATGAAAGATAATTTATTTATGTGTTGTTTCTGTTTATCCCAAGACAATGTAAACATTTAACTTAATCAAACAAAATTTTGAATTCCATGAGTTGTGAAACAATAGTTCTGTGACATGACTCCCCGACGTTTCCGCCGCGGTTCATTGTTTTACGCGGTCGGGGTGTTATAGAAATATTGGTATCAGAGCTTATGGTTATAGGGAATTAGGTTATTAGTAATGCTTTGACCTAGGCTATAACCTTCCTAGGACCCTAACGCGAGTTATCTTACGTTTAGATTATTAAAACAATACCATCACCTATCCTTAGGTGATTACCAAAACAAATACACAAGTTACAAATTCGTTTTGAAAATCAATCATCTATCCTTAGATGATTTGTTTTGGCTTAAAGCCTAGTAAGTTTTCAAAATCCCGTCAAAGTTTGGGTTTTATTAATGTGAACATGTGCAATCTGGAAGGGTGGATGCCTGTACCCTAAGTTTTCTGTCTAAGGCTAGAGTGTTCGTACAAATCCGCATTATCGGACCAGTCACTCTTACCTGGGAACTCTTGGGGTGAGTCCACTTATAGGCTAAAGCATGTCTTCGCAATACATTATAAAGACCCATTTACTTTGATTAGTCACCGTGTGTCATTTGCTTGTTTTTAGGTAACGAACTAATGACCACCATCCTTATATTTCGTCGATATTTTTAACATCTCTCTTCATTATCCAATGTCAATCACACATATTTTCCTTCATGTTTTCTTCTAGAATTCCTCCTCGACGTAATACAACTCAAAATGCTGAAATGGCAGCTATGATCACTCAGCAAATTGCTGTTGTACTCCCAAACCTAGTAACCCAGATAAACCAAGCAAACAATAACAATAATAACAACAACAACAATGCACCCGCACCGTGCAACTACAAACAATTTAACTCGGCTAAACCACTCAAGTTTACTGGGTCCGAAGGAGCTACTGGACTCTTGCAATGGTTTGAGAGTCATGAAAGCACATTTCGTCATGTTCAATGCCTGAATGATCGAAAAGTCAAGTTTGCATCGAGTGTATTCCAGAAAAGAGCACTTACATCGTGGAATGGTGTGATGAGAGATAGGGGTGCTGATGTGGCAATGTCACAAACGTGGGAAAAGCTTCAAGCTCTAATGATGAGGGAATTATGCCCACATCATGAACAACGGGCACTGGAAGATGAATTCCACAATCTTAAACAAGATAGTAGAGAGCATCGTGCCTACACTGACCATTACGAAGAATTGAGCTTGTTGTGTCCCGCCATGGTCACCCCGTTGGATAAAGCAATCGAGAGGTACATCGATGGCCTGCCTGACCCCGTTCAGGACATTGTTACTGGTAGCAACCCTATCACTGTTCGACAGGCTATCGAATTAGCTGCTACCCTGACTGAGTCTCAGGTCAAGAAGGGGAAACTGTTTCGCAAGGGGGACAAGAAACAGGCAGTTAAGACCAATCAAGAGAAAACAAAGGAGAACAAAGCTAAGTCTTCTAAGAAGTCGAGGAAGCGTAAGGCTTCACAGAACTTTGCAGTTATTGCACAACCCAACCAGAACACTCAAAACCAGCCAGCACAACCTCCTGCAAGGAAACCCTATGCTGGTACTGCACCGTTGTGCAACCGGTGCAATGGTCACTATCAAGCTCACATACAGTGTCGCCAATGCACATCATGTGGAAGATTCGGTCACATAGCCAATGTTTGTCGTTTGGCCCCAAAACAAGTTGTTCAGAACCCTGTTCAACCCCAAGCCAACCCTGCTAGACCTCCGTTCCCACCTGGTTCTTGCTACAACTGTGGCGAGATGGGTCACTTTAGAAACAACTGCCCAAAATTTGTGAACGCGAATGCAAATCCAGTCCGTGGACGCACATTCAACATCAATGCCAATGAGGCTCGTGCTGATAATGAAGTCATTAACGGTACGTTCCTTGTTAACAATCATCCCGCTTCTATTCTTTTCAATTCGGGTGCCTATAGAAGCTTTATATCACTAGCCTTTGAACCTTTGCTTTCGATGCCTAGAACTAAACTAGGAAAACCCTTAACAGTGGAAATAGCTAGTGGTGAACCCCTTGTGCTCGACTCTGTCATTCGTAGTTGCCAATTGAACTTGGATAACCACCTTTTTCCCATTGACCTCACACCAATGCAACTCGGGAGTTTTGACATCATCATAGGAATGGATTGGTTAACAAAACACCATGCTGAGGTGATCTATTTCGACAAGGTTGTTCATATACCTCTTTCGTCTGGCGAAACCTTAGAAGTTCACGGAGAGAAACCCTCTAGTAGCCTAAAACTCATGACCTGTACCCAGCCCCAAAAATACCTACGAAAGAATTATGTAGCCTTTTTGGCACATATCGTAGAGGAAAAAGGCAAGGGCAAGACTGTTCAGGACATCCCCATTGTTCGGGAATATCCTGAGGTGTTTCCTGAAGAGCTACCTGGTTTACCCCCAATTCGTCAAGTTGAGTTTTGTATTGACCTTGTACCTGGTGCAAACCCAATTGCTAAATCTCCTTACCTACTTGCACCGTCTGAAATGCAAGAGTTGTCAAAGCAACTCCAAGAACTTTCAGAAAGGGGATTCATTCGTCCGAGCTTTTCACCTTGGGGCGCTCCTGTCCTATTCGTGAAAAAGAAGGATGGATCCTTCCGTATGTGTAGTATGTGTGTTGATTATCGTGAGCTCAACAAACTCACAATCAAAAATCGATATCCCTTACCTCGCATTAATGATCTCTTTGATCAGTTACAAGGTACGACCCGCTTTTCAAAGATTGATCTGCATTCTGGGTATCATCAACTTCGTGTACTCGAAGAAGATATTCCCAAGACTGCTTTTCGCACTCGATATGGCCATTACGAGTTCACTGTCATGCCTTTTGGTTTGACGAATGCTCATGCCGTCTTCATGGACTTAGTGAATAGGGTTTGTAAACCTTATTTAGACAAGTTCATCATTGTTTTCATCAATGACATCCTCATTTATTCTAAGTCTCGTGCCTATCACGAACAACATCTCCGTCCAATGATGGAACTCCTGAAGAAAGAACAACTTTACGCCAAATTCTCCAAATGTGAATTTTGGCTAAAAGAAGTTCAATTTTTGGGACACATTGTTAATGAACAAGGTATACATGTAGATCCCGCCAAAATCAGTGCGATTAGGGATTGGAGTACACTTACTACTCCTACCGAAGTTCGTTCATTTCTTGGTCTTGCTGGATACTATCGACGATTCATCGTGAACTTTTCAAAGATCGCGGTTCCCCTCACCACTTTGACTCAGAAGAATAAACCTTTTGAGTGGGGACCCAAACAAGGGAAGCCTTTTAAACACTGAAACAAAAACTCTGTAATGCTCCTGTTTTATCTTTACCCGACGGCAACGATGATTTCGTTCTCTAATGTGAGGCATCAAACCTAGGCCTTGGTTGTGTTCTTATGCAAAGAGACAAAGTTATAGCCTATGCGTCAAGGCAATTTAAGATCCATGAAAAGAACTACACAACTCATGATCTTGAGTTAGGAGCCGTAGTTTTTGCTCTCAAAATTTGGAGACACTACCTTTACAGTACGAAATTTGTGGTTTTCACTGACCACAAAAGTCTCCAACACATATTCTATCAAAAGGAGCTTAATATGAGACAACGACGCTGGGTCGAACTTTTGAATGACTACTACTGCGAGATTCGCTACCATCCTGGTAAGGCGAATGTTGTGGCTGATGCACTTAGTCGTAAGGAACGTGTCAAACTTCATTGTGTTTGAATTTAATCTGATATCCAAACACATATCCTTCAAGCACAACATACATGTGTGACCCAAAGCTTGTTGAAAAATGAGCTGCCACAAAATCTCGAACTTCAACTCGAAACAAAAGATAACGGATTACTCTACTACAAGAACCATTTGTGGATTCCTAGTCAAGACAATCTCCGCACCTTATTGATCGACGAAGCTCATAAGTCTCGTTATTCAATCCATCCTGGTGCAGACAGAAGGTATAAGGATCTCCGTACCCAGTATTGGTGGCCGGGTATGAAGAAGGACATTGCCTTATATATGTCAAATGCCTAACTTGTCTTAGAGTTAAGGCAGAACATCAACGCCCATCTGGTTTACTTGAGCAACCACAAATACCGGTATGGAAGTGGGAGAACATTGTGATGGATCTCGTCACTAAACTACCACGCACACTTAGAGGTCATGATGCCATTTGGGTAATCATCGATCGTCTAACAAAGTCAGCACACTTTTGGCAATTCGTGAGGATCTATCTGCTGACAAACTCGCCAAGATCTACGTTGATGAGATTGTATCTCGTCATGGTGTTCCTTTGAACATCATATCCGATCGAGATGCTCGATTATCATCTCACTTTTGGAAGACCATGCAATCTGCCATGGGAACCAAACTCAATCTAAGCAATGCTTATCATCCTCAGACGGATGGACAATCTGAAAGGACAATTCAAACACTGGAGGATATGCTTAGAGCATGTGTGATCGACTTTGGTGGTAGTTGAGATTCGCATCTGCCATTGGTCGAATTCTCCTACAACAATAGTTATCACACCAGCATCAATATGGCGCCTTTCAAAGCTCTAAACGGTCAAAAATGCCGTTCACCAGTCTGCTGGAATGAGGTCGGTGAAGCTTAGCTCACTGGGCCTGAACTCATTCACGACACAACAGACAAAGTCAAGAAAATTCGTGACAACCTTCTGACAGCTACAAGCCGTCAAAAGAGTTATGCGGACAAACGACGCAAGCCCTTGGAATTCCAAGTTGGTGATCACGTCCTTGTCAAGGTATCCCCTTAGAAAGGTGTGATTAGATTTGGAAATAAAGGAAAACTTGCACCACGATATATTGGACCATTTAAGATCGTTGAGAGAATCGGAAAGGTGGCCTACCGACTTGAGCTACCTCCTGAACTTGGGAATATTCACCCAACATTCCACGTGTCCAATTTGAAAAAGTGTTTAGCCGATACCAACCTCCACATTCCCTCGACGAAATTCACGTTGAAGACACTATGCACTTTGTCGAGAAACCTGTGGAGATAGTGGACTGTGAAGTCAAGAAACTCAAGCGTAGACGTATACCGATAGTTAAAGTTCGCTGGGAATCCAAACGTGGCCCAGAATTTACTTGGGAAGGAGAGGATCAAATGAAAGCGAAATATCCACATCTGTTTTACAAAGTTTCTCTAATTAAATTTCGGGACGAAATTTCAAAAAGTAGGGGAGACTATGACATTTGTGCCTTTTTCAATCATTGCACAATTACAAACAATTTCGTATTCAATAAAACCCTGTATTTTATTTCCAAATAGTTTTGTATTCAATAAAATCTTGTATTTTATTGATGAGAATGCAAATTATCAATCGTTGATCATTTTCGTGTTTGATATAGCGTTTTACGCATTTTGCAAAACACGTAACCGTACAACCGAACGAACCGACATCCACGACATTTTTGGGCATAATACAAGTTACACATGTCTTAATAACTTTATGTTACCTAAATATTAGGTTAAAGGGGTTAAAATGGCAAACAAGTGAAAATGCAAGTCCAAGGGCCAAAAATGTCAACAAATAATATATATTTTTGCTTCTTCACCAAGTTTGCCACCTATCTCCAATTTTTGACACCTAGCACCCACTTTGCCACACTTAATATGGTGTTGACACATGATAGAACACTTGAGACACTTGTGATCACCTCCTTAATCCTAAAATACTATAAATACCCCATGATTCTTCCATTTTTTTTCACACCACTTCAAAACACTAAGCAAAGTGTGAAGTTCTTCTTTCTATCCTTCTTGGAGCTTGTTTCCAACCTTTGGAAGCCTCCTATCTTGAGTTCCAAAAGTGTTCTTCAACATTAGTAAGTACTCTTCCTAGTTCTTTAATTTTCTTTTTTGTAGCTATTTTGAGCTGAAAGTCGAACGGTTTGGCAACCTGATTGGCTTTTGGTTCTAACCATATTTGGTCAAGTCAAAGTTCAATTGAACTTTGAAATGTGATCGTAATCACGAAGGTTATAATCCTTAACAATTTCACCTTCTGATAACCACGTTTACTAGTCAAAGTGACGAGTCAAAGTTTCGGTCTGAAATGCGCATGATGTGCATTTTACGACGAAACTATTTTCAGGTATCAAAACACCAAGTTTTGATACCAAATCAGTTTTATAAACTTAGTTAGACATATTTGACATGTCTAACTCGTCACTTCTAGTTTACTAATTATTTAGGGTCGTAAGTTGAGCGGTCTTGACCATCGCGTTGACTTTCGAATCCGACCCGTTTGGTAGATCTTAGGATCCTACCAAACAATATTTGTGACAATAGTTATATAGGGAATAACATACTGAGGTTATACCTTATGGTCACATCGTTTGGTTAGTGTTATGATAAGTTACTTCTATGTTCTAAAAAAAGATGACAAAAATGCCCTTTTGCGCATAAATCCATTTTAAACACATGTAACCAAATTTTTGACATATAAACTGATGTTTAACATTTTCAAACATGCTTGGGCATTTAAGACTTATCATAGGACATGTTAACGTAGCGTAAACTACCTTAACGAGTCATAATGGGTCAAAAGCACTTAGGATCTTTTCCAAATCTAAATGTTAAGTTTGTTAAACCATATCACATGAGTTCCAACACTCGTTTGGTTTATAAGACTTCATCCTATCCGATATCCCGGTTGTAGTCCCGACACGCTAACATATTTATCTGACACACTAGGACACGTTTGAGCTTTGTTATTTCGTTGATCAAGAACACTTTCGCAATCTCAAGTGAGTACATGGTCCCCTCTTTTACATTTCTAAATATTTTGGGGTGATTCATATGTGCCTATAATTATTTTCAAGATTTCAAAACAATATACATGGTTTATATATACAAAATGATTTTCAAAGTGAGTTCATTTTTACATTTTCTAAATGTTTTGGGGTGATTCATATGTTCCTATAATTATTTTCAAGATTTTAAAACAATATACATGGTTTATATATACAAAATGATTTTCAAAGTGATACATAGTTCCTCTCTTTTACGTTTTGCAAATGTTTTGGGGTGACTCATATGTGCTAAATCATTTTCAAGTTTTCAAAAAGAAAAAAACAATGTCTATGGTTTATATATAAAATAATACGATTTCAATAATGTGAACAACTTTTTGATGCATTATCCATAACACGAATGACATTCATTAGCTCTGGCCGAGCCGACCAGTAGTATGTTATGGTACCATAGGGACTGACAATCCCATTATCGGACTGTTCACTGGATTTGGTGGAAGTTTGGGTAATGACATAAACTGTTTCTGATTAACAAATCAATTGTTGTTTTGTTAGTCTAGTTAAAGAGACCCTTTGGTGGTTAAAGATACCCTTTGGTGGTACAGTCAACAAAGGTTTGAATGTGTTCATTATAGAACGATCAAAAGTTTTCACAATTAAAAACGCAGACGATTTTTTTATGACATGGACAATTGGTTTATGACACAGACGATTGTTCTATAACATGGACAAATTGTTTTGAACAATGTCACGTAATGATTTTCACTTAAAGATATAAACCATATGAAGTTTTCTTTTGAATCAATCTATTACAAGGTTTTTACAAAAGAAATGTTTTTTTCAAGATTCATGGCTACAAGGTTTTCACAACTCTAACCAACTTGTTTTAGTTAGTTAATTGTGTTGCAATATTAAACACTTTTGATACGAGGTTTTCACTTAATGACTCTTGTAGTCGGACGAGGTGTTGCAATATGTATACATGGCCATGAATTTGACACACTCACAAAACCCATGTACTCGCCGGCATTTTTATGCTGACTCTCTTTTCACATATGTTTCAGGAATCAATACTTGATAATATGATGCATGCTTCACGTAGGAATAAACGCGGGCCTTAGTGACTTAAAACATGAAAGACAATTTATTTATGTGTTGTTTCTGTTTATCCCAAGACAATGTAAACATTTAACTTAACCAAACAAAATTTGAATTCCATGAGTTATGAAACAATAGTTCTGTGACATGACTCCCCGACGTTTCCGCCGCGGTTCGTTGTTTTACGCGTCGGGTGTTACATGTAAATAATAGTAAATCTAGTAATAAACAAGGATCTTGGAAACAGAAGACCCGTAATGGTTCAAAAGGAGTTTCTCAGTTTGTTAATCATCAAGAAATTGAGATTACATTTCTCGATGATAAGGGACGACCCAAGACCACTAAGGCTTGGGTCCCCATCTCAAACTAATCTTGTTTGTGCTATGTGCAGGGTGTTCCAGGAGGAACTACAAACAGTCATTGGATTGTTGACAGTGGAGCATCAAGGCACATGACGGGCGACTTGCGACTCCTATATGATGTGAAAAGTATTAGGGGTGGTTAATTTGCTTTTGCTGGTGACAAAGGTGGATACATCACTGGAGAAGGAATGGTCTCCAATGGTGTTGTGACCTTCGACAAGATCAATTATGTGCGGCAAATTGATCACAATCTTCTTAGCGTTTCTCAAATCTGCGACAAGAAGTTCACGGTACATTTTGATGATGTCGGATGTTATGTGCTGAAGCCTGGATTCAAGATCCCCAAGGAATGGATTCTCCTTTCGGCTCCAAGAATTAACAATTTGTATATTCTTGATATGAGCCAAGCTATTACAACATCTGCACAGGTCCCATGTTTTGTCTCCAAAGCCACCGAGAAGGAATCAATCTCTTGGCACAGACGTATGGGACACATTCACCTGAGAAAAATGAACTATTTGGTGAAGAACAATCTAGTGAATGATGTACCAGTGAAGAATTTTCATCTTCAAGACGTTTGTGTATCATGCCAGAAAGGGAAGCAAGCAAGAAAGTCCCATCCCATGAAGAAGATCAACACAGTAAATATGCCACTGGAACGTCTTCATATGGACCTCTTTGGACCTATGAAACACAAGACAACCTTTGGTGATTCTTACTGTCTGGTAGTTACTGATGACTATTCCAGATTCTTATGGGTAAGCATGTTGGCACACAAGAGTGAAGTTCCTACTATTCTCAAGAATCTCCTGACTCTGCTAGAAAATTTGTATAATCTGAAAGTAAGGAGAATCAGAAGCGACAATGGCACGGAATTCAAAAATCAAGTTATGGATGAGTACTATTCCTCAAAGGGTATTCTGCATGAGTACAGTTCTCACTACACTCCACAACAAAATGGCGTCGCTGAGAGGAAAAATCTAACTCTTATTGAAACTGCAAGAACCATGTTAGTAGAATCAAAACTTCCCGTTCAATTTTGGGGAGAAGCTGTTGCTACTGCGTGCTACACAATGCATTGAGTTCTAACAGTGAAGAGACATGGGAAGACATGCTTCGAGTTGTTACATAAAAGGAAACCGGATGTTTCTTTCTTAGAACCTTTTGGAGCTCCATGCACTATGATCGACCCACATGGAAAGTTTGGTCCGAAGGCTATCGAAGGATTCTTTCTTAGATATGCTACTCCTAATTTCTGGGTGTGGAATTTGTCTTCAAAGAAGATTGAAGAATGGGGTGAAGTCAAGGTTCAGAGATATACAGAAGCTGTAAGAGCTCCCGGTGCTCCTTGGATGTTTGACTATGATGGATTGTTTGACTCCTTTAATCTGCCAACTTTTGATGATGCAACAGCTGCTGCTCAGATGTTATTGGAAAGTGATACTGCAGTAGATTGATCACTAATTCGATCAATTATTGTTAACCCTCAAGTATCGACTTCGGTTAACAATCTTGTTCAAATGAGGAATTCGAAGACGTTATGGATTATAATGTTTCGTCAGAAGAATATGAGTTTCATGATGCAAATGAAGCTACCTCTGGAGCGGTTCCTGGAATTTCAGATGGTACGTCAAATATTCCACCTCGAGGAATGACTGAAGGTCATGCATCTACATCCTCATTACATCCAACTCTCGATTTAACTGTTGATCTGAATATCAACAATTTGGGTATAAATTCTCGAGTTCCTGATGTGCCAGAAACTCGTATTCATAATATCCATCCTCAGCAAAATATTATTGGAGATGTCCAGAGTGGTGTGCAGACTCGTAATCAGCTTCAAAACAACCAGAATGTTGGTTGTATTCAGAAATCAGAGAATCAGGGGAGAAGAATGATTGGTCGTTTGCCTGCTATGTGTCCCAAGTAGAACCAAAATCTTGGAAGGATGCAATGAAAGAAGACTCGTGGGTTGAAGCCATGCAGGAAGAACTTCAGTAGTTTCAGAAGTTAGGCGTCTAGAAATTGGTTGACAGGCCTGACAACTACAAGAAGATTGGTACACGATTGGTGTGTAAGTGCAAGAAGGATGACCGAGGTGTGGTTGTGAGAAACAAAGCGCGATTGGTTGTTCAAGGTTTTAATCAGGTCGAAGGCATTGATTACAATGAAGTTTATGCACCGATTGCACGACTTGAGGCCATAAGAATCTTTTTGGCTTATGTGTCCTTCAAGAAGTTCACCGTTTATCATATGGATGTGAAGAGTGCATTTCTTCATGGTGTGGTAGAAGAGGAAGTATATGTTGAGCAACCGCCAGGTTTTGAAGACCCACTCCATCCTGACAAGGTTTTGGCTTCTCAACAAGGCGTTATATGGTCTTCATCAAGCTCCGAGGGCTTGGTATGAAACGTTGTCCACCTATCTGTTGAAGAATGGTTTTCGACGAGGCCTGATCGACTGTACTCTCTTCATCAAGGAACAGGACGAGGACTTGCTGCTCGTACAGGTTTATGTTGATGATATTATATTTAGGTATACTAACACTCGAATGTGCAAAGAATTCGAACAGGTTATGCAGGAGAAGTTCGAGATGAGCACAATGGGAGAAATGACTTTCTTTTTAGGTTTGCAGGTTCAGCAATCAAAGGAAGGGATTTTTATCCATCAAACCAAGTATGTCGGAGATATTCTCAAGCGATTTCAGATGGATGACTCAAAACCCTTGGGAACTCCATTAGCTCAAAATCATGGGATTACTCCAGACAAAATGGGTGAACATGTAGAACCATCTCTCTATCGTGCTATGATCGGATCTCTCATGTATCTTACTACTTCAAGACCCGACATAATGTACCCAACATGCCTTCTGGCGCGCTATCAGTCTAGTCCGAAAGTTTCTCATTTGATGGCTGTAAAAAGGATCTTTCGTTATTTGAAGTGACGCCCTAACACTGGTCTATGGTACCCTAAGGATGATAACTTTGATCTGACAGCATTCAATGATTCTGATCATGGCGGCTGTAAAATCGATGTAAAATCTACAACATCAGGATGTTAGTTCTTGGGAAATCGCCTAGTCACGTGGCAATGCAAAAAGCAGACTTGTGTAGCTACATCAACATGTGAAGCTGAGTATATTTCAGCTTATAGTTGCTGCTCTCAAGTTCTATGGATTCAACAGCAAATTCACGACTACGGTTTTGAATTTCTTACTACTCCTATTTTTGTTGATAATGAAGCTGCTTTACAGATCACTCAGAATCCTGTACAGCACTCAAAAATAAACCACATTGAGCTTAAGTATCATTTCATACGAGATTGCTATGAAAAGAGACTTATCGATGTTGTTAAAATCCACACTGATCACCACCGTGCTGACCTTTTTACCAAAGCTTTTGATAAATCACGTTTTGATTATCTGCTCTTGGTCAATGGCATCAAGGTGAAACCCGAGTAACTCAACCATGGCTAACTATTTTTGTATATACTTTTCTAAAATCAAAAACTACAAAAAGATTTTCAGTTTTATATTTTAGGGGGTAAATTTCAAGAAAATACAAAAATATGTCTTTTACTTACCTTCTTTGTTTAAGGGGGAGAAAATTCAGAAAAATACAAAAACATTAGAAAAATCAGAAATGAGTTTCTTGGATAAGTTGAAGATGATGAAACTCACCGGTAAATCTGTCAGAAATGATTCAACGCATAGAAAGAGGATTGACAAGTAGCTTTACTAATGATGTATCGGTAGGCTCACAACCAGGCTAAAATGTGCAGTTGATATAAACCTAACAAACAGAACGCCATGTGGGAACCATTCATTGGCATATGGTCTTGGTACCGAAATTTCGTTTGATAGAGTGCCGAGGTTCTGAGATATACGGTCTTTATGCTTGCTTATCATCTGGGTATCATGGTTGAATCTTTTACCGAAAAATAATGGGGACGCAAGGCTAGAACTTCCATGATACCATACATACGTGTACATACTGCATACGACCACCAAATAAGTGATAAAAAATATTACATCTCCAAAATAAGTGATAAAATATCACAGCTTTATGCGGGAGCTAAGTTCGTCTCTTTGTCGGTACGATGGTACTAACCTGTTCACGGACTTGCTCCTGTGCCCTGCATGCATATGAAAATCAAGTTCCTCATCAATAAGTGATTAAATCACAAAGGGCTTGTTTTCGATGAAAATAAGTGAGTATCTCACATCATTCATATACGTCAAACAGATGATAATGCAGTATACTCACCGGTACGATTTTCTCTCGTGCATATCTTGATACGGGAATGGTCGTGATGTGGATGAACACCGGCTAGTAAGTATAATTCATACCCTTAATCATATCTACTAATCATGATTACATCTGATAAGTCTGAGCTTAGTGGACAACAATACTGATAATCATAGTTGAATACTTATCTGTTTAATTTTGAAAACCAAATATCGTTTTTGACAAAGATTAAAATTCTTGTATGATTCCTTTACCTTGAAACTCAAAAAAGATTGTTCAATAGATATATAGTTTATCTGTATATTTTGTTTTAAAGTCTAGTTTACTTAGTTGCTTATGTAATTACATTTTGAAAGTTAGCCAAAGTTGATACTCGAAAGTTTTCTACCAAGATACGCCAAAGAACCTTTTGTTTGATATCGCAACTTCATAAAGTAATATCTTACAACAAGTAACTCATCAAAATATTTTCAAAATATGAAATTCGTTTGAGTGTGTGTATCTCATATGAATGAATCTAGTCATTTGAATTGACTTGGTCACTTGTTTTTCTCAAATCTGCTGTTGGAACTCATACGAGTGTGTGTATCTCGTTCAGGGAATACAATCGTGCGAAGAAATTATGATAACTATTTCGTGTGTATTCCCTGATAAATTTATGTTCTAATTATATTTGTCAATTGAGTACAGATTAATACAAATGGAACATAAACAAAGACCAGCAACGAAGAAATCTGACAAGTCAGAAGAGAAAACAAGAAAGATTTGAAGTTTCTTAGAAGTTGGAAGACCTGATGCTATAATCATTGGATAGGAGATCTATCAATGAATAGCAGATCTTCAGGGGAGTTTGTTAATACTACAAACCATTCAATGTGAAGACCAACATATGAAGACCAAAGACCGAAGACCAAGCAACATCCAAGGGGGAGTTTGTTGATACAGTTTTACGTCTGTCGCTTGTTCTTAATTACAGTTGTAATTGACGGTCTTAGCTCAAGTGTCTGTAGAGGTTTGGTTGTGTCGAATAGATCGAGATATCCTTCTATCTTGATCTAGTATGACATCTTAGCTTGTCTGTGTTAATCAGTTGCATGTGTGCATACTGATAAGTCTTGTAAACGTCATGTCTACACACGTTCTCCAAGAATAAGGATTATGTGCGAGTCAGAGGTTTCGTACGAATCACATGTTTCGTACGAAACAATGAGTGGTTTCGTACGAGTGAAGCATTTCATACGAAACAGTTGTTCCATACCAAAATTCTGGAGTGGTGTCTCGTGTGTAATAGTGTGTTCCATATATCTGGCAATGTGTTTTTGTACGAGTGACCACTTGGACACTATAAAAGCAGACATGCACCTCTCAGTGAGGGTGAGCCCTTTGGTCCAGAAGTTAATAGAACGAGCTAGCAAACTGATCCTTTGTGTGGGATATCTAAGTTAGCATTTCTGTGAAGACGAAGACACTAGAACACAACAAGTTTGTTTGAGTCATACACGCATTGTGTGTATATGTTTGTACTTGTTCTCAATCATTAATCAAGATAGTGAATATTTGGTTACCCCGTGTTCTTTACTTTGCTTTGGTTGCATGCGCACTTGGATTCCGCACTTGTGTATGTGTTATATGAACAAGGAACATTTTAACTTGATCCTCAGGTGGGCCTACATTAGGAATAGATTCTTATGAGTTTAAGAGGTGCAAACACCTCTAAACTTTCTGTTTTTGTAAGGGTTTATGCAACCCACAAGTGATGAAACCATTGGAGCTTGCCATGAACTTGATAGCAAGACATGTGTTTTGGTATAGGTGTGAATACTTGGAAGCGTTGGCTATCCTACCTTCATTCCACCACCTCACTTGATGTTTTACAATTGCTATACCAAGTGGTTTCCTAGCTTGAAAGTGACATAACCCCGTCAAGCCTCCGACACTTAGTAAACTCTTTCTATATCGGTGCCGGCTCACCCGGGTTAAAGGTTACTTAGCTACTTGGTATAGTAATTATGGTACATTTCCTTTTCATTCATGACCATCCAAATTATCCTTGTGATAATTTGTGTATTGGTGAATCGTACAATGAGGTTAAAGGATGGTTATCATCCTACCTCCATGCATGACTTATATGACAATCTATGATATCCTTGATAGACTTAACTTAGAATTTATTATATAAACTATACGTTAAATATATATATATATAAAATGTATAAATATATAACCGAATCCTTGAAGATGATCAACATGGTTACTTGTCATGGTAATAGGTTATATTATCTAAGTCTTGGACCTCTAGTTAACGATTCTAATGGGTATCTTGACCCATGAAATCACATCAACCCATACAGGATTTATAATATCAAAAACAAGTGTTTAAGACTAGATAATTACTTTGTGTATATATACTTTTATACTTTAAATTCCATTCTGAATCCTTCGTTAACATTCTGAATACTCACACACCTTCACTCTCCTATTCACATCAACTCGCCAAAACACGGATAATCAGGAAGCTTTGCAAAATTGTGAGTATACGTGACCCTTTTACTTTTCGACACTTTTTGGGTGCAATACTTATTCCTTATTAAAAACACACACAAAAACTTACAAACATGCTTACAAACAAACAATCCATCATACATGCTTAATACGTTATGCTAGAATTCATATATGCTAGAATCGTTACATGTGCCATGGTTTGTCATTAACTTGTTTCAAGCCTCCCTTAATATGTATAGTGTTATAGTATTAACGCACCGCCCGTATTCGTGAGGTTATGTTAAGTAAACCGAATGGTCTAGTCATTGCTATGATTAGATTACGCTAGCGGCAAGCTTTGGGTTAACACGTATAGTTGCATGCTAGTATTGTATGGTAATTTAAGTTAACTATTATGCCATGTGGATTCGTTTAAACTTTGATACTTATGCTAGTATTCAAACTTGTATGCTCGCCAATACTTTTGTATTGAACTATACTTTAATACGTATTGCAGGAAATCTATGATGATGACGACGAACGGAACTTGATAGGAAGGACTAGAAATGCACAAAACTTTAAATTCATGTTTATAGATTAATCATGCAATATTTGTTGTATTTTTGTTTTCTAGTTCATGTACTTGAACCATCAGCAATGAAATGAAATATTATTTATTAAATACTTGCCACATTTAGTGTTATGAAGTCTCGAGCAATCTAATTACGTCCGCCCTGATGATTCCGCCATCGGTTGGGGTGTGACAGATTGGTATCAAAGCCATAATTATAGGGAATTAGGAAAAAATTGCCATGATTTGACTTAGTCTTTAGTCGAAGTACCATACTTGACCATTCATGATTTCATGCTTCATATACTCAAATTCTCCCTATTTGCTTCTATCTCATCTTTTTTCTTAAAATTTCATATGTATTTCCTACAACGATTTACCATACACACATGAGGACGTGAACACACTCGCATTATATAAACGAGACGATTTCATCAAAATAGGAGTGAAACCCTCACTTTGGTGAAAGACTCTCAATCCTGCATTCCCGATTTTCATGAAATTATACATTAAGTTAGGAGTGACATCCTCACCTTGACGAACTTTCGCCATGCTTATTCTAGTGGACCCTTACCAACAAGCCGGATTTAAGTCCTTACCTCGTTTGATAAGTATCAACCACACTTAGGAATGACGTTGTCAAGTTAGGGGTGATACCCACACCTTGGTAACTAGTCCCACTCCTCGATTTTCAAATCCCGCCAAAGTCTCGAACTTTCAATTGACTAAGGACATGTAGTAACCGGAAGGGTGAATACCGTTAACCGAACTTTCGACGAGAGTATTTTACCTATTAGGCCAAATCATACTTCCCAAACTCAAAAGAACTTTCGATCACTTTGGTTAGTCAAGGTTTCATTTTAGAACAATCCAAGCTTTAGTCAAAACCATCAGTATATTATATCAATTTTATGCATAATGTAATTCAAACATCCCTTTCTTTCAAAATTCAAATTATTTTCATAATAATTACTCACGTATCACACTTATACTTTTCATGTACCTTACACACTATTTATAAATACGATTTCAAAAACGTCACCCACAAGATAAACACTACTCGCATTCCCAAAAATGGAAGGCATGTCATCAAAACAGGAGTAATTCCCTTATCTTAACGATTTGAGTCCGCCCATTTCTCGAAGGAATCTTATCCTTGAGATAGGAGTAATGTCCACTCTATGGAAGATCAAATCACAACTCGACTATTTTCATAACAATCACTCGATCTAAACTTGTACTGAAACCTTTTATCATTGTTTTAGTTTTTTTTCTCATTTATGCATAAACCTCGAACCTCATTATTTTAACCAAACGATTTCCCATCCTATAATTTATTTACGTAAATCACATACACGAAACTCCTAATGATACTTTAAACGTTTCTTTCACAATTTCCAAAAAAAATTATGAAATGCTACCTATCAACTTAGTCGATCTAACGAACCTCTTGCCCTTGATTTTCATAACTCGTCCAATTGCAAAAAAAATCACACTCACTTTATACTACCATTCTAAAGACATTTTATTTCCAACAAGAAACCAAAGAAAACATTCTATCACATACGTATAAGTCCACTTTGCTAAAATACTTTTCAAAACCCAAGTTTTCCACGAAAATTTTCAAACCACAACTTTCCCTATATCAATATAAAAATAAAGCAAGCTCACTATTTTACAACCTTTTCAAAAATCGCTAATACGCAAATCTAAATCTGAACATATGGGCAAGAAAAATTCATAAGATTGGATAACCTACGACGTATGCAAATACAAATTTTTAAAACAAAAGTAGCATTTCTTTTTACAAACCACATCTTACATAAAAAATAATACTTTTCTCAATATTCACCCGACATTTACAATTCTGGTCCATCATTCCCGACAAACCCGACTTATTTTATTTCAACCAACTCAATGTTCTGACTCAAGCAATCATACACATGCATATCACCTTACACGTTTCCATTTATGCAGTCAATATTACATGACAATCTTACACATATCACCACTACACTTCGTATTTTACATACTCGCAACTTCATGGTAACTTATATATGCTAAATCCCATTTTATTCCACTTATATGCACGATCCTACATACTAATGTTATACGTATTTGTCTTCAATCATACTCAAAATTTATACATTCGCACTACTTGGTAGTCATACTTGAAATCTATAAGTAGGCATAACCCGAGTGGTTACGCCTACGTTCGACACACTCATGCATACATATAATCATGCTTACATACTTAATTTTTATACGCTATCTTACACATACATTATGCTTGTAATACTAAAATGTAACCTGACCCGTACACTACTAGTACAAACTATGTAGATCATGCACAAACCAAAATAATTGTGGGTGCACACGGGAATATATTGGTAGGCACATGAAAACCATAGTGGGTTCTACTGTGTATCGCAACACGGAACGTAACATGACACCGAATAGAGAAACGGACGTAACATGGTTTAAACATGGTGGATACGCCGCTGGTACTTCCTATATATAAGTGTTCCTACCATGTTACCACAAACTTTCGTAAAACGTGCCATGAGAAATTCGGTGATTTCCAGAACCTTGTTAAATACATTTGATTTATGAAAAACTTGGTTTACCCAAACTTCGAAATGCTTAGCACTCGATTATCCATGACAAAGCTTCATTCTCAAAATCGTTAGCTATAACCGCTACAACTATCAATAGAATCTCTCAACTTTTGTGTTCGTATTTCATTCAATATCCATACCATTCTCACCCCTCGCTTACACCCACCGACTCATTCATACTCTCTCATACCACGAATATTCCCAAATTCTCCCCGTAACATTTCATCCAAGCTTTAATTTTTAGTAAATCGGCCTAAACGATTTATCCCTTTTTACAAACATCTTCACCAGTTCGAGTCAGTAAAAATACTTTTAAGATATCTTTCGTTCTTTATTACGCGCAAAAACTTCAACTAGACGGCCTACTACCGCTAAAACTTTTTGAAACCATAACATAGTTTTAACCTATAAACATAGTTTTATACGTGTGTTTTACTAATACGCATTTGAACCAATTAAAATTTTTCCTACAACCTACGGTGCTGGCCACACATTTTGTCAAACTACATCCTTACTTAAAAAAAAACTTTTTAGTTCACATACTTTTAACACATTTCTCTCAATTGAGTTGTTCAAACTTGCTTTGCACTACACACAAATACACGTCTTACATATTCTTGCACTCACTTACGTTTGAAGCCTAAAAATGCCTTAGTCAAATGAATTACTTTTACAAACCTAGCTTTTTATCTCACGCAATTTCCATACATTTCAACTTTCTTATACATAAACCCCACGTAAACTTTACACTTCAAATTTTGATTTTAGCCAAACGTTTTAATCAAAATGCCTTTTTCCAAAAGTCTTCCTCTTAATTAAATTTTGAGACGAAATTTCCTAAAGTATGGGAGACTGTAATGCCTCGTATTTCCGTATTCCTATATTTAGAAAGTTGTATTCACATTTCTATTTTTAGAAACTTGTAATCGTGTTGTATTCATGGTTCATTTCAATCTTGTAATCCGAGGCTTTGATCATAATGGAAATTTATTTTATATATATACGTGTTACATTTCATATTTGTGTTATATATGCAATCAATATTTAAATATGTGTTTATACGTAAAACTTAGACTTAAAATACACTTTGGATACCTAAAAACAAGTTAAAATACAAGAAAACGTCATAACATAACCTAGTTACTAAATGCATGGACTAAAAATGAGCAAAATCAAAACCTTTTCCACATCCTTTCTACTCAATCACCTTCCACCATTTTATAGCCAATCAGATTTCACCATTTTTCCACCTCCTTTCCCCTCCAATCACCTTCCACCTTCATTAACTCCCAAACCCTAATTCACCCATTATAAATAGGAGTCTCCATACACTCCTAAACACACTCCAAACACTCAAATCACCCTCAAATCTTCTTGGTTACTCTCTGAATTTCCAAGACTTGGCAGAAAGTTGCAACCATTCTAAATGAGTTTTAGCTCACTTTTCTTCTTATTTTTTATGTTTTCTTCTTTCTTTCTACTTGGATAACCTCTAGGAAGGTTTTCACAAGCTTGCTTTGGCGAACTAAGGTGAAACCTCACCACATTTGAGGTCCAAAGTAGGATTAAAATGTTGATTTCATTTATACTTTTGTATCTTGCTTTTCTTGATTAAAATTTGTTTGAATCTTGTACCTACTTGTTCTAAAACCTATCTAAGGTTATGAGACTTGTTAGGAATAGATTCTTATGAGTTTAAGAGGTGCATATACCTCTAAACTTTCTGTTTTTGCAAGGGTTTATGCAACCCACAACTGATGAAACCATCCGAGCTTACCATGAAGTTGATAGCAAGACTTGTGTTTTGGTGTAGGTGTGAATACTTGGAAGCCTTGGCTATCCTACCTTCATTCCACCACTCACTTGATGTTTTACAATTGCTATCCCAAGTGGTTTCCTAGCTTGAAAGTGACATAACCCCGTCAAGCCTCCGACACTTAGTTAACTCTTTCTATGTCCGTGCCGGCTCACTCGGGTTAAAGGTTACTTGGCTACTTGGTATAGTAATTATGGTACATTTCCTTTTCATTCATGACCATCCGAATTATCCTTGTGATAATTTGTGTTGGTGAATCTTACAATGAGGTTAAAGGATGGTTATCCTCCTACCTCCATGCATAACTTATATGACAATCTATGATATCCTTGATAGACTTAGCTTAGAATTATTATATAAACTATACGATAAATATATACATATATATAACCGAATCCTTGAAGATGATCAACATGGTTACTTGTCATGGTAATAGGTTATATTATATATGTTTTGGACCTCTAGTTAACGATTCTAATGGGTATCTTGACCCATGAAATCACATCAACCCATACAGGATTTATAGTGTCAAAAACGAGTGTTTAAGACTAGATAATTACTTTGTGTACACATACTTTTGTACGTTAAATTCCAATCCAAATCCTTCGTTAACATTCCGAATACACACACACCTTCACTTTCCTATTCATATCAACTCGCCAAAACACGGATAATCGGGAAGCTTTGCAATATTTTGAGTATACATGACCCTTTTTACTTTTTGACACTTTTTGGGTGCAATATTCCTTATTAAAAATGCACACATACACTTACAAACATGCTTACAAATAAACAATCTGTCATACATGCTTAATACATTATGCTAGAATTCATATATGCTAGAATCGTTACATGTGCCATGCTTTGTCATTAACTTATGACAAGCCTCCCTTAACATATATAGCGCTATAGGAATAACACACCGCTCGTATTCGTGAGGTTTTGTTAAGTAAACAGAATGGTCTAGTCATTGCTATGATTAGATTACGCTAGCGGTAAGCTTTGGGTTCACACGTATAGTTCCATGCTAGTATTGTATGATAATTTAAGTTAACTATTAGCCATGGATTCGTTTAAACTTTGATACTTACGCTAGTATTCAAACTTGTATGCTCGCCAATACTTTTGTATTGAACTATACTTTAATACGTATTGCAGGAATTCTATGATGATGACGACGAATGGAACTTGATAGGAAGGACTAGAAACACACCAAACTTTAAATTCATGTTAATAGATTAATCATGCAATATTTGTTTTTATTTTTTTTTCAATTATGTACTTGAACCATCAGCAATGAAATGAAATATTATTTTTAAATACTTGCCATTTAGTGTTATGAAGTCTCGGGCAATCTAATTATGTCCGCCCCGATGATTCCGCCATCGTTGGGTGTGACATGTATTCTTCATGCATATATAAACTTATGATTACAAACTTATATAAGCATATTGATGAAAGCAATATCTTCATTAGATATTGCTTTCATCAACATGCTTGTATGAATCATTGTTGTGATTGAAAAGTCAATTATTCCGCTGCATATTTTATCTTTGTTTAATCTTTGTTTCATTAATTCCATCTTAACTATCACAACAATCAAACTAAGATCCTAATAGTGACTAAAGAATTTGTACGGAGGGTATTAGGGTTTGGAGATTCGTCAACGGATCCAGTCAGCTTAGATGAGAAGCTAGTCAAAGGAGATTCTTCGCATGGGCTATAATGGTTATCTGAAAGCCACAAATTATGCTAAGAGTTATGTTGCCAGACCGTAGGAAAGGAGGTTACGATGTTTCTACAGACTACATGATGTGTACCATAGTTGCCTTATGCTGGGACTTGAAATTCAATCTCTCTATAATGATCTTTGACAATATGAAAAACAACTTAATCGAGGGAAGATGGTTGATCTATCCGTGATTTGTTCAGATGCTGATTAATGATCAATATCTATAGCTTGAGAAAAGAGAGTCGGATAAGATGTTATTGGAACATATAAATAGTATTACCCTGGAACATTTGGAATCTTACAAGAAAAAGGATGATGATTAGATTGCACCTTTTGTGGGTTGTTCGGGCACTAAAAGAAACCTTATTATGAAGGTCCTACTGACAAAAATGGCTTCATGATGACAACAACCGATAACGAGGATGAGAAGATGAAAGATTTTAAATCTACATGAAGCAAGCTAAGATAGTGATGAAGATATGCCAATTCTTACAAGTAAATATGATCCAAGAGCAACAGCTGAAAAGAAATTGTTGGTGCATATTATGTTCGTCACTGTGCAAATAAGCCAGATGTAGCATGTGTTGAATATTGTATAGATTAGATATGAACACACGACTTAAGTGTGAACGTGAAGGGTGCGTATGTGTCACTTCGTATGAAGGTAACTCACTTCGTACGAAGGCAGATGAGTCACTTCGTACGAATGTAATTCACTTCGTCCGAAGTTAAATATGGTCACTTCGCACGAGGGTAAAAGTTTATAAATAGTGTCGTGTGTTCATAGTTTTGTAACTTTTGGAGTTCCCAGAGGTGAAACACTGGCGACAAAAAATCTAAAATTTTGCCAACTTGTAAAGATGTATACTCTTTCGGTACGAATGAAATCATTAGACTTTAGTTGCTTCTACTCCTTTCTTAATAATATTCTACCGAATTAGTTCTATTTTCTACCCAAACTTTCATCTAGAAACGCTGCATCCTGAACTCTCAATTGGTTTCATAGCCAGGTTCTGATTCAATCGATCTAATAGTTGATTGAATCACCTACGCTAATGAATTTTGGACTTATGAGGGGTTTTAGGCGTAAATCATCAAATGAACGAACAAACCACGGACACAAAGTTAAACTGAAATCATAGGATTATTTAAAATGAATTTCAACCAGCTTTGTGAAAATATCATCTTGAAATTCGCAGAAATAAAGATTTTGGATCGAAAATTGGGTTCATCATGGAATTATCTTCGCCAAAAAGTACTCACTTCGCATGAAGATAGTACCTTCTTACGAAGATAGTTACCTTCGTATGAAGATAGTTAGCTTCGCATGAAGAGATGCCACTTCGTACAAAGATAGATTAACTTCGCACGAAGGTAGTTACCCTCGTACGAAGGTAACCCAGAATTTCTAAAAAGACATTTTTTAATCATGGCGACGAGACAAGTATCCAGAAAAAAAATTGGAGATTTAAATTTTTTTTTGAGTTTTTAATGACAAATACAAACTGTTCAGGGACAACGTCAAGGACTTCAGAGAACAGATTTGATGACACGATCAAAGAGGGTTGAAGATATTTAGGTATAGTGACTATGAATGGGCCTTAACGTAAAATCCAGATTGATGAAAAACGCACTTTTGTGCACCAAAGTTACATTTTTTCCGCATAGTGGAGTTTTTTTAGTGAAGAGTTTAGAGACGTTAGAATTTGCAATAAAATGAGTGGGAATAAAAATTTGATAGAATATATGGAAATTCCATCCGGCATTTTTGAAATTCGTGACTATGCAACAGTAGTCGGGTGGTTCTGACTTAAGATCGTCTAGGGATGCATTTGATCTGGATTCGTTAATTCATGATCAAAGGAAGTTCAGATTCTCAAGATCGAGATCAGATTGATGTCTTGTGGTTTGAGTCCCAGGTCTTCGTCAAGTGGGTTAGCAGGATTAGCATCAAGAGATGCAATTTGTATTGTCGGCACATTTAAGATATTGCATCTAAGGTGTCAGGATGTTTAGTCTTCAAACAGATGAATTTTTTTCGGACTAACCTCCAGAAAATGATGATGTTTGTTGATTAAGTTGCTTCCAAACTAGCGGAGAAGACTATATATCTGTTATTGTGACTAAAGAGAAGAATGTGATTCTGATCGTGGAAGAATGTTTCTCAGATCTGAATGTGTTACCAGATGATTTGATTCTTGGTGGTGCATATTTGTGACAACAGCTTAGATTTGGTCTTTGGATATCTTTTAATTAGTAAAACGATAAATAATTAGTGGGTTTAGTATTTTAGTAGTTGACTAGAAGTGATTGGGCTAAACCTGACACATTATAGTGAGTGGTATAGTGAGTGGTAGGCGAATTAGGCCTAGACCCATTTGCAGCCCATGTGGTTAAACCCTAGCCTACTTGCAAACTTGTCTCTATATAAAGAGAGTTTTGCATTAGGGTTAAGATTGCTCAGTGGCTCAGTTAATCACTTCAGAGAGAGTTGAGAGAGAATTCTTGTGGTCTAGATTGATTGTAATCATTGTGATATATAATCAATAAAGATCGGGTTTATAGTGATTGCTGTTCTTGTTCGTTTTCTGTGAAATCTACAATTGGTATAAGAGCATTTGGCTCTTGTTTTTCTTGGTTCCGAATCGTTACAGCAAAAAAAGTTGAAGTTTTGGACGTTTTTGGAGGCTGGTTCGAAGTTTGACGGTTGTTCTAGGGTTTCTATTGTTAGTTCGGATAAGCAGCAAGGATCTCGGATAGAGGAAGTGCATCTCGCGTCATTAGAGAAGCATCTCGGATCAGAAAGCTTGCATTTCAGATCATCATAGTTGTATTTCGGATCATCAGACAAGCATCTCAGATCAAAATAGTTGCATCTAGGATTAGAATAGTTGCATCTCGGATCAGAACACTGCATCTCGGATCATAGGTGTTCATCTCGGATTGCATTTCGGATCATAACAGTGCATCTCAGATTTTTAGTATTGGTCTCGGATCATCTCGAATACCATCTCGGATCATCTCGGATCACTGTTTAGAATCACCATCTCGGATTAGCATCTTGGATAACTGTTCTGAGTTCCCATCTTGGATAATCCGAGTTACTTTTTTGAATTTGGTATTGTTCCAAGTTGTACCCACAAAGGTGGAAAGTTAACCAGCTGACGTAACCAGAGTTAAACGTTTTCATACAAAGAATTGGATCCATAGACAATCTTGACAAACCGATTGCACGGTTAGACTCGTGTGATTTTTAGGACAAAAAAAGGCACGTAAATTCCTAAAATCACTATCAGACATTATACATCATTAGATTCGTACCGTCGAGATGAGTCTAACGGTATAATTTGGTGATCACTCATTTCGGACAAATTTTTAACGTTTTTAACGAGCCGGTTCGGTAAAAAGGTCGAATATGTCTAACTTAAATAAATTGTTGAGAATGGATCACGAGGCAGACACGACTAACAAACCGTCTAAGATGTTGAAAGTAGAAAATTATCTTACATGGAAGGATATGTTTTAGTCATTTATTGAATATCAGGACACACGGATGTGGATCTGTATTCAAGATGGGTATGTAAACCCAACTCATGACTTTGAAAGCAGACAACGTGTCACTGCCTATGTGAACATGTCAGATGCTGAAAAGAGAATGTATGAGTCTGAGAAGAAGGCCTTAGCTGCTATAAAGATGTCGTTACCTGATGGCATCAAACATACATTCAATCAATATACTACTTCGAAGGAGATGTGAGATGCTCTAGAGAAGAGGTATGAGGGCAATCCTGATGTGAAGAAGAACAAGGTTCATTTGCGGAAGAAACAATTTGCTGTCTCTAAAGGTATGAGAAATAAGTCCCTTGAAGATATTATCATCTAATGTCAGAAAAGGACAATTATGACATAGAGGGATACACAACTTTTGAGATAAACGATAAGTTGCTCCATCCTTTACCTGCCAAGTGGGATATTTATACTCTTATGATAAAGTGTGAAGCTGACTATAAAAATAAAGACTTGGAAGAGGTTGTTGGGAAACTGAGAGCTTATGAGCTCAACATGAAGAAATAGGAAACTAGATATGATCAGGTTCAAGATCCAGGAATTTATAAAGGGCTTACATCTTCATCTTCCAACACTGCTTCAAGTGATTCTGCAACTGCGTTTCTCTCGTGGGAAAATGAGCAGGTTGTGACCAATGTTGATGATGAAGTATGTTTTGTAGCTCCTTCAGGAGGATCATCATGGGCAAAGAGACAACAAGCTAGCAATAGTAACAACAGTACAAGATCTATGCCTCTGAGTGTCAAGGCTGCTGAAGATCATCTGGCCTTGCTTGCTTCATTTGTTGCTTCATATGAGAACTACATTCAGGGAAGAATATCTGCTCCTGCTACTTTTGGTGAAGATTATCATCAGATTGACCCTGATGACCTAGAGAAGATGGATTTACAATGGCAGATGGTCATGATCTCTAGAGGAGTGAAGAGAAATCAATATTTTAACCTGTAAGCTAAATGAAAAACTTCAAATTATTGACTTAGCTAATGATACGATGAGTGAGAAAACAAAATTGATTTCTGAAAAATGCAAAGAGTTGTCAGAAGCACAACTTAAAATTTGTGAACTTAAAAGGAAATTGAATCAATTCAGAGATTCATCTTTTGTTATGAAACACATGATGAATGGCTTGAAGAAAAGTAATGACAAGACAAATGTGGGCTTCAAAGGTTTCAATGAAGTTCCACCACCTCTTGGTCATGACTATTCTTTCTTGCCAGACTAAGAAGAGCTAACAGACTTTGTGTTAACTACACCTGGTAGTTCCACATCAAGAAATGTTGATGTGTTTGAGAATGCCAAGAAGGATAATAACATAGAAGCAGCTTTGAAAACAAAGAATACACACCCTAAGAATCAAAAGCAAATATTTGTTAAAAAGATTGATTTTGTCAAAGGGAGTGATATGAAAGAAGAGACCATTGTTATTACAAGAGAGTCAAATGTGCAGTTTGCTAAAAATAAAAACAAAGATAAATCAGAAATTGAGCAAACTAAACAAGATCCTTTAAAGGCATCATCATCATCATCATCGTCACCTGATGAATCTAAACAAGAGACTTCAATTAAGAGGTCTTCGGCTAGAAGATTGTGCTTCAAATGTCACAACAAGGGACATGTAGCTAGCTGATGTCCTGACAAAAAGAATGAAGCATAGGTGACTGAGAGACAGAGAGAAAACTCGCCAGCAAAAATCGGTGATGGTGAGAAGAAGGTTACTAACTCACCAAAGATATATGCTACCAAGCAACAGAGTGTTGCTGTTGGTGTAGATAAGGCTGAAAAAGGAACTCATCAAGTTCCTCATTTTCAAAGAAATCAACAAAGATTTCAGCCTGAATCTACATCAGGCAGATATGAAAGACCTAGAAGTAGTTCACCAAGAATGAATAATTTTAATGGTCAATCAAGTAATTTCAGAAGTCAAGGTCAATATCAAACTCAATATCAAAATGTTGGTAGTCAAAATATTTATAACAATGGTTACGGAAAACGGTATTTTCGTAATTTCTATAACTCGATATCAAACTTGATATCAAGGACCTACAATTCTGATGAAGATTTGCTTGCTGATTGAAGAGAATACCATTTTGATGATCAATCATTTAGGAGTATGCTTAAACATGATTATGGAAAATGGGATTTCAGATTTTCGCGGGTATTCATAGACTTGAAGTTTACCGGTGTGGTAATTCAAAGTTTCTTTCAATTTCCGGTTGGGTTTTCGAAGATCAGAGTATCAAGCATAGGAGGAGTACGCTAAAACCGAACGAGGATGTGGTTAGCGTAGAAACAGAGATGCTACATTGATTAATTTCGAGTTGGTGATTATTCGTGAAGATTACAAGTAAGTAAATCAAAGGAGGTCGGGAACCGTGCAAAAAAAGACCTGAAGATTTATTCAAGGGGGAATTATTTAGGGGGAATGTATTAAAAATATTGCAAACATGAATCATCAATCAAGGGTGAATTTGTTGACGCGTTCTACGACGTCGACAGACACCTGATTGAAGTTGAAGAATATTCAAACACGGCTCTCATATTTCAAGATCAAGATCAAGCTTCGATGGTGACATCCAAGGAGGTAATTGTTGGTGCATATTATGTTCGTCACTGTGCGGATGGGCTAGATAGAGCGTGTGTTGAATATTGTATAGATTAGATATGAACGCACGACTTAAGTGCGAACGTGAGAGGTGCGTATATGTCACTTTGTAGGAAGGTAACTCACTTCGTACGAAGGTAGATGAGTCACTTCGTACGAAGGTCATTCACTTCGTACGAAGTTAAATATGCTCACTTCGCACGAGTGTAAAAGTCTATAAATATTGTCGTGTGTTCATAGTTTTGAAAGTTTTGGAGTTCCCAGAGGGGAAACGCTAAGAATTTCGACAGCTTGTAAAGATGTATAGTCTTTCAGTATGAATGAAATCATTAGACTTTTGTTTCTTCTCCTTCTTTCTTAGTAATATTCTACCAAATTAGTTCTATTTTTTACCTAAACTTCCGCCTAGAACTTCCAGATCCTGGACTCTCAGAAATCAAAACAGAAACCAACAAAAGAAGAAGCTTAGAAAACTTATAAACCTGAGGATGAGGCACCGATGAGAGTTCCTAAGTATGTTGGTAGAAAGAAAAGCTAAGTTAGTGAGAGCAATGCAAAGAAATCAGGATCTACTCAAGCGAAGAAGAAACAGAAAGAGACATCTTGTTTACCATTGATAGATGAAGAGGTTGATATACCAACTGCTGAGAATGTTGAAGAATCGGTAGATGAGAATATTGAAGTTGACGAATCTGTTAATGTTTAAATAGCTAATGAACCGGTTGCTCAGCCAAGGATGTAGGGACTAAAGGTGTTCAAGCTGAGAAAGTTACAAAATTAGTTGAAGAAGTGGATCTTGAAACAATAACTTCTATGTATATCAAAACACCGAACTCAATGCCTGATCAAACACCAACACCACAAGCAAAGAAACCAACTGAACAAGCAGGTCCTTCATTATCGAGACAGGAATTTCCTACACCTAGTCTTGAGTCATTGGGTGAGATGGGTTATGATTATTTTGAAGAAACCCACAACGAGAAAATTCTGGAGTTACAAGAGAAAGTGAATAATCTAACTGTTATAGTTGAGACCTTAGTGATGGAGAATGAAAGGTTGAGAAAACAAAATGATGAGCAGCAAGTGAAGATTGATGAACACGAAGCAAGGCGACATGTTTAAACAAGCATGATTGAAATATAGAGATTACTTCAGGTTGTTGGAACAGAAAGTTGATATAAATTTTGAGAATGAAGTGAAAGTGATGAAAGTTTAGCCGACTAAAGAAGAAGTTATACTTGAAAAGGATGTTCTTAACGCTATTACAAATAAAGCTTAACGCAAAAGCCAGTTAATGGTATTCCTTAAACCACAACTGAAGTTGAAACAACAAATGTTGATGAAGCTGAGAAACCATTCGAGCCTAATATGAATACTCAAGACAAAGAGATTACAAATGCTTTGTATGGTCCAGAAAATAAACCTGATGATGAAGATGAGGAAAAAGAGGATGTGGAATTGCTAGATTATGGTGATTCTAGTAATAATGACAACAGTGGTAATGATAATGATGATATTAATCAGGGTGGTAGTGCATGTGTGTTGGTTACTAATGCACAAGATCAAATAACTATAGCTGAAGATGTTCAACAAGAAACAACTCCTACTACAGAAACATTGAATGTTCAAAGATAGGGGGACTCTTTACAAGAAGCTAAAATTTATAATGCGCTAATCATTGTAGATGAATTCCTGTTACAACAATTCTTGCAAGTGATATAGCTGAACAATTTTAAAGATGTTGATTATATCACTGAAGAAGGAGAATTCGTGCACAACTATACTAAAGAAGAACTTGCAAAGCTGTGTGGAATATCTGAAGAAGAAGTTGTGTTTGATTTCAAAGCTGATTTGAATATTGAAGATGTAAATGATGACAAATAGGAATTATTAATATTCCTGAAGCAAACAACTATGATCGAGTAGAGATTGAAGATGATATTGATGATGCAGAAGTGCATTACTACAATATTATTCATGAAGATTCTCCTTCGTTTACAGAATTGTTTGATGCTAAGATTTACAAGTTTCTGAAACGTCATGTTGAAGAGAAGGTAAAAGAGAATGCACCAATTATCGATGAGACTGAGATTGCTGAAGATAAGAAAAGATGGTTTAAAGAGTTAAAGCCTGAGAGAAAGTTCCTACGACCGTTGAAGTTTTATCAACAACTCAAGGATATCTCTATGGGTGACAATATCAATATTGCATATCTTCCAAAGATACGAAGTGGTTGTAAGAAGAGAATACGGCATACAATATTTCCAACGTATTAATGATTTAAAGACGTTGTCGTGGTTCGATGTTAAAGAGTTGTGCAGATTGAGAATGATAAACCATGATGCTGATGGTTATACTCACCATTTGTGGATATTTATTAAACACCAAGTGAGAACAAGTTTTAATCTTTGGAAGCCACAGGAACCACAACGGTTTGTATCAAAGAAAGAGATTAATCTAGTAACAGGAAAGCAGGTAGTTACACTAAAGTACCGGAAACTGAAAGTTGTCAAGAATATACCTTTCCCTGAGATGGAGCAGAATTTCTATAAACAATTGGTGGTATTACGCTAAAAAAGACTTGGGAATCGGTAACAAGGAAAAATAAGAACCAAAGATCTATTAGAGATTATGATGTGACAATCGGCAAAATTCTGGTAATTCTGTACAACCTGAACAACTATTACACTATCTAATTACCACAAAACACGACTTAAATTATACTTTTAAGTCTTAAAAGTCTAGGAATTCAACAAAATCATAGCTTGGTATGTTAATGAATTTGTCACAATCACGAACATATAAAACCATATCCTAAATGGATGACAAAGACGCGAACACGCGATAAATATCACTACTGGTTGCGGTACAGTCTGATATCACAACAATAAGACATTAGATGTGTCTGCACTGTAATACCATGAAAATTTTACTTAAAACACCAAATTGTCTAAGTCTGCAGCAAAATACAGCATTCCGCAGCACAAAAAAACAAATGTCCGAAAACCCAAAAATAAATATTTTTAGTTAAGAATAATACGGGTGTTAGAAATAATATAAAACTCGTATATAAATTATGTTGTTTAAAGCTATACACCTTGTTCAGTAAAGACCTGACAACAAAACCGGTACAAGAACTGAACTCAAAATGACAAATTTATTAGTCTGGAGAGCTAGATTAATAAACTGGGTAATAAAATTAGTACAAAAATATTGTGTAAATAAAATTTTATAAGTAACACAATATGTCAGTATTTTACTCGGTACAAGACCCGAGCTAAATTTATCAACCGAACAACAAAACAATAAGACTAGTAAGTTATTTTGGCATATTATAACATCACTTTAAAGCATTGGGCCATTAGATTTTATAAAAACTTATATATAAAACATTAAAGTTTATAAAAAAATTACAAGTTTTTATAAAAAAGAAATATACCCAAACCATCCCCCCCCCCCCACTCACGGCTACATGGTGTGTAAACCCCCATGCCCTTAATCTCCTTTGATGTGTTGGCTTAATGTGAGCTTTGTTAGTGTGTATGTGGTGTAAGAACATAAACCAACACAAAACCACAACCATTCCATTCTTTCATTTTCCAAACATAAACACACAACAACTTTTCCTTTCCTTTTCCTTCTAAAAATCGGCCCACCACCATAATCACCTTCAACTTTTAAAAATCCAAACTCAAGAAATTTAAACTTACATGGAGATCGAAGGATAATCTAAGGTGTTTGCAAGGATTAGGAGGCACATTTGGAAGCTAGGAAACTTTTGATCAACACTTTTCTTCACCTTTTTACATCACTTTGATCATCCCTAACCAAGTGCTAGTAGTAAACTCCATAACTTGATCTTATACTTTATGTTTCATGTAAATGTGCAAGATCATCTTGAAAGATATTAAAAAACCCACTTGAAATACACTAATAAAACTATAATCACTAACATAATTATGTGGTTTTCGTGATGGTTATGGAAGATCTTGAATTTTCATAAACTAGTAAACTTGAATCTTGCATTTTTATGTATAAAAAGATAATTTAAACACATTCATGTTTAGATTAGCAAGATTCATTAACAAAAATTGTTATGAACATGATTTCATATTTTAAAATGATCATATTTAATATACAAATTAGAGATTACTAAATAAAAGTTATGATCTAGAAATTTTGTTAAAAAGTAATAATAAAGTTTCCATTTTGTTAAAAAGTAATAACAAGTTCATGACATTTTTGTTAATACATTAGTATAATACTTGTGATTTGATGATGATGTGAATTAGAAAAGTGATTTAACATGTTTATATAAACATGGGAAAGTTCATATTTTAAAGGAAGCTATGGCAAAAATTTTATAAAAATTAATCTTCATTAAGATGTGGTTAAACTAAAGATTTTGTGCCTAAAAGGGACTTTAATCTTGTTTAAACAAAAGTTTGGGTGAAAAAGTTAAAGATATAATTACTTAAGTTTTTCTTAAACTAAAAAGGAAATAAATATATTTTTTTAGATAAACGTATATATTATGAAATCACCAAATATGTGTACATATATTTTTTTGTATAAATATTATATATTTAGATCATGTAGGATCTAATGTAAAAATATATAAGTAATCAATTTTTGAAAAAATAATATATCGGACGATTCAGACAAACTTGGACAATTCAGACAAAATAAAATATATGGTATAAACGAAACAAACGACAAAGACAAAGCGAATTAAATGGTCGACGCATACATAACGGTCAAAACGAACAAATCAACCGTCACATTTTATACTTACTAAGACATATAAAAATTTAACTTATATCTAGTAGTTTTTTTACAAATAAATTTTTATAAGTATATCATTTACTAGTAAATATTTTAAAAACTTGGATTAAGCCCAACCAAACAAATTGTTTGGACTAAGCCCATTTTCATAAAATTTTATTGGGCTAAACCTATTTTTTATAAAAATATATGGACTAGCCCATTTATATAAATTAATTTGGGCTAGGCTCACTTGTATAAAAATCAAACTTGGGCTAAGCCTACTTTTATAAAATTAACATGGCTAAGCCCACTTTTATAAAATTAACATAGGCTAAGCCCACTTTTATAAAACTAAATTGGACTAATCTATTTCTATAAACTATTTTGGGATAGGCCCACTTTTTCATTTTTAACTTAGGCTAGGCCCACTCTTTATTTTTTAGCTTGGACTTGACCCACTTTAAATAAAAATAAGTTGGGCTAGGCCACATACATGAAATGAATTGGGCTAGGCCCACACACATGAAAAGAATTGGGTTAGGCCCACTCATATAAAACGAATTGGGCTAGGCCCATATGTAATAAACTTTTAGATTGAATTTTTACAATTAAATTACAGGCTAGGCCCATTTACATGTAATCAATCTAGAATATATATATATATATATATATATATATATCAACAAAGTAAAACCAACAAATACAAGTATGAAATTCAAGATAAAATACTTGTACGAAAAACGAAAGAAAGCGTAAGTGTCTAATGAGAATAGAACTCTTGTAGGTTGAGAAACGAACGAAGTATCGAAAATCGAATAGAGATTTGCACGGAACGCAAATCTGTGAGTTCATGTTTCCCTTTTATTTAAACGTTTTTGTGTTTTTTAAACGTGCGGGGGTATACATGTTACATTTAGTATAGCTTGGTAATGAAAATATTTAGATCACATGTGGATAAGGCTCAAGTATTGGGACCATTAATGAATAACAAGTACCGAGGAACAAGGGGATAGATCTATTGGGTTTGGGCAAGCCCCACTCTATTACTGCAACCATAACAGATCGTATTAGAGTTCTTTTGTGTCTAAAACGAGTGTCTTAGACACAAAATAAATCGTCAAGGTTCGGTTCCCACCTTATTCGGCATACAGATTAGTGTCCTTGCAACACACTAATGATCTTTCAAGTTTTATTAAGCTATATTAAACAAATTTATTATTTCAAATGTTTTTGAAGATTCATTTGATATGAAAATTTATAACATGAATTCACCAGCTTTTGTTGATGTCATTTTCAAAACTAACAGTATTACAAGAAACTAGGGGACGGCTTGGGGGAAAAACATGTTCGTATGTTGTGAAGTCAAGATGTTATATTTCATCCAGTCTTTTGTTATTATGATTGTAAACTCGTGTTTGAATTTTAAATAATGTTGTTAAACTTGTGGTATGTTTCAAAATAAAAGATTGTATGTAAATTATGGGTTAAATAAAAGTATGGATGAACATTTTGTAACATATTACAATTGTTGTTTACTTGGTTGAATGCAATGATTGCCGCTCTGGCCACACCTCGCAACGCTTCCACTACATCGAAAATCGGGGTGTGACATATGACCCGAAGTTATTGGTAAATCTTTCAGAGTCAGATGTGGATATTCTATTCTTGAATCAAATTCTATTCGATGCACGCGATATAACTCAAGCGTTACATTTTCAGCGTGTGATTCAAGTATGTTTCATTTATGAAATCTATTCTGGTCGAATGCGGGAGACCAAGTGGAGGAAGATAGAGAAGAGAGAAAGAAAGAGGAAAAAGTGGAAGAAAGGCGAAAGAAAGCGTCTATAACAAGATTCAAATACATGAAGCCACCAATCACAGATCAATCTACCCGAAGAAGTTTCGAGGAACACAAGAAGAAATACAGAAGACAGGTGTTTGGGATAGATTAATGAAGCTTTTGAAGACCTAAAAGACAAGAATGCAGCAATATCCGGGGGGTTATTGGTACATGTATGTCTAATGCCTACGTCTAAATCTAGGGTTTATTTGTAATGGGGTAGTGTTCTGTGAGTTTTTTATAGTGATAATGAATACACTCATGCGCGCATAGGAGTCCTACGTGTGTATGAGGTCAATCACGCACGACCCCTGTGCTCCATCAGTCACACACATGTCTATAAATTGAGACATGGGGCGTGTGAGTGAGTAGTTAGTTCATTTGGTTTGTGGAGAGCTTTTGTCCAATTCTGTAATATCAACTGTTATGCTACCCAAATCAATGGAGAAAAGATATATTAAGAAACCAAGCCCGTTCTACTTTTAAATGGATTCCGCACATTTACAAGTTGTTTAGATCGTCATACACGATCCTACAATCCTTAACTTTTGAAAACTACATGGATTGTCCCTGAGGTTTGCACTTTGTAACACATTTAGTCCGAACCAACAAATCTTTCAGAAGGTCTAAGTTAGGGACTAAATACATTACAAAGTGCAAACCATAGGATCATCCATGTACTTTTGGCAAAAGTTGGGGACTAAATGTGTCACAAAGTGCAAACCATCAGAACCATCCGTTTATTTTGGAAGCAAGAGACAAAATCCAAAATTTTGGTAAACCACAGAAACCATCCGTATATTTTACTCTTATAAATATAAACTTACATTCATATTCATATGCCTAAATATAATATATGAAATGTTTTAGTTATAATTTATCATACTAATAGTTAATAAATGCGAATAATCCGTATGAAATATTTTGTCACCTTTATAAATATGATTCAAATTGTGTTTTAGAAAAATAAAATAAAATATAGTTTAATGTACAAATAAAAGAAAGACTTGTATATGTTGTGTAAAAAGAAGAAAGAAAAGCAAGAGGTCGGGTACGAAACCGTCGTCGAGACAGAGGTATAAACCAGTGATCAAAAAGCCTGAGTATTACTTTTTCTTCAATTACTAAATTGTTTTATAATTATTTTAATCGTCTAAAGTTATTATGGTACCGCCTCGCTTGCGCTATGCGCATATAATGTATATATTTGTGGACGTTCGAGGGCAAAACTGAGAGTGCATTGATTTTAACGTTATTTTACTAATTTATGAAAATAACGTTAAAAGAGGGGGATGGTTAATCATGCATCATGTGGTGGCCTTAATAACAAGAAAGACAAGGGGGTATATGCACTAATCGGTATTTGTCTCAATTGCTGATTGTTATGTACCTTATGTCCAAGACTTGAAGCAAAACTACTATCGAGCCAGGGGTCTCACTGAAAGCAGTCTCTTTATTCCTACGGTGTAGACGTAAGGTTGTATACATATGAACCTGCTTAGACCCTATCTTAACTGTGCTATTAATGGGATTTACTAAGCATGATTATCATGTCTAAAGTTATTATGGTATTAAAATATTTTATGATACTGACACACCCCAAACCAATTTCCATGTCTACATAATTCAATCCGTTCATATTCATGTGGTTTCTAATCGTATCAGATCAGTTATTCAGCTTAATGAATTTAGAAAGTTACCTAAAACGAAGAAACAACTAAATCATAGATGATTATTGTAGGACCAACATAACACGGATTATTGTCAGTGACACCGACTAATGAGAGTACTTGTGATGAGCTGCTAATAATTGATTGCTAATGAAGGCGTTGGTTTTAGTTGCTTCCATATTCTCGTCGGTTACAACAAAAGGGGCTATAGACTTTAAGGATTTAATTTTGACCATACATTCCATGGAATAAAAAAAATGTCATTAATTAATTTAAATATCTACTAATAAGTTATACTCTATTCTTTCATGAAAGTTTTAACCACAAATACTATATTAATTTGGTTATGATATAAGCTTATCATTTCACATTCATTTAATAGAAAAAAGCTCAATTTCATCTATGTCGTGGACCTTTGGTGTTATGTTTAGGCATAAGTTAGGACTAAGGGTGTACTTTCTCATACTTAGAAACCATATGTGATGGATATGACTTGAGTTTGAAAATATGTTAAAAATAAATAATTGATGTAATGGGTGATTGGGTGAAGATAGCTTTTAAAGTCATTTTGGTTAGGAGGGTCAACTAAGAAAACGTATTAGATAAAAAAGATTTGATCAGTAAAGGTGAATTTAGGGAAGAAAATAAAAATGTAAAGGTGATGAGAAAAAAAATGATAGAAATCCAAGTTCACTTTGGAAACTGTTATTGATTAATAGTTTAAAAAAGAGAAGTGAGCAAGTTTAAAATCGGAAGGAAGTGTAGAATTAGGGGAGTGGGGATATTTATGTCTTAAACCAGTAAATTTTTTTAACGTGATTGTGTTAAATGTTTTTTTTTTCTAATGTTTCTAATCTATATTTTCTATCTCTAGATACGATTTGGTTTTTGTATAATTTACTAGGGTTGATAATCATTACATGAATGTTACATTTTGTAATGCATTACTTGATTCTGACACTGCAAATTCTTATAGATGGCTTGCAGTTCTTTTGTTAATGTTTTTGAAGTCGAGCCAAAAGTTGTTACTAATCAAGAAGCTGTCATGAAAAAAGCTATTAAGGATATACTTTCAAGAACAAGGCATAGGCTAGTACGTGACATATATAGAATACATTAAAAATCAAGGTAGTATCTTGCATTTTAATTATACATAATTATTTTATTGTATTTTATATGTATATATAATATTTTTTATTAATATTGTTAAGTTATATAAAGCTTTTGCGTTTTATGAATAATCAACTTCAGTTTCAATACAACTCATAGCATTGCGTTTTATTTTAATTGTCATTCAATACAAACAATTATCAAAGACGTTTCAGTATAAACCATCATCATTGTTCTTATAGAATATGTTCTTACAATAATATATTTTCAGTTTTAGTAAACATGATATATAATGCGTTTTAAGTTTTTTTATTGATTAAAAAATGTTATTGTTATTTTTTATACAGGTTGGTCCAGTTGGCATATAAAATTGATTTTAATCAGAAGATTTTGAAACTGTGTGGCATTCAATGATGTCTAAATTTGTGTTAGAAAACCATGAATGGTTGAAGGATATGTATAATCTTCGATATAATTGGATACCGGTCATATTACCGTGGAGAGAACTAGGCGGGTCTTATGCGTACTACATCGATGTGAAAGCGAGAATTACTTTTTGGGCAATTTTGTAATCCGAGGTGTACCCTTGTTGAGTTTTTCACTCATTTTAATACTGCAATGGAGTTTCAAAAGCTTGATCATAAAAAATGATGATCATACAGGGTATATTCAGTCTAAATTCTGGAGTGACTTTGTATTAGAGAACCAAACTTTTGAAAAATATATACCAAAATAATTTTTGAAGATATTTAGATTGAAATTGATGCTGCCATTACAAAGGTTATGTCAAAGACTCATCAGATTGTTGGTGATATAATGTTTTTGAAATAAAGGAGTTTAAACAGCCTTGCACATCATTATTGCAGGTATTGTTATATTAAAAATATTGTTATGATGACTATCCACATTCTAACTGCCGTCTCTTTATGTCTTTTGTATTAATGTAAGAACACTATATATAAAGGTTCTTTGTATTGCATGTTTACAACACAATGAATAATAATTCTACATTCTATGTTTCTCTCTACAATCATAAACTCCGTGTTCGCGTGTTTATATAGTTTGTATATCAGTTGCTAATAGGTTGTTGTTTTACAACACGTTATCAGCACGAATTGCTTTTGAAGTTGCTAATATTGTCATGAAAAAAAAACTGGTGTGGAAACAAGTGTGGGTTGCAACCAGGTGCGACATAGCCCCAAAATTTTGGAACGATATAGTTTTTCTGATCTACGGCTGTTGTTCCATAGAATTCAAGCAACTGATTTCTTAATCCCTTAATTCATCAGTCAGGTATTAACTAAATCATCACTTTAAATATATCTTATGTACAAATTTCGTGAAAATGACTTTGGAGGGTATTGTAAAGCTCCGATAAGCGGGTTTGTTAATTGGGAAACTGAAAAAAGAAGATAAAGGTGAGAGCTTTCGTTTGGTTTCCAAAGCATAACAGAAAAGAATCATACACAAATTTTAATACTCCACCATTTCAAGTCTATCACTAATTTATCTCATATTATTTATATTCTATAAAACCTAATTTACAGTTTGAATTCCCATAAAAAGCAAATTTTATGTTTTATTAAAGAGTTTGATTATTGATGCCCATGTCCATTTTCTTTCAGCTTGTAGTCTTTTCAAAAGGATATGGAAAATAAAATACATACAATAAGCTTTTATTAGTATAAATATTTGATTAATATGAATGGATGTGAATTATATACACTGATATATATTTAAGATACAATATACCTATTAAAAAGTGACACTTAACAGTTTGTTTTATTACAAGATTATCACTAGTGTAATTTTGTTAATGACTTAACATAATTAAATGCATATAAGTCATTTTATATGATAACATATATGTTATATTAATATTTGCAACTCTACAGTCATCAATGCAATGTTATATATTATCATTATTCTAATAGTATATATATTCCTTGCTTTCTATTAGATTGGATAACATATATATATATATATATATATTATATATATATATTATATATATATTATATATATATATTAAATAGATGAATTGTTTGTATGATAGTGGATGTTAACATCATCAAAATTGTATAATATAATTTGATTCCTTATATGTATTGAATTACTAGAATAAGTTTATCGTATCAAACTGGCATGTGTGGTCTATTATTATTGGTTTCCAAAACCAGAAGAAATTGTAGCTTCATGATGATGCCAAAGAGATTTTAAACTACCATCTTTTTATTAATAACTCAAATAAGTAAATATGTAGATAAGAGATAAGGCTTACAATTTGACTAAGTTGAATATGTGGAAAGACTGTTAATGCAACATATAACATATTATTAGTTATCTTATACATACAAACTGATTTGCATATTATTTTTAAGTCACTAGAATACATAATTAGTTGTTTTGTATAGCTAGAAGAATTATTCTTGAATATGTAATGTTAAATATTATATGTGAAATTCTATTTACTTGCAAACACCCATCATATATTATTAAATATAATGAGAACTTGATGAGTATGTTTGGTTAAGTCTAAATGTATAGTAATTAATTATCAGTACCTGGTGGTACGCTGGTAATGTTAAGGATATGTTTTTGATTGCTGATTGGTTATATATCCTAATAAGCTAATACAAATCTTTTTCTTTTATAAAGTGAGCATAAGTTTGTATCATAACTCGTCTTATTTGATAACAGTTTAAAGTCATGCATTATATATGATGTAACTTTATGTTTTATACTGTGTTCTTAATGCTATCAGTTTTTAAGGGAACATCCAAATGACCAAAGTTATGGTTTATAATTTCAAGTTATAAACACGATTGAATTGTGGTCAAGATTCATTTATTTATAACATGACACTCGAAGTGTCAAACTTCCTAAAACTTATTATAAATTTATGGAACTTGTAAGATTTTGGACCAATAAATCTTAATAATTTGCTCATATAACTTTCTAATTGATACCGGTTAAATAAAAAATAATTCCATTGTCAAACCTCAAATATGCTTTTTAAGTGGTAAGAATGTCAAAGAACATATAAGGTTTGAAACGACCATCATGTATGAAAATGATTCTAGTCCATTCCGTGTAGTGAATGTGATGATATGATGATCAATGAAAGAGTCGCAATCATGTACATAAAAAAGATATTGTAATGATGTCACCATGAAAGTTGTATGGTTATAATCAATTCCCTTGTGTGAATGTTATGATATAATAATCGATGTAAAGTTCATGATCATGGTAACTGGGGAAATTTTTATGATGCTCATATTAACAATGAGATCAACCATGTTAATAATGTGTTGATTATATAATGATCATTGTAAAGGTCGTGATCATGATAAATGAGGAAACTGTAATGATTCTGATGTTAATAATGAGTTGACTATGTAATAATGAAATCGACCACAAGAAGTGGCGAACTAAGGGAGTGAATATATAAGAAACATGTCATAACACGAATGTTTAAACTAATAGTGCATTATTCTCTCGTGTATATTGTCGTGTATAAGACAAACACGGATGCAACTAAAGCATGTGTGGTCACAGAAGTTTATGGATCATGATTGTTTAATAAATTGGCTTGACCGGTTAGACCATTCCGAGTCCTTGATGGTGTGAAACATATCGAAGAATCAGATGATTCTTCATGGTACTGAAACATGAAATTTTTATTCTCAATGGATGTTCACCATATACCAACGAAAGTAGGGTTTGTATCCCTAAAATTCTGAAATGATTAAAAGATATGTGTATCTCGACATAATACCATTTTCTGAAAATCGATGCATCGTCTAAATGGTTATCAAATCCGCAACATGAAAGGTTATGTGACTTGTGGCTTAGCTTTTAAGATTGCAAGCATATAACTCTATAGTATCATATTTTTATATTTTTACTGATAAATATGGTGTTTTTGATACCCATTTACTAATGGTTGTTGGAATAAGTGTTCAACAACATTTGACAAATGTCGTTACATGAATTGCTTTTGCTGAAGACGATGATTAAACATCTATGATTGATTGCAAAGCCAATAATCATGAGAGCAAGTTCATGTTTATATATGAGTACATGTAATTTTACATCTAATAATATTAATTCACATCAAGCAAACATGTTGTAATAGTTTATCTGCATTATAGCTGGTTTTTGGACAGGAACCAAAGATGTCTCTTCTAAGATTTGGTTGTGCAGTATATATTGAAATTGATCCACCACAACGCACAAATATGGGACCTTAAAAAGTTGTTGGGAATATATGATAATGAATAAGGCCTTTCACGAGATATTTATTTACAACTCAATTGATTGATATCCATATCAATGGATTAACATTCCCAACATCCAGGGGAAGATAAAAAGCAGTTGGAAAAGAAATGAGTTGGTATGAAGTATCCATATAACAACTGCTAATGCTCAAATTAAAATGAGTGTCCTAGAAGGACAAACACATGCTTGTAATGAGTCTATTGCACGTCGAAGCATGGTAGACTAGTTGATTCCAATAATAAAATTCCTTGAAAATTGGAGCAACTAATGAAGATTGTAAAGTCGAGGTTATAGTAAGAGAGTCTCCTGAAGAGACATTAGATATGATGGTTCCAGAAGAACCTCAGGTACCTGAAAATAAAGAGATCTCATTAAATTGTATCATGTCTAAAAGTATATGGAATTAAAATAAAATCGACGTTGTTATACTTTTGTGTATAATATAGCGCTTGAAAAGATGAAACGATGAGGATCAAGATTTATATCTGCCTATAAATAAATACAAATAAATGATTGGCCAAAATGGAAAGATGCAAATGAGGCAAAGTTGAATTCTCTACTGAAATGGAAAGCTTTCGGGCCAGTAGTCCATACAAAAGGTGTAAAATATATTTAATATAATTAGGTCTTTTATGTGGATCAACAATTGATGGCACAAGGATTTCGCAAAGACCTATGATTAATTATGAGGAGATGTATTCTCCATTGGTGGATGCAATAGCTTTCCAGTATTTAATTAGTCTGGTAATATAAAGAGAGAATTGATATGCATCTGATGAATGTTTTGTATCACTTGAAACTGAAAGCTACATAAAAGTTCTAAAGAATTTAAATTATGTAATTCATGTAAAGTAAGTTCTCGAGAACAATATGATCGTTATATACAGATTCATATTTGAATACAACTATTACTCCTAGTGAGTTTCGTAAGGCAATTGAGTGCCCTAAAGGTGAATTGAAACATCTTGACGATGTAATTTTTTATGCATCAATAAACATACATAGAAAATGTGTACCTGCTAATTGTGAAATCTTAATAAATAAAGAGATGGTGCAGTATGAATTCTGAACATATGATATAGAAATCAATATGTTAAATGAGAAAGTTAGTGTGACAAAACTCCTAAAGAGTGCACACATATACATGGAAAGAAATTTGTGGTGGATTGTAAATGTCGAGGCATTGATATATAAACCTCAAGAAATGTTCTACAAAGTTTACAAGATTTGTATGGACGATAATAATCGAGTCGAATATTGTATAATCAACTTACTAATGAGCTCAGAAAATAGAAATATATATGATGCAGTTGGTCCATTTGTTTTCATTAAAAGACCAATATGAGGTTTTTAAGTATTAAAATACATGTTGATGATGTCATTTTATATCTCCTGAAGAGATCAAAATGAACTCAAATATTAAAACAAGAATTTGTAGATTAAAGATGGATGGTATTACAAATTTATTGCTCGATATGTAGAAAAGGCATTTGTATAATTATCCATCAATATTATAATACATTTGAAAGACGGTGGGCATTTTCATACGGACAAAGCTTATGGTCTAAGTACATTTAATGATGTCCAAGTAGTGATATACAAAATAGCTCTATCATCTCCAATGAAAATAAAAAGGGAAAACAAAAATCCTTGGTCTAGAAGTACCATATTTACAAATAAATTGTATTAATATATCTTGCTAGTTATACACGAACATATATCATGAAATTCATTGACAGAATATAACTCGTGTACAATGAGAAGATAATGTAATGGGTACAACATATAGTTTCTATACCTTATGGTACGAAAGGTTGAGTTCATATTATACTAACCCATCATCAAGTTTGGTTAGTTTTGTAAATGCAGAGAATGAAGCAAAACACATTCATAGATATTATGTTATCTACTTACAAGAGGAAGTAATTAAAGTTTAACATGAAGATCATACATCAATGTTCATTGGAGGATTTTCCATTAATGGATCAAGCGACATATCAAGCTGCACATCAATGGATTACAAAGTTTTGAGCAACTTTCAAAGAAGCCCGACATGAGCCACTTATATGATCCATGTAAAAATGAGGGGGAGCATTATACAAGTTGCACTCTTTTTCCCTTAACTAAGTTTAATCCCAACGGGTTTTCTTAGTAAGGTTTTTAATGAAGCAACATACCTAATCCAAAATTATCAGGGGGAGAAAATACGCGCTGCACTCTTTTTCCCTTAGCTTAGGTTTTGTCACACTGGATTTTTCCTAGCAATTTTTTTAACAAGACAACACCACAAATCATATAATACATTGTTTTCTTTTATCACGTGATTAGTTAAGGGGGAGTGTTATAAATAAACTATATTATGGTGACTATCCACATTCTAACTCCCGTATCTTTGTGTCTTTTGTATTAATGTAAGAACACTATATATAGAGGTTCTTTGTATTGCATGTTTACAACTCAATGAATAAGAATTCTACATTCTATGTTTCTTTCTATAATCATATGCTCCTTGTTTGTGTGTTTATAGAGTTTGTATATTAGTTGCTAATAGGTTGTTGTTTTATAACATGTTTATGTAGTTCATATTTAACAGAGCTATGTTTTTTAGTAAATTGTGTTTTATTAAACATATTAAATTACTTTCTTATTAATTATTTTTTTATTTGCAAATTGATTGTTTATTGCGTTTAACATACATGTGGGTTTTTTTTTATTTTTAACTCTTTATTTAAGGTTTGTAATACACACTGATTTTGTAAATGCGCTTTAATGATTTTGTTATATTTAATTAAGTGATCTTTTAGTTAAATGCGTTTTATCAAACATTTTACTTAATTTTTTACACATTTAGTTGTAATAAGTTATTTTTCTATCATTTGTAAGTTTTTATTGCTTTTTATCATAGATGTTTAGGGATCTTTTATATTGTTTCGTTTTATTACAGGTTTCATATTGTAAAAATGAAGATGTTATTATTATAAACTGTTCACACAAAAGGTTTGAATAATTTGGAATACTGTATTGCCATATATTTAATGTTCTAAGGTATGCTGATATATGAGAGTTTCCTAGAAGATATGTTCTTAGGAGATGGATGAGGGATGTTGTTTTAAATACCTCAATTCATTGTAATATTAGGTTTGATGAGATTGGTAGGACTAGTGAAACTGATAAAGTTTTTATGGAAATTACTATACCAAATAAATATGTTGTTAATAGGTTAGTTGGGGATTTAGAGGAGTTGTGTTGCTACAAAGAACATATCATAAGTTATATTTAGAAAACTGATGAGACTATGGTTATTCCGCCACCGCCTAGCCGTAAAGATAGGTTTGTTGATATGGGCCGAAATGTTGAAAAGTCTAATTTTAGGATTGGTGTTCCTATCAAAATAAGGATAAAAGGATGTGGTGTACAAAAAGGTTGAAATCTAATCATGAGCTTGCAATTCAAAAAATATCAAAGATCCAAAAATCGTGTCGTGTATCGGTAGAAAAAGACATAATAGTCGTACATGTAAAGAGAAGGGTTGAGATGGAATTGGGTTAAATAAAACAAAGTAAATTTACATATTCTAGTATTTGTTTTTTAGATTGGTTTTGTATAAAACATTTGAAAGAATGAATACTTTGTTTTCAGATGAATGTCATTTTTTTGTTTATTGCATTAACTTTGTACTGTAATTGGTATTACAGGACATATAATTATAATTAGCTATTGTTTTTTTAGATGAAATAATTATTTAAAGATAAACCTTTTGTGTTTTATAGAATTTGATAATCCTTAAATTTTGTGTACTGTTAGGAGTGTATGTTCTTATATTGCTTTTTTAGTCAAGTTTATACAATTTTTGTGTTATATAGAGAATATATAAAACATTAACTAGTGCTTTGTTCTTGTATTACGTTTTAGTCAATGTATATATAATATTGCATTTTAGTCAATGTGTATATAGTGATCATTATCTTATATTACGTATTTGAAATGAGTAGAAAGCGAGTGAACATTCTGTGGAATGAAAGATGCAAAGCAAAGGAGATCCAACGTAAACGTGATCACGATAGTGAAGACCTTGGTAATCCTAATGCTTCAGCTTCATTCGTGAAACCAAAAGTTTCTGCTACAACTCCAGTGGTAAAGTCTAGTGCACAACAGATCGTAACCAATCCAGTTACCTCCGGTGGTGCTCAAGAGGAAACGAGAAAGGTTTGATGTTTTTGGAGAATGTTGAAGACCTTGATCCTCAGTCAACGATTGGTTGAAAGTGTTCAATGAATGTGCGTGCAGCAGACCTTTAGAAATGAAGACCGAAGACCAAGCAATACCCAAGGGGGAGTTTGTTGATGCACTTTTGTACCTGTCGCTTGTTCTTAGTTACGTCAGTAATTGTACGGTCTTTGTGTATTGTGTCTGTATAGTTTGGTTGTGTTGACCAAATCAAGATATCCTCCTATCTTGATTTAGTACGACGTTTAGTTTATATGTGTTGTAAAACAGTTGCATGTGTGCATACTGTTAAGTCTTGTGTTTCTGATCTTGCTGTCTGTACGACATGTCTGTTAGCAAGTTCTCCAAAGAAAACTTATTCGTGCGAGTGAAAGGAGCTTCATACAAGCAAGTTGATTGCTCGTACGAGCCATTACTTGTTCGTACGATTCAGTTACATGATCGTACGAGTGGCCCTTTCCACAAGCATTTTGCTTATTCGTACGAACTAGTTATTATTCGTACGAGCCATTGGTTGTTCGTACGAGCAACCATTGCTGAATGTTCTTTGTGACTTGTAGTGGTTCGTACGACCAGCAACATTCTTCGTACTGTTGCTGGGTGTTGGTGCTATATAAACAAACATGCACTTCACAGTTCAGTGCGAGACTAGAGAGAGACACTGAGGCACAAGAGAGAGAGCACATGGAGAATATCCTGAGTCTGTTTGAACATGGTTTGTATGTGTTTGTACTAGCTCTCTTCATTTAATCAAGATAGTGATTCTTTGGTTATCTTGTGTTTGTTACTTTGCTTTGGTTTGCATACTTACATGGATTCAGCACTCGTATATGTGTTAGATAAACTAGGAAGTGGGTTATCTTGATCCTCCAAGTGGACCTACAAGTGGTATCAGAGCTTTGGCTTTCTTCCGTGTTTAAAAACCAAGCTTAATGTTGTGTTTGAGCAAGTTGTGAGGGTTCCTGGAAGTGTTCTTGAACTTCTAACAAGAAACTTAAGTTTTTAAAAGATAAGTAGCTTAAAACTTAGGTAAAACTTGTTGTATCCAGAAAATTTTCATAAAAACCTTGTTAGAATACATGGAGACATGTTAGGATACGGTTTTTCTTAAAATTTTCTATCAAAGTTCAGTTGGACATATTTTCCGGTGAAGCACTTGCCGGAAAATTACCAAATATTCCTTTAGGGTTGACCATATCTTAAGACTTGTCTGTTTTGACTGAAAAGCTGATATTGGAATGTTTGTCTTTTTAACCAAAACTGTGTAGACAGTTGACAACTTTCTAACAAACTCATAAACAAGTTTCTGTTACAAAAGGAAATTTTTCACCAACCAATCCTGCAAAAAGATTCCTCCCTACAAAAACCAAAACATCAGCGAAAGACCTCTGTGCGAATAACTCATCCGCATGAAGAACCACTTATTCGTGTGAAGTACCAGCTGTTCACACGAAGAATAAGTTATTCGTATGAAGTATTTGTGGCTCGTACGAAGAACCACATACTTGTACGAAAAACCATTGTTCGTACGAATCAGTGGTTTGTACGAAGAACAAGGTTTTTCGTGATTAGTTTTGGTTGTTCGTGACCAGTTTTTCAATACTTTGTGATTTTATTTTGAAATTGTGAACTTTAACAGTAGACTGTTATTTCAAAATTAATTTTTGAAATTTTTAAGTTGTTTTTCATAAACAATCAAACAAAATGGGTACAAATCCTTGGGATTGGGTGTGTAGTTCAAGCACAAACCATGACTCATGACAATCTAGCTCCGCAACCTCATGGGTTAAATCACTGATGCCTCAGCAGATGACCATGATGGGCATGCGTGGTAAATCTAAACGAAAGCATTCAGAGTCTTCTTATTAGCGAGAGTGAGACAGGAAGTAATAACCGTCCACCGAAGTTGAACCATATGAACGATTATCCTTCATGGAAAAGTCGTTTCCATACATATGTTCTTGGTCAGAATACAGAATTATGGACATTTTTTACTACACCATACAAAGAATCTCTTGAAGAAGCAGGATCAAATCCAACCTCTTTAGCCAACTTAGATGAAAATGATAAAAAGGCTTATTTAGAAAAGAAGGTGTTCGCTATCCTTACACAAGCACTTCATAAGCATATTTATCATCAATTTGTGTACAATACCACCACCAAAAATTTGTGGGATACTTTTGAAGCAAGAGGGGAAGGAAATACTGCAACAAGAAAAATACGACATGATTTGTTGAAGAAAGAGTTTGAAGGTTTTCTGTTCATGGAAAATGAAACACTAAGTGATATGACAACCCGTTTCTATCATCTGCTTAGTGAAATATATTCATACAAAGTGATTGAATCTCCACAAGAGATTGTAATGCGTTTTGTTGATGCCTTACCACCAAAATGGAGTCAATTCATCGACTTGCTAAAGCACACAGGTGTTTTGGATGTGATCAGTATTTATGAATTTGTTCAGAAGCTGGAGAACAAAAATGAAGAGGAAATTCGAAAAGCAAAAAGAGTTCCTGTTCCACAAAATCCCAAAATGTATTTTTGAGGTATTAACACAGGCGTTAGTACACCTCAACAACCAAAACTTCAAACAGCGTTTGTGTCAAATGTTAATCCCTTTCTACCACAACCAGTTTAAACAGATCAATCTACCGGTTCAAGTACTCAAACCTATGGTCAAATATTTGATCCTAAAGCCTTTTTACCACAACCACAAGTTGTGTCACCTCAAGTTCCACAACAAGCTTCTCAACAAGCTTTCTATGGTAATAACTTTCAACCTGCAAATCCTAATACCGTCAGACTTGATACTTCACATCTCTCCGAGGTTAGTGTAGAAGTTGCTCGGGAACACATGGAACTTCTGAACACTATGGTTAGTGCATACTGTGGACTAGTCGTCGGTCAAATTGGAAACATCAATTTGACTAATGAAGACTATCAGCAAATAGACAGGGATGATATGGAGTTGATGGATATTAAATGGGCATTTGCAAGTGAGGTCAGAAGAGCTAAAACCTACATGAGTAGAACTGGAAGAACAAATTTGGAAAGTAAGAAAGACACAAAGTATGGATTTGATAAAGATGTTGTTACTTGCTTCAACTGTGGTGAAAAAAGGTCACTTCAAACGTGAATGTACTCGACCTAGCAAGCAAGAAAATCACAATCCTTTCCGAAATCAATCACGGTCATCCAACACAACTCAAGTTAACAATGAACGAAGTATAATTGCTGTTAACAACCCAAACAACTCCAACCAGTGTAGGCCTTCAAACAACACAAGCAGAACATTAGTAGTTCAAGCAGAAGAAGGATGTGATTGGTCAGTTCAGTTGGGAAACAAGAATCAAGGAGGAACTGCGTGTTATGCCAAGATAATCAATCAGATCTAACATGTTCACAGTATTGACTCTTCTGATGATGATGATAGTTCTGGGTATAATGGGAGTTCTGACGAGGAAAGCTCGAGTGGAGGTGGTTATGGATCAGATTCAGACATCAGGGAAAGGATTGATACTGAGGTCAATGAGTTGTTGAAAGAAGCAGAGAAGCTGAAAAGTCAAAAGTCTGGTTTGATAAGGAAAGCAGAAGTTGCATCAAAGGAAATGGAGAAACTCTTTGCCAACAATGCATCCTTTTCTCATCACACTGCTTTTATGGCTAATGTTGCAGGTTCAACAAGTCAGGTAAAATCCGACTCTCCTAAGATATGCAATGACTATGCTGACTTAAAAACTAAATTTGAAACAATTAACAGTCACACTCAAAGCCTAGTAGTTGAATTGTCAAAATGCAAAGAGGCAAATCTGGCTTTAACTCAAAATGAAAAAGAATTCAAATCGGTAATTGAGACTCTTAAAAAAAGCGTATCTGAGTTAACAAAAACAGTTTTGAACAAGCAAACATGTATTAATAACTACATTAATATCCTTGAAGAAATGAAAAAGGAGTTAGCCATTGCCAAATGTGAGCATGATGTAATCAAGCTAAAATTGGAAAGTTATTCTAACTCCTGATATGTGCTTGATTACATCATTGACTTTCAAAAACTTAAGGGAGATGTCATATGCATTGGGTATAAATCATGTCCACCCCCATTAAAACACAATTATACCAAATTGCCTGATGAGGACTAAATGCCACACTTTGAACCATCTGTACCTCTTAATCCTGAAGAGTTTGCAGCAAGGTTAGGGTTTAAGCTGGACAGTTCCTCAGGTGAATCTAGAAAAATAGAGAACTCATCATCAGTTGTTGATCAGAATCCATCTATAATAGAGGAGGATGATGCATCAGATGATGAGTCAAACAAGATCGATCAGGATCAATCTCTTGATGAAGAGAAAGGGGTAGAAATTTTTGCTACTCCCGATGTGCAATCTATTGCAAATCAAGGGAGTGTTCCTATTGAATATGTCAAGACAACTGCATCTACATTTGAGATCGATAATGTGTGGTATACATTGATCGGTGATGAGCAAGGACTTTCCGATAAAAAATGTAAATCCAAATTCAATAGATCAAGTTTGGAAAATTCGACAACCAAATTTTTGGGAAAGAAGAAACCAATTAAACCACAACCATTAATCGCTTCTAAGAGTAGACAACAAGAAAAGTGAGCTGAAAAACCTAAGGTGTCACAACTAAAGGTTGAAGCTAAAGGCGCTCGCAACAAGAAAAAGGGGAAAAATGTTAACTTTGTGGGCTCAACTGGTACTAATAAAATCGAGACTTTTGAAAATATGTCAAATATTGATTTTGTAAATCAAGTCAAGATTTTAAAAAATTATACTCAACACACAAATGGGTGTGAAGATGGATCAAGTACCTCTAGGCCTACAAGTTCAACATCAAGTCATCAAACGGCATCTCCTAAGTTTGTTGAAAGAAGAACATGTTTTAAGTGTGGAGAGTTTGGCCACATAATTAAAAATTGTACCAATCCAGCAAAACCAAAGTTTGTTGAAAAATCCCCTCCTGAAAAGAATTGCCAACGTCGATCTGTGTTACCTAAACAAGACAAACGTATTGTTAAGGAACAAGAAGAAAAACAAAGACATAAACAAGTTAAAATAATTGAAAAGGCATTAAAACCGGATGTTTTAGAAAAAAAACCAAGTTCATCAAGATCGTTAAAACCAGAAATGTCAAAATATGTAAATATAAGTCAATCTAGTTAACATCAACAATCTTGGAAACCTAAAACCAGTAATGTTTCAGGGGGAGGCACAAAGTTTCCAAATCATCAAGAAATAGAAATCACATTTCTTGATGATAAGGGTCGACCCAAGACCACTAAGGCTTGGGTCCCCATCTTAAACTAATCGGGTAATGCACTGTGCAGGGTGTTCCAAGAGGAACTGTGAATAATCATTAGATTGTTGACAGTTGAGAATCACGGCACATGACAGGCGACTTAAGGCTCCTTTATGATGTGAAAAGCATTAGGAGAGGTTATGTTGCTTTTGCTGGAGATAAGGGCGATTACATCACTAGAGAAGGAATGGTTTCCAATGGTGTTGTTAGTTTTGACAAGATCAATTATTTTCATCAAATTGATCACAATCTTCTGAGTGTTTCTCAAATCTGCGATAAGAAGTTCACGATTCATTTTGATGACGCCGGTTGTTATTGTCACACCCCGACCCGCAGCGGAATAAGAGTCGGGGCATAATTGGGTTATCACCAAAGCTCATGATATTTACTAATATGTTTCATATTTATTAAAGTCAAAATTACATTCTCAATAATCCAAACATGTCCATACAATACAAAGAAAATTAACCAACTAAACAATCCAAGCTCTAAACCAGTTTATTCTTCTAAGCCAATCCTATGTGTTTCTTGCTGCAGCTGGTTCACCTGTATCATGTGTAAAAATGGGGGTTTTTGGGTCAACATAAGTTGGCGAGTGAACCTTGTTAGATAAACATTTATTATGGATTTTCTTGTTATTTTATCAAGGAAAAATTATGCAATGATCATAAGTGAGCAAATGTAAATAATCAAACAGTAGCAATAACAACCATAAACTGTAACATACAATAACATACAATATCATACAATAACATAAATGGGGAATGAACGGCCTATGATAAATGTATGTACTGAAAATGATAAATGTCTGTGCGATCAAGGCTCAATCAACGGAGCCGATCGTATTGCATGTATTGAAAAATGATAAATGTCTGTGCGATCAAGGCTCAATCAAACGGAACCGATCGTATGTTGGCACGCCAGGTTCACGCTCATAATGTAATGGGGAACATGCTCAACGCTCATAATGTAATGGGGAGTGGCGGCCTATGAAATTGCATGTACTGAAAATAATAAATTAAATCTAAACAATAACCACACAACAGTTGATACAAGCTGAATACACATTTGTTCATGATATGATGTATGCACAATGATTTAAAGATAATAAATGATAAGACACATGATACACCCCAAAAACTTGATTAAAACGGGGAATTTGTAAAGATTCACTCACCTTGGGTGCATTTGGTTGGAGATGGTGAGATGCGCACGAGTTGGAAGAATTGAACAACGAGAATTAACTAACCTAAATAATAACGGAAAATATAGTAAATGAGTGGATTTTATTGATAATTTTAATTAGGATTTTTAGATATATTTTTGTGAGTTTAAGGCTATTTCCTATCTTTAAAAACATTATTTTTAAGTATTTTTAATTGATTTTTAAATTAAATTAAATAAATAAAAATATAAAAATATGTTGACTTTTTGGGTTGACCGTTGACTTTTTGACTTTGACTTGTTGACCGGTTCGGTCGTTTATAATGTTTGCAGTGAGTGAGGTTCGAACTCGTGACCTCCCGTACGCGTGCACGCAGCTCTACAAACTGAGCTACGTGTCTAACCCGAAATAATTCTGTTTTTAATTATATTTATATAACTCAGTTTATTCAAAATTCTTTTATTTTAAAAAATGTTTTAAATCATCGAACCGGTGTCACCAACAGGTCTCGAACCCGGGACCTGTGCTTTAACGTTACACATAGTCCACCGCTGGACTGTGTGTCTAACTTGTTTAATATACAGATTTTTATTATACTTAACATCAAATTGCGAAAAGGATCCGGTTCATTTAGAAAAAGAACATTTTAATTACAGAGCATACGTGTGTCAAGGATCGAACTCGCGGCGTGGGTTTTGTATGTGCACACAGTCCACCGCTGGACTGTGTGTCTAACCCGTTTATAATACCGATTTTAATTAATCTTATAATGTTAACACACTTCATCTTCTTTGCTAATTTTTACAGACAGCAATTTACTCAACTGTTTCTTGTTTTAAAACGATTAACAACATTCATAAGACTAAAATGAAATGACAGAGACGGTGATGGAAGTAAACATACCGGAGGAAGGATTTATCTCCGGATTCCGGCAAGGCGTCGGCTCTGTTTTTATGAACCTCAACTGAGCGAACACATTAACCGTTTTGATTAGCTAATCGTGGAATTGAAGTACTAAACAAGAGTTATCAGAAGGTTTGAAGGTCTATACCGTTTTACAGCTGAAGATAAGGATTTTCAGAAGTTTTCCGGCGAGCGAGAATTATCCGATAACGACGTCTGAAATTTATTCCGATTGAAGGGTTTGAGTTGGCAATAGCTTAACAATTGATAAACAACGAAAAAATTGCGAGACTTACTGATTTGATGGAAAATACGGTTTTCCGGCGAAAGTCCGGCGAGTCCAAAAAGCTTCTCCGGCGGACTGAAAGTTGTGCGAAAATGTAATTGGAAGTTTGCAGAGTGTGTTTGAGTCGCGAGAGGGGTCTTTGATTGAAGTAATTCAGGAATTGAAAGTTTTCGGTTATTAAAACCGATCCATTCTCGAATTTAAGTTCATTCAAAGCTCAATTGATTGGAGACGTCGGTGTAGCAGTTATAATTGGTAAACCGCGTATTATCAAACGTTTTTGGACGTTTGGTGACCGATTTCGGTTACAGTTGGCATAACCGGATTAATTTGTGATAGATAATAAAATTTAATTGTTTCCTAATGTTTACAGAAAACAACAAGTGGCAGAGTGGTGATATGTGTGTGTGATAAAGCTTTGAGTTCTTTTCCGGCTGACCCGGGTTCGAGTCCCGGCAACCTCATTTTCTTTTTAGTTATTTTATTTTTAATGTTTATCAATTATAACTTTTATAGTTTAGTTTGTTTATTAATTATGCATCATTAAAAAGTAAATTGGACATAAATACGCAACGAGACATTTATAACTTGATATTCGATTACAAACGGAGCGGGTTTGGGAAAACCCGTTTTTGGCAAATGTTACAATATCCCCTACTTTTAGGAATTTCGTCCCGAAATTTAAGTAGTAGTAGTAGTAGGAAAAAGGTGCGGGTATTTTTTCGCGCATTGAGTCTTTACGTTTCCAAGTAAACTCAGGTCCCCGTTTCGACTCCCAGCGTACCCTAACAATTGGAATGCGACTTCGTCGAAGACGTTTTTCTCCGAAGTCCATGATCTCTACAGGTCTTTCAATAAAATGCATAGATTCATCAATCTGAATATCTTCAAGTGGAATATGGAGGTTCTCATCAGCGAGGCACTTCTTCAAGTTTGATACGTGGAATGTGGGATGAATCCTGTTGAGTTCTTCTGGTAGATCAAGCTTGTATGCTACAAGTGCTACTCTTTCGAGTATCTTGAAAGGTCCTACGTAGCGTGGTGCTAGCTTGCCTTTTTGACCAAAACGAACTACTCCCTTCCACGGTGATACTTTTAAAAGTACACGATCACCAATGTTAAACTCCAAAGGCTTCCGTCGTTTATCTGCGTAACTCTTTTGACGACTTTGAGCCGCTAGAAGATTGTTTCGAATTTGATGGATCTTGTCTGTGGTTTCTTGAATCAATTCTGGACCAGTGATTTGAGCTTCCCCAATTTCGTGCCAACATACTGGAGATCGGCACTTACGACCATATAAAGCTTCAAAAGGTGCCATGCCGATGCTTGAATGATAGCTGTTGTTGTACGAAAATTCAACTAATGGTAGATGAGCGTCCCAATTTCCCTTGAAGTCTATAACACATGCTCGAAGCATATCTTCAAGAGTTTGAATGGTGCGTTCAGATTGTCCATCAGTTTGAAGATGATAAGCGGTACTGAGATCTAATCGTGTACCCAAAGCGGCTTGTACAGCTTGCCATGTTCGTGAAGTGAAACGACCATCACGATCTGAAATAATGCTTAACGGTACACCATGTCGGCTTACGATTTCGCTGATATAAATACAAGCTAGCTTTTCGTTCTTGAAATCTTCGCGGATAGGAATAAAGTGGGCTGATTTTGTAAGTCGATCAATGATTACCCATATAGTGTCATACCCACCAGAACTGCGAGGTAACCCGGTAATGAAGTCCATGATTATATTTTCCCACTTCCATACAGGTATTTCAGGTTGGACCAGAAGTCCTGAGGGTCTTTGGTGTTCAGCTTTCACCTTGGAACATGTAAAGCACTTGGAAACAAAAACATATCCTTTTTCATTCCAGGCCACCAATAGGTGTATCGTAGGTCTTGATACATTTTATCGGCTCCTGGGTGTATAGAGTATTGTGTTTTGTGAGCCTCATTCATAAGAAATTCACAAAGGTTGTTGTGGTCAGGAATCCATATGCGATTTAGATAGTACAGAATACCGTCAGATTTAATTTCAATTTTAAGTTCAGCTCCACAGGACAGCTCCTTTCGTACATCATCTTCCGTTACCGAAACATGTTGGGCTTCTCGAATTTGATCTTTAATGTCGGTTATGATTTGCGAACATAGAAGACGAATGGAGTTCACATAACCCTTTCGACTGAGTGCATCAGCCACCACATTTGCTTTGCCAGGGTGGTACCGAATTTCACAGTCGTAGTCATTTAGAAGTTCGACCCATCTTCGTTGCCTCATGTTTAACTCCTTTTGATTGAAGATATGTTGAAGACTCTTGTGGTCAGTGTATATTTCACACTTAGTACTGTAGAGATAATGTCTCCATATCTTAAGAGCGAACACAACGGCTCCAAGTTCTAGGTCATGGGTGGTGTAGTTCTTCTCATGAATCTTGAGTTGTCTCGAAGCATAAGCTATAACCTTTCCTCTTTGCATTAGAACACAGCCTAGTCCTTGCCCTGACGCGTCGCAATAAACCACGAATGTCACACCCCGACCCGCAGCGGAATAAGAGTCGGGGCATAATTGGGTTATCACCAAAGCTCATGACATTTACTAATATGTTTCATATTTAAATAAGTCAAAGTTACATTTCCAAATATCCAAACATGTTCATACAATACAAAGGAAATAAACCAAACATAATATTCCCAACTCTAAATCATTTTATTCTTCTAGTCCAATCCTACGTGTTCCTAGCTGCTGTTGGTTCACCTGTATCATGTGTAAAAAATGGGGGTTTTTGGGTCAACATAAGTTGGCGAGTGAACCTTATTAGATAAACATTTATTAATGAATTACTTGTTAGTTTATCAATGAAAAATTGTGCATAATCATAAATGAGCAAATGTAAATAATCAAGCAGTGGCAAATAGCAATCACAACTAAAACATACAATAACATATGATAGCATACATTAACATACCAACAACATACGATAAATAACATAAATGAACTGTGCGATCAAGGCTCAATCAAACGGAGCCGATCGTATTGCATGTACTGAAAATGAAAATGTTTGTGCGATCAAGGCTCAATCAACGGAGCCGATCGTATGTGGGCACGCCAGGTTCAACCTCATAATAAAATGGGGAACATGCTCAACGCTCATAATGTAATGGGGAGCGGCGGCCTATGAAATTGCATGTACTGAAAATAATAAATTGCACCCAACAATAACTACACAACAGAAACAAACTGAATACACATGTTCATGATATGATGTATGCACAATGGTTTAATTATAATATATATACAAAGACACATGATACACCCCAAAACGTGATTAAAACGTGGAATTTGTAAAGATTCACTCACATTGGGTGCGTTGGATTGGAGATGGTGAGATGCGCACGAATTAGATGAGCGGAGCAACGAGAAATACTAACCTAAATAATAACGGAAAAATATATTAACTGAGTGGATTTTATTAAGGATTTTAATGAAATTTTTAGATATATTTTTGTGAGTTTAAGGCTATTTTCTATCTTTAAAAACGTTATTTTTAAGTATTTTTAATTGATTTTTAAATTAAATTAAATAAATAAAAATATAAAAAAAAATTGTTTATTTTGCGTTGACCGTTGACCGTTGACCTCTTGACTTGTTGACCGGTTCGGTCAGTGACATAGTTTGCGCCAGGTGAGGCTCGAACCCGAGACCTCCCGTACGTGTGCACGCAGCTCTACCAACTGAGCTACGTGTCTAACCCGAAATAATCTTGTTTTTAATTATATTTATATATTAATTCGGTTTAACCAAAATTCTTTTAATTTCAAAAACATTTTAATTCAACGAACCGGTGCCAGTGACGGGTTTCGAACGCGCGACGTGTGACTTAATGTTGCACACAGTCCACCGCTGGACTGTGTGTCTAACCTGGTTATTATCTCGGTTTTTATTATACTTAACAACTAACTGAGTTAACCCGGTTTAGTTTTTAAACAAAAAGGCATTTTATTACATAAGGAGTGTGTGTAGCAGGGATAGAACTCGGGACTTGCGTGTGTATTTTGCACACAGTCCACCGCTGGACTGTGTGTCTAACCCGTTTAAACTACCAATTTTAATTATACTTATAGTATTGTCAAAGTTCATCTTCTTCACTGGATTTTTACCGACGGCAGTTTACATCATTAAAACTTGTTAATTCGATTGCTAAGCATTACACAAACTGATAAGAGATAGCAGGGATGACAATTAGAGGAAAAACATACGGTGAACGATTGGTTACAGAGTTCCGGCAGGCGTTGGTCTCTGTTTTTGTGCACCTCAACTGAACAACGATTAGCCGATTTTGATTAGTCAATTGTGGAATTGAAGTGATAAACAAACGTTAACGATGTGTTTGAAGGTCCTTACCGTTTCACAGACCAAGATAACGATTTCCAGAAACTTTCCGGCGAACTGGAATTATCTGGTATCGGTGTCTGAATTCAATTTCAATTGGAAGGTTTAAGTTAGAAATAGCTTAATAATCGTTGAATTACAACGATATTGAAAGATTTACCGTTTGAGGATGAATACGGTTTTCCGGCGAAATTTGCAGAAAATTCCGGCGAACTGATTTAAGCGTTCTGATGGTCTGGAAATGCGACGAAAGTGAAATGGAGTATTGGTATGACGTTTATGAGTCGCGAGAGAGGTCTAGAGTTGAAGTAATTGAGACCTTGATTCTTTTCGGTTATAAAAACCGATAGTAATGAAAATTTATGTTCAATCACCTCTGAATTGATTAAAGACATCGGTTCATCGGTTATAAATGTGAATGTGCGAGTAATCAAACGATCTGACGATTGAATTGCCGATTTCGGTTTCTCAGTTGGTGCAACCGGTTTTAACCGAGTTTGTGTATAAATCTCATTTGTTTCCTAGAGATAACAGAAAACACAAAGTGGCGGAGTGGTGATGTGAGTATGTGTTAAGTCGTTCGGAGTTGTTCTTGGCTGACCCGGGTTCGAGTCCCGGCAGCAACATATTTTTTTTATTTATTTTGTTTTAACATTTTATCAAATATAATTTTTATAGTTTAGTTTATTTATTAATTATGTATCATTTTAAATCAAAATAATCATAAATATTCAACGTGTCTTTTATAACTTGATATTCGATTACAAAACGGAGCGGGTTTTGAAAACCCGATTTTTACAAATGTTACAGTATCCCCTACTTTTAGGAATTTCGTCCCGAAAATTTAAGTAGTTGAAGTAGTAGGAAAAAGATGCGGGTATTTCTCGCGCATTGAGTCTTCACGTTCCCAAGTAAACTCAGGTCCCCGTTTCGACTCCCAGCGTACCCTAACAATTGGAATGCGACTTCGTCGTAGACGTTTCTCTCCGAAGTCCATGATCTCTACAGGTTTTTCAATAAAATGCATAGATTCATCAATCTGAATATCTTCCAGCGGAATGTGGAGGTTCTCATCAGCGAGGCACTTCTTCAAGTTCGACACGTGGAATGTGGGATGAATCCTGTTGAGTTCTTCTGGTAGATCAAGCTTGTATGCTACAGGACCTACTCTTTCAAGTATCTTGAAAGGTCCTACGTAACGTGGTGCTAGCTTGCCCTTTTGACCAAAACGAACTACTCCCTTCCACGGTGATACTTTTAAAAGCACATGATCACCAATGTTAAACTCTAAGGGCTTCTGTCGTTTATCTGCGTAACTCTTTTGACGACTTTGAGCCGCTAGAAGATTGTTTCGAATTTGATGGATCTTGTCTGTGGTTTCTTGGATCAATTCTGGACCAGTAATTTGAGCTTCCCCAATTTCGTGCCAACATACAGGAGATCGGCACTTACGACCATATAAGGCTTCAAAAGGTGCCATGCCAATGCTCGAATGATAGCTGTTGTTGTACGAAAATTCAACTAATGGTAGGTGGGCATCCAATTTCCCTTGAAGTCTATGACACATGCTCGAAGCATATCATCAAGAGTTTGCATGGTGCGCTCAGACTGTCCATCAGTTTGAGGATGATAGGCGGTACTGAGATCTAATCGCGTGCCCATAGCGGATTGTACTGCTTGCCATGTTCGTGAAGTGAAACGGCCATCACGATCAGAAATAATGCTTAACGGTACCCCATGTCGGCTTACGATTTCGTTGATATAAATACGAGCAAGCTTTTCGTTCTTGAAATCTTCGCGGATAGGAATAAAATGAGATGATTTTGTAAGTCGGTCTATAATTACCCATATAGTGTCATACCCACCAGAAGTGCGAGGTAACCCGGTAATGAAATCCATGGTTATATTTTCCCACTTCCATACAGGTATTTCCGGTTGGACTAGAAGTCCTGAGGGTCTTTGGTGTTCAGCCTTCACCTTGGAACATGTAAGGCACTTGGAAACAAAAACGCAAATATCCTTCTCATTCCAGGCCACCAATAGGTGTATCGTAGGTCTTGATACATCTTATCGGCTCCTGGGTGTATAGAATATCACGTTTTGTGAGCTTCATTCATAAGAATTTCACGAAGATTGTTGTGGTTAGGAATCCAGATACGATCTAGGTAGTACAGAATACCGTCAGATTTAGTTTCAATTTTTAACTCAGCTCCACAGGACATCTCCTTTCGTACATCTTCTTCCGTTATTGAAACGTGTTGGGCTTCTCGAATTTGATCTTTAATGTCAGTTATAATTTGCGAACATAGAAGACGAATGGAGTTCGCATAACCCTTTCGACTAAGTGCATCAGCCACCACATTTGCTTTACCAGGGTGGTATCTAATTTCACAGTCGTAGTCATTTAGAAGTTCGACCCATCTTCGTTGCCTCATGTTTAACTCCTTTTGATTGAAGATATGTTGAAGACTCTTGTGGTCAGTGTATATTTCACATTAGTACCATAGAGATAATGTCTCCATATCTTAAGAGCGAACACAACGGCTCCAAGTTCTAGGTTATGAGTGGTGTAGTTCTTTTCATGTGCCTTGAGTTGTCTCGAAGCATAAGCTATGACTTTTCCTCTTTGCATTAGAACTCAGCCTAATCCTTGCCCTGACGCGTCGCAATAGACTACAAAATCATCACAACCTTCAGGAAGAGTGAGGATTGGTGCATCACAAAGTTTTTGCTTAAGAGTTTGAAAGGCTTCTTCTTGCTTGGGTCCCCATATGAAAGGTTTTCCCTTATGAGTTAAAGCCGTGAGTGGTACAGCAATGCGAGAGAAGTTTGAAATGAACCGACGATAATAGCCAGCTAGACCAAGGAAAGATCTTACTTCAGTTGGTGTACGTGGAGCTTGCCATTCTTGAACCGCTTTGATCTTTGAAGGGTCGACATGTATTCCCTTGTCATTGACTACATGCCCGAGGAATTGCACCTCTTTTAACCAGAATTAACATTTGGAGAATTTGGCATAAAGCTTTTCCTTTTCTAGAAGTGCAAGAACGAGTCGAAGATGACGCTCATGATCAGATTTAGATTTTGAATAAATAAGAATATCGTCGATGAAGACTATAACAAATCGATCAAGATAAGGTTTGCAGACTCTGTTCATTAGGTCCATGAAGACAGCTGGTGCGTTGGTTAAACCAAATGGCATAACCATGAATTCATAGTGGCCATAACGAGTTCGAAAAGCAGTCTTAGGGACGTCTTCTTCATGCACTCTAAGTTGATGATAGCCAGATCGAGGGTCGATTTTTGAAAAGCAGCTGGCACCTTGTAGTTGGTCAAGAAGATCATCAATGCGAGGTAAAGGATAGCGATTCTTGATTGTTAACTTGTTGAGCTCTCTGTAGTCGATGCACATACGAAACGATCCATCTTTCTTCTTTACAAAAAGAACAGGTGCACCTCAAGGCGACGAGCTAGGACGTATGAATCCCTTGTCAGTCAACTCTTGTAATTGACTGGCTAGCTCTTGCATTTCAGAGGGGGCTAACCTATAAGGAGACTTTGCAACTGGTGTAGCACCAGGTATAAGATCAATACGGAATTCGACGTCTCTAACTGGAGGAAGTCCTGAAATGTCGTCAGGAAAAACTTGTGGGAAGTCTTTTACTACAGGAATGTCTTCAAGTTTCTTCTCCATGGTTCCCTTTTTGATGATATGAGCTAAAAACGCGACATAATTCTTGCGAAGATATTTTTGAGCTTGAAGACAAGACATTAAGCTGAGCCCTTTCGACGAGGTTTCTCCAATGATTCGAAGAGTCTGACCGTTTGAAAGAGGAATACGAATAAATTTTTCAGACATACAACTTATGCCTGATGTTGACTGAGCCAATCCATACCGATTATGATGTCAAAACTTCCCAGCTTCATAGGAATAAGGTCGACTGAGAAATCGTGGTCGTTTAAGGTGTGTACAGTTGCGTATAATAGAGTTTAATGAAACTGGTTTCCCGTCCGCAACTTCTACCGTTATGGATTCCGTGAGCTTATCCCGATTTTTGTTTAAGATAGGTTCAAATTCTAAAGACACAAAACTTCTATCCGCACCAGTATCAAATAACATAGATGCATATCTACCATTTATAAGGAACGTACCGTTAACCACATTGCCGTCAGCTCTGGCCTGGTTAGCGTTGATATTGAAAGCTCTCCCTCTTGCAGGTGGAGGAGCTTGGTTTGCTTGATTCACCGGGTTGGCTTTGGCCTGAGCATGAATAATATTGACCAACCTTGGACAAGTGTTTCTGAAATGGCTCGGGTCACCGCAATTGTAGCAAGCCCGCATTGGTTGACCCATAGGATAATTGGGCTGGTAATATGTTTGGGCTAAATGTTGGGTGGGTGGTAGTAGTAGGGGTTGTTGGGCTTGGCCCATTATTTGTTGGTGGGTTTGGGTTAAAGGTTGGTGGCGGTTCGTTCGTTGAGGCATGCGGCAGGTTTGAACAGTATGACATGCGCGACCGCAGCCGGTGCAATATTGGCAAGGATGATCAGGGGAATGGTGATATTGGCAACGGTTACATTTTGGTAACGGGCCAGTGTAAGGTCTTCTGTATGGTGCGGGTGAAGGAGTGACTTGAGTAATGGGTGCAGCAGGAATAGGGGAGTTGGTTTGAGTAACTGCAACATTTCTGGTGTTGCGCTTCCTCTTGTTGGCAAACTTAGAGGAAGGAATGGGGTGGTTTAAAGTTTGTCCCTCAACAGGGGCTTTCTTTTTCTCTTCTTTGAACTTCCCGTTGTGAATTCGGTTCTCGGTCAGTTCTGTTGCTAACTCCATAGCAGCTTCAAGTGTTACCGGTGAAGTGCTGAGGACTGAATCTTGGATTTTCGAGGGAAGTCCTCGAATATAATGCTCGATCAGACGATAGGTTGGGGTGAACAGATTTGGAACCATTTGGTTCAACTCCAAGAACCTCTTGTTATAAGTGGTATGGTCTCCCTCCTTCTACTTTAGAGCATGAAATTCATCCTCCAACTTTTTAATTTCACTCCTAGGACAGAAACGCTTAGTCATGATTTCCCTTAACTCCTCCCAAGTTAAGGCCATTGCATCTTCTGTTCCCCTCTTCCCTTTCTCAGTATTCCACCAAGTGAGAGCTACCCCAAATAGTCTCCCGGTGGCGTATCGAACCTTGCGATCCTCAGGACAATCGCAGTTTAGAAAGGTGTTTTCCATCTCCTCGAACCAATGCAGGAGAGCAGTGACACCCTCGGTCCCTTCAAATTTAGGAGGATCACAAGACTTGAAATGTTTGTATGAACACTTGCTGGTAGGAGGGTTGTCGATGTTCTGGTCATGTTGTTGGGGAGGGTTAGTAGGATTTGTAGCGAGGGCTTGTTGTACTTGGACCACAATGTCTGGCAGTATCGTGGCCATTTGTTTCGCGATCTGAGTTGCCAAACGTTCCTGAGACCTTCCTGATCTTTTACCCCTTCGTTGCTGTCTAGACGACATCTACAGGATCATACAATGAGAAGATTGTGAGTTTATGGTGTCTTTTTAGGTGTCATGTGTCTTTAAGAAAATGAAAATAACATAAATATCAATAATGCAACTACATCCATAGGATGTCTTGGGTTCGCTCATGTTGGGCCTCAAATGTCCCCCATACCTTCACCTATATAGTCATGTGGGCCCCCATGGCTATTGCCTTGGTAGGATTCACATTAGTATTGGCAATTTAACACTCGCATCACCCGAATGCAAACCATAAAATATGTTCATGAGATGTTTGGTCGAAACGTGTCCAGGTGTAGACACAATGACAACTCAAAGTGGGGTTAGCTCACACGACGTTTGGTATAGCATGCTTTGGCCTAATAGGTACTTCGTACTCTCATCGTTAGTCCCCAGGTAGGCAAACTGGTCCTTTATTTTGGATTTATACGAATGCCAGCCTAGACAGGACGTTCCGACTACCGGTACTGGTACCCTTCCAGTTACTACATGCCCGTCATGAGAACTCACTTTGATGAGATTTGAAAACACGAAAATCATTGTAAAAGCAATCATGATGTGGTGTGTGCTTTCATGGATGTGATATGTTATGAGTATACGATTCATGATAGGCATTATATGATAATACATACTTATGAACATGCTTGCACAATATTAAATGTAACATTTAACATAAAACATATAAACATCATGAAATTTGGCATGTAACACACAAAAATCTTATAAGTTTCTAATCGACTATAGTATAGGCTCTAAGGGTCTAATAACCTATCCTATATCCCTATAGTCATGGCTCTGATACCAATCTGTCACACCCCGACCCGCAGCGGAATAAGAGTCGGGGCATAATTGGGTTATCACCAAAGCTCATGACATTTACTAATATGTTTCATATTTAAATAAGTCAAAGTTACATTTCCAAATATCCAAACATGTTCATACAATACAAAGGAAATAAACCAAACATAATAAGCCCAACTCTAAATCATTTTATTCTTCTAGTCCAATCCTACGTGTTCCTAGCTGCGGCTGGTTCACCTGTATCATGTGTAAAAAATTGGGGTTTTTGGGTCAACATAAGTTGGCGAGTGAACCTTATTAGATAAACATTTATTAATGAATTACTTGTTAGTTTATCAATGAAAAATTGTGCATAATCATAAATGAGCAAATGTAAATAATCAAGCAGTGGCAAATAGCAATCACAACTAAAACATACAATAACATATGATAGCATACATTAACATACCAACAACATACGATAAATAACATAAATGAACTGTGCGATCAAGGCTCAATCAAACGGAGCCGATCGTATTGCATGTACTGAAAATGAAAATGTCTGTGCGATCAAGGCTCAATCAAACGGAGCCGATCGTATGTGGGCACGCCAGGTTCAACCTCATAATAAAATGGGGAACATGCTCAACGCTCATAATGTAATGGGGAGCGGCGGCCTACGAAATTGCATGTACTGAAAATAATAAATTGCATCCAACAATAACTACACAACAGAAACAAACTGAATACACATGTTCATGATATGATGTATGCACAATGGTTTAATTATAATATATATACAAAGACACATGATACACCCCAAAACGTGATTAAAACGGGGAATTTGTAAAGATTCACTCACATTGGGTGCGTTGGATTGGAGATGGTGAGATGCGCACGAATTAGATGAGCGGAGCAACGAGAAATACTAACCTAAATAATAACGGAAAAATATATTAACTGAGTGGATTTTATTAAGGATTTTAATGAAATTTTTAGATATATTTTTGTGAGTTTAAGGCTATTTTCTATCTTTAAAAATGTTATTTTTAAGTATTTTTAATTGATTTTTAAATTAAATTAAATAAATAAAAATATAAAAAAAAGTTGTTTATTTTGCGTTGACCGTTGACCGTTGACCTCTTGACTTGTTGGCCGGTTCGGTCAGTGACATAGTTTGCGCCGGGTGAGGCTCGAACCCGAGACCTCCCGTACGCATGCACGCAGCTCTACCAACTGAGCTACGTGTCTAACCCGAAATAATCTTGTTTTTAATTATATTTATATATTAATTCGGTTTAACCAAAATTTATTTAATTTCAAAAACATTTTAATTCAACGAACCGGTGCCAGTGACGGGTTTCGAACGCGCGACGTGTGACTTAATGTTGCACACAGTCCACCGCTGGACTGTGTGTCTAACCTGGTTATTATCTCGGTTTTTATTATACTTAACAACCAACTGAGTTAACCTGGGTTAGTTTTTAAACAAAAAGGCATTTTATTACATAAGGAGTGCGTGTAGTAGGGATCGAACTCGGGACTTGCGTGTGTATTTTGCACACAGTCCACCGCTGGACTGTGTGTCTAACCCGTTTAAACTACCAATTTTAATTATACTTATAGTATTGTCAAAGTTCATCTTCTTCACTGGATTTTTACCGACGGCAGTTTATATCATTAAAACTTGTTAATTCGATTGCTAAGCATTACACAAACTGATAAGAGATAGCAGGGATGACAATTAGAGGAAAAACATACCGGTGAACGATTGGTTACAGAGTTCCGGCAGGCGTTGGTCTCTGTTTTTGTGCACCTCAACTGAACAGACGATTAGCCGTTTTGATTAGTCAATTGTGGAATTGAAGTGATAAACAAACGTTAACGATGTGTTTGAAGGTCCTTACCGTTTCGAAGACGAAGATAACGATTTCCAGAAACTTTCCGGTGAACTGGAATTATCTGGTATCGGTGTCTGAATTCAATTTCAATTGGAAGGTTTAAGTTAGAAATAGCTTAATAATCGTTGAACTACAACGATATTGAAAGATTTACCGTTTGAGGATGAATACGGTTTTCCGGTGAAATTTGCAGAAAATTCCGGCGAACTGATTTAAGCGTTCTGATGGTCTGGAAATGCGACGAAAGTGAAATGGAGTATTGGTATGACGTTTCTGAGTCGCGAGAGAGGTCTAGAGTTGAAGTAATTGAGACCTTGATTTTTTCGGTTATAAAAACCGATAGTAATGAAAATTTATGTTCAATCACCTCTGAATTGATTAAAGACATCGGTTCATCGGTTATAAACGTGAATGCGCGAGTAATCAAACGATCTGACGATTGAATTGCCGATTTCCGTTTCTCAGTTGGCGCAACCGGTTTTAACCGAGTTTGTGTATAAATCTCATTTTTTCCTAGAGATAACAGAAAACACAAAGTGGCGGAGTGGTGATGTGAGTGTGTGTTAAGTCGTTGGAGTTGTTCTTGGCTGACCCGGGTTCGAGTCCCGGCAGCAACATATTTTTTTTATTTATTTAGTTTTAACATTTTATCAAATATAATTTTTATAGTTTAGTTTTATTTATTAATTATGTATCATTTTAAATCAAAATAATCATAAATATTCAACGTGTCTTTTATAACTTGATATTCGATTACAAAACGGAGAGGGTTTTGAAAACCCGATTTTTACAAATGTTACAACGAAGTCATCACAACCTTCAGGAAGAGTGAGGATTGGTGCATCACAGAGTTTTTGTTTAAGGGTTTGGAAGGCTTCTTCTTGTTTGGGTCCCCATATGAAGGGTTTTCCCTTATGAGTTAAAGCCGTGAGTGGTACAGCAATGCGAGAGAAGTTTGAAATGAAAAGGCGATAATAACCAGCCAAGCCAAGGAATGATCTTACTTCAGTTGGTGTACGTGGCGCTTGCCATTCTTGTACCGCTTTGATCTTTGAGGGGTCGACATGTATTCCCTTGTCATTGACTACATCCATGAATTTTACCTCTTACAGATCGCATTTGGAAATTGCAAAGTTTTTCTTCCTATACAGTCCATGAATGTACTCTTTACCGATCGCATTTGGAGAATTTGGAGTAAAGTTTTTCATTCCCTAGGAGTGTAAGGATGAGTCGAAGATGCCATTCATGATCAGACTTAGACTTTGAATAAATAAGGATGTCGTCGATGAAGACTATAACAAAACGACGAGATAGGGTTTGCAGACTCTGTTCATTAGATCCATGAAGACAGCTGGAGCGTTGGTTAAACCAAATGGCATGACCATGAATTTATAATGACAATAACGAGTTCGAAAAGCGGTCTTTGGGACGTCTTCTTCATGCACTCTAAGTTGATGATAACCAGATCAAAGGTCGATTTTTGAAAAGCAGCTGGCACCTTGAAGTTGATCAAGAAGGTCATCAATGCGAGGTAATGGAAGCGATTCTTGATTGTTAACTTGTTGAGTTCTCTGTAGTCGATGCACATGCGAAACGATCCATCTTTCTTCTTTACAAAAAGGACAGGTGCACCCCAAGGCGAGGAGCTAGGACGTATGAATCCCTTGTCAGTCAACTCTTGCAATTGACTGGCTAGCTCTTGCATTTCAGAGGGGGCTAACCTATAAGGAGACTTTGCAACTTGTGTGGCACCAGGTATAAGATCAATGCGGAATTCACTTCTCTTACTGGAGGAATCCTGAAATGTCGTCAGGAAAAACTTTGGGGAACTCTTTTACTACTGGGATGTCTTCGAGTTTCTTCTCCATGGTTCCCTTTTTGACGACATGGGTTAATAATGCGATATAATTCTTGCGAAGATATTTTTGAGCTTGAAGACAGGACATTAATCTGAGCCCTTTAGACGAGGTTTCACCAAAGATTCGTAGAGTCTGACCGTTTGAAAGAGGAATGCGTATAAACTTTTCGCGGCAAACCACTTCTGCCTGATGTTGACTGAGCCAGTCCATACCAATTATAATATCAAAGCTTCCCAACTTCATAGGAATGAGGTCAACTGGAAAGTCGTGGTCGTTTAATGTGAGAGTACAATTGCGTATAATAGAGTTTAATGAGACCGGTTTCCCGTCAACAACTTCTACTGTTATGGATTCCATGAGCTTATCACGATTTTGGTTTAGGATGGGTTCAAACTCTAAAGACACAAAACTTTTATCCGCGCCAGTATCAAACAACATGGATGCATAACTACCATTTATAAGGAACGTACCGTTAACCACATTGCTGTCAGCTCTAGCCTGATTAGCGTTGATGTTGAAAGCTCTTCCTCTTGCAGGTGGAGGAGCTTGGTTAGCTTGATTCACCGGATTGGCTTGGGCTTGAGCATGAATAATGTTCACCAACCTTGGACAAGTGTTTCTAAAATGGCTTGGGTCTCCACAATTGTAGCAAGCCCGTATAGGTTGTACCATAAGATAGTTGGGTTGGTAGTACGATTGGGCTAAATGTTGGGTAGGTGGTAATAGTAGGGGTTGTTGGGCTTGACCCATTATTTGTTGGTGGGTTTGGGTTGAAGGCTGGTGGCGGTTCGTTCGCTGAGGTATGCGACAGGTTTGAACAGTATGACCCGCGCGACCACAGCCGGTGCAATGTTGGCAGGGATGATTGGTTATTGGCAACGGTTGCATTTTGGTAACGGGCCAGAGTATGGCCTTTTGTATGGTGCAGGTGAAGGGGTAACTTGGGTAATGGGTGCAGCAGGAATAGGGAAGTTGGTTTGTGTAACAGCGAAGTTTCTGGTGTTACGCTTCCTCTTGTTAGCAAACTTAGAGGAGGAGGTGGAATGGTTTGATGTTTGGCCCTCAACGGGGGCTTTCTTCTTCTCCTCTTTAAACTTACCGTTGCGAATTCGATTCTCGGTCAGTTCAATCGCTAGTTCCATAGCAGCTTCAAGTGTTGCTGGTGAAGTGCTGAGAACTGAATCTTGAATTTTCGAGGGAAGACCTCGAATATAATGCTCAATTAAGCGGTAAACTGGGGTAAACAAGTTAGGGACCATTTGGTTCAACTCTAAGAACCTCTTGTTGTAGGAAGTATGATCTCCCTCCTTTTGCTTCAAAGAATGAAATTCGTCCTCCAACTTTTTAATTTCACTCCTAGGACAGAAACGCCTAGTCATGATTTCCCTTAACTCCTCCCACGTTAAGGCCATAGCATCTTCAATTCCCCTCTTACCCTTTTCAGTATTCCACCAGGTAAGAGCTACCCCAAATAGTCTTCCGGTCGCGTATCGTACCTTGCGATCATCGGGACAATCGCAGTTGAGAAAGGTGTTTTCCATTTCCTCAAACCAGTGGAGGGAGCAGTGACACCTTCGGTCCCTTCAAATTTAGGAGGATCACAAGACTTGAAATGTTTATATGAGCACTTTTTGGTAGGCGGGTTGCCGATGTCCTGGTTTTCTTGCTGAGGATGATTAGTGGGATTTGTGGTGAGTGCTTGTTATACTCGAACCACAATGTCAGGAAGCACCGCGGCCATTTGTTTTGTGATTTGAGTGGCCAAGCGTTCGTGAGACCTTCCTGATCTTCTACCCCCTCGTTCTTGTCTAGCCGACATCTACAGGAACATACATAAGAAGATTGTGAGTTTATCGAGTCTTTTTAGGTGTCATGTGTCTTAAAGAAAATGAAAATAACATAAATATCAATAATGCAACTACATCCATAGGATGTCTTGGGTTTGCTCATGTTGGGCCTCAAATGTCCCCCATACCTTCACCTGTATAGTCATGTGGGCCCCCATGTCTATTGGCTTGGTAGGATTCACATTAGTATTGGCGATTTAACACTCGCATCACCCGAATGAAAACCACAAAATATGTTTACGAGATGTATGGTCGGAATGTGTCCAGGTGTAGACACAATGACAACTCAAAGTGGGGTTAGCTCACACGACGTTTGGTATAGCATGCTTTGGCCTAATAGGTACTTCGTACTTTCATCGTTAGTCCCCAGGTAGGCAAACTGGTCCTTTATTTTGGATTTATACGAATGCCAGCCTAGACAGGACGTTCCGACTACCGGTACTTGTACCCTTCCAGTTACTACATGCCCGTCATGAGAACTCACTTTGATGTGATTTGAAAATACAAAAATCGTTGTAAAAACAATCATGAAAATGATGTGATGTGTGCTTTCATTGATATGATATGTTATGAGAATATGATTCATGATAGGCATTATATACTAATATGTACTTATGAACATGCTTGCATAACATTGAATGTAACATTAAACATAAAACATATAAACATCATGAATTTTGCATGTAACACACAAAAATCTAAAAAATGTCTAATCAACTATAGTATAGGCTCTAAGGGTCTAATAACCTATCCTATATCCCTATAGTCATGGCTCTGATACCAATCTGTCACACCCCGACCCGCAGCGGAATAAGAGTCGGGGCATAATTGGGTTATCACCAAAGCTCATGATATTTACTAATATGTTTCATATTTATTAAAGTCAAAATTACATTCTTAATAATCCAAACATATCCATACAATACAAAGAAAATTAACCAACTAAACAATCCAAGCTCTAAACCAGTTTATTCTTCTAAGCCAATCCTATGTGTTTCTTGCTGCAGCTGGTTCACCTGTATCATGTGTAAAAATGGGGGTTTTGGGGTCAACATAAGTTGGCGAGTGAACCTTGTTAGATAAACATTTATTATGGATTTTCTTGTTATTTTATCAAGGAAAAATTTATGCAATGATCATAAGTGAGCAAATGTAAATAATCAAACAGTAGCAATAACAACCATAAACTGTAACATACAATAACATACAATATCATACAATAACATAAATGGGGAATGAACGGCCTATGATAAATGTATGTACTGAAAATGATAAATGTCTGTGCGATCAAGGCTCAATCACGGAGCCGATCGTATTGCATGTATTGAAAAATGATAAATGTCTGTGCGATCAAGGCTCAATCAAACGGAGCCGATCGTATGTTGGCACGCCAGGTTCACGTTCATAATGTAATGGGGAACATGCTCAACGCTCATAATGTAATGGGGAGCGGCGGCCTATGAAATTGCATGTACTGAAAATAATAAATTAAATCTAAACAATAACCACACAACAGTTGATACAAGCTGAATACACATTTGTTCATGATATGATGTATGCACAATGATTTAAATATAATAAATGATAAGACACATGATACACCCCAAAAACGTGATTAAAACGGGGAATTTGTAAAGATTCACTCACCTTGGGTGCGTTTGGTTGGAGATGGTGAGATGCGCACGAGTTGGAAGAATTGAACAACGAGAATTAACTAACCTAAATAATAACGGAAAATATAGTAAATGAGTGGATTTTATTGATAGTTTTAATTAGGATTTTTAGATATATTTTTGTGAGTTTAAGGCTATTTCCTATCTTTAAAAACATTATTTTTAAGTATTTTTAATTGATTTTTAAATTAAATTAAATAAATAAAAATATAAAAATATGTTGACTTTTTGGGTTGACCGTTGACTTTTTGACTTTGACTTGTTGACCGGTTCGGTCGTTTATAATGTTTGCACTGAGTGAGGTTCGAACTCGTGACCTCCCGTACGCGTGCACGCAGCTCTACCAACTGAGCTACGTGTCTAACCCGAAATAATTCTGTTTTTAATTATATTTATATACTAACTCAGTTTATTCAAAATTCTTTTATTTTCAAAAATGTTTTAAATCATCGAACCGGTGTCACCAACAGGTCTCGAACCCGGGACCTGTGCTTTAACGTTACACACAGTCCACCGCTGGACTGTGTGTCTAACTTGTTTAATATACAGATTTTTATTATACTTAACATCAAATTGCGAAAAGGATTCGGTTCATTTAGAAAAAGAACATTTTAATTACAGAACATACGTGTGTCAAGGATCGAACTCGCGGCGTGTGTTTTGTATGTGCACACAGTCCACCGCTGGACTGTGTGTCTAACCCGTTTATAATACCGATTTTAATTAATCTTATAATGTTAACACACTTTATCTTCTTCGCTAATTTTTACAGACAACAATTTACTCAACTGTTTCTTGTTTTAAAACGATTAACAACATTCATAAGACTAAAATGAAATGACAGAGACGGTGATGGAAGTAAACATACCGGAGGAATGATTTATCTCCGGATTCCGGCAAGGCGTCGGCTCTGTTTTTATGAACCTCAACTGAGCGAACACATTAACCGTTTTATTAGCTAATCGTGGAATTGAAGTACTAAACAAGAGTTATCAGAAGGTTTGAAGGTCTATACCGTTTTACAGCTAAAGATAAGGATTTTCAGAAGTTTTCCCGGCGAGCGAGAATTATCTGATAACGACGACTGAAATTTATTCCGATTGAAGGGTTTGAGTTGGCAATAGCTTAACAATTGATAAACAACGAAAAAATTGCGAGACTTACTGATTTGATGGAAAATACGGTTTTCCGGCGAAAGTCCGGCGAGTCCAAAAAGCTTCTCCGGCGGACTAAAAGTTGTGCGAAAATGTAATTGGAAGTTTGCAGAGTGTGTTTGAGTCGCGAGAGGGGTCTTTGATTGAAGTAATTCAGGAATTGAAAGTTTTCGGTTATTAAAACCGATCCATTCTCGAATTTAAGTTCATTCAATGCTCAATTGATTGGAGACGTCGGTGTAGCGGTTATAATCGGTTAACCGCGTATTATCAAACGTTTTTGGACGCTTGGTGATCGATTTCGGTTACAGTTGGCGTAACCGGATTCATTTGTGATAGATAATAAAATTTAATTGTTTCCTGATGTTTACAGAAAACAACAAGTGGGGAGTGGTGATATGTGTGTGTGATAAAGCTTTGAGTTCTTTTCCGGCTGACCCGGGTTCGAGTCTCGGCAGCCTCATTTTCTTTTTAATTATTTTATTTTACTTTTTATCAATTATATACTTTTATAGTTTAGTTTGTTTATTAATTATGCATCATTAAAAAGAAATTGGACATAAATACGCAACGATACATTTATAACTTGATATTCGATTACAAACGAAGCGGGTTTGGAAAACCCGTTTTTGACAAATGTTACAGTTATGTGCTGAAGCCTGGTTTCAAGATTCCCAAAGAATGGATTCTCCTATCGACTCCAAGAATTAATGATTTGTATATTCTTGACATGAGCCAAGCAATTACTACATCCGCACAAGTTACATGTTTTATCTTAAAAGCCATTGAAAAGGAATCAATCTCTTGGCATAGACGAGTGGGACACATTCATTTGAGGAAAATGAACTATTTGGTGAAAAATAATCTTCTGAATGGTGTACTAGTGAAGAATTTTTTATTTACAAGACGTCTGTGTTTCATGCCAAAAAGGGAAAGCAAGCTCGAAAGTCTCATCCGGTGAAGAAGATTAACACTGTTAATATGCCTCTGGAACGTCTTCATGTGGACCTTTTTGGACCTATGAAACATAAGACTACCTTTCGCGATGCATATTGTTTAGTTGTTACTGATGAGTATTCAAGAATTTCATCGGTAAATGTTATGGCACACAAGAGTGAAGTTCCTGAAATCCTCAAGAATCTCCTCACGCTATTTGAAAATTTGTACAATTTGAAGATAAGGAGAATCGAAGTGACAATGGCCCTAAATTCAAGAACCATGTTATGAATGAGTTCTGTTCTTCTAAGGGCATTTTACATTAATACAGTTCTGGTTACACTCAACAACAAAATGGTGTCGCTAAGAGGAAAAATAGAACTCTTATTGAAACTGCAAGAACTATGTTAGTAGAATCAGAACTTCCTGTTCAATTTTTGGGGGAGGCTGTGGCTACTGCTTGCTATACCATGAATAGAGTTCTTACGGTGAAAAGGCATGGGAAAACATGTTTCGAATTGTTACATAAAAGGAAACCGGATGTGTCTTTCTTAGAACCTTTTGGAGCTCCATGCACTATGATTGATCCACATGGTAAATTCAGTCCAAAGGCTATCGAAGGTTTCTTTCTTGGATATGCTACTCCAAATTTCAAAGTGTGGAAGTTGTCAACGAAAAAGATTGAGGAATGGGGTGAAGTTAAGGTTTAAAGATACACTAAATCAGTAAGAGCTTTGGGTGCTCCTTGGATGTTTGACTACGATGGACTATTTGACTCCTTAAATCTGCCAACTTTTGATGATGCGTCTGCAGCAGCTCAAATGCTACTTGAAAGTAATATAGCAGTTGACTCGTCATTAGTACGACCAATTATTGTTAACCCACAAGTGTCTACTTCGGTTAATAATATTGTTCAAAATGAGGAATTTGAAGATGCTGTTGATTATAATGTTTCGTCAAAAGATGATGAGTTCCATGACGCAAATGAAGCTTCTGCTCCGGTTCTTGGAATTTCTTATGTAAACTCAAATGTGCAAACTCAAGGGACGACTGAAGGTCATGCTTCTACATCTTCGTCAATTCCAGCCATCAAATTAGCTGTTGATCTGAATACCAACAATTTGGGTATAAATTCTCGAGTTCCCGATATTCCTGAAACTCGAATCCATAATACCCATCCTCTGCAGAATATTATAGGAGATGTCCAGAGTGGAGTGCAGACACGTAATCAGCTAAGGAACAACCAGAATGCTAGTTTGTATATAGGTATTAGAGAATCTAGGGAACAGAATGATTTGTCTTTTGCCTACTATGTTTGCCAAGTTGAACCAAAATCTTGGAAAGAGGCAATGAAAGAAGACTCATGGGTTGAAGCAATGTAAGAGGAACTTCAGCAGTTTCAGAAGTTGGGCGTGTGGAAATTGGTTGACAGGCCCGACAACTACAAGAAGATTGGTACTAGATGGGTTCACAAATGTAAGAAGGATGACCGAGGTGTTGTTGTGAGAAACAAAGCAAGATTGATTGTTCATGGCTTTAATCAGGTAGAAGGCATTGATTATAATGAGGCTTATGCATCGGTAGCACGTCTTGAGGCCATAAGAATTTTCTTGGCTTATGCATCCTACAAGAAGTTTACCGTTTACCAAATGGATGTGAAGAGTGCATTTCTTCATGGTGTGGTTGAAGAAGAAGTATATGTTAAGCAACCGCCTGGTTTTGAAGATCCAAACCATCCTAACAAAGTTTGGCTTCTCAAAAAGGCGTTATATGTTCTTCATCAAGCTCCACGGGCTTGGTATGAAATGTTGTCTTCCTATCTTCTGAAGAATGGTTTTCGATGTGGATTGATCGACTGTACTCTCTTCATCAAGGAAGAAAATGAGGACTTATTGCTGGTACAAGTTTATGTTGAGGATATTATGTTTAGGTCTACAAACGGGAGAATTGCAAAGAATTCAAGCAGGTGATGCAAGAGAAGTTCGAGATGAGCGCCATGGGAGAAATGACTTTCTTTTTAGGTTTACAGGTTCATCAATCTAAGGAAGGGATTTTCATCCATCAAACCAAGTACGTCGGGGATATTCTCAAATGATTTCAGATGTAAGACTCAAAGCCTTTGGGAACTCCATTAGCTCAAAATCATGGGATTACTCCTGATGGAATGGGTGAACATGTGGAACCATCTCTTTATCGTGCTATGATCGGATCTCTTATGTATCTTACTGCTTCAAGACCCGATATAATGTACCCAACATGTCTTCTAGCTCGCTACCAGTCAAGTCCAAAAGTTTCTCATTTGATGGCTGCGAAAAGAATCTTTCGTTATTTGAATGGTTGCCCGGACACTGGTCTCTGGTACCCTAAGGATGATAAGTTTGATTTGACAGCATTCAGTGATTCTGATCATGGTGGCTGCAAGATCAATGCTAAGTCAACATCAGTAGGATGTCAGTTCTTAGGAAATCGCCTAGTCACGTGACAGTGCAAAAAAGCAGACTTGTGTAGCTACTTCCACTTGTGAGGCTGAATATATCTCGGCTTCTAGTTGCTGCTCTCAGGTTTTATGGATCCAACAGCAAATGCGCGACTACAATTTTGATTTGTAACTACTCCTATTTATGTTGATAATGAAGTTGCTTTACAGATCACTCGTAATCCTGTACAGCACTCAAAAACCAAACACATTAAGATTAAGTATCATTTCATACGAGATTGTTATGAAAAAAAACTTATCAGTTTTTTTTTTAAATCCACACTGATCACCAACGTGCCTACCTGTTTACAAAAGCTTTTGATAAATCATGTTTTGATTATCTTCTTTTGGTCAATGGCATCAAGGTGAAACCCGAGTAAACATCCTTGGCTAATCATTTTCGTAAATATTTTCTTCAAAACTAAAAATACAAAAAGATTTTTCTTTTTCTTTTATTTTTATATTTTAGGGGGAGAAAATTTCAAGAAAATACATAAACATAAGAAATGCAAAAATACAAAATATATCTTTTATTTAGTTATGTCTATATTTATTTACTTTCTGCATTTAAGGGGGAGAAAATTTTAGAAAATACAAAAAATAGAAAACCAAAAAATCAAAAATGAGTTTCTTGGAAAGATTAGAGAAGATGATGAAAATCTGTCAAAAACGGTCAAAAACATAAAACGAAAATTGATAAGTAGCTTTACTAATGACGTATCGGTAAGCTCACAATCAGATTAAAATGTGCAGGTTGATATAAACAAAACGGACTGAAAGCAGGTGGAACCATTCATTATCATATGGTCTTGGTACCGAAATTTCGTTTAATAGTATGCCGAGGTTCTGAGATATGCGATCTTTATGCTTGCTTATCATCTGGGTATCATGGTTGAATCTTTTACCGAAAAATAATGGGGACGCACGGCTAGAACTTCCATGATACCATACATACGTGTAAATACTGCATACGACAATCAATAAGTGATAAACATTCACCCAACAATAAGTGATAATATATCACAGCTTTATGCGGGAGTTAAGTTCGTCTCTTTGTCGGTACGATGGTACTAACCTGTTCACGGACTTAGTCTTGTGCCCTGCATGCATCTGAAAATCAAGTTACTCATCAATAAGTGATTTAATCACATAGGGCTTGTTTTCAATCAAAATAAGTGAGTATCTCACATCATATACGTCAAAACAGATGATAAGCAGTATGCTCACCGGTAAGATTTTCTCTCGTGCATGTCTTGATACGGGAATGTGTCGTGAAGTGGTTGAACACCAGCTAGTAAGTATAATTCATACATTAATCATATCTTCTAATCATGATTACATCTGATAAGCTGAGCTTATGTGGACAACAATACCGATAATTGTAGTAGAATACTTATTTATTTAATTTGATGTTTTAAACAAAAACTCGTTTTTGGCAAGATTAAAAGCTGGTATAATTCTCTTACCTTGAAACTCGGAAAAGGATTACTAGTTCATGTACAGTTTGTTCGTATATGTTAATAGTTATTTTAGTTTACTCTGTTTTTAAATTGAATTATTTTTTATTTAGCCAAAGTTGAAGCTCAAATGTTTTCCACCAAGATACGCCCTAAAAATCATTTGCTTTTATATCATAACTTTATAAAGTACTTTCTTACAACGGGGTAAACCCATACAAAGAGCAAACTCTGTTTAATGTTAAAATTTCCAAACTTGTGATCTGTGTGGATATGTGTGAAGATCTAAACAGGTCAATGAAAAACCTAAGGGAGACGAAGAACTGATGTTCTAGTTTGGAAGAACCTGGATTTGTACGAATCAGAGGTTCTTCGTCCGAACGAGAGACTTCGTACGAATGAGTCAATGATCACTCGTACGAGTGGTTATGCTTCATACGAATGAGCCCTTGGTTCTTTGATCAAGACAGTCCTTCGTACGACTAGGTGTTCTTCGTGCGAACTAGTGTTTTCATGCGAGTATAAGAATGTGGTATAAAGAGTGATGTAGTTTCTTTAGTACAACTTTAATTTCACCTTGCTCACTTCATCCTTTCACCCTTTGTAAGTTGTTTCTGATATCTCTAAGGTATGTTTGACAATGTTGGTATACCTTGAAGATGAGTGGTTTGAACATTACCTGACTGGTTGACATTGCCTAACATGAACAACAAACTTTAAGCGAAGAACCTGTTGACAAAAAACGAGTTCTTCATGCATAATCTTCACTTGGAGTTCTTTGTGTGAACAAGTTAATTCTTATTCGTACGAGTGCATTATCACTCGTATGAGTAACTTGTGGTTCGTACGAGCCAGTTACTCGTACGAGTGAATCACTTGTTTGATCGAGTCAGTTGTTGTTTGTACAAGTCAGTTGTTCTTCGTACGAATAAATTGTTATTCGTATGAGTCGGTAGTTCTTCGTCTAGGGGATACATACTTACGGAAAGTTCGCAATAAAAACTTTTTGTGTATGTTCTCTAGTGTATTTATGTTCTTCTTATTCTGGTTATCTTTGTTGTACAGGATGGCACAAAAGGAACAGAAAAGAAAGCCCGCTATGAAGAGAACTGACAAGTCAGAACTGGAAATTATGTCAGAGCCAAGACACAACATGGTTGCGTACTATCCGGAAGATAAATTTACTGAGTACAACAGTATAATGAAGTTTTTGCGCGACTCAATGATACATTATGCTATCACGCATAAAACTACAGTATACAAGAGATTGATCAAAGAATTTTGGGATTCAGCTAAAGTTGTTGAAGTAAATGGACAGGAACTTATCCATTTAAAAGTGAATGGCTTAGATGTAGATATTTCCATTGAAGTAATTAACTCAGCATTGCAGCTTGGCGATGATTCTGAAGCTCCATACTCAGTTCCGTTGAAGTGTCAACGTGGATGTTTGCTTCAATGAGATGTCTTGGAGATCTTCTTGTAGGACAACTAAACAAAGCATGGTTACCACTCCGATACAAGTCTTTCTACATGTTTTAATTCAGTGTTTAAGCAACAGAAAGTGGTTATGACATGGTAATAACGACTTAGTTGGAATGATGGTAGCTTTGACATTGAACAAACCGTTCAATGTTTCAAAGTATATTTTTGAAACATGAAGGAAAACCTGAGAAGAACCGGATTTGGTGGAAACAAGTTTTGGATGTATCCTCGTTTTCTCTAAATGATCTTGAATATACGACATCCGAATCTTCCAAGAACGACAACGATGTTCTAAAAGTTGATGTTATGATGGAACATTCGTTGAAGATATTTAGAGGAGTAGCAGCAAAACATTACAAGGAAAGCATACCTCCTCATAAGTTATTCGGTTTTATGGCAAATAATGAATATGTTGCACCAGAAAAATGATAAGTGGCGCCATGATGATAGTCAGTTAGATAATGAAGAACCAACTTTTGAAGAAGATGATCGAAGATAAGTTTGGTCGTCAAAAGGGAAAAGGTGATGATGATGACAGTGATGATGATGGTGATGGTGATACAAGTGGTGTAGGTACTACAGGTGGTGATAAGGGTAAACAACCGGGTGAAGAATCGGATTCTGATGACAATCCGCTTGAACCTGGGTATGAACGCTATATTAATGAGCATGGGGTTAGGCAGATTAGAAAGATTCCAACAGATTCAGATGCTGACTATGTTCCATCCGAGGCTGAGACTAAACGAGCTCACATAAAGAAAATTGCGGTTCGTAGAAAGAAACAGGATAAAACGTCTATGAAAACCGCATCAGCTCAACCTGAAATCACACAACCTACAACCACACAACTAGAAACCGTACTTGAACCAATTGCAGAAGCTCAGTCTGCCTTCACATCGAAGGAGGCTGAAACTATAATATCGGAACCCACTACAACCTCTGAACCACAAACTGCAGCTACCACAGCAGCTAAAACACTTTCAATTGAGACTACTCCAGTTCAACAACAACCCACTATTTCTTCAGTTCACCAATCCCCTTCCGCAGTTCATCAACAAAGTACAAAACGAAGCAGTCGGTTATTCTCTAAAATGGAACAGGATGAGAAAGTGGATTTTCTGTTCTCTCAACTACAAGCTGTGGCAACTCAGATTAACAAGCACTCGAAGTTTATGTCTTCAAATCGGAATACAATTATTAAGAAACAGTTGGAGATAAATTCTTTGAAGGAAACTGTTGGAAAGCAAGCTACAGAGATTGCACAGTTAAGAAAGGAGAATGAGCGGTTGAGGACTGCGGATGCTGAAAGGGCAACTCAGCTACAACAAATGCGCTCGGCTGATAACGCTCGTGGAATTGAAATAAATAGGCTGAAAGAACGTAGTGCAGCTGTACAACGATATGTCGAAACATTAACTGCTAAACATGACGACATGAGAGAATGGTATCATTCTCGTAATTCTACACGGGTTGAAGGCTTTAATGGTATTAAAGACGTATTTGAAATGAGCAGAAAGCGGGTGAACATTCTGTGAAATGAAAGATGCAAAGCACAGGAGATCCAACGTAAACGTGATCACGATAGTGAAGACCCTGGTAATCTTAATGCTTCAGCTTCATCCGCGAAACACCAAACGTTTCTGCTACAACTCTAGTGGTAGAGTCTAGTGCACAGCAGATCGTGACCGATCCAGTTACCTCCGGTGGTACTCAAGAGGAAACGGGAAATATTTGATGTTTTTGGAGAATGTTGAAGTCCTTGATCCTCAGTCAACGATTGGTTGAAAGTGTTAAATGAATGTGGGTGCAGCAGTCCATTAGAAATGAAGACCGAAGACTAAGCAATAACCAAGGGGGAGTTTATTGATGCACTTTTGTGTATGTCGCTTGTTCTTAGTTACGTCAATAATTGTACGGTCTTTGTTTATTGTGTCTGTATAGTTTGGTCGTGTCGACCAAATCAAGATATCCTCCTATCTTGATTTAGTACGACGTTTAGTTTATCTGTGCTGTAAAACAGTTGTATGTGTGCATACTGTTAAGTCTTGTGTTTCTGATCTTGCTGTCTGTACGGTATGTCTGTTAGCAAGTTCTCCGAAGAACACTTATTCGTGCGAGTGAAAGGAACTTCGTACGAGCAAGTTGATTTCTCGTACGAGCCATTACTTGTTCGTATGAGTCAGTTACATGATCGTACGAGTGGCCCTTTCAACAAGCAATTTGCTTATTTGTACGAACTAGTTACTATTCGTACGAGCCATTGGTTGTTCGTACGAGGAACCATTGCTGAATGTTCTTCGTGACTTGTAGTGGTTCGTACGACCAGCAACATTCTCCGTACTGTTGCTGGGTGTTGGTGCTATATAAACAGACATGCACTTCACAATTCAGTGTGAGACTAGAGAGAGACACTAATGCATAAGAGAGAGAACATAGAGAGAATATCATGAGTCTGTATGAACATTGTTTGTATGTGTTTGTACTAGCTCTCTTCATTTAATCAAGATAATGAATCTTTGGTTATTTTATGTTTGTTACTTTGCTTTGGTTTGCATACTTACGTGGATTCCGCACTCGTATGTGTGTTAGATAAACAAGAAAGTAGGTTATCTTGATCCTCCAAATGGACCTACAGTTTTGCATTTTATGTAATTATACCATTTATATCAAATGTGTTTAAATGAAACATTATAGAAAAGTATAAAAGAACATATGCACTATCTAAACATCATAACCATACCATTTTATAGATGATAATAGTTTTCTTACAAATGATGAACAATTACAACCAACATCAATTGTTCATCATCAATAACTTCATTCTACTATCACCACAACCATTCAATTCAATGTAACATTAAAAACATAAAATAAAAAGAATAACCACAGAAAGATAAATTAACAAACCACAACCCCAAGAAATCAGCATCATGGATCAAAGCTTGTTTCTTCTTTAAATGAGAATCCTAAGCTTCCATTTGGGATCTCCTCTTCACTCTCCGATTGCGTTCATAGTTCAATATGTGACCTCACTGCATTCTGAAGCCTGTCTGCAAATTTGCTTCCAAAGTTGTTGATGATTTGAAGCTCAGATAATTGCTTCTAAAAGTTTTCATTTTCACAGGATGAGATATCTTTGGGTTGGTATCGTTGGACATCTCCATTTTCCCATTTCACTAAAACCTTTCGATTGTCTTCAATGAATTCCTAAGATGTTACTTTTGGGTCTTCAATCTCCACTACATTTGGTTTTCATATCTTTTTGTTATAATTTTGAATAGTTTTTGTGTCTCATCTCTATAATAAGCTAGTGGTATCCCTAGTTCATTCATCCTTCTCAAAACTTTTTTATTGTAGTTTTCAAAAACAGAGGAAATTGAATGGTATCTGATTTGTGGCTATCCAAAAATTGTAGGATGAAATTTCCTTTTTTAAACCGCCAAATTGATAATTCTTGATCAACCATTTCTTATTTCTGAATAGAGTTTTTTTTTTGTATTTGGCGTTTAGGTATGTAATAATGTAGGGTTTTAGTTATATAATTGGTTCATTTGTAGTAACTGTGGTATTAATGATCAAAATGAAGATTTTGATTCCTTTCATACAAAACCATTTGTATGTATCGTCTCATCATACACTAAATCTTTCAGGAAGTTTAAAGGTTTTTTCATATTATATAATATTATATAGATGAATCTAAATTAATATATATATATATATATATATATATATATATTATATATATTATAGGGTATGGTTCATGTGAGAACCGCGAGAACCAATGTAAACACAAAAAAAATACCTAAAAATATAAAAAAAACACACACAAAAAATTAATATTTTTTTAAAAAAATCGCTATATTTAGTCATCCTAAAAAATTCGAGTAACAATTATCGATGCACATTTGCATATGTATCATTTCTCTGACAAATTCCGTAATACATTACAAGCAGTAAAAAACTACTTTTTACATTACCAATATTAAAATTGAACATGTGCATCATTATGTATAACCATGTTATAACATGTTTTGATACAAAAGGTTTGTAATTATAAATGATAAAGTAGGCCCGTATACATGTTTTTTTGGTTAGTTATATATAGTGGTTGATGGTTTTGTTGTATTTGTTACTTTATGATGTAATATGTTGTTTGAATGGTATGAAGGGTGTTGATATACATGTGCATAAAGTGAAATATTGGTAATGATATTGTATTATGGATGGTAGGATGTAATGGTATTATGTAATGTATGGTAGGAAGGTAACGGTAGTGTATTATGGATGGTATGACAGATAAAAGAGAAGTGTATTCAAAGTAGTGTACCAAAATACGTTATATCATGTTCATACATATAGATACACATGTGCATTTCTAATATTAGTAATGTAAAAAGTAGTGTATTGCAAATGATAGTGTAAATGAAAGTGCAATTGTCTAATATTAGTAATGTATTACCAAATTTGTCAAAGAAATGATATATACACATGTGCATCGATAATTGTTACTCGATTTTTTTAGTGACTAAATATAACGATTTTTATAAAAAAAAGTTATTAAAAAAATTTGTCTGCTTTTTAGATCTTTTAGGTATTTTTGGTTGTTTCACATCGGTTCTCGTGTTTTTCACAATAAAGGGTGGTTACTAACGGATCATTCTCCTTATATATATATATATATATATATATATATATATTATTTATATATATATATATATATATATTATAAATAGTATATATATTGAGGGATCATCAGAAAACTATATATAAATGAGAAAACTAAAAAAAAGCCTAGCATACCTAATTTTTTTATAATTTTTTGATAAAAAATCGCTAATTTTTATGTATAAACAACACTTTTTTTCAAAAAACAACTTATACTACACATGTGCATTATATGTATGTGCTGCACATGTGCATTATATGCTTGATTTAGCTTTTAAGTTTAGTTTATCTTTTAGGATTAGGTTTTTTGGGGGTTTAGGATTAGGTTTTTTGGTGTGGGGGAAGGGGGTTTAGGTTCTTGAGGGGTACGGGTGGGGGGTTTAGGTTTTTTGAGGGATGTCGGTGGAGGGTTTAGGTTTTTGGGGGGTTTACGTTTAGGGTTTAGTTTTAGATTTTTTTTGAAGAGTGGGGGTAGGGGTTTAGGTTTTTTGGGGTGTGGGGGGTTTAGGCTTTTGGTAGGAGGATAGATTTAGGTTTTTTTTTTAGGGGGGGGGGGGGGTTAGGTGGGAGTGGGTTAGGTGGTTTAGGCTATTTCATATTAATGCACATGTGCAATACAATTTTTTTATTGAAAAAAAGTTTTTTTATATATTATATATAACGAATTTTATTAAAAAAATTCAAAATTTATATATGTTTTTTAGGCTTCTTTAGTTAGTTTTTTGTTTTCTCATTTAAACTAGTTTTCTCATGATCCGTCTGCTAACTAGTTTAAATTAGAAAACCAAAAAACTAACTAAAAAAGCCTAAAAAATATAAAAATTGATTTTTTAATACAAAATCGCTATATATAATATATAAAAGAAACTTTTTTTCAAAATAAAAAAAAGTCGTACTGCAGTTGTGCATTAATATGAAAAAGGCTAAACCACCTAACCCACCCTCCACCGACACGCCCAAATACCTAAACTCCCCCACCCCGACCCCTCAAAAAACTAAATCCACCATCCCACCAAAAGCCTAAACCCCCACCCCCACTCCAAAAAAAAAACCTAAAAGTAAACCCACCCCCCCCCCCTTCCCAAAAAAAAACCCTAAACCCCCTACCCCCCAAACCCAAAAACCTAATCCTAATCCTAAACCAACAAAAAAAACATAACCCTAAAAGCTAAACTAAACTCAAAATCTAAATCTAAGCATATAATCCACATGTGCAGCATATACATATAATGCATATATGTAGTACATATATAATGCATATATGAAGTACAAGTTTTTTTTTTGTTTTTTTACGTAAAAAGTAGCGATTTTTTATAAAAAAAATTGTAAAAAAAAATATTGGTATGTATTTTAGGTTTTTTTAGTTAGTTTTTTAGTTTTTCTTATTTATATGTAGTCTTCTCATAATCCTCTTCTTTATATATACTAAATATATATATATATATATATTTTTTTATATTTATATATATAATATATATATTTATATATATTTGTCTTTTAGTATTTCGTTTTATGAACATTTATTTATTTTTTTATTATTATTCTATGTATGGTTTGTTATAGAATTTTTTATTACATTGCGTTTTAAGTACTATTTTTATAGGTTATATACAGTTGCGTTTTATTAAAATCAACAGTTGACATGTTTTCTTACATTAATAAAAAAATATTTTAGTATCACTGACTATATAATATTACATTACAGAAACAATCTTTCTAACATTGCGTTTTAAAAAGTATTAAACAATGTGTTTTAAAATAAGAACTAAACTTTTACAAAAAATACCTAGTATTGTGTTTTAGGATTACTAAGATTATATATAAACTATTATTACAAGACATAGAATTGCGTTTTATCATAACAATCATTTAAAACAAATCATTGTGTTATACACAAGCAATTTTCAAAAACTATTTTATTTAGGTTTTTTGGTTAGGTTTTTTTTTAATACTATTCTATTAAAAACAAAGGTCCATAGATTAAAGTTTATTTGTCATATAATAAGTATTTGAAGTCTAGCATCGACTTTCATTGCATTTTATTATAACAAACATTCAATAAAGATCGTTATTTAAGAAGTTTTAGTAAAACAATTATTAATGACCTAGTATTGCGTTTTATGATAACTACTATTCAAGACAATCCATAATCAAAGACCAACATGTGTTATAAACAATCCATTTAAATATAATTTTACAAACATTTCGTTTTCAAATGTAGTAAACATTGCGACTTAAAATTAATACTACTCTTTTACAAATAAGTACTAGGCATTGCGTTTTATTATTAGTACGATTATATACAAACTATTATCACAATACATAGAATTGCGTTTTATCATAACAACCATTCAACACATTAAATACAAAAAATTTCTAAGACCTTTAAATACAAACAATTAACAAAGACCTTGCGTTTTATGATAACTACTTTTCAAGACAAACAATAATCAAAGAGCAAGCATTGCGTTTTAACAAAAGTACCATTTAGTACTAACAATTTGTGTTATAAACAAAACCATAAATAACATATGCTCAAATACCACATTCAGAAGCCTGTTTTGAATCCTAGCTAAACTACTTTCATAAACAATTTTTTTAAGTTTTGCGCCGAGGCTGCAATATTCTTTGAATCCTCTAAAACAAAATCTTTGTGTTTATTGAGATTGTAAAATAGTATCTTTGTGATATACTTACGCCATAGATCCTTAATTTGTGATGTCTGTTTGCTGACTGGATTTTCATTTTAGTCTTTTTTTTCATATCCTTCATGAAATCCATAATCCCATTTTTCCACAGGTTCACATGTGTAATGTTCCATATAACGCATACAGAATATACCATAGTCAACGAAGTTATCTATTGTACTCCATTTCATCTATATTCTTACAAGCTCTATGTTCTTTCTTTATATCATCTGCTTTTGAATGGTTAATTAATTTCAGGTAACCTGCATATCCAGAAATGTTATTTTCATCCTTTGTTCTCACTTCATTCATAGCAATTTATCTTTGATAGTATTGTGAACACAATGCTTCAGCTGCTTATTGTTACGTTCTGGTCATATCATCATATTTATTGTTTCATCCGTTTTTTAATATCACATGTTGGTTCTTGTTCTGGAACACTTTTTGCTGGTGTTTTATAAGGATCTTAGTATGGGTTGAGGAATGATGTGGTTTCTATAACATTATTAACATCTTTTTCACTTTCCTCTTCATTAATTCTATCAAGCATTGTTTATATACCGCTAAGTTGTACATCTGTTTCAACTGTTTTTTGTTTGATCACATGTTATATCGCCATTCTTAGTTTGTGTTTTTTCGCTTGTTGAAACATTTGGATCACCATTGACATCAAATTTTGCCTGACCCATTTGATCTTCTGTAGTTCATAGTTGTGACTACCATCAACTGTTGTGATATTAATATCATTTTCCATTTCTATTGTGTCTTTTTGCATTTTGGCTTTGGCTCGAATTTAAAAAGATTGATGGTGTTTGTTGATAACATGATGTAGTTTCGAGCATTCTTGTATCGTATGCAACTTCATTTTGTGTTTTGACAGATGCTTACCTTTCTCCAACAAGGATGCCCATTCTTTTACTTTGTTATGAACAATTTCACTATTTAGATATTCTTCAATAACATCTTCTATGTATGATTGGATCTTTTCAAATGATTCTTCAAAGGTTTTAAAATGATAATCTAAGTTTGACACAATATGCTCTTCATTGCTTTTTTCACATGTGTCTTCATTGCTTATCAATGTTTCATCACCACTTTTTGTTGAATATATTTCAGAAATGACTTTTGGGTTTTCAATTTGAATTTGTGATAGTAGGAAATTATGCAATCAACATTGACTGTCTGCCCACATTTTATCTTTATTTCCTTCTGATGGTTTTATAAAGAATTATCCCCACGATCCTCCACTTTCTTTGTGTTATATTCATCTTCATTGGTTTTAGGCGGGCTGTTGTGAGTATCTTCTTGAATGTTATCAGTTGGAAAGTTTTTATTTTCTTCTTTAAGCCAATCTAGTGCAGCGTTAAGTAAGATGTTATCTTCTTTTGTTTTGATCCAGTCAACTAGAGTGTGTTATTATTGTTCAATCATTTCTTCATCATGTTCTTCATTTTTTTTTCTTCTGATTCAGACTCAGAAACTTCTTCATTTTCTGATTCAGACCCATAAATTCTTCATTTTCATCATTGGACTCAGATGAATAAACATATTCTTCAATCTCTTGATATTTCTTTTTTTTTTTTTTGCTTTTTCTTTCCAACGTTAATCTCTTTTTTCTTTGATTCTTTTACATGTACTCTTCCCTCATTGTGGGCTGCAATTTCCAATTCATCTTCTAATGATTGTAAAGATAGTCAATTTTATCAATAGAGAATTCTTCATTTTCATCTAATCCATCTTCATTTTGTTCAGCTTCATCCGGTCTTTGTTTTTTGTAAGCAATAATAAAATTATGGATTCCAATATACATTTTGCGTTTTAAGAAACAATCAATACTAAAATTATTATGTATTAAGAACAATCAATACTAACACCGATGAAATTGCGTTTTAAAAAAATCAATATTAACATTATTGAAATTGCGTTTTAAGAAACAATCAATACTAACATTATTGTGTTTTATTATACAAAGTATTTGTTTTACTTTTATTGAAATTGCGTTTTAAGTATTAACATATCATTTCGTTTTAAGAAAATCAATATTAACATTATTGAAATTGCGTTTTAAGAAACAATCAATACTAACATTATTGTGTTTTATGATACAAAGTATTTGTTTTACAAATACAAATGCATATTAAATGTTTTATTGAAATTGCGTTTTAAGTAACAATAAATACTAACGTTGAGCATATCATTGTGTTTTATGATACAAAGCATTGAGCATACAGAATATGTTTTTACAAATACATAAAGATAATATATCATACCGCTAGCTCTTTGGGAGGTCCATTGAAGTTCTTGTTACCTCCAGGCTATTGTTTTCTGGTACGCCTTAAACAACATAGTATGTACTCACACCAACTAAAATCTCTGGTTAACACCACTACTTTGCATTATTTTTGCCAAGATGGTACAAGAAGTTGAGATTAAACATTCTTGAAGTTCATTTTTGTTCTCTAATGATTCGTTCAGTTTGCTCATATATAGTTTATCACAATATATTTACTGAATTACCCCCTCCAGAATTTAACTATAAGATCGCAATCTTTGGGCTTTACCTTTTCAACAATCTTTATCTTTCCATTTGGTATTTGGAATACATCGCGAATCAATTCAGTTGTGATTAATGTTTTTATCTCCAGCATTTAATACATCATTTTCTAGATCAATGTTCTTTAACAACTAATATCCCAATTTACGTGGAAGTGAATGCAACTTGATTGACAATGTGCTGACAAAGCCCATGTCTCTCACAACCTACTTTTGCATTTTGATAAGTTTTTATAATACTTTATGAGATTTTGATTGCACATCTTGCTCTCATTCTTCTTCCATCATATTCAGAACATGATTTTGGTGGTTGTGGTTTATCCCTTAATATATTTTTTCTTTTTTACTTCCACTTTATCTAACAATTTTTTCTTTTCCATAGCTGCATTTATGTGACTTGCGTAAATCAGGATATCTATTGTCTTGTTCAATATTTGTGGTGGATAAACAAAATCATCATCTCATATATATATAATTCTGTTAGAGACTAATATAGATCATTAAATTATATATTGTGATTCATCTTACCTGAATTTATGTGTTTAGAATTATATTGAACTGTAGCTTTTTCTGTATTTTTCTCTTGAGAAACAAAATTATCATCTTGGGAAGTGACTTTATTGTTCTTCTTTTGAATCTTAGTCACCACTATATGCTTTCAGTTTCTTTTTCTTTTTCTTTTTCTGTTGTTGCGTTTTATCCATTTGTAAACAATATAGGAAATAAAGTAAAACGAAGTCAGTGTAAAATGTGATACGGTATAACAAATGCGTTTTAACATAATTCTAAGATAAAATAGTGAAGTTCACTATATAACAAATGTTTAGATAAAACGCAATAAAGAAGATTAATACATGAAGATGATATTATATAAGCAAGTAGGGATAAAACGCAATAACAAACGCAACTAAGAAAATAACAAATGATAAGATAAAACGCAATTTGTATTGTTTTCCTACAAATTAAACCTATATTAGCAAAAAAAAACAATGATCCATTTTTGTATGTTTTCTAGATGTTAAATTGTTACAATTAATACTTTATATTAGACTATGTTATTGCATAAAATGTAACTTATTACAAACAATACAGTAAAATCTAGATTTTTCTTGTAAAACGCAAATATATATAAAATTACCAGTTTTAGATATCTCCTTTCGTTTTCTACTAGTTTTTTCTTGCATTGTTTTTTTTTACTTGTTGATGGATGTCTTCTTCTATATCATCCAACTCTAATGTGATTTTTTTGAATTTTTGATGAATAGGGTTTTGCTTTTTTGATTTAATCTTAGAAATTCGAAGGTAAACCTTCTAACTATCTTTCAATGACGCCATGAACTTCTCTGGTGTTCGAATTTCTCTAATTGAATGTGTGTGTTCTTCAATTGATATATAAAACGTAATGAACTTTTTACGATGGGTTCAAGGTATATGCGAGATCAGTTTAGTGGTATTTTGACGATAATGCCACTGAAACCCCGGACACCATGTTTAAAGTGATTAAATGACAATTATTATGTTAATTTTAAACTTAGCCATTGATTAAAAAATAAGACGTGTCAGATTGCTTCTTAACTTCCTATTGATATAAACTTCCTAGTATATCCTAACCCTTAAAAAAGACCTAAAATATGTGTAAACCGGCAAACTTATATTATAATCCATTTTTCAAAATTTAAACTGAACACTTTTAGTTCTTAAAACAAAAACTGTACAAAAACATTAAAAAAAATAGAGTAAATTGCACAAAACATCCTTTAAGTTTCACCAATCTTGCTGGTTTCAGCCTTAATCTTTAAAAGTTGCCAAAACCAGCCTTTAAGATTAATTTTGTTGCAGGTTTCATCCTTTATCACTAACCCAGTTACTAATCATGTTAAATGGCCTCACATGCATAGCATGTGAGGGTAAAACCGTCTTTTCATCTCTCTTTCTATCTTCTCTCTCTAAATATAAATCTAGTTCAAAACCTGCTAGATGGATTGGTGGAATCCGGTGTGCGGCCGTGGAATGGATTTAGTTTACATCATGTTTATGGAACCAAGATTGGGGGTTCTACGTTTAACAGCACTGGTTATAGACATAGTGCTGCTGATCTGTTGAATCTAGCTAGAGAGAGTAATATCAAAGTGGCGATTTACGCTACGGTTGAGAGAATTTTGTTTACTACTTCGGGTTCTTTTGGTGGAACGGAGAATGCGACGGGTGTTATGGTTAGGGATACTGTGGGTCGTTATCACCGTGTGTTGTTAAGGAAGGAGGGGGAAGTGATTGTTTCCGCAGGTGCGATTGGCAGCCCACATTTGCTTCTGTTGAGTGGGATTGGGCCGCGGTCTTACCTTTCGTCTTGGGGGATTCCGGTGGTGAATGATTTGGAGTTTGTAGGGGAGTTTTTGTATGATAATCTGCGAAATGGTATATCGTTTTTGTCACCGAGTTTACTGGAGCATTCTCTCATACAGGTGGTGGGCATTACTGAGTCCGGTGCTTATCTTGAAGCGTCGTCTACTATTCGCCCTTTCATCCGCCTGTTCACTCGGGTTTGAGACGACCTCACTCGGGTCAGTGGTATTTTAGTGTGGCTCACATCATGGAGAAGATAATCGGGCCGTTATCAGCTGGATCACTCCGGTTGGCATCTACAGAAATCACAACGAATCCGGCTGTAAGTTTCAACTACTTTAGTAATCCAGTGGATTTGGAGAGGTGTGTGAATAGAACGCGTAAAATCGCGGATTTGCTTAGGACCCAGGCCATGTCTGGTTTTAGATTTTGGAACTGGCCTCGTGGGGAGTTTAGGTTTGTAGGTGCGCGATTACCAGCGAACCTATCGAGTGATGAGGAGATGGGTGAGTTTAGCAGGCGTACAGTGAACACGATATGGCATTACCATGGTGGATGCTTAGTGGAGAAAGTGGTGGATTCTGAATTGAGGGTGATTGGTGTTGGTTCGCTTCGAGTGATCGATGGTTCAGTGTTCTCGATTTCACCTGGGACCAACCCACAGGCTACTCTTCTAATGCTTGACAGGTAAGCTTGTGTTTGATTCAAGTGTTGTTTGGTGATTTTATTGACCCATTATAGTTGGTTCTTGAATGTTGCAGGCATATGGGTCTGAAGATTCTAAGAGAGAGAGTGCAAAAGACTAGGGCTTGATCTCTTCCTGTTGTTAATATTACACCACTTGTTTCTCTATCTTTTGCATAAATTTGTGCTATAATAATCCAAAGTTTTATACTGATCTTCTTTTGGGTTGGTTCTTAATCACCGGAATAAGAGTTTTAATCTGTTTATTCCGACGATTCACACGCCTTCTTCTACCGATTTCGCAACACCATCGTTACGTAACCGCTGTTTATTTGTTTGTTCTTCCGGTGAATCGGTACACTTTCCGGTGAGCTTTTCGGCGAGCAAGTTCAACCGGAGAAGCAATTGAACTGAGATCGAGCTTCCGATGCGAAAGCTAGCTCTCTCTTCATCTCAATTTCAATAGCGATTGATCGGAACTGAAATCGGAGTTAAAAATAGGGGAAAAGACGGTTTTACCCCACATGCTATGCATGTGAGGCCATTTAACATGGATTAGTAACTGGGTTAGTGATAAAGGATGAAACCTGCAACAAAATTAATCTTAAAGGCTGGTTTTGGCAAATTTTAAAGATTAAGGCTGAAACCAGCAAGATTGGTGAAACTTAAAGGACGTTTTGTGCAATTTACTCAAAAAAAATATGTACATTTATATACACATGAATAAAAAATATATGACGGTCAACAACGCCACAACAATCCTATTTACAAAATCTATATAATAACAAAACTTGTGATTACAAATCATGAACTAACAAAAGCTCCATTCTCCAGATTAAAAAGATAGGAGAAACAAGAAGCTAGCTTCATGAGAAGCGAGGTTTAGGTGTGGGCGCTTTCATCTGTTGATGATGGATCTTTCTTTGATCTAAGCAAGTCGGGTATTGGAAGTGATTAAAGTTTCCTTGTTGAGCAAGTAACCTTTCAAACTCTTCTAAAACCTTGACAACCTTCAAGAATTCAGGCCTCTTGCGTGGATCTGGAGACCAACATAGCTGGATTAAAGTTTTCATTGCCGGAGGACATTTAGGAGGAATCGTCGGTCTTAGACTCTACATGAATCCAAAAACAAGTATTTCAACATCTATATACTATGTGTTCCCTTTTAGTTTTATTGAATAACAAAGCACTTCACATCGCCAAACCAGCCGGCCTACTCGACCCACCCATAACTTATTTAGCACATAACTTATTTCAAAACATGTCCAACTGAACCATGAACACATTGTTGGGATAATATATGAATGAAGTATTGTACCTTATGCATAACAGCAAAAGCAGCTTGAATGGAGGTCATATCTTTATAGGGTATAGCCCCAGCCACCATCTCCCATAAGATGAGTCCAAATCCATACACATCGACCTTTCGGTCATGCGACTTCTTCTTAATCATCTCGGGTGCCATCCAACGGTAAGTTCCTGGATCATCCGAAACAACATCACAATAACCTTCCTCGCAACTTACCCCAAAATCAGCAATTTTCAGTTGGAAATCTCGGGTTACTAGGATGTTTTCTGGCTTTAGATCCCTATGAATTACGCCTTGTGAATGAACATATTCCATTCCACGAGCAATGTCTAAAGCCATCTTGACAATCATTTCAAAAGAAAGAATCCCTTTATCTTCTACATTATTGTCCTCAAGTTTATGCAAATACGCCCTCAAAGAACCCTTTGAAAGATACTCAGTGATAACACAGAAAACCCATGGTTGTCTACCCGCAGCTATAAACTATCATCACAACAAAAAAAACCAAACCATATGATTTAAAACATACTCATGTCAATTTGATGCAAAACTTTTTTTTTCCTTTTTGGTAACTAAGAAACTTGTTACCGAAAGATTCACAAGACCCACAAAATACCCAAGTGACCAATGGGTAAAATAAAACGCCAACTTGCGTTTGGCCGCCCTTCAAGAGGGTTAAAGGCATTGGAAGGGATAAGGTACCACTGCCCCACCACCTTGAAGGTTATTTACTGCAAAACTTGGTCTTAAACTACATACTTTAATGACATTTTGGTGGCGGAGACAAGATAAAAGAGCGACTTCCCGAATGAATTGGCTCTCTAACCGGGTTCCTAGTTCTTTGTTCTCATCTTCATCTCGCACCCTAAGTATCTTAACCGCAACAGTTTCATCCTTGTACATTCCATGGTAAAGTTGACTATGAGCCCCATGAGCGAATCTAGGCCTAAGAAAAAGTTTTGAAAGATCAACCATTCGATCTTGATCTATCTCCACAGAAGAAACTTTCCCTCCTACACGATCAAATAACTTTTGCCACGAAGTCGTCTTTTTCCTTATTTTTTTGTCATGAAGCTTTGTTATATTGAATTGTGTAGGAGGAGCACATATGAAGGAGACCTAAAATCAAGCATTGATTTTCCACGAACTAACAGTTTCCCTTTATATTCTTGTTCACTTTCTACTCTATGAGGTTGTGGAGTCGAGAATCGTTTTTGGTCGCGCTTTTTTTCCTCAAAGTTATTAGGAGTTGAAGTCTTTAGAGGTGGGGTTGGAGCACTACACTCGTTTATCTCAAAAACATCATTTACAAGTTCATGGTTGGTTTTTACAAGATCTTCTGAAGGTCTGGGTTGCATCCCTACAATTCAATTTCAGTCAAAAATAAATAACTAAAATCGTTTCTTCTTCACCATTCATCCCTACCATAGTATTGTTTCTTAACTTATCCCTACAAGGTCAAACAAGTAAAATTTATGTGGGGCCAACCCAATCCACCTTGGGCTGCCCTAAATGTTTATTACCGAACATGTTTTGACTTCATACCTAACCACTAAAAAACTAAGGGATATTCGAATACAATAAACAATTTCTTAAAATTATAAAAAAAATCAAAGTTCTACAGGACCACACTATTATAATTCACACCATAACTCTCCTAAAATTCTACAAGACCACATTATTATAATCCACACCATAACTCTCCTAACTATGAATATAAGCAAATTTTCATGTTAAAACGCAAACTTGGTTGGAAATGAGCATAAAATTAAGCAATATGTATCATTAAATCAAATTCTAATTTCATAAATCTATAGAAAACCTCAGTTCTCGTTTCTCACCAAATCTTTCAGTTACAAAAGCAGAAACTTTCATCCATCAAAGCCTGAAATAATCATCAAAATTAGCCATCGTTTAAAATACACAAATGGGGATCAAAACTAAGCCATACAAAACGGCCGAGTTAGTAGGAAAATGGGTGAACTTCGGTTTGAGTCAAATTGGATTCTGGTTACAACACACGTGATTTACTCGAATTGGTTACACCTTGAAATGGGCCGTTTTAGGAAAGAAACGGTATCAAGCTTGTGGGAGAGGCGTAGTAGGTGATTGCAAGTTGTGAGTGGTAGTAAACTTTTATAATAATAACTCGGATTTATCAGTTATATAGTTTAAGTGGAACCAAGTATATTTTGAGCACACCCAAATTTATCAATTATATAATTTGAGCAGACACTTGAAGTAGAATAAATTGACCCGTAAATAAATTTCTTTATACCCATATATGAACCCATTTCTTGATGGATTAATTTTATTATTATTATTTATTATTATTATTATTATTATTATTATTATTATTATTATTATTATTATTATTAATGGGTGTAATCAAAATCCACACAAATAAATATTTTATCTATAGAACAAATAGAAACATCAAGAACTTACAAAAGTTTTGATGTCCTCTAGAGAATCTGCAACCAATCATTTATTTACTTTTCCTGTGTGGGTTAATAAAATAACAATTCCCAATATTCATCTCAGCCTCTCTTCTTCTCTCAACATCAGGATGCTTTGAGAGAAAACAAAGGATGAGAGCGCAATTTAATAATTGTTTATAAAGTTAAACAACCCACAAGAAAATTCTGAAAGAAATCTTTGATGTGTAGATGATGATTTGAATGTTATTATCAAAGGGTTCTACTTTTGGGTCAACGGAAGGAAACCACCAACACAAATATATATACCCTCCAGTTTTTATTTTTTATTCATTATTTTTATGGATTTTAGTTGTCCATTAAAATATCCATGTATAATAATTAATTGGGATAACTGTGACTTATGATCAACAACGTTTCATGAAATCTTAACCACATGTGGAGAAGTTCCTATTTTAAGACTATGGAAATTCTAACCAATGACCAAATTCTCCCATAAGACAATTTCAATGTAATAAAAAAAAATGTTGCTGTCATCAATAGTCTTGATCATAATTATCAACATACCGTTCACTTATCTGGTGTTCATTATCATACTTCCATTCATCATCATTATAAACGTTATTATCATCTTCATTCACAATTTCTTCCCCCTTGGCGCTGCTGCCATCATCGACACGAATCTTCTCCACACTTGGCTCCTAAAGCATAAAACGTTTCTATTAAACTTCAAACAAAAAGATTACAAGTCAGATTGACCCATTTGACCACTATCATTTTTACAAATAAACAGAAATCAGAAATATTTTCTATAAGACATTAAAAAACCAAGATAAGAACATGTTGCCTACTATAGGGAACCCGTTCACAAAACAAACTAAACTAACAATTTTATTAATCAAATTCGGATTACATTATATAAACAAGAACTGAAGTAGACATATTGAAAATATACAACAAAACTAAACTGAGAAACACATTACAAGGACACAAAGAAAATAAAAACAATGGTGACTGGGCACGAGAAGGTCACGCTTCCCTTAAAACATATTTCGGGCCACCCAGGTGAACCCATCTGTTTCCCAAGGTACAACAGCCAGAGCATATTGTACTGCCGGGGATAGCCAAGCACCCGAAAGAATACCTGAAACAAGAGTGTGCAGAGTTTAAAAGTTATGAAATTCGTTGGATGTGTGTGTTGTATAAACCATACGATTTTTCCAGTGTCTGTCTCAAAACAAAGCACAAAGCTTTGCATATCTACTGATTAGAATTCGAAATGATAAGTCTATATCGAATACACAATTCAATAAAATTAATTCTATAATTCAATGAAATAATGAATTTTGTAACTTATCATTTTACAGGTAGAACTTGAACAGTCTCTAGCTGACAACTCCAAGCCAAGACACATCAAAAAGATACTAAAGGCGGCTCCAAGCGGCTCGCGGAGATGCAAGCATGCGAAGTGTAAAGTGCGCCATCAAAGCGTCATGTTGCGCCCATCACCCTCGTCCCCGTTCCATGTCCTTGGCCGGGCCATGGTGCGATCACGTGTCGGGTGCTTCACACCCTCCTGGCTGCCACTGGGTGTGACTTGTCACATAGGAATACGTTCGTGTAAAGAATTATAAATATAAATCAACAAAAGATTTATCTCTCCACCAATATGGGACAAACACAACTTTCCACACATCAAAGTTCCAACACACAATTAAAACTTATGATCTCTCATTCATTTTGCTTTTCAAAATTTCAAACAATCCTCCACATGAATGGAGATCATCCCACACACTCAAGTGTCACGACATATACTTAGTGACATATACTTAGTGTCCTAGCAGGGTAGGTAAGTTTCCTTTTGAACCCTCCTTTGTGACATATACTTAATGTCCTAGCAGGATGTCCTTGAACCAACCCTTTTTATGTAGACGTTATTACACATCACACATTACTCTTTCTGGTCTGGCTAACCCCTCATAGTTATGTCCGTTATGGTCATGGAACACTATCCTGGTTCTGCGAGAGCTCTAGGAATTGTACCCCCAATTCCATTTGAAGCGACCCCACTTCTCTCTAACATAGGTGAATTACAAATCAATAAAAGCCATATGCTTAACTTCTCTTGATATCACTGATTTAAGTGGGAACGAACTAGGAAGTTTGCAACTCCCTTTGTATGTTGAGGTACTCCCCCACAGTGACCTCAGTTCGTACAGATAGTTGGTACTATTGAGCTTAGATCATGGGATCTCCGATCTTCTAGGATAGGTTTTCAATTGTACCAACTTACTCCAAGGGCTTTAGTCCCATTCCCATTGACGACTTATGTACTACCTCTCTTCTTAAGCCTTTTGTAAGCGGATCCACAATGTTATCCTTTGACTTCACATAGTTAATCGTGATAATTCCAGTTGAGAGTAGTTGTCGTACCGTGTTATGCCGATGTCGTATGATCTGCCATTGTACATTGCATTTTGAGCTTTACCAACAGCTGATTGGCAATCATAATGTATCCAAATAGGCGTCACAGGCTTAGGCCCTCTTGGAACATATTCCAAGAATTGACGTAACCATTCTTCCTCTTCTCTAGCTTTATCTAACGAGATAAAGTCAGATTCCATCATGGATCTAGCTATAAGTGTTTGTTTGGACGACTTCCAAGATATAGCTGCTCGTCCAAGGGTAAGCACATAACCACTTGTAGATCTGGAATATTTCATATCGGATATCCAGTTGGCATCACTGAATCCTTCCCCAACAGCTGGATTTTGGCCATAATGCAGTCCATAGTTTCTCGTGTATCTCAAATACCTTAATAATCTTGTCATACCCTTCCAGTGCTCTAAACTAGGATTACTGGTTATCTACTTAGCCTACTCACAACATATGCTAAGTCTGGCCGAGTACATGACATGAGATACATAAGACTGCCAATGATCCTTGAGTATTCCAATTGAGCAACACTCTCGCCTCTATTTTTTGACAAATGTTGAGAAATATCAATTTGAGTTTGAGCTACACTCGTGTTCTTCTAGATTGAACTTCTAAAGGATCTTATCAATGTAATGAGATTGACTTAGCACCAAACCAGTTTGGGTTCTAATGATCTTTACTCTAAGAATCACATCATCTAGACCCATATCTTTCATGTCAAATCTCGCTTTCAACATGTCTTTAGTAGATCTGATCATCTTGTCATGACTCCCACTAATAAGCATATAATCTACATAAAGGCATAAGATCACATAACGTTAGAAGTGCTTTCATATAGACACATTTATCGCATTCATTTATTTGAAACCATTGTTAAGCATAACTTGGTCAAGCTTTTGATGCCATTTTTTTGGAGCTTGTTTCAAGCCTTATAATGACTTGACGAGTTTACACACTTTGCCCTCTTGGCCAGGAGCAGTGAACCCCTCTAGTTGCTCCATGTAAATCTCTTTCTGTAATTCCCTATTGAGAAATGCGGTTTTTACATCCATTTGATGTATTTCCAAATTTCTCAAAGCTGCAATTCGAAGCACCAATCTAATAAAGGTTATTCTAGTTATAGGTGAGTATGTGTCAAAATAGTTAAGACCTTCCTTTTGTCTAAAGCCTTTGATCACAAGCCTTGTCTTATACTTGTCGACAGAGCCATCAGCTTTCATCTTTTTCTTAAATATCCATCGATATCCAAGTGGCTTGCACCCTGGTGGAAGATCTACTAGCTCCCAAGCATGATTCTGCAAAATAGAATCAATTTCACTCTTGATGGCTTCTTTCCATTCAGGTCCATCTAAAGAGGTGAGTGCTTCTCGATAGGTTTGAGGCTCACTCTCAACCATGTATGTAAGAAAGTTAGGCCCAAAGGATTTCTCAGTCCTTTGCCTTTTACTTCTTCTTTGCTCACCTTCTTCAGCCTCTGATTATTCATGAGTTTTCTCTCGAACAATCTCATTAACCATTGTTGATGAACTTGCAAGATTTAAAGAACTCGTAAGAGTTTGTACTGACATTGGAAACTCTTCTTCAAAGTAAGTCACATTTCTGGCCTTGTCTCCATGATAGAGTCCATGTGTACATCAGGATTCTTGGATTCATATACAAGAAAATGATGTGAACTACCATTTTTGAAAAATCCAATGAAAATGCAGTTAACCGTCTTGGGCCCTATTCTAAGTGCCTTAGGGGTGTAAACCTTGGCCAGGCACACCTACACTTTCAAGTATTTATAGGATGATTTATGTCCCCACCACAACTCATGAGGTGTTACATCTTTATTCTTGAAAGGTATTTTGTTTAACAAAAATTGGCTAACAAAATGGTCTTCCCCCACATGCCATGGCTCATCGCAGAACTTATCAACATGGCATTCATAATTTCTTTTAGTGTACGATTCTTTTGCTCCTCGATGCCATTTGATTGGGATGTATAAGGAGGGATACAATCATGTATTATGCCACTTTTTGCACACACACTTCCCCAAATGGTGAAACATATTAACCTCCTCTATCAATTCTCACACGTTTTATTTTCTTGTTGAGTTAATTCTCAACTTCAGCTTTATACAAGATAAACTTGTCAATTGCTTCATCCTTACTCTTAAGTAAGTATACGTAACAATGCCTTGTATTGTCATTGATAAAGGTAATAAAATATTTATTACCACCTCTGGTTGGAATTGATTTTAAATCACACATCAATGTATATCAGATCAAGGGGTTCAGTTATTCTTTCAACTGATTTGAAGGATGATCTTGTTTATATGGCTTCAACACATGTTTTACATTTTGTTTTAGAGTCAATGGCAAAAGTTGGTATGTAATCTAATTTAATTAAACGACGCATTGAATTAAAATTTACATGACCAAGACGTCCATGCCAAACATTAGGAAACTCAACCAAGTAAGCAGAAGTACTTGCATTTTTATTCATGCTTTTCTTAAGAGACATTACATTAAGTTTGAACATGCCATTTTGGGCATAACCCTTTCTAACAAACATACCACGCTTACTTAAAACAAATGTATCACCTTGAAAAACTAAACGAAAGCCAAACTTGTTAAGCATCCAACCTGACACAAGATTCTTGCACAAATCAGGAACATAAAGCACATTCTTCAAAGTGAGCTCTTTCCCAGAAGTCACTTTAAGATCACATCACCTTCTCCCTTAATATCAGCTGTAGCAGCATTTCAAATGTACAACTTCTCTTCTCCCACCACCTCTTTAAACGTATTAAGGAGGGTCTTGTCTGGGCACACATGGCAGGTTGCCTCAGTGTCAACCCACCACCCTTTTGGCTCGTTAGCCACCAAATTTACCTCCTCCGTCATAATGGCAGTGAGGTCTGAAATAATGGCCACTAAAGGCATGCCATCATCATCAACCATAAGAGTCATGTCATGTTTAGGCTCTTTGCATTAGTCAGCACGATGACCAGTTTGTCCATAGTTGTCTATGGAGCCTAGGGTGTGGAGGTGCATTAGAATGGTCCTCGAACGATTGTTTACAGTACCGATCAAGATCCGGATACAAAGATTCCAAAGCCCAGTCACTTGTGGACTCCAGAAGATGTGAAAATCATTGAGGAAGATGAAAAGGCTTCAGCTGTATTAACAATGGCATTTGGACCCGACATTACAATTGTGGTCAGAAATTGCAAGACCGCTAAAGAAGTGTGGAGTGAATTGCAAAATCTCTACGAGGGAAATGCGGATATGAAGGCTAGTAGAGTAAATCAGCTGAATCAACAATTCAGCTTATTTAATCACATTTACGGGGAAACCATTGAGAATCAGATTCGGAGATATGTAAAGCTCGTTTCCCAGATGATATCAACTGAGATTACTCTTACAATAGTGCTATGAACAGACAACTATTAAACTCATTATAGAGTTGGGATGCTGATGTTGGAATGATCAAGAAGACAAAGAATCTTAATGATGTCACTCTCACAAAAATGATAGCTACTATTAAATCGGTGAGATCGATAATAAGCAGAGAGACATCAATCATCGGAGTAGTTTGATGGCCGCCGGTATTACAGGGTAAAATGCATCATTAATGTCACAAAATCTAGTTTATAGCCCTCTCCAAGGAAGTTCTCACACACCAGGTAGCTCAAACGTGGTCTACAGTCCTCTTGCCACACCACAGAAGACTCAGTACGTCTACGGTCTTCAGTCTCAGACTCCTACTATGCTCAGTACCATGCTCAGTATCCCAACATGGTGTTCAGTCCTGCCATTCCAGCTGCAGCTCAACAAGGCGGCATTCCTCAATCTGCTGCTCCAGCACCGGCTCCTGCTCAAGCCGTGTCAAATTTTGCTTTTCTCACTAAGGAAAATGAAAAGAAATTGGCCATAGCTGCTTCAATGATCAATATATTGAATGCCTTTTTAGCAGGTGATCTGACTCCCCCATCTATTCTTCCAACTGAAGTAGATCAAATAATGGAGGAGGATCTTGACGAGATTGACGTGTCCTGGAATCTTGCAATGGCTGCCTTTCGTGTCAACAAGTTTCAAAAGAAGTATAGACAGCAACCATTGTCAAATCTGAAGACTGGACTAACAAAAGATAAACTCAGGTGCTACAGATGTCATGAGCCAGGAAATTTTGCAAGGGAGTGCAAGAACCACCATCTGGATATGTGTCATCTAGAGTGGCAGACATACAGAGCAATGACAGACAGCTGGTGCCAGTCTCTCCCTCAAAGTCTACTACTAGTCCCTCAAGCAGCTCAAGCGGGAAATCAATAGCGTTGGTGGCACAACAGCATGAAGGATTCAACTGGGTAGATGCTGCAGCTCAGATGGAGACTTTGAATCTTTCTAAGAACAACAACCACTGCATGATGGCGCAGACAACTAAGACACCAGATCTTTCAGAAACGGTAAATCGAATTCTCTTTTCTGATAGTTGTCATTTTAAATTATCACAAATGCGCGCCCATAATTCAACACTTGTAGCTGAATACCAGCAAGCTGCATCACAGAACATCGCCCTTAAACATAAGAGCAGGCTTCTTATGGAAAAGGTCGAAGCTAAAAAACAAGATATAGCTCAGCTAAAGCTTGACTTGAACCAACAACAATGTTAGGTGTACGACTATAAGCTAAAATTAGCTGAAAAGGACGTAGAACTTCAAGCAGCCTTAGCCAAGCTAAATTCCTTGACAGCGAAGTTTCATGAAAATGAACTAAATATTAAAAAAATTGAAACTTCTAGCAAGCTGGTCAAGGTCTTGTGTGATCTACAGCTTAATTACCAGAAAATTACACAAAAGGTCTTGGGTACAATAGGGCTACTCCACCATATAATCATAACTATACAAGAATGCCTGGACTGAGGCTGATCTAGGAAATACAGAAAATATGATGTATGGTAAACCTTCAGATTATCTTTCTAAACCAAGGAAGCCCTATTAGCCAAAGTTCTCCTAGCCAACTAAACTCAAGAGGGATGATGTTTTTGTTACTTCCGCACCACTTTCACATGAATCTGGTGACCATCCATCTTGTAGTTAAGATGATTCAGAGAAAGTGACGCCTAATGAAGAGGCAACTACATCATCCTCAGAATCTAAAGGAGAAAATTCTTCTGAAACTGATACTGACTTAGTGAACGATACTAACGTTTCTACCTCATGTGCAGAAGAAATATTAGTTGAGGATATTAGAGATGGTGATCCAGAATGTCTGAATCCAAATTCAGACAATTCGGCTGCTGATTATGAATTTTATAAACCTGCTTTTGACATTTTGAATCAATTTCTTGCTGAACAATTTACATTCTCAGACAGTGTTAGTTGTGTTGATAACACAAATGGTTTTAATTCTGGTTTTTCATCTAATGCTGATCTTTGAATGCTACTAATAACTATGATATTGTGATAAAAACATGAATTTTGCTACAAGTACAACATCGACAGATGATTCGGTTTCCTCAGTTCCTACTGAAGAGACCGGAAGTTCTTCTCTAGAGGTTTCGTCTATTGATGCTAATCCCAGGGTTGACAGTGAGAAATTCAACCAACCAACTGACCCTGTGAAGAATGACGTTGGCATAGTTCTAAAAGAATCGGGCGACTCAGCTTCTTCAAACAAAGAATAAGGGATTGATTCTGAAATGACAGATGATGAGCATTTTCTTCCTGCCGATTTAGATATAAATCTTGAAATTGAATCTGAATCGGACTCTCAAACTTTTCAAAATTTAGAAATTCCTCCTACTTGTAATGTGTCAAGCTCATCTTTTGGAAGTTCAGAATAGGATGTCCTTGCTGAGCCACCCGTTTCCTCTGCAGAATCTGCCACACAAAGTGATTTGAAAATTAAAAATAAGAAACGGAGAACATGCCGATCCAAAAAGAAGAAAAATAAACAGGCTCCTCAGACAAATGAGAAGGCAACTGCTGAGTCACTTCTTCACTCTGAGAAATTGACTCAACAGCCCCATACTAAATCCGTTAAGCAACCAGCTGAACAGAAATCAGTTAAATTTGCGCCTAAGTCTACACACTCCGAATTATCTAATTCAAATCACAAAACTAACAAGTGTGCTGATGGTTGTACACAGGCAACAACCAAGATCAACACCGTGCATTAGTCGTCAGTACTCGCAAGCAAGAAACTGACTTACAAATTGCCTAGAATTTCCCAAGATGAATGGACTGTTTTCTTCCAGAAGAAGCAGACCTGTTTCAACTGTGGATTTTCCGAGCATATTGCGTGAAATTGTCAAAAGGCTTTTACACCTTTTAAAGCATTATACTCAAAATATTAGAAAGCTATGCCTAATCGCCTAAATCAGGCTCGATTCGCTATGGCTAAGCCTTCTGATCAAGACTGGAACATGGCCAAGAAACAAACTCACATATCTCCAAGACCTTCAGGTTTTCTGAATCCTTCTAGCACTCTAAGGATTGTGCAGAAGTCTGACTCGCTAACCTGGAGGCCTAAGATCTTGACCAAGATTCAGTCTTCTGCCCCCATAGTCAACAAATCAAAAGCATCATCTACCTCATCCTCAACTAATTTAATTTTGGTGAGGTTACTTATGTTGATGCAAATGGCATGCCCAGATCTTCAATGGCCTGGGTTGCAGCCTCTAACTAAAACCTGTTGAAATTTGCAAGAACAGCTCTGGCGAACTCTCGTCAGACTCTGGTATATTGACAGTCGCTGTTCCAGGCACATGACTGGGGACATCTCGCAGTTGAATGACATTCAGTTTTTCGATGGCGGGTTTGTCTCCTTCGCAGGTGGTGAGACTGGAAAGATCACTATGAGAGGAACAGTATGCAACGGAGCTCTCAGCTTTAAGAACGTGAACTACGTACCAGAGTTGAAGCATAGTCTTTTGAGTGTGTCTCAGCTTTGTGACAATCATTTGGATGTTCTCTTTACCAAGAAAGGGTGTTATGTATTGAAACCAGGCCTTATTATTCTGGATGATTGGATTCTTCTAAAAGCCGCGTGAAAAGGAAATGCCTATGTCATCGACATGGACAAGGCTCCCGCTGAAAAGCTCACTTGCTTATTCTTGTCGACAGCTGAGCATGATGCAATGCTATGGCATAGTCGACTAGGACACATCAACATGAAGAACTTAAATTGACTTGCAAAAGGTGGTTTAGTCAAAGATCTACCAGTTCGAGATTTTATGCAGGTTGAAAAGGGTGAATCATGTGCACATGGGAAACAACATCGACAGCCACACAAATCTAAAATCGCCCCTTCAACGTCTCAAGTCTTAGAATTGCTTCATATGGATCTTTTTGGTCCAACAGATATTCTGAGCATTGGCGGCATACTGTCTGGTCATTATTGATGACTACTCACGATTCACCTAGGTTTTATTTCTTGCACATAAAGGTGAAACCACTGAGTTAGTTAAACAGTTCGTCACACTTATGGAGAACCAGACAGACACCACAATGAAGGCTATTCGTTGTGATAACAGAACAGAATTTAAGAATGTTACCTTAAATTTTTTCTGCTCCCCCAAGGGTATTGACCGACAATTTAGTGCAGCCAGAACTCTACAACAAAATGGGGTTGCATAACAGAGAAATCGAACGTTGATTGAAGCTGCACATACTATGTTGGTTGAATTTGAGCTAACTCTTATTTTCTGGGCAGAAGCAATCAATACCGCCTGTTATATTCAGAATCATGCCACGATCAATAAACGACACACGAAAACTCTATACGAAGTGGTCGAAGGTCACAAACCTTCGGTCAAGCATTTCCGCAAGTTCGGATGCCCTTGTGTTCTCCTGCTCATGGATGCTAAAGGGAAATTTGAATCACGCGTGGATCCATGCATCTTCATTGGATATTTCAAAAACACTTCATATCGTATCTATAATAAGATCAAGAAAATGGTAGTTGAAATCTACAATGTGGGTTAGCTGGAGGAAAATCCCAAGGACACACGCATTGGTCCTGACTGGCTGTATGATTATTCCACCTTGTTTAACCATGTTGATGTCCCTTCTAATGTGTCTGCAGGTACAAGAAGAATTTCTAAACTTCCAACGATGCCCATCTCACCCGAAGACGATGTCGATGCTGCACAGCTGCATGAAACGTTAAAGACGCTGAGTGTGGATCCACCTGGATTTAATGAAGCTATATCTTGTCACACCCCGACCCGCAGCGAAAAAGGTGTTTGGGGCATAATTGGGTTATCATCAAAGCTCATGACATTTATTATAACGTTTCATATTCATTATTACAATTTAATGGGAAGTATACAATCATAATTACATCATGTCCTTAACATCATTCTAGACTTCATTGTTTTCTTCTAAGGCATTTCCTATGTTTTCCTTGCTTCATCCTGTTCACCTGTATCATGTGTAAAAATGGTTTTTGGATCAACAAAAAGTTGGCGAGTGAATCCTATGAAAAAAATTTGAACAAGTTTATTGAATTGATTATAAAATAAAGTGCACAACCACATATGAGTAAATATAGATGTAAACATATTCATAAAACACTTAATATCAGATAATGCACGCACATACAATAATAGATTGTTTTGAGGCACGCGTTGCTCAACCCGTCTCTCACGAGGAACTGATGGGCCTAATGAATGATTTGCATACAACTTGATATTATGAAATACATAACCACAAACAATATATACATTCTAAGTTTAGATCACCATATGGTATGGCACAAGTTTAAATAAACGAGTTAATTTTTAGTGACTCATGACACACCCCAAAATGTGTAATTAAAAAGGGGAGTTGTAAGATTCACTCACATTGGGTGCGTTCGGTTGATGATGTTGAATGCGCACGAAGTTGGTTTTAACCACGAGTGAAACTAACCTAGATAATGGCATAATGGTTCGTAAGTAAGCGGATTTTATTAATCAATTTTAGTAGGATTGTTGGATATATTTTTGTGAGTTTAAGGCTATTTTTTAACCTTAAAAATGTTATTTTTAATGTAAATAATTAAATAAAAGTAATAAAAAAATTGTTGATTTTTGACTGTTGACTTGCTGACCGTTGACTTGTTGACCGAATTTTATTGTGTATTTGTGTGCGCCGGACGAGGCTCGAACCCGAGACCTCCCGTTCGCGTGCACGCAGCTCTACCAACTGAGCTACGTGTCTAACCCGAAATATTTTTGTTTTTAATTATATTATACACTAATTGAATTAATCCAAAAATCATTTATTTCAAAAACGATTTTAATGACTCGCTCGGTGTTCTCCACAGGTCTCGAACCCGGGACCTGTGGTTTAGGTTAACACACAGGCCACCGCTGGACTGTGTGTCTAACTTGGTAAATACTCTGATTTTTATTATACTTATATACAAACTAAATAATTTCATTTCTGCCTTATATAAAAAGTTTGATAATTGTCCGGACCGGTGCGGTAGTCTGGACTCGTGACATGTGATTTAAACGTTCACACAGTCCACCACTGGACTGTGTGTCTATCTTGGTTATTATTCCGGTTTTTATTAAACTTAACATCAATTTGCAATGAATCCGGTTCAGTTTAAAAAGGAACATTTTTATTAAGGTGAGTGTGCGTGGGACAAGAATCGAACTCGGGACGTAAGCGTGTTTATTTGCACACAGTCCACCGCTGGACTGTGTGTCTAACCCGAGATATATCTTGATTTAAATTAAACATATAGACAACTGAAAACTTCATCTTCTTCGTTGGACTTAACCAGAATCGGTGTCCGGCTGGTTCGACAATTTAATCAAGTTTCTTTAGGGTGTTGTGATTAATTACATGTAAGATTAATAAAAAGAATGAGAGATTAAGTGTATGGTATACCGAACAGGGCTCCTCTGTTTCGCCGGCGAAACTCCGATGACAGCAGATTATTCCGGCGACGTGTGTCCTGCGGCATAGGGTCTTCAGTGAGCTTGAGATGAGTGTGGGTGGCTTCGGTATGAGCTCTGGGTGTTCATTTGTTAGAGTAGTGCACAGAGGTGAAAGGCTCGGTTTTCCGGCGAGTTGCAGAAGTTCTCCGGCGAGTGAAATTACGTCGGAAAAAGTGTGATTGTGAGCGAAAAAGCTAACAGAGGTTAGAGGGGGTATTTATAGAGCAGAACATCGACGAATTTGGTCCGTTTTCCGTCTTGATTCGTCGGTTAATGATTTTCCGGCGGTTATAACTTGTGTCACGGACTGGACATCAGTTATAACCGATGTTGAGGTTAATGTTTACGTTAAGTCATAGATAACCGACGACGTTTGACGAAACCGTCGGATTTTCCGGCGTCAACGGATTTGGGCGCGTCAGTTGACTGGGTTTGATTTCTGTTTCATTATTTGAATTAATTGTCTGGATATATTACTAAAGAATACAAGTGGCGGAGTGGTTTGATGGATGAGTGTTAAGTCATTGTTTGACCAGTTTGACCCGGCTGACCCGGGTTCGAAACCCGGCAGCCTTATTTGATTTTTAAACCACTATTTTTAATACTTTTTCAAATATAAATTATATATTCCAATATACTTATTAATTATGTATCGTTTAAAAATAATTTGGGCATTAAATACGCAACGAAATTTTTAACTGATTGTTCGGATAACAAACAGAGCGGGTTTGGTAAATCCGGTTTTTTACGGATGTTACAGTATCCCCTGCTTTTTAGAAATTTCGTCCCGAAATTTAAGTAGTGACATATTTGTCTAAAAAGGATGGTGTTTAGTTTGACAGTTACATACTTAGAAAAAAAAGAGTAAGAGTTTAAATTCTGTTTGAGGCGGTAACGTCCCTTGTAAGTGTTAAGTACCCTGTTACAGGAATCGCTTTTTGTTGCCTACGGTAAAAATATTGATAAGCAGAGTTGATTCACTAAGTATTATTTCATGCGTAAGAGTTTAGATATGTTTGGAAAGATAGGGTTATATCCTAAAACAAAATTTCTAATACTACAACCTACATGGAACTTCTCATAACCGCCTAACAATGCCTCTGATCCTTTGACAAGAATACTTATATATAGGAAGTACCAGCGGCGTATCCACCATATTCTTGTCAAATTTTCATTGGTTTTATGAGTAAGTTATGATTGGTTCTATGATGTGACTCTAGAACATAAATAAAGACCACAACCAATGTACCAAGAAATTACTAAATCTACATGGAACTTCTCATAACCGCCTGACAATGCCTCCGATCCTTTAGCAAGAATACTTATATATAGGAAGTACCAGCGGCGTATCCACCATATTCTTGTCAAATTTTCATTGGTTATATCAGTAAGTTATGATTGGTTCTATGATGTAACTCTAGAACATAAATAAACACAACAACCAATATCTGAGTCCAAATTCTGATAGCATACATGTTTGAATGGTGATAGTTCCTCTCTCGTTTGTTATGAGGGAGAGGTTAGTTTATGTAGAAATAGAACACAATCCAATTTCTTTAAATGACGAGATGATATGAATGTTAAATCAATGAATGTAACACAAATTTCAACCAAGACAATACTAAATCCTACATGGAACTTCTCATAACCGCCTGATAATGCCTCGGATCCTTTGGCAAGAATACTTATATATAGGAAGTACCAGCGGCGTATCCACCATATTCTTGTCAAATTTTCATTGGTTTTATCCGCAAGTTATGATTAGTTCTATGTGACTCTAATACATAAATAAACATAATCAACTTAATTCTGATAGCATACATGTTTGAATGGTGACAGTACCTCTCTCGTTTGTTGTGATGGAGAGGTTAGTCCTTGTGGAAGTGAGACATAGCTCAATATCTTTAAATGATGAAATTGAAATACGTTGAAATGTATGATGAACAAATTTCGACCAAAACATTACTAAATCCTACATGGAACTTCTCATAACCGCATGATAATGCCTCTGATCCTTTGACAAGAATACTTATATATAGGAAGTACCAGCGGCGTATCCACCATATTCCTGTCAAATTTTCATTGCTTTATCCGCAAGTTATGATTAGTCCTATGTGACTCTAAAACAACAGCCAAAACTTGAGTCTCAATTCTGATAGCATACATGTTTGAATGATGACAGTACCTCTCTCGTTTGTTATGATGGAGAGGTTAGTCCTTGTGGAAGTGAGATATAGCTCAACTTCTTTAAATGATGAAATTGAAATACGTTGAAATGTGTGATGAACTAACTACGACCAAATCCTACATGGAACTTCTCATAACCGCCTGATAATGCTCTGATCCTTTGACAAGAATACTTATATATAGGAAGTACCAGCGGCGTATCCACCATATTCTTGTCAAATTTTCGTTGACTTTATCCGCAAGTTATGATTGGTTCTATGTGACTCTAAAACAACCACAACAACCAAAACTTGAATCTTAATTCTGATAGTATACATGTTTGAATGATGACAATACCTCTCTCGTTTGTTGTGATGGAGAGGTTAGTCTATGTAGAAATGGAATACAATCCAATTTTTTTAAATGATGAGATGCTATAAATGCTAAATCAGTGAGTACAAAACAATACTAAATTCTACACGGAACTTCTCATAACCGCCAGATAATGCCTCTGATCCTTTGACAAGAATACTTATATATAGGAAGTATCAGCGGCGTATCCACCATATTCTTGTCAAATTTTCATTGGCTTTATCCTTAAGTTATGATTGGTTCTATGTGATTCTAAAACATAAACAAACACAATCAACCAAAGCTTGAGATAACATAAAGAAAAACATAAAACTAAACGATTGGAGTTGAATCTTGATTTTCGGTGAAGGGGACTAGTTGGGTGGTTTCGTTTGGGCCGTCATTATCTTCAACAGGATTGGCGTTGATGTTGAAAACTCTTCCTCTTGCTGGTGGCCTAATGATTAGGTTTTCTTGATTTGCTTGGTTAACTGGGTTTGCTTGAGCTTGGGCGTTTATGATGTTAACCAATTGAGGGCACGTGTTTCTAAAGTGGGTAGGGTCGCCACAATTAAAACAAGCTCGAACATAAGGTAACGTGGGGTATTGGGGTTGTTGATAGGTTTGGATCATGTTTTGAGGAAGGGGTGAGATTTCGTTTTGAGGGGTGCAGCAAACCTTGCTCAAATGACCATAGCGTCCACAATTCGCACATAGTCGACAAGGTAAGGTAGGGGGATGGTGATAAAAACAGGTGTTACATCGAGGGTGAGGTCCAATGTATGGTTTCTTATTTGGGTAAGTTGAGTTGGGTGCTACTTGAGTGATTGGGATAGCTTGGATGGGTATGGCTTGTGAAATTGGTTGATTACGTTGTGTGACAGCGAAAAGTTGCCCATCTCGTTTTCTCTTAAAAGTGAGTTGAGAAGGGGATTCGGTTCGGGTGGAGTTTGAAGTTTCAGTCGATGCCTTATCCTTCTTCTTCTCCTCCTTGAAGTCTTTGTTCGGATTCGGTTTTCGATGAGCTCTGTAGCTAACTCCATTGCTGCTTCCAATGTTACAGGTGTGGTACTTATCACAGAGTCTTGAATTTTTGTCGGAAGACCTTGAATGTAGTGCTCGATCAAACGGTAAAGAGGTGCGAACAAGTTGGGAACCATTTGATTTAACTCGAGGAATCTTTTGTTGTATGTGGTGTGGTCGCCTTCCTTTTGCTTCAACGAATAGAACTCATCTTCTAATTTCTTGATTTCGCTCCTCGGGCAAAACCGTCTTGTCATGATTTCCTTCAACTCTTCCCAAGTCAAAGTCATAGCATCTTCAATGCCTCGTTTGGCCTTCTCTGTATTCCACCAAGTAAGTTCTATTCCATATAAACGACCGGTAGCATATCGCACTTTGTGATCATCGAGGCAATCGCAATTTAGAAAAGTGTTCTCCATTTCTTCGAACCAATGGAGGAGAGCGGTGACACCTTCAGTCCCTTCGTATTTTGGAGGGTCGCAGGATTTGAAATGCTTGTAGGCGCATTTAGTAATATTTGGGGGAGGGTTGATAACGTTTTGATTTTCTTGGTTGACAGGATTAGCGGTAAGTGCTTGTTGGACTTGGATTACAATGTTGGGTATTACAGCAGCCATTTGTTGAGCGATTAGGGCAGCCATGCGCTCGCGAGCTTTTCCTGCTCTAATCTTCCTACGGGCGAGGTTAGAAGACATCTACAAGGAATACATATCAAGAGCATGAGTTGGATGTTTTTGGGATCATGGGTCGTATTTAGGAATGAACATTCATAAAATAAATATAAAAAAATAAATCTACTACATCCATAGGATGTCTTGGGCTTTGCTCGTCATTGGGCCTTGCATGCCGCCATACTTCACCTTCGTAATCATGTGGGCCCCCATGAATACCGGGTTTTTCATATGGTTCGCATGTGTTAGCCTGGTTACGTACACTAAAACCCGGAGAAAATCGAGAAATATGTAACGTATGATATTCGGAATGTGCCCAGGTATGGACACGGTGACACCTCAAAGTGGGGTTAGTTCGAACGACGTTTGGTGTGGCATGCTTTGGCCTAATAGGTCCTTCGTACTCTCATCGTTAGTCCCCAGGTAGGCAAACTGGTCCGTTATATTGGATTTATACGAATGCCAACCTAGACAGGACGTTCCACTACCGGTACTTGTACCCTTCCAGTTACTACATGCCCGTCGCAGAACTTACTTTGATGAGATTTGAAAATTGCGACAAAATCTTTGAATAACAAAAGTATGAAGATGATTTGAATATATGAACATTGAAATATGTATGATGAATGTGTATGTAAGTATGTATGTTTAACTATAAGTATAAACAAATATGAAACAAATAAATATCATAAGTTCGCATGCAACCTCATAAACAATTAAAATCTAGTCAACTATAGTATAGGCTCTAAGGGTCTAATAACCTATCCTATATCCCTATAGTCGTCACACCCCGACCCGCAGCGGAAAAGGTGTTCGGGGCATAATTGGGTTATCATCAAAGCTCATGACATTTATTATAACGTTTCATATTCATTGTTACAATTTAATGGGATGTATACAATCATAATTACATCATGTCCTAAACATCATTCTAGACTTCATTGTTTTCTTCTAAGGCATTTCCTATGTTTTCCTTGCTTCATCCTGTTCACCTGTATCATGTGTAAAAATGGTTTTTGGATCAACAAAAAAGTTGGCGAGTGAATCCTATGAAAAACATTTGAACAAGTTTATTGAATTGATTATAAAATAAAGTGCACAACCACATATGAGTAAATATAGATGTACACATATTCATAAAACACTTAATATCAGATAATGCACGCACATACAATAATAGATTGTTTTGAGGCACGCGTTGCTCAACCCGTCTCTCACGAGGAACTGATGGGCCTAATGAATGATTTGCATACAACTTGATATTATGAAATACATAACCACAAACAATATATACATTCTAAGTTTAGATCACCATATGGTATGGCACAAGTTTAAATAAACGAGTTAATTTTTAGTGACACATGACACACCCCAAAACGTGTAATTAAAAAAGGGAGTTGTAAGATTCACTCACATTGGGTGCGTTCGGTTGATGATGTTGAATGCGCACGAAGTTGGTTTTAACCACGAGTGAAACTAACCTAGATAATGGCATAATGTTTCAGTAAGTAAGCGGATTTTATTAATCAATTTTAGTAGGATTGTTGGATATATTTTTGTGAGTTTAAGGCTATTTCTAACCTTAAAAATGTTATTTTTAAGTATTTTTAATGTAAATAATTAAATAAAAGTAATAAAAAAAATTGTTGATTTTTGACTGTTGACTTGCTGACCGTTGACTTGTTGACCGAATTTTATTGTGTATTTGTGTGCGCCGGGCGAGGCTCGAACCCGAGACCTCCCGTTCGCGTGCACGCAGCTCTACCAACTGAGCTACGTGTCTAACCCGAAATATTTCTGTTTTAATTATATTTATACACTAATTGAATTAATCCAAAAATCATTTATTTCAAAAACGATTTTAATGACTCGCTCGGTGTTCTCCACAGGTCTCGAACCCGGGACCTGTGGTTTAGGTTAACACACAGTCCACCGCTGGACTGTGTGTCTAACTTGGTAAATACTCTGATTTTTATTATACTTATATACAAACTAAATAATTTCATTTCTGCCTTATATAAAAAGTTTGATAATTGTCCGGACCGGTGCGGTAGTCTGGACTCGAACTCGTGACATGTGATTTAAACGTTCACACAGTCCACCACTGGACTGTGTGTCTATCTTGGTTATTATTCCGGTTTTTATTAAACTTAACATCAATTTGCAATGAATCCGGTTCAGTTTAAGAAGGAACATTTTTATTAAGGTGAGTGTGCGTGGGACAAGAATCGAGCTCGGGACGTAAGCGTGTTTATTTGCACACAGTCCACCGCTGGACTGTGTGTCTAACCCGAGATATATCTTGATTTAAATTAAACATATAGACAACTGAAAACTTCATCTTCTTCGTTGGACTTAACCAGAATCGGTGTCCGGCTGGTTCGACAATTTAATCAAGTTTCTTTAGGGTGTTGTGATTAATTACATGTAAGATTAATAAAAAGAATGAGAGATTAAGTGTATGGTATACCGAACAGGGCTCCTCTGTTTCGCCGGCGAAACTCTGATGACAGCAGATTATTCCGGCGACGTGTGTCCTGCGGCAGAGGGTCTTCAGGGAGCTTGAGATGAGTGTGGGTGGCTTCGGTATGAGCTCTGGGTGTTCAGTTGTTAGAGTAGTGCACAGAGGTGAAAGGCTCGGTTTTCCGGCGAGTTGCAGAAGTTCTCCGGCGAGTGAAATTACGTCGGGAAAAAGTGTGATTGTGAGCGAAAAAGCTAACAGAGGTTAGAGGGGGTATTTATAGAGCAGAACATCGACGAATTTGGTCCGTTTTCCGTCTTGATTCGTCGGTTAATGATTTTCCGGCGGTTATAACTTGTGTCGCGGACTGGACATCAGTTATAACCGATGTTGAGGTTAATGTTTACGTTAAGTCATAGATAACCGACGACGTTTGACGAAACCGTCGGATTTTCCGCGTCAACGGATTTGGGCGCGTCAGTTGACTAGGTTTGATTTCTGTTTCATTATTTGAATTAATTGTCTGGATATATTACTAAAGAATACAAGTGGCGGAGTGGTTTGATGGATGAGTGTTAAGTCATTATTTGACCAGTTTGACCTGGCTGACCCGGGTTTGAAACCCGGCAGCCTTGTTTGATTTTTAAACCACTATTTTTAATACTTTTTCAAATATAAATTATATATTCCAATATACTTATTAATTATGTATCGTTTAAAAATAGTTTGGGCATTAAATACGCAACGAAATTTTTAACTGATTGTTCGGTTAATAAACGGAGCGGGTTTGGTAAATCCGGTTTTTGACGGATGTTACATATCTACTCCTTCACAAGTATCACAACATCAAGAAACGGAATCTGACCAGGCTCCTCAGGATGATTCCCCTGAAGTTGGGGCTCCAAGCACAGAGCCTCCTATGACAAATGAAGGGTCTCCTCCTCCCGATGTCTTGGGTTCATCTCTGTTTCCTGAGCCTACTCCGCTAGACTGTTCTGTTGATTTATCAGTCAACACTTCTACTGGTGCAACTAATGAGGGGGAGTCATCTGGAGTTGCTTCAGTGAGTGTTACCAACTTGCAAACGGATCTTCTTGTCCCTGCTATACCAATACTGCAGTGACTACATCGCAATCATCTAATTGAAAATGTTATTGGTCCTGTTACTGCTGCTGTTCGAACCCGTAGTCAATCAGGGGATATAAATACTTATCTTTACTCTTGCTTTATCTCACAAATTAAACCTAAAAGCATTGATGTCGCCTTGCAGGAACCAGGCTGGGTTGATGCTAGGCATGAAGAACTCAATCAATTTGAGAAGCTTGGTATATGGCAGTTGGTGAAGCTTCCTCAAGGAAAACGTACTCTTGGAACTCGATGTGTATTTCGCAACAAACAGGATGACACTGGAGTCATTGTTTGGAATAAAGCTCGACTGGTGGTTCAGGGTTTTCGTCAGATTGAAGGATTAGACTACGATGAGGTTTATGCACCGGTCGCTTGATTGGAGGCTATTCGCATTTTCTTGGCATATGCATCTTACATGGATTTCACTGTCTATCAAATGGATGTCAAGACTGTGTTTCTCTACGGCACGGTGAAAGAGGAAATATACGTGGCACAACCACCGGGTTTTACTGATCCTGACAAGCCAGACTATGCATACAAATTGGATAAAGCTTTGTATGGGTTGCATCAAACGCCTGGCGCATGGTACGCAACTCAAACAGAGCATTTTCTTGCTCATGGATATACTCGGGGAACCATTGATCAAACTTTGTTCATCAAACGTGTTGACAAGGACATTATTCTTGTTCAAATTTACGTTGATGCTATCATTTTTGGTTCTACAAATGATGGTTTGTGTCGGGAATTTGAAGAAATCATGATGAAGAAATTTGAAATGAGCTCACTAGGGGATATAACTATGTTTTTGGGACCTCAAGTTCATCAGAGCCCGCAAGGAATCTTGATTCATCAAGGAAAATATGTCCATGACGTTTTTGTGAAATTCAAGCTTACAGACTCAAAGCCTACGACTCACCTATTGCAGAACGGCCTTTGCTAAATGAAGACGCTGAAGGAACGCCTGTTAATCTAACCATGTACCGATCTATGATTGGTTCACTCACGTATCTCACTGCAAGTTGGCCAGATATCATTTCCGTCTGCCAGTGTGTTCGTTATCAGGCTACTCCTAAACTCTCATGTACATGCTATTAAAAGAATTTTTAGGTACCTAAAAGGGGCACCATCACTGGGCCTCTGGTATTCTAAAAATTTTGAATTTGAACTGTATGCTTTCTCTGACAGTAATCTTGGAGGTACAGATAGGGATATGCGCTCAACTTCAGCTGGATGTCAATTCTTGGAAGACCGCATAATCTCGCGGCAATGTAAGAAGCAGCAGACGGTCTCGCTCTCTACTTCGAAAGCAGAATATGTTGCAGCATCTGCTTGCTGCTCCCAGGTTTTATGGATGCAACACCAGCTTGCGGATTACGGTTTGACTTATCTAAACACAACAATTTATTGTGATAATGATGCCGCTATCCAAATCGTAAAAAAACCCTGTTTTTCAATCCAAAACCAAGCACATAAATATCAAAGTTCATTTTATCTGTGATTGCTATGAAAAGGGTCTCGTTAAACTTGAGCAAATCCACACTGATGCAAACATGGCGGATTTGTTCATGAAACCCGTTCGTAACACGCGTTTTCAAGTGCTTGTGGATCTTCTCAAAATGATCTGGTTTTCTAAATAAGCATGCTCTGTCCTTTCCGTTTCGTTTATTGTATTTTATTCAGTTTTGTTTGCTTCGTAAATTTGTTCATATATGCACAAATTTAGGGGGAGAAATATAAAAAAATGTTTGTTTTAAAACAGCTTTTGCAATGGTTGGGAAATGAAATACTTTTTCGTGATAAAGTGTCTGACTAACACATGTAAGGTGTTGAAGCGGGAAAAGACTTGGATCGAAGGTGATATGTTGATAGGTCTAAATCTCAATCGGATAGTGTAAGCCAAACGATATAAACATAAAGAACTAGGTATTCAGTGGGTCACATACTATAGGTGTATGATTTCATGGTCTTCAATCCTGTGTTGATAGATAGCCAACGTCTGAGGTTTCGGGTCTTTATGCTGTTAAGTCATCCGGGGATATCTTGGCTTCCCTTTTGTTGCATCCAGATTATATGTAGACCTAGGCACAGTCAGGATATTTTTTAAAAGAGCCAAAATAGAAGGGCCAAAACCTGAAAGAATGGAAATCTCTTCATGAGAATAATCCATAAGTTCCTACGTACCACATAAGGTATTTGCCTAACCCTCGTCAGATACTATTGGTCACTCTGCTGTAAGAAAGTACTGACTGTTCACCAATAGTCTGACGTTGTAAAAGATAAAGGATGATCTCAGTATACTCACCTGCTATGATGAATTGTTGTGCTTACCTTGATCGCGGGGGTATGTCATGGTATGGGACACACGGGTATCATAGTATAATACTACCTTAAGCGTATCATGAAGCTAGAACTGGAGGGTTGAGTTTTAGATTCAGATGGACAAGTATATTAGCAATTGCTTAGACTAGTCTGACCTAGCTCATACTGAAAAGTCCTCCTTAGTCGACCTTTGAAACGATTTGATCCCTTAGTAAGGCTGTGTTTATGTTTGTGTTTGTGCTAAAATGTCTTATTTTTGTAGTTAGTAAAAGGTGGTTGGATTTTTGGTTAGTCAAATTGCTGATTTTTTGTTAGATGGTTTCTGTCAAGGGATATTGGACTGGTTTGCTAAGTTTCGAAGTTGGGCCAATCCAATAGAATTTTTGAAAGTCTTTAAGATTGAAAATTTAGGGTTCACAAGTTACTATTCCGGATTGGGCTTTCAAGCACCTTCCGGATAGGCCCACTTAGTTGTCACTGTTCCGGATTAGGCCTGACAAAAGCCCAATCCGGATCCTTTGGGAATTCAGATTCCATATTGTGTTGGGCCTAAAGATTTTAGGCCCAAGCCCATTCTGGAAAAGTACTTAAGTGAATCAGATTTGCATTTCGGATTATTCACAAATTTTTCGAAACCTCTGATATTCCCTGATCTCTCACTGTTCATTTCGGATTTTTATCTCGATTTTCATCCGGATTAGGTAAATTATGCTTTAAAATCATAAAATCAAATGATAATCTTCAAGTTTCATGCATTTCGGATAGCATTTCGGATTGGCCTTCAAAGGAACTTGTATTTCGAATCTCATTCTGGATGGATATTCAACCGAGTTGATGAACTCGGACTTCATCTCGGATAATATTCATCCGGATTGATGATATATCAGAAATACTGTTGATTTGCTTGCTAATCCGGATTGATGATTCATTCGAATCACTATTGACCTCTTTGCTAATCCGGATTGACGAAAGGTTCATCCGAATTACTGTTGACCTGTTAGTGAATCCGGATTCTAGGGTTTGAACCTTTGAGCTCTTTTGAACCTTTTCAAATGATTGAACCCTTCAAACTGATTTAAACCTTTTAATAATTGAACCTTTGAAATCTGTTTGAACCATCCAATTCGTGTTGACCTTTTATCCTAACGGACTCCTTTAACTTCTGTTAATTGCGTTAAAATTGAGTTAACCGTAGAAGAGGCTTTTGATGCACTTATTTGGTGGAGGAACAATTCCATAATCAAGCAGGATACCTATTGGATCCACCAGCTGAATTTTACCAAGGGTTCCAATCGATGATGGCTGGTCTAAATACGTGCAAGATTACATATGCACTTCGTGCTAATCCGGTTATATACAGAGATCTAGTGCACTCGTTTTGGAAGAGAGCTCGATTCCACCTAAGAAGAGCTGATGGGAGACCGTATATTAGTTCCCAGATACAAGGTAAGGAGATCTTAGTAAATGAAGCGTGTCTTTGAGAGGTTTTACAGTTTGCAGATGCTTCCAGTGACCCGACTGTGTACGCAAAGGAGAAAGTGTTGCCGATACTTGCAGAGATGAGTTATGAAGGTTCATATCTGCCGTTGCTCAAGAAGATCTTTCCTGCCTACTGGAGATTACTAGTACACATGTTCATGCAGTGCATTTCTGAGAACAAGGGAGGGTTGGACCAACCGAATCAAACCCAAACCTCCGTGATCGTGGCACTTATTATGGACTGGAAATATAATTTTCAGGTTATATTTTCGAAAATATGAAGAAGATTTTAGACCAGTCCAAGAAGAGGATGTTTCTGTTATATCCACGCTTTGTACAACTAATTTTGGATGCTAGATATCCCAACTTAGCCAAGGATGTTTCTGATGCAAATCTGCTCAATATGAAGCTAATGGGACCGATTATCTTTAGCACAATGAAGAAGAATCGTTTGACATCAAAGACTGTCTTTGTTGAATTTTTCCGTTAAAGAAGTTTGGAAACTTTGCTGAAGCTATCGGACAGGATGTCCCAGCTCCTACACCAGTCAATGCTATTGTTGCTGATGAGCATGATGTGCCTGCAAAAGAGAAAGAGGTCGAGATTGAAGATCTGGTCACTGATGAGGATATAGACGCGGAACAAGCTTTCTTAGATGATCTTACTGAGTTTAATGCCAATCTGACTCCAGTCTTGCCAGAACTTTCTTCGGAGAACTTAGAAGCCCTAATTGCTCATCTGAAAGAAATTCAAGAACGACAGGGTGATCCTCCTTTGGTAATCCCCTCTGTTGATGTTCCGGTAAGTGTGGTTGAAGCTGATGAAAAGGATGAAGAGGATGAAGTACCTTTGATCAAGAGACGGCGAACAGAGCCGATTGTTCAACCAAGTCGGCCAGAAGCTCATGTTGTTAGTATTGCTGAAGAGTCTAAACTAGTGACATCTACTCCTGCTTTATCTTCAGTTGTTGTATCTATGACGGACGCTCCGATGGTTAATCCTCTTATTTCTTATGAACCGTCGTATCTATTCCAGCAGACTCGGCATTACGAATGATGGATTTTGGCGGAAGTTCAGTGGGTGCTGAGGGATCTGGCGCAGGGGAAGTGGTACAGGTGGTGCTGAGGATGATGCTGCAGAATACTCGCGGAGATCTGAAAAACGTGCGTTTTAGTATAGTGGTTTGGACAGTGATGATGAAGATGTAGAAGTTGATGTTGTGGATTTGAAGAAACGAGTGATTGTATTAGAGCAGGAGGTCATACTTAAGGATGCTCAGATTGCGTCATTGCAGACCCGCTTAGACGTGAGAGACCAAACTATTGATCAACTGCAAGGGGACGTCATTATGCTGATGAATTTGCTATTCGATTTCAAAGCTAAATTGGAGAACAAGTTTGGGCGAAAATTCTGTGACCCTACTGATGATCCAATGAACATAGAACAAAGACATAGAGCAGCCACGCAAAGAGAAGCAGAGGAAAGTGAAGCGGATAGGTTAGCTGTAGAACAGTTGGCTTCCGAACGACAAGCTGGGTTAGATGACTATCTCGTAATCCGAGAAAGAAATATGTTGCAAGTCAAAAGCGTCCAACGACACAAAAGAAGAAACAGATGGTGTTAATGAAGAACATTGGCGTCACTCCGCGTAATGAGAATTTTCAATTGAAAGATCCTTCAAACGAGTCTGAACGGTATGTCATGGAGCTTGGCTCAAGCTACTATAGTAAGGTTGGAAACAAATCAAAGGTGCTGAGCTGGATATACGACCATGTAAAGAAGATGTGGATTATTGTTAGACAGGATGGGACTCGGGAATATTATTCTAAGGAGTCTCAGTTTGAAACGTGGACGAAGATTGCTTTGACTGATTTACTACGAGCTCCGTACTCTGACGATGATACAACTAAACGAGGTCCAGGCTGGAGGTTTTTCAAGAAATTGGAACAGGAGGTGAAGAATGGGTTCAAGACAATGAAAACAGCTAAACTGTATTTACGAGCTGCGAAGGGAGTGCGTGATGCGAGGACAGGGAGGAGGTCTAAGTCGGTTATGTGGCCCCCGACAGATAAGGAACTTGTTATACCAGTTGCTCCAACCTTTCCGAGAGGAATTTTGAAGAATTTCAATTTCTGGCTGTATGATCCCAAAGTTGGAAGTGTGGCTATTGTGACGAAGGAGAAGGCGTTTAGGGTTAATGATGTGGTTGACTTTGTGAGCTTTCACGATGAAGATCTGCAGGTTCTTGCTTCACACCAGATTCGAATAGCAGAGCTATATGAGGCATGCGCTAAATATTGGACAACTGTTGTGGCTGGAATTATTGTTGGAAGATTGGGAGTGGACGCGCAACCTAAAGATTAGAAGGCCTAATGTTTTAAACCTAGGGGAGATTGTTGGGCTTATACTAGTAAAGGTTTACACATTAGAGCTACATTTAGGCTTTTAGGGGGTTTTGGCTTCCTAGTGCCTTATGGGCCTAGGGTTGTAATTATTGGGCTTGGTTATTAGTATAAATATATGTGTTAGGTCAATGTTTAGAGGTTAGAGAGTTGTAACTGAAAAACTTGTATCAGACACTATTCTAGTGTATGCAAGTTGATTTTAATTCAAGAGATTGTTCTTCTTCCTAATCTTTATTTCCGCAACTGATTAGGTTTTTGATACCTGTTAGATCCGATTTCGGGACTTACACTCTCAAAGGTGCAATTGCAATCACCAATCTAATAGAGGTTATTCTAGTCACAGGAGTATGTGTCAAAATAGTCAAGACCTTCTTTTTGTCTAAACCCTTTGACCATAAGTCTTTCCTTATACTTGTCGATAGAGCCATCAGCTTTCATCTTTTTTTTAAATATCCATCGATATCCAAGTGGCTTGCACCCTGGTGGAAGATCTACTAGCTCCCAAGTATGATTCTGCAAAATAGAATCAATTTCACTCTTGATGGCTTCTTTCCATTCAGGTCCATCTAAGGAGGTGACTGCTTCTCGATAGGATTTCTCAGTCCTTTGCCTTTTACTTCTTATTGGCTCACCTTCTTCAGCCTGTTATTGTTCTTGGGTTTCATCTCGAACAATCTCATCAACCATTATTGATGAACTTGCATGATTTGAAGAACTCACATGAGTTTGTACTAACATTGGAAACTCTTCTTCAAAGTAAGTCACATTTCATGGCCTTGTCTACATGATGGAGTCCTTTTGCACATCAGGATTCTTGGATTCATATACAAGAAAACAATGTGAACTACCATTTTTGGCAAATGCAATGAAAATGCAGTCAACAGTTTTAGGTACTGTTCTAAGTGTTAGGGGGTGTAACAATCATCTTGGCCAGACATACCCACACTTTCAAGTATTTATTGGATGATTTATATCCCCACCACAACTCATGAGGTGCTACATCCTTATTCTTGAAAGGTATTTTGTTTTAAAAAAATTGGCTGACAAAATGGACTCCCCCCACATGTCCTGGCTCATCCCAGAACTTATCAACATGGCATTCATCATTTCTTTTAGTGTACAATTCTTTCGCTCCTCGATGCCATTTGATTAGGGTGTATAAGGAGGGGTACACTCATGTATTATGCCACATTTTGCCCACACTTCCCCAAATGGTGAAACATATTCACCTCATCTATCACTTCTCACACGTTTTATTTGTTGTTGAGTTGATTCTCAACTTCAGCTTTTTACAAGATAAACTTGTCAATTGCTTCATCCTTACTCTTAGGTAAGTATACATAACAAAACCTTGTATTGTCATCGATAAAGGTAGTAAAATATTTATTACCACCTCTGGTTGGAATTGATTTTAAATCATGCACATTAGTGTGTATCAGATCAAGGGGTTTAGTTATTCTTTCAACTAATTTGAAGGATGATCTTGTTTGTTTGGCTTCAACACATGTTTTACATTTTGTTTTGGAGTCAATGGCAAAAGTTGGTATGTAATCTAATTTAATTAAGCGACACATCGAACTAAAATTTACATGACCAAGACGTCCAAGCCAAACATTAGGAGACTCAGCCAAGTAAGCAGAAGTACTAGTATTTTTATTCATGTTTTTCTTAAAAGACATTACATTAAGTTTGAACATGCCATTTTGGGTATAGCCCTTTACAACAAAAATACCACGCTTACTTAAAACAAATGTATCACCATTAAAAACCAAACGAAAGCCAAACTTGTTAAGCATCCAACCCGACACAAGACTCTTGCGCAAATCAGGAACATAAAGCACATTCTTCAAAGTGTGCTCTTTCCTAGAAGTCCACTTTAAGATCATATCATCTTCTCCCTTCATATCAGCTGTAGCAACATTTCCCATGTACAGCTTCTCTTCTCCCACCACATCTTTAAACATATGAAAGAGGGTCTTGTCTGGGCACACATGGCGGGTTGCCCCAGTGTCAACCCACCACCCTTTTGGCTAATTAGCCACCAAATTTAACTCCTTCATCATGGTAGTGAGGTCTAAAATCATGGCCACTAAAGACATACCATCATCATCAACCATAAGAGTCGTGTCATGTTTAAGCTCTTTGTATTGGTCAGCATGATGACCAGTTTGTCCGCAGTTGTAACATTTCCCTTTAAAGGGACCAACCTTATTCTTCACACCACCTTTCTTTGGCCCAAGGTCAACACCTTTATTTTTCCCCTTGCCATTGAACTTGTGGCCTTTGTTACCCTTGTGACCCCTTGAGGAGTGACCATGTTCCACAAGGTTCGCTTTTGCAGAAGCTTCAACTTAACTTCCTTCATTTGACAGCCTGTTGTCTTCTTCAATATGAAGACGAGCCACAAGGTCTTCAATGGTCATTTCCTTTCGCTTATGCTTAAGATAATTCTTGAAGTCCACCCGACTAGGAGGCAAATTTTCAACAATTGCTGCCACTTGGAATGTTTCACTATGATTCATTCCTTCGGACAAAATTTCACTAAGAATAATCTGCAATTATTGAACTTGACCCATAACAGTCTTTGAATCAATCATTTTATAGTCCAAAAATCTAGACACAACATACCTTTTAGTACCCGCATCCTCGGTCTTGTATTTGCGTTCCAACGACTCCCATAATTCTTTGGCAGTTGGAAGCTTAAGATACACGTTATACAAGGCATCTGACAAGCCGTTCAACACATAGTTGCGACTTAGGTACTCAGAATGTTTCCATGCATCAACAACACTCATAGATTGAACATCAGATGTCCCTTCTGCGAGAACAGGAGGGGACTCAGTCAGAAACCTTGCAAGGTTTAGAGTGGTCAGATAGAACAACATCTTCTGTTGCCATCTCTTAAAATTTAAACCAGTAAATTTCTCTTGTTTTTCAGCATGGTTAACAACCGCTTGAGCCGCTTGGTACCAACTAATGGTCCCATGGTAGTGGACGTGGATCCAACAGTGGTTGATGTGTTTGCTTGAACAATAGCCATTTCTGAAACAAGAGTGAAAATGCAATCAGTTTATGGTAGAAACGAATTGGTTTACAGAAAACCAATGCAAAATACAAAAGTTTTGTTAATAAGAAAAAGAAACAGTTTATAAAATTTTTAAAACCAAAACAGTGAATAGGTTAAAAATATATTTTAAGCTTGTAGGGCATTCGTTCACAAAATAAAATAAATTAACAATTTTATTAATTAAATTCGAATTACATTACATAAATAGGAACTGAAGTAGACTGAATCAAAATACAATACAAAATGTAAATTAAACTGAGATCAAATTACAAAGAAATAAAGAAAATATAAAACAATGGTGATTGAGGCACATGAAGGTCACGCTTCACTTAAAATAGATTTCGGGCCACCCAGGTGAACATGTTTGTTTCCCAAGGTACAACAGCCAAAGCATATTGTACTGCCGGTTATAGCCAAACACCTAAAAGAATACCTGAAACAAGAGTTCTCAGTGATGCAAAGTTAGGAAATTCTGTGGAAGTAGAGTGTGTGCTATGAACCATACGAAATTTCTATATCTGTATCTCCAAAACAAAACACAAAGCTTTGTATATAATGTGTTTAGAATTCCACAATGAAAGATCAGAATTGAATAAAAATTAAGTTTCAAATTCAATGACCTAATGAATTCTGAGAACTTAATTCAGAAGTTCAAAGTGCGCCATCAAAGCACCACAATGCGCCCATCGCTCTCGTCCCGATCCCATGCCTAGGCACGGGCGCGTGCCAGGTGCGTCACACCCTCTTGGTTGCCACTGGGTAACATGTCACATAGGAATACATTCGTGTAGAGATTTATAAATATAAATCAACAAAAAATTTAACTCTCCACCAATGTTGGACAAACACAACTTTCCACACATTAATTTCCCAACGCACAATGAAAGTTTATGATCTATCATTCATTTTGCTTTAATCACTAAATAAGTATTATATTAATCATTAATATAATATTATTTTCATAATTTCCAACAATTAATATAATATTATTTTTCATAATTTCCAACAATAGTCTCATCACGCACTCGCATTGTTCATTCTCGTCAAGCCGCAGCCCATTGTTTTTGTATCTTTCTCGCTTGGGGACCAAGGTAACAAAGTTAAACCCTCACTAACTGTAGTTGTTTTGCAGTCCCTAAGTTGTCTAAAATAAGTTATCTATAACTATTAATTTCCTTTGGCAATCAATATGGTGGAACTGAACATAACACATAAGTTTGCAAAAGATAAGAAAGTTGTCTGTTCGTTTTGATGTTGGTCAGCAAGTTCAGTTCTTTTTTTAATGAGTCCAATCTTAATCACATCACTTATAATTATTGAAACTAACAATTATAGAACCAAACTGAGATTTGAACTGAACATGATTTTGAACAATTTTCCGATTCACCGGAGTGATAATGGATACGCTGTGAGGTTTCTTTCTTTTATTGTTTAACAATAATAATATGTTTCTTTTAATAATAATAATAATAATAATAATAATAATAATGATAATAATAATAATAATAACCGACAAAATATTTCGGCTACTACCACCCTTAATGGTATCAGAGCCACCGATATTTCTTTTGAGGGGGCTCTAGAGCTACACCAACGTTTACAAGAAATAAATTTTGATAACTTAATTTATTTATATATAAGATTGATAGATAACTGCATTAGAATGATTAAGCTAGACAACCAAACGAATTTATTTGAAAATGAAGAATTAAATACTGATACTGATTTTAATGAAGATTATATTTCTGATGAAGATTTTAATTTTAGCCATTATGAATAGACAAGTTCTGACTTTTCATATGATGATACTGATTGGCAATATAGTTCTTCTTAATGGAAAATAAAAATTTTAATAAACTAAAAAAAAGTGAAAATTCTTTAAAGATAGATAAAGATTTAATAGAAGTACAAAAAACTATTATATTTTATGGAGATAAAATAATATTTAGGTTAGATAAGATTATGACATAATTAGAGTCTTCCTATCCTATTAAGAAAGATAAAGAAACAACAAATAAATTACAAGACCCTTTGGTTCAACTTTTACAAAATATGAAAATGCCTAAAGGACATAAGAATAATTAAAAAATAAATTCGATTACTGAAAGTGAAGATAATACACTTCCTAAGTTAGAGGATTCTGAAGTAGAAAATCGAATAACAAAAATAGGAGATATGAAATTAAATGATAATTTTATTAACATTAAAATCCAATAAAACTTTAATATAAATGATACAACTAGTACAAGTACTGATAAAAGAGTACCAATAAGACATGAATTTCAAAGACTAACTCTAGGATATGCCGCTATAAAATCAACAATGAAACTAGAAGATAATTATAGACCTTATGCTGCAATGAAAAATGAACCAATAAATCCTTTTGGAATATATTTAGATTAGATTGTGTAAATAATACTGAAGAGGTGATTGATAAATGGGAAACAACTTTTAGAATAACAGTTTCTGTTAATAAAATGGATATTGAAACAATAAAAGAACTCTCTTAAAGAGCCGCTTTAAGATATTGGCAAAATATAAGCCCTGATGCAAAACTATATATATTTAATTCAGACGAGGATATGGCTAATATAATAACAAGAGCCATTGAGGCTTTTAGATTAGAGTTTTGTGGGGAAGGTAATATAATAAGAGACCCAACAACTATACAAAAATATTTAACAGCTTTACTACGATTACAATTATGTGATATTTGTGAAATAGATAGATATATCTGTGTTTTCAAGATTATTATTATCATATCTATAATCAAGTACCTGATATGGGTAATTATTTACCCTTGTTTTTTGCAAAACTACCTGATCCTTGGGGACAAAAACTAACAAGTACTTATAACCCAGGAACATCAGATACCTTAGGAAAAAGAATAACACACGTTAGAGACAAATTAAGCAAATAGTGTGGGGATGCAATATTGGCTAAATTAAGCAAATGATTAAAAAAATATATCTTTATGTTGTAGTAACCCAAAAATGCCTTTAATGATAGGATGTGATAGTTCTTACTATTATAGAAAGATAAATAGAAAATACAAGAAAAGAACTCATTTTAGAAAAAGATTTTTCAAAAAGCATAAAACAAAATTTTATAAGAGAAAAGGATACAAGAAGACTTTTAAGCCTACCTATAAAAGTAAACGAAGTCCTAAAAAGTGTAAATGTTTTCTTTGTCATGAAGAAGGACATTATGCAAATAAATGTTCCAAAAAATTTAATAAAAACCTCAAGATATTTGAAATAGATGAAGACATTGAAAAAATGATGAACGAAAGAGAATTTATACAAATTAATGATTTTCATATGAAGATTCAGATGAAAGCATATTTATTTTAACCGAAACAGAATACACATCATCTAAAAATGAATAAGTCTGATTTAGCCACCACTAGTAAGATAGATAATAATATAATTGATTGCCAAAGTAAACAATTTGGAGAATATAAGCAAGAAGTATTAATAGATAAGAAAAAAACTTAAACAAATACAACATGAAAATTTCTCTTTGACAAATTATTTTGGATTCAAAATAAATACTTTAAAAAGTAGGAATAAAACGTAGAGGTCATCTCCTATATTACGGACTAAATATTCAAGAAAGTGCTTTAGATGTCAATATATTACATAAGAGCTATTGGGATAAGAGTAGTATTACAGGGAATGGAATCTGCTCTTAAAAAGCCATTTAGAACTTATGGAGGAGAATACAAAAACTCTCCAGTTATGATTGCTTCTGCCCGAAAATCTTAGAGGCAACAATTAAATTTTTAAATAATAAGAAATTTGTTAGAAAATGATTCAATCAAATTAAGCCTAGAGCCCCAGTATAAGATTTGCCAATCCAGGAAACATCAGCCTGGAACTTGCCCATCGTATTCTTATAATAAAAACAATATGAGTACCAACTCATCCAGAGATAGCCTAAATTCAAATGATTAGGCATTAAACATAGATTAAAAAGCTTAAACATGTGAGTTTAAACATCTGGTTATCAAAAAAGATTATCTTCTAATATTATAGAGGATACACGTGATATGGACAAGACTTTGATTGACCTTGAAAAAAGGTAAAAGTAGACATAAATAAGGTGGGAAACCTGACCATAAAGACAAAAGGTGCAGAGTTTAAATGTTCAATTTCCCAATGCAACTTTAAAAAAGAAGTTGGACACTGCAAGGCAAGAGATAAAGACACTAAGCTAATATATATGCAAAGGAAGACACGTATCTTATAGAGGAGAAAGCTTATCATGAAGAAAGGCCTATAAAAGAGGAAAAGAAGGGGCATCCGTCTTTACTAAAGTCTTAACAAATCTTCTTTCATGTATTAAAATCTTTTGTATTTTCAGAGTGTTTTTATTTTATCTTTGTAATATATTTCCCTTTTGTAAAACAACCATCATGGAATAAGAGTCTTTGATTTCCTTATATATTTTTGAGAGTACCCATATGGATTTAGAGATATTTCACCCTTAAAAAGAAAAATTCTCCAATCTTAAACTGTCACTTTTTTCCTTACACCGGAGGTAGGAAACGAAACCAGGTTGTGCTGAATATTGCTGTAGGAGCCAAAGAGAAGTTACCTAAGATATCTTAGGTTTGGCCTGAAAGAGCCTAGTAAAAAGACTCTTGGTATAACCTGGCAGTATCTTGGTCAAAACGGGAAAAATGTACGGAAGCATGTTGGACCCTCTTTCTTTTTAATACTGAAATATTTCTAAATAGTGTTGCTCTTAGTTTTGTAGTGGAGAGTTCAAATGAGAAGAAAAATTTTGTAAGAATAAAAAGAATAATTTTTAAACCAATAGAAATTCTCCATTTACTTCATTTAATGTGTGTATTTAATATCATGAAAAAGGGCATATAGGTAAATCTATAATTATCATTAATTATCTAATTAATTAAACTTGTAACTCATTTTTTCATATACTCTTTTAAGATAAAATAATTTATAGTGTAGGACAATTTTCGACATGTGTAGGATAAATTTTAGTATGTGTAGGATAAATTTACATGTGCGTAGGGTAAATTCGGTAAATGTAAGACATATGTAGGATAAATTTTAAAATGTGTAGGATAAAATATTTTTGCTTTATTAATGACAAAACATAATTAATGAGAAGAGTTATAAACTATTTAATGTTTTATTATTATACCCTTTCTTTTTTTTCTTCTCACATTAAATTTCTTCTCAAATGAACATTCCTCTAAGGCATTATTTAATAAATAAATTAAACCTAAATCATAATTTATGCTCACTATAAATGATAATATAAAATTAACCTATAACTATGTTGTAAATTTAAGCTAATTTAATATGCTATGCCTACTGATTTAAAAAATTATAATATATAATATGTGGATAATCAAAATAATAACTATAGGTAATTTTAATAGGTTTTTAAACTCTATTGATAATTATTTACACGAAGTAACAATTTTGAACCGACAAAATATTTTGGCTACCACCACCCTTAATGGTATCAGAGCCACCGATATTGGTTTACCCTCAGAATTTATAATAGTAATAGTAATAATAATAATAATAATAATAATAATAATAATAATAATAAATAATAACAATAATAACAATAATAATAATAAAAATAATAATGTAAGTTGGACTTCAACTCTAGAACCTCAATTGAATGAGCAAAGTTAAATTCGTGATTTACAGTACACATAAGATTTTTCTAATATTAATAAAAAGGCAGAGGGGTTCTTTTGAAGCAAACAATTATCATAATTGATCCATATGTATATTGTTAAACAAAAGGCCATTGATTATGTATCTTGGCAAGTTTGTAAAGTAGTTTGATATCAATACCGATCAAATATATATAAACAAATCATAACGGTTTCGAAACACAGCTTAAATCCCAACTTTAACGCTAGTGTCACTTTAGTTGGAAGCTACGGTTATTGCTATTTGCAAATTGAGGTATGGATTTTGTGGTATGTTGCTTTTAGCATGATATTGTTTTCTATTCTCATAGTGTACGGATATTCAGTCCGTCACTCATAGTGTAAAGGGTTTACTCTACGGTTATTGTTATTTGTTAATTAAGGTACGGATTTTGTGGTCTCTTGCTTTTAACATGAAATTGTTTAATATACTCAAAGTGTACGGATATTCGGTCCGTCACTCGTAGGGTAAAGTATTTACTCGTTTCATAATATCGTAGTTATTGAAAATCATTACATGAGACATCCATCGTCACCGTTCTATAATTTGTTGTTACACGTGTCATATATTGTCTTTAGTATGCATGCGATAGGCTTACATTTTTTAATAGTCATTCTCGCATTCTCCCGTGAGTTTTATTATTTATTATTTATCATTGGCTAGATGTGATATATCCTTAGTTAGTTTTGCCTTGCTTGAGTGATGTCACACCCCGCCCCAAGGCGGAAACGCGAGGTGTGATCACAAAAGGTTTTCATGCATTCGATTAGCAAACGTCTACGTGTTAATAATAAACGAACGATACCAATTGTATTTTAAAAGTTTACAAAACCAAGTATTTAAGTTGGCACACATCACTAGAATAAATTATGTGCGTTAAAATATACATATTTTTTATATAGATATTCCTACACTTTGAGGGTCTTTAAGGTCATTTTATTAATTTTCACTGGCAAATGATTCATATTTATAGTTTCATGATTTCAAATGAAAACAAGCTAAAACGATACAGTTAGTATAAAAAAATAGGAAATATGTTATTAGTCGTTGATCACATCCTATTTTAATAAATTATAGTATAGGACAAACGACTAAAACTACAATCAATTTAAATTAAATTTGAATCAATTTAATTGTTTTAGTGTGCTTCTTTGAAGGCCACATGAATAAAGGGACGTAAAAGAGACAACTTGCATCAAATTAAGTGAGGTGGACAAAAGATTAAAAGAAGTGAAGAATTGGCATGGACTTCATGTAACGTCTGGGAATAAAAAAGGGATGTGAAAATCAAAATCATCGTCATCATCAACGTCATCATCCTCATTCTCGTCGTCATCGTCCTCATCATTGTCCTTTTTAATAAACTACCGTCGTCATTCACCTACGCCCCTGCTGTCACTCGCCAGCACCCCACTCTGCCCTTGTTGTCACCCACCGCCGACACCTCTGTCCCGGCCGTCACCCCACACCTCGACACCACCCTTGCCACAGCCGCCACCCACCCTCGCCTCCACCGTCACCCGCCACCCACCTCCAACACCGACCACTACCGTCGCAGTCACCCACCACCATTGTCGTCTCCGCCACCTACCTCCGCCCCTGCCACCACCCGTCGTCGTCGCCACCCACCGCCACCACCTTCAACCACCGCTACAACTGCCACCTATCACTATCGTCACTCACCACTAATTATATTCTTTCGTCTATTCTTTTCTACCAAACCACACCAAAGAATGATTCATTTCACTCTCACTTCATGGTAACCAAACAAGACATTTAATGGTAATGATCCATTCCATTTCGTCCATTCCATTCCCTCGTCCATTCCATTCCCCGGTCCATTCCATCATGCCATACCAAACAGACCCTTAATGAAATACCTATTTATTACATCTATACCACCCTTTCACTTTTCTTATGTGTGGGCCGGTTGGATATTCGCTAGATCATGCCCATTTCAATGTTTTATTTTTGTAATGCGCGCTAAAGCCCAGCTCATGCATTGGTATTATTTGTTTTCCTAAGTCTTTCTAAGTGTTTTTAGGTTATCCCGTACACCCTAGGGTGTATTGTGATTAGTGAGACCGAGAGGAGATCTAGTCTTTAGGTAGTATACTGTTGTTGGAGAGACCGAGAGGAGATCCAACCCATATACCAGTGAGCTTTATTTGACTTTTAAGACCCTTAGGAGAAGTCGATGAGACCGGGAAGATATTCAGCTTATCTTTAGTCTTAGAGTGTCGTATCATTAGACCCTAGGTCTATCATAGTTATCATTGCCGAGAGAAAACCAAGTGTCACGAATAGGATTCCAAACCTGGGTAGTACTTCCTCATCCTTGATTTCACCACACATATCTTAGTTGCGTCTTGTTAGTTTAGTTATCTTAGTTAAATCCATTAGTTTAATAAATACCCTCAAAAACAAGTTAAAACCAGTTAAGTATTAGTTGAGTCAGAGTCTAGTTAGTTTCGCTAGTGTCTCGTGGGTTCGATACTCGGACTTCATTAGGCTTTACTACGTACGATATGTACACTTGCCTGTCAGTGGTCTAGCATTTAGAGAGTCTTAGTTTATAAATTTAAAACTAGGGTGTCTAGATTAGGTTAGTTTATATAGACCGCATTTACCACATCAATAAACATCGTGTTAAAAAAATTTTATACACAAGACATAGTTTTTAAAATGAAGGCTTTGACAAGTATATCCTGCACGAGGACAGGAATTATAAGACAAACCCCCCAAATGGTATCATCATATGCATTCTATCCTTGATCCTTAATCCAAGAGACACCGCTCACTTACCTGTAATGCATGCTTAAAAACGTCAACGTATTGTCGGTGAGTTCACATGTTTAAATAACACAAATGAATCTTTAAAAACATTTGATAAAAACCGGTATGTGTAGTCTAATAAAAATCATGGTAGTCAAATCATGTTCTTGCAAAACCATGACGTATGTGCCGACATATGCCGGTAACCAACACATAATGATGAAGCCTCATCACATCGTACACCATGATGTACACCATGACGATGTCTAACAAATTCGGACACAATTGCACTCCCACAGGGTCACGACCGACCTAGAGTAGGGCTCGTTACACCCAATAGATCTATTCGACTGTTCCACGGTCATTACCACGACTAATGGTTACTAAACTAAAACGATACCACGAGGACTTCCAAGCTCAAAACTAACCAACTTATGCACACATAATAGACCGAAATGGATTTCATTCCCCACTACCATACCTTGTAACCAATCATGTTTTCCCCCGATTTAATGAACATTTATATAAAGTAAAAGGGGCCGTGAAGACTCACACATTTGTGTTCCATGCGTATGCTAGCAAATCAATGTCCACAATGTAATGTATATACTCCGACTTAAAAGTGTCCTACACCAATAAGACACTAAGGTCTAAAGATAGAATATCAATAGGTTGAGCACCTCTACTAAGCCCACCTTAGTTCTTGATCAGCCAACAACCTAAAATTCTGTTCCAGACCCACCTATGCCTCTTATTCAGCCCACTACTGAACAACCAGTCTCTACCCCACCTGAATCTCAAACTATTCCAGCCCCATTGCCTATTGTTACTCCTACTAACATGTCCTCAGGTACCACTCATGACACTCCGAATATCACTCAACCACCTGCTCTGATTGCCCCTTCACACCCCATGATAACTCGAGCTAAGGTTGGGATTTTTAAGCCTAAACATCAGACCAATCTTGCACATCTTTCTTCCCATAACCTTTTCACAACTTTATTTTCTACTGTTGAGCAGAAAGGTTTCAAATTTGCGGCTAAACATTCGCACTGGTTGGATGCTATGCACAAACAGTTCACTGCTCTTTATAAAAATAATACTTGGACACCGATACCCCGTCCTCAAACACACAATATTGTTGGATCTAAGTGGTTGTTTCCAACTAAATATCGAGCCGATGGGTCGATTGACCGTTATAAGGCACATCTTGTTGCACAAGGCTATAGTCAAATTCCTTGCCTAGACTATCCACACACCTTTAGCCCTACAGTTAAGGCTACAACTATACGGATTGTTCTATCGCTAGCTGTTAAAAATAATTGTCATGAAGAATCAGTATCGAACAAGAACGAAAAACTGAAAACAATAAGAACTTGGCTAAGCACCCAAATTTTATTAATGTCAAGAAACTATCACAAAACTTGACTTACAATCTCTAATACCCAAAGCATGGTATTTATAATCTAAACACACCTATTAGATTATAACTAAGATTGCTAAAAATCTATTTATTTTAGGACATGATAATTATAACTATAATTATCCACTCCTTGATTAGTTTCCTTGCCTTGCCCGCAAAGGAGCCTTTAATTCTAAATTACCAACAATCACCCCCAGAATTTCAAACTCGAAACTGACAAGTCTTCTACTCCAAGCTTTTAGGTCATCTCCTAGAACTTGATCTTCCCAAGAGCCTTCATCAAAATATCCGCCTTTTGATCAATGCCACTAACATGCTCGAGCATAATATCTTCACGATCAACACATTCCTGATTATAGTAAAACCAGGATTTTTTTGTGTTTGCTTCTTCCATGGAAAACTGGGTTCCTCACAAGAGCTATCGGCAATCTATTATCAACACGTAACACCGCTGCTTGAATTTTCTTGTTGAGTAATTCACCAATTAATTCTTTTAGCCAAACTGTCCAACACGCGGTTGCACTAGCCGCCATATACTTTGCCTCACACGATGATAAAGCATGAAGATATCTAACAAATTCGGACACAATTGCACTCCCACAGGGTCACGATCGACCAGGAGTGGGACTTGTTACACCCAATCGATCTATTTGATTGTTCCACGGTCATTACTGTAACCATCGTAATAAACGGGTTCCAAAACCAGCTTCGTTAAATAATTCAAGTATTTAATTTGATGTTTCATTACACATTATTTATTTTTATAAACTGTGTTAGTTAATTTTTTATGGTTAATAAATAAATTAGATATATTAAATAAATAGAAGAATATAATATAATACTAATAAATAAAAGTTAAAAAATATATATATAACAAAGGAAAAGGGGCAACCGGGTTTCAAACCTGGGTCCCAAACAGATCTCACTCACCAAAACACCGCTGGTCTACACATACTTTTGTTATAAACTTGAAAACAAATAATTCTTATAGTGAAACTGACAATCAAACCTGCAAGTTCAAACAGTAACCGCGTAGGAGCTAAATCAGTGTAATTAAATTGAAGTTACAAGCTCTTTTGTTTTGATAAAACGGGTATACTGATTGCTAAGTATCAGTTTCAAAACGGAATTTGGAATCAATGATATGAAACCATTGAAACCAATGATTTTAAAAACTGAAATTGAAACCAAAAACAAGGTTATCTTTGCCTATAAATTTCGACCTCAAATCATTCTAAACTCGCTCACACTCTCAATTTTCACTCTAAAAACTTTTGAAGAACCTCTCTGGATTGTTTTCGACATCGTCGGAATTCACCGAGCTATCGCCGGAATCTTAACCGGAAGGGGTAAAATATCTTTCTCCAACTAAAAGCTCTTATTCTTATTTGCCAGTGATTAGTTGTTTCAAAAACAGTTGATCAAAACTGTTCAAACAATTTATTAGTCGGGTTCATGTCTGAATCGTTAATTGATGAAAGAGATGAAGTCGAGTTAGTGTTTAAAGATAATTAAAAACGGGTATTTAAAGGGGTTAGACACACAGTCCAGCGGTGGACTGTGTGCAATTACAAGCATACGTCTCGGGTTCGATCCACACACGTTACCGACTTTCAGAAATAAAATCTAAAGTTTCTTTAATATATTAAGAAAACCCCACAATTTGTATATAAGAGTAAAAAAGTCAGTGTATAAATGGGTTAGACACACACCCAACTGGTTGGGCTGTGTGCAAAGGAAGTGAAGGTCTCGGGTTCGAATCGTGAAGTCCAATCGGTTTTAGAGATTTAAAAATCTTTCTAATTAAACAAATTTCTGAATTAATCTAATTAGTATATATATAATAAACGCGGAGATTATTTGGGGTAGGACACGTAGCTCAGTTGGTAGAGCTGCGTGCACGTATACGGGAGGTCACGAGTTCGAACCTCACATGATGTCAATAATATACGCGGTCAAACTGGTCGACCCGGTCAACCCTGTTAAGGGTATAATTTTTTTATTACCATTTTTCTGTATTATTTTACTTAAAAATCATTTAAAAATGCTTAAAAATAATGTTTTTTAAAGTTTAAAATTTTGCATTAATACCACAAAAATAAATCTAAAAATCTAATAAAGAGCACTAAATGAAAATATTATATTCAAATAAAATTTATTTATTTATCAAATTATTACGTTATTATTTAGGTTAGTTTCTCTCGTGGTTAAATCCAAATTCGTGCACGTTCATCGTCAATTCAAGGAAACGCACCCACTATGAGTGAATCCTTACAAATTCCCCATTTTATTCATGTTTTGGGGTGTATCATGTGTCGTTTACATATTTCGTTTACTCAAATACTTGTGCTTTTACCATTATATGAACTAACGTGTTATGTAATGTTGTTTGTTGTATTGTGTGGTTACACTTTTCTCATTTGTGTGCAATCATTCATATTAGGCCCATTAGTTCCTCATTAGATACGAGTTGAGCACCGCGTGCCTCATAAGATTGGCTCCGTTTGATTGAGCCTTGATCTCACACTTCATCATTGGTCATGTTTGTGTGTGCATTGTTTGATATTATGTGGTTTGTGGTTAGAATTACATATGCGTATGCTCATAATTGGTTATTGCACATTTTTATTAAAATAATCAATATAACTATTTCTTTCAAATGATTAAATAAGATTCCCTCGCAAACTTTTGTTGACCCAAAAACTCTATTTTACACATAATACAGGTTGAAGCAAGGAGCACACAAGAATTTGCCTTAGAAGAAAAATAAAGAATTCATGAAGGTTATGTTAGAACATGTTGTGCGTGTATGTTTGTTGTAATTTCTCCATTAAATTGTAAATAATAAACATGAAACTTTATGATAGTAAATGTTATGAGCTTTGATGAAAACTCAATCATGCCCCGACTACCATTTCCGTTGCGGGTCAGGGTGTGACAATTACCACGACTAATGGTTACTAAACTAAAACGATACCACGGGGACTTCCAAGCTCAAAACCAACCAACTTATGTGCACATAATAGACCGAAATGGATTTCATTCCCCACTACCATACCTTGTAACCAATCATGAATTTCCCCTGATTTAAATAAACATTTAAATAAAGTAAAAGGGGCCATGAAGACTCACAAATTTGTGTTCCGTGCGTATGCTAGCAAATCAATGTCCACAATGTAATGTATATATTCAGACTTAAAAGTGTCCTACACCAACAAGACACTAAGGTCTAAATATGTGTCTACCCGACAAGTCGTTCACCAAACTAGTTAGACTGAATGAGATGTTTTCGTTTAAGAAAAACGTATTATTACCCATGTTATGGTTATAGATATTTACACACAACATATATAAAATAAATGTCACACCCCAAAACCCAGGGTAAACTAATTGGTATCTTCGTAGCGGAAGTATTACATACAAAATAAGACTTAAATAAGGAAAGTACTCTAAAATACAAGGTATTCTACAAGATTGCTTTATACATAGTGAACACCATTCTAATAATAGTCTAATAGACTTCTTGGGTTTCCCAAACCCTAATGATCCTTTTATTCCAACTGTTCCATTGCCTAAAGCTATAACCTGAGAAGACATGCCTAAAATGTCAACATAAAGTTGGCGAGTGCATAGGTTTTGACAATAAAATTTGTAAACCTTTTTTGAAATTAACTTTGATAAACATTTATTTGGAAAAATGTATTAGAAATGAATCCCTCAATATTCATGTGAGACATTCCTTGGAGTATTTGATATTATTCTAAAAAACTTTTTGGTATAAGTTTTTATTTGAGAAGTATAACAATTCAAGATAACACATAAGACTATCATAGATTAGGCAAGGAACTACGACAAGAATGCCACTAAGAGCCCATAACCAAACCAAAACTTAATTTCTCCTAAAACGTTTTCAAATATATATATTCCCTCGTCTTAGAAACCAGGGCGCCTAGTCGCAAGAGTGGGTTGTCAAACTTGATAGATCTACCAATACAATCTGAGGTCTAACGATTAATGATTATGGATGCAAAGGGGCCTTCGTGTATTGAATCCACGAGTATATACTACAATTACTCAACGTCATCACAAGGAAACAATTAACAGTATTATCTAATTGTCCTACTTAACAACCAATATATAACTTCTCTTAAATGGAAATCATCATTAAAAAGGGGTCGTGAAACCACACGGAAAATTTGTAAAGTTTGTGAAGTAAGCATGCTTCTCCCCCGGATATATAAAACCAGTAAAGTAAAAAGGGGGTTGTGATTCACCTGGATTTCGTGCAAATCCTAGCAATTAAAATTATGTCCGAGAAGGATATTCAACATACATGTGTCCTAACGTATATAAGCCACTAATGGTCTAACAATGTGTCTACATGGAAAGTTAATCACCCGCCTTGTTAGACTCAATGAGATGTTTATCATTATGAAAAAAACGTTTAATTTAACGAACGGTTGGTGAAGAATTATTTGAGTGTTTTCTGTTATATATTAACACACATATATAATAACATATAATTTCACATAACACCGGGATTTATTCTAAAACCTTAATTAACAATCCATGTTAATGTACAATCATATGTCATATTTATTTCTTAAAATAAATATGCATTATTTCATAATAATATCATCTAACATATTTATGACAACAATATCATCCGTCACATAAACCAAATAAGTATATTTTAACAACTTAGAAATATCTATATGTATATTCATTCAATCGTCTAGGAATATACCGTTCTTAGAGTACTTTACCGAATAGTCGTATATCGACTATAAGGAATTTGTTCTTAAATAATATTTATTATAAGACTTTAAAGTATATATGTTTGACATCACAACAAACATGCATGTATACATACATATGTACGACTAAACATATAGATACAAGAATCCATTTTAAAACTCATTTCATGTATCAAAGCCTTTGTTTATGAAAACCATTTATAAACATCTCATTGAGTGATTACATCTTGCACATAAACATGAAATAACAAAAGAATGGATTAGAGATTACCACTAGCACTAGGCTAGGGAAGATGAACATGAATTTATGAAGGTTTTTAACATGGGTTTTGAGGTGTAAGCTCCATGTTTTGCTCCTCATAACACCTTAAAACATATCGATTCTAAGCGTGCATGTGTGATTTTGATGAAATAGGATGGAAATGGGTTTGGTGTTTTTAGAGCCATAGGTTCTTGTGGAAAGAGAGCTTGGTTTTTGGAGCCTATGGTTCTGAAATTTTTCATATTAGTGAAGAAAGTTGAAGTCCAAGGAGATAGAAAAAGGAATCACTGAATTCCGAAGTGTGTAGCTCCTTCAAATATCAGAACTAAAACAGATAGCACAGCAGCTCGTTTCTGGGCGTTCATGTTTATGAGCAGTTTGGAGGTCGAATATTCAGTAGAATTGAGTGAAATCGGTGGGGATTGTTTTGGGTTAGATAAAAGTTTACTCCAGAAAAGGAATCATTCAAAAGGACGAAGAAATGAATGAGATATGGTCTCGCAAAGTTGGGCATACGAATCTGCCAAAACCGGGAATGAAGAACGCAAAGCAATTTGAAGAAAAATTCATGATCTCTTGATCATGGATGGGAAATCCGAATTTCTTAAAGAGAATATGGTGTTTTTATGTTGAAATCTGGTTGAATGTGTGTTATAATAGTGGTCTTGCATTGTTTTTAACTTGTTGCCTTCCAACACAATGATGAGCGTCACTTTCCAAAGCATGCAAAGAGTTTTACAATCAAAGGTAGTATGCCAAGGGGTGTGGAGCTGCCATTATTCAGCTGAATTAAGGGGAGGAGAAGTGTCATTGTGTTGTCTCTTGTCCTCTAGCATGTGACAATTGGCAAAATTCCGGTAATCTCGTACAACTTGAACAACTAATACATTGTCTATTTATCGTATATCATGACTTAATTTTTTATTCAAAGTCTTAAAAGTCTAGGAATTTAACCAAATCATAGTTTGGTATGATAATAGATTCGTCATGATCACGAATATATAAAACCATATCCTAGACGAATGACAACGACGCAAACATATATTAAATATCAGAACTAGTTACGGTACAGTCAGATATACTAGAATTAAGACATAAAATACTTTTGCACTATTATACCATAAAAATTTTATTTAAAACACTAAATTGTCCAAGTGTGCAGCAAAATTCAGCATTCTGCAGCAAAATTCAGCAATTGTCCGAAAAGCCAAAAATAAATATTTTTAGCTAAAGAATAATAATGGGTGTTAGAAATAGTATAAAACCCATATCTAAATCTTATTATTTAAAGCTAAACGGTTTGTTCAGTAAAAACCTAAACCTGACAACATAGCCGGTACCAGAACCGAATTCAAAATGTCAAAATTTTTAATCTAAAGAGCTAGATTAATTAACGGGACAATAAAAATTGTACTAGAATTATTATGAACATAAAATTTTATAAGTAACACTATATGCCAGCATTTCACCCGGTACAAGACCCGAACTAACTTTATCAACCGAACAACGAAACAACAAGATTAATAAATTATTTTGGCCTACTATAATATTACTTTAAAGTGTTGGGGCATTAGTCTTTATAAAAACTTATATATAAATTTATTAAAGTTTATAAAAATTATAAAAATTATATATAATTTATAAAAAATAATAACCAAACCAACCCCCCCCCCCCCCGACACACACACCCCTACGGCAACATGGGGTCTTTCCCCGTGCCACTAATCACTTGAATTATGTGTTGGCAAGATTTTAAGAATGGTTCGTGGAAGTGGTGGTGTAAGACTTAAATCATCACAAACTAAAACCATATCATGCTTTCATTTTCTTGCATTCTCAAACAACTAACACAACTTTCCTTCCATTTTGCTCTCAAAAATCGGCCAAAGCATATCATCTTCATCTTCAACTTTTTAAAACTCAAACACAAGAACTTTAAGCATGCATGATGATCTAAAGGAGAACCAAGGAAATTGCAAGGGTTAAGAGCTCACTTTGGAAGCTTGGAACTCTTGATCAACCTATCTTCTTCATCTTTTAGATCATCCCTAGCCATTGTGCTAGTAGTAAGATCCTTATACCTTATGTTATACTTTTATTTCATAAAATTTCACAAGATCATCTAAAAATTATATAAAACCCACTTGAAAAACAACTAAAAATCTAAGATCACTAACATAATCATGTGATTTTCTTGATAATTTTTGATGATCTTGAAGTTGTTATGAACTAGAAACTTGAATCTTGCAAAAATTATTAATAAAAAGGTGATCTAAACACATGCATGTTTAGATTAACAAGATTCATTAACAAAATATGTCATGAACATAATCTCATATTTTAAATATGATTATACATGTATTAGATTATTAAATAAAAATTATGATTTCGAAATTTGTATAAAAGTTATAATAAAGTTTCTATATTAAGAAAGATTAAATTATAACAAGTTCATGACATTATGTTAATACATTTATATAATAATTGTGCTTGATGATGATTTGAGTTAGTTTAGCTACTTAAAACATGTTTATAAAAACATAGGAAACTTATATTTTTAAAGGAAACTATGGCAAAATTTTTATAAAAATTAATCTTGATTAAGATATGATTAAACTAAAGATTTGGTGGTTAAAAGTGATTAGGAACTTTAATCTTGTTTAAATAAAGGATTTGGATAAAAAGTTAGGAATATAATTACTTATATTTTCTTAAACTAAAAATGAGATAAATATATATATATATATATATATTTTTGATAAAAATATATTTTTTTAAACAATCTTATATATGTACATGTAAAACTATATATATTTTTGATCATGTTAAATTAAATACAAAAATATATATAAGTGTTCAAGTTTTGATAAAATAATATATATCGGACAATTCGGACAAACTCGACAATTCGGACAAAATAAAATATATGGTATAAGCAAAACAAACGACAAAGACGAAGCAAATAAAATAGTCGACGCAAACCTGGTCAAAACGATACACTTTATATTTACTAGAATTTTTAAATATATATATAACTTATAGTTTTTATAAATAATTTTTTATAAGTTATAACAAATACTAGTAAATATTTTTGGATAAGCCCAACTAAACAATTATTATACCAAGCCCATTTTTTTTATAAAAACTATATTGGGCTAAAACTATTTTTATAAAAATATATGGACTAGCCCACTTGTATAAAAATCAAACTTGGGCTAAGCCCACTAGTATAAAAATCAAACTTGGGCTAAGCCCACTTGTATGAAATCAAACTTTGGGCTAAGGCCCACTTTTATAAAAATAAACTTTGGGCTAAGCCCACTTTTGTAAAAGTTTACATGGGCTACACCCATTTAAATAAAAGATAATTTTGGGCCAAGCCCACTTTTATAAAGAAATAAATTCGGCTAATCCATTTTATAAAAAATAACATTGGGCTAAGGCCCACTTTTATAAAACTAAATTGGGCTAATCCAATTTTTATAAGTTGTTTTGGGCTAGGCCCAATCTTTTATTTTAACTTGGGCTAGACCCACTTTCATAAATCAATTGGGCTTAACCTACTAATAAACAAAATTAGGTTGGGCTAGACCCACATACATGAAAAGAATTTGGCTAGGCCACACAAAGTAAGAAAATTTGGGCTAGGCCCATACTTACAAAAGCTTTTGGGCTAGGCCCATATGTAATGAATTATTAGATTGAGTTATTTACAATTAAATTATGGACTAGGTCCGTTTAATCAATCTAACATATATATATATTATATATATATATATATATATATATATATATATATAATATATATATATAATTTATATATCAACAAAGAAAAACCAACAATTACAAGTATGAAATTCGAGATAAAATACTTGTACAAAAAAAAAACAAAAACAAAAACCTAAGTGTCTAATAAGCTAGAACAGGAATCGAATAGAGATTTGTACGGAACGCAAATTAGTGAGTTCATGTTTTCCCTTTTATTTTAACGTTTTTATGGTTTTAAACGTGCGGGGATGTATACATGTTAAAATTAATATAGCTGGGAAAATGAAAATATTTCGATCACATGTGAATAAGGCTCAAGCATTAGGGCCCTTAATGAAAGACAAGTACCGAGGAACAAGGGGATAGATCTATTGGGTTTGGGCGAGCCCCACTCTATTACGACAATAATAAAAGATCGTATTAGATGCTTTTGTGTCTAAAACGAGTGTCTCAAACACATAATAAATCGTCAAGGTTTTGTTGCCACCTTATTCGGCATACAGATTAGTGTCCTTGCAACACACTAATGATCTTACAAGTTTCATTAAGCTATATTAAACAAGTTTATTTCAAATGTTTTTGTTAATTCATTTGATACAAAATTTATAACATAAATTCACCAGCTTTTTTTGACATTGTTTTCAAAACTAACATGTATTACAAGAAACTAGTGGATGGACTTCGGGAAAAAAATCTTGTTCGTATGTTGAGAAGTCAAGATGTTATGTTTCATCCGGTCTTTGTTGTTATGTTTTATAAACTTATGTCTAAATTTTAAATAATGTTGTTAAACTTGTGGTTTGTTTTAAAGACAAAAGTTTATATGTGAATTATGGTCACATGAAAAGTATGGATGAATGTTTTGTAATGTAATACAATTGTCGTTTACTTGGTTGAATGCAACGATTGCCGTCTGGGCACACCTCGCGACACGCTTCCGCTACATTGAAAATCGGGGTGTGAAAGACCTGGTATCAGAGCTTCAATTGTAGTGAACTAAGATTCTTTTGAGTCTAGTCTACAATTTCAAAATGCTCTTTTATAAATTTTTGTGAGTCGTTTACAAAAATTGAAGTAAGTATTTTTGGTTTGTCATCCCGGGGAGAACTGTCCACTAGTATCAAATGTTTAAAACAAAAACAATAGTGCAAGGTCATTATACAAAACTAGTCTATGAGAGATAGACACAATAACAGTAAGTTGAGTTGAATTTATGATTAGAAAAACTTACATTGAAACTTAGTGATTGCCCGATTATTTATCTTTAAACAAAAATTATTTATTAACAAAAATAAGTTTATGTTTGCCAGGACCATGTCTTCTGATAGTAGCCTTTCAGACACCGAGTCTATGAGTTCTGACCCTGAGATAGATTATATACCACTAGACGATCTACTCCCACCAGTCATTATCATTTCCGACGTCGAGTCAGATCACGATGATTCTGACGACGACTGGATGGACGATGATTTCCAGCCTTTGCCTTACCCTACCATGTACCCAATCCCATTCCCAGGGATATTCCCGATGATGATGTTTTAGATTTACTTCTCTTTGATCACCAGATAGTTATCATTGGCCACCCCGAAGGTGAGCACATTGTGGAGCACCATGTTATACCACTTAACGTCGTAGATCCTTTTGTTGTCGACATCAATGGAGATGACGATGTCATTCCTATTGTTCACGTAGATCACCTTGAGGATGATCTAGGTATCGGAGATGATTTTGATCTCGCGCTATTGGAGGTAGCTCCACATGAGCTTGATGTCATTGATATTACCTCATCTACTCCATCGTCTCCGAGATCACCCTCACCCGACCCTCACCTGATACTACTCTACCACCACTTCCAGATACTTTTCCCACTATTGATGATTCTATTACAGCCACTTTTGTTGATCCCATACCATCTGATGCTATCACTACTGGTCACATCTACCCATCTGGACCATCTCAGTATTTACCTGGAGGTGTTCATTTGCTACTGATCATTTCACTTCTCATCCTTTGTCTGGACCTTCACATTACTCATTGGGAGGTACATCGTACTCATCTGAGTAGCCATCGTTTCACCATGTTGATGGATCATTACATACACCGCGTATACCCATTCCAGATCCTTTTATCACATCTGATCCTTATGCATCTTCTTACACTGCAGGACCCTCCCGAGCTATGTTCCCTGAGTCTAGTCAGTATGCGAGTAGACACCATCCTTATTCACGATCACCCACTGTTGGAGGACCATAATACCCATCATCTCACCATACCGGTATTCACATTCTATCACCTCCACTTGGTATGAGCCTATCTGATCCCTATCATCCCAGTCATTTGCCACCGACCACCACCGAGTTTCGAGTCACGTCTTTTGAGATACAGATTAGTATCTTATTTCTCCGTATCCTTGAGCTGCAGGCTCAGATTTCCACTTTGCGAGCATCTCAGAGTACTCCATCTTTGTCATCTCAGTTACCACCAATACCCACTTCGACACCTTCTGTGTCACCATCTCTACCGACGACATCATCACCACCTTCGCCTGTTATACCACATCCACACTCTCTAGTGCAGAGTGTATTTCCATCCCACGAGGAGCGTATCCGTTCGCTCAAGGAGGAGGTCGCATACCTCCGGAGGATCATCCGTTTATCTCCACCTCCACCGTCTGTCTAGTTGGTATATGGTCATACCTCTAGGGTAGGTACTCATACCCAGTTTTGCTGAAGATAGAAGTTTTTGAAGATCTATATGTCGTCAACTTATTTTGAAGAACGATGTGAAGGAAAATATCTACTTTATAATGTATTGTGTGACTTGTCTATTAGAGTGTTATAACTCTGAGTTATTTTTGTATCTTCACAAAAATGATGTATCAAGTTGACAGTATATATATAATGGTTGATGTTTATCTTTTATTTATGCATTGTTGATTGTTCATTTTTATGTATCTAGTATGGTGCTTATAATATGGATACTATACATAAAAATTGAATTATATAAATATTATATACACTTATATTATATAATACTAATTCATGAAAGACAATATTTGTTTCAAATATACGTCTAATAACTTCTATATGTTTCATATATGAAGATCGTGGCATCTAGAGGAAGAGGTAGACCCCGAGTTAGACCATCGCCATTACCTACAACCCAATCCGAGGTCGATGCTCTAGTGAATCAACGAATAACTGAAGCACTTGCGCATCACGAGCTCAATGCTGAGCCAAGGGTTCAAATGCCCGTAAATGGTTTGTTATTTGTAAAATTACCAAAGTATGATCATTAATATTTATTTATAACAATATATATTATTGATGATTCTTGAAATCTAACTATTTCAGGATGTACATACAAACAAATTTTTAATTGCAAACCCTTGAATTTTGATGGCACAGGCGGTGCAGTAGCCTTTGTGCGTTGGACAGAAAAGATGGATTCCGTGATTCGTATGAGTAACTGTTCTATCAACCAGATTGTGACATGTACCAAGCTTATTTATGGATGAAGCATTGTCATGGTGGAATTTGCAAGTACAGACACTTGGAGAAGCAATTGCTTATGCTATTACTTGGGATAGACTAAAGGATATGATGAGAGAGAAATACTGTTCTAGAGCCGAGTTACAGAAATTGGAAACCGAATTTGGAACTTATCCATGGTAGGATCCGATGTGTATGGTTATACACAACGTTTCCATGATCTTTCGCGAGTCGTTCCATATATGGTAACCCCTGAATTCAAACATATCGAATGATACATTTGGGGATTATCTCCAGAAATTCGAAGTATGGTTACTTCATCACATCCAACAACCATCACTGAGGCAATTACGATTGCAGTAAGCCTTACCAAAGAAGCGGTAAGAATGAATAAGTTTTCGATAAAGAATGCGGAGATGCCCAAGGAAACACATGTAGAATCAACCTCACATGGGAATAAGAGAAAGTTTACACACTTCAAGAAAGGTTCCCGACCGAGTAACAAGAAGAAAAAACCCCCACAGCAAAAAGGAACAAAGTATTCGTGGCAACAGCAGAGACAGAACCGAGAGGTTATACTGGAAATGCACCTAAGTGCAACAGGTGCAATTATCATCATTATGGTGGATGCCGAACCACCAAATGTGATAAGTGCGGGAAGTTGGGACACCGCACAGAAAATTGCTGGAGTAATAACAAAGGAAACAAGAATGAAGGCAAGAAAGAAGGAGGCTATGGAAATGGAAAGGACCGAGGAAGAAATCAAAGTTCTTATGGTTGCGGTGAATTGGGCCACTTTAGGAAAAACTGCCCAAAGGAGAACAAAGGCCACGGGCGAGCCTTTGTAATAGGAGCTCACGAGGCACATCAGGATCCAAATGTGATCACTGGTACGTTCCCTGTCAATAACCATTTTGCATCTATTTTATTTGATACTGGCGCTGATTTTAGTTTCATATCTTTAGAATTTAAAGATATACTTGAACTAAATTCAAATAAATTAGATATTCCATTCACTATCGAACTAGCGAATGGAAAGATAATTGAATCTGATGAAATTATTAAAGAGTGTTCTTTAGAGTTAGGTGGACAAAAATTCAACATCGATTTATTACCCATCCAGTTAGGTAGTTTTGATGTTGTAATCGGTATGGATTGGTTATCCAATAACCAAGCCGAAGTTGTGTGTTGCGACAAAATTATTCGCATTCCACTTCCTAATAACGAAACACTTCTTATACATGGCGAGAAGAGCGAAACACCATTGCGAATTATTTCTTGTATGAAAGCTCAAAAGTGCTTGAGAAAAGGATGTATAGCATTCTTAGCACACATTGTTGACAAGAAATCCAAGGAGCCAAAACTTGAGGAGATCCCTGTTGTTAAGGAATTTCCTGAAGTCTTCCCAGAGGACTTGCCAGGAATACCACCCCAATGACAAGTCAAATTTCGCATAGACTTGATTCCAGGAGCTGCACCTGTAGCAAAATCCTCATACCGATTAGCTCCTTCGGAAATCCAAGAGTTGTCCACGCAGCTTCAAGAGTTGTTGGACAAAGGATTTATTAGACCAAGCTTCTCACCTTGGGGAGCTCCAGTTATATTCTTAAAGAAGAAAGATGGAAGCTTTAGAATGTGCATAGATTATCGAGAATTAACCAAACTCACGATCAAGAATCGGTATCTGTTACCGAGGATCGATGATCTGTTCGATCAACTTCAAGATCAAGTTTTTACTCGAAGATTGACTTAAGGTCAGGATACCATCAGCTTAGAGTGCAGGAAGAAAGTATTCCGAAGACAGCATTCCGAACACGTTACAGTCACTACGAGTTCCTTGTTATGCCATTTGGTCTAATAAATGCACCGGCGGTGTTCATGGACTTAATGAACCGTGTGTGCAAGCCTTATCTCGATAAATTGTGATAGTATTCATTGATGACATATTGATATATTCACGAAATAAGAAGGATCACGAACACCATCTTAGGACCATTCTTGAGTTGTTAAAGAAGGAGAAATTGTATGCAAAATTCTCTAAGTACGAATTTTGGCTTCGTGAAGTTCAATTTCTCGGACATGTAGTCAACGATAAAGGCATACATGTCGATCCATAAAAAATAGAAGCCATTAAGAATTGGAACGCACCTAAGACACCCACCAAAGTACGCCAAATTTTAGGATAGGCGGGTTATTATCAGAGATTCATTGAGAATTTCTCGAAGATCGCTCAACCACTAACCTCCCTAACTTAGAAAGATAAAAAGTTTGATTGGGGAGAGAAACAAGAAGCAGCTTTCCAACTGCTAAAGGATAAACTTTGTGATGCACCGATTCTATCACTTCCAGACGACGTAGACGACTTTGTAGTTTATTGTGATGCTTCACATCAAGGTTTAGGATGCGTATTAATGCAACGAGAGAAAGTTATTGCATACGCATCACGCCAATTAAAAGTTCACGAAAAGAACTATACCACACATGACCTAGAGCTAGGTGCAGTGGTATTTGCGTTAAAAATTTGGCGTCATTATCTTTACGGCACCAAGTGCACAATCTTTACCGATCACAAAAGTCTTCAACATATATTTAACCAGAAAGAGTTAGATATGCGCCAAAGACGGTGGATTGAATTGTTGAATGACTACTATTGTGAAATTAAATACAATCCGGGCAAGGCAACTTTGTCGCAGATGCCCTAAGTCGAAAGGAACGAGTGAAGCCTCTTCGTGCACGATCATTAAAACTCACCATTCACAATAACCTTACCTCTCAAATTCACGACGCTCAACAGGAAGCCCTGAAGAGCGGAAATTTTAAAGCAGAGATGCTTAGAGGTATGGAAAAACAATTAGAACCAAATGAGAACGGAACTTTGTATTTTGCAAACAGAATTTGGGTTCCTTTTTTTTGGTAATCTGCGAAACTTAATTCTAGATGAAGCCCATAAGTCCAAATATTCGATACATCCCAGAGCGGATAAAATGTATCACGATTCTAAAGAATTCTATTGGTGGCCTAATCTCAAAAGAGATATTGCAACTTATGTTGGAAAATGTCTAACATGTGCAAAAATTAAGGCCGAATACCAAAAACCTTTAGGAATGTTACAACAACCTGAAATTCCCACATGGAAATGGGAACAAATTTCTATGGATTTCATAACAAAATTACCCAGGACCTCCAGCGGTCACGACATGATTTGGGTAATTGTTGACCGACTAACCAAATCAGCTCACTTCTTGCCGGTACGTGAAAAAGATAAAACCGAGAAGTTAGCCGAACTTTATCTTAAAGAGATTGTGGCAAGACATGGAGTACCTGTTTCCATAATCTCTGATCGAGATGGTCATTTCATATCAAGAATTTGGAAATCATTTCAAAGGGCTTTTGGATCTCGCTTAGATTTAAGTACTGCCTTTCATCCCCAAACAGATGGCCAAAGTGAACGCACCATTCAAACCTTAGAAGATATGCTTCTTGCTTTTGTAATTGACTTAGGCGAAATTGGGATACTCACTTGCCTTTAGTGGAGTTCTCATATAATAATAGTTATCACACAAGTATTCAAGCTGCTCCATTTGAAGCATTATACGGACGTAAATGTCGATCTCCGTTATGTTGGGCGGAATTAGGCGACAAACAAATGATAGGTTCAAAATTAATTCAAGAAACTACGGATAAAATATTTAAAATCCGAGACCGTATTAGAGCCGCTCAGGATAGAAAGAAAAGTTATGCGGATAAACGCCGCAAACCATTATCCTTTGAGATTGGAGACAAAGTGTTATTAAAGGTCTCGCCTTGGAGAGGCGTAGTTAGATTCGGGAAGCAAGGAAAACTTAGCCTGAGGTATATAGGACCAATCGAAATCTTGGAGAAGATTGGAACAGTCGCATATAAGCTGAAATTGCCTGAAACACTTAGTAACGTTCACGACACTTTTCATGTGTCAAATCTTAAAAAGTGTCTTTCAGACGAGTCACTTATTATCCCCACGGACGAAATTCATATAGACGACAAACTCTATTTCATTAAAGAACCTGTCGAAATTTTAGATTCGAAAGTTCAGAAAACAAGGAGGAGTCGTATCAAACTAGTCAAAGTCCATTGGAACTCAAAGCGCGGACCTGAGTTCACTTGGGAATGGGAAGACGAAATCAAAAGAAAGTAGCCCCACTTGTTTGAGAAATCCTACGCAAAGGATGACACGACTTAAATTTCGGGACGAAATTTTCTTGAACAAGGGGAGAATGTGACAATTGGCAAAATTCCGGTAATCTCGTACAACTTGAACAACTAATACATTGTCTATTTATCGTATATCATGACTTAATTTTTGATTCTAAGTCTTAAAAGTCTAGGAATTTAACCAAATCATAGTTTGGTATGATAATAGATTCGTCATGATCACGAATATATAAAACCATATCCTAGACTAATGACAACGACGCGAACATATATTAAATATCAGAACTAGCTACGGTACAGTCTGATATACTAGAATTAAGACAAAATATTTCTGCACTATTACACCATAAAATTTTTATTTAAAACACTAAATTGTCCAAGTCTGCAGCAAAATTCAGTATTCTGCACAGCAATTGTCCGAAAAGCCAAAAATAAATATAGCTAAACAATAATAATGGGTGTTAGAAATAGTATAAAACCCATATCTAAATCTTATTATTTAAAGCTAAACGGTTTGTTCAGTAAAAACCTGACAATAAAGCCGGTTCCAGAGCCGAATTCAAAATGTCAAAATTTTTAGTTTGAAGAGCAAGATTAATTAACGGGGCAATAAAAATTGTACTAGAATTATTATGAACATAAATTTATAAGTAACACTATATGTCAGTATTTCATCCAGTACAAGAGCCAAACCAACTTTATCAACCGAACAACGAAACAACAAGACTAATAAATTATTTTAGCCTACTATAACATCACTTTAAAGTGTTGGGGCATTAGTCTTTATAAAAACTTAAACATAAATTTATTAAAGTTGATAAAAGTTATAAAAATTATATATAATTTATAAAAAAATAATAACCAAACCAACCCCCCCCCCCCCCACACACACACCCCCCATGGCAACATGGGGTCTTTCCCCATGCCACTAACCACTTGAATTATGTGTTGTCAAGATTTTAAGAATGGTTCGTGGAAGTGGTGGTGTAAGACTTAAATCATCACAAACTAAAACCATATCATGCTTTCATTTTCTTGCATTCTCAAACAACTAACACAACTTTCCTTCCATTTTGCTCTAAAAAATCGGCCAAAGCATATCATCTTCATCTTCAACTTTTTAAAACTCAAACACAAGAACTTTAAGCATGCATGAAGATCTAAAGAGAACCAAGGAAATTGCAAGGGTTAAGAGCTCACTTTGGAAGCTTGGAACTCTTGATCAACCTATCTTCTTCATCTTTTAGATCATCCCTAGCCATTGTGCTAGTAGTAAGATCCTTATACCTTATGTTATACTTATTATTTTATAAAATTTCACAAAATCATCGTAAAAATTATATAAAAACCCACTTGAAAAACAATAAAAAATCTAAGATCACTAACATAATCATGTGATTTTCTTGATAATTTTTGATGATCTTGAAGTTGCTATGAACTAGCAAACTTGAATCTTGCAAAAATTATTAATAAAAAGGTGATCTAAACACATGCATGTTTAGATTAACAAGATTCATTAACAAAATATGTCATGAACATAATCTCATATTTTAAATATGATTATACATGTATTAGATTATTAAATAAAAATTATGATTTCAAAATTTGTATAAAAGTTATAATAAAGTTTCTATAAGATTAAAAATTATAACAAGTTCATGACATTATGTTAATACATTTATATAATAATTGTGCTTGATGATGATTTGAGTTAGTTTAGCTACTTAAAACATGTTTATAAAAACATAGGAAACTTATATTTTTAAAGGAAACTATGGCAAAATTTATAAAAATTAATTTTGATTAAGATATGATTAAACTAAAGATTTGGTGGTTAAAAGTGATTAGGAACTTTAATCTTGTTTAAATAAAGGATTTGGATAAAAAGTTAGGAATATAATTACTTATATTTTCTTACACTAAAAATGAGATAAATATATATATATTTTTGATAAAAATATATTTTTTTAAACAATCTTATATATGTACATGTAAAACTATATATATTTTAGATCATGTTAAATTAAATACAAAAATATATATAAGTGTTCAAGTTTTGATAAAATAATATGTATCGGACAATTCGGACAAACTCGGACAATTCGGACAAAATAAAATATATGGTATAAGCGAAACAAACGACAAAGACGAAACAAATAGATAGTCGACGCGAACCTAACGGTCAAAACGATACACTTTATATTTACTAGAATTTTTAAATATATATAACTTATAGTTTTTATAAATAATTTTTTTATAAGTTATAACAAATACTAGTAAATATTTTTGGATAAGCCCAACTAAACAATTATTATACTAAGCCCATTTTTTTCATAAAAACTATATTGGGCTAAAACTATTTTTATAAAAATATTTGGACTAGCCCACTTGTATAAAAATCAAACTTGGGCTAAGCCCACTAGTATAAAAATCAAACTTGGGCTAAGTCCACTTGTATGAAATCAAACTTTGGGCTAAGGCCCACTTTTATAAAAATAAACTTTCGGCTAAGCCCACTTTTGTAAAAGTTTACATGGGCTAGACCCATTTAAATAAAAGATAATTTTGGGCCAAGCCCACTTTCATAAAGAAATAAATTGGGCTAATCTATTTTATAAAAAAACTAATATTGGGCTAAGGCTCACTTTTATAAAACTAAATTGGGCTAATCCAATTTTTATAAGTTGTTTTGGGCTAGGCCCAATCTTTTATTTTAACTTGGCTAGACCCACTTTTATAAATCAATTGGGCTTAACCTACTAATAAATAAAATTAGGTTGGGCTAGGGCCACATATATGAAAAGAATTGGGCTAGGCCCACACAAAGTAAGCAAATTTGGGCTAGGCCCACAAAAAGTAAGCAATTTGGGCTAGGCCCATACTTACAAAAGCTTTTGGGCTACGCCAATATATAATGAATTATTCGATTGAGTTATTTACAATTAAATTATGGACTATGCCATTTAATCAATCTAACATATATATATATATATTATATATATATATATATATATATATATATATATATATATCAACAAAGAAAAACTAACAATTACAAGTATGAAATTCGAGATAAAATACTTGTACAAATAAAAAAACAAAAACGAAAGTCTAAGTGTCTAATAGACTAGAACACTTGTAGGTCGAAAAACGAACGAAGTATAAGGAATCAAATAGAGATTTGTACGGAACGCAAATCAATGAGTTCATGTTCCCCTTTTATTTTAACGTTGTTATGGTTTTAAACGTGTGGGGATGTATACATGTTAAAATTAATATAGCTGGGAAAATAAAAATATTTAGATCACATGTGAATAAGGCTCAAGCAATAGGGCCATTAATGAAAGACAAGTACCGAGGAACAAGGGGATAGATCTACTGGGTTTGGGCGAGCCCCACTCTATTACGGCAATAATAACAGATCGTATTAGAGTGCTTTTGTGTCTAAAACGAATGTCTCAGACACATAATAAATCGTCAAGGTTTGGTTGCCACCTTATTCGGCATATAGATTAGTGTCCTTGCAACACACTAATGATCTTACAAATTTCATTAAGCTATATTAAAAAGTTTATTTCAAATGTTTTTGTTAATTCATTTGATACAAAATTTATAACATGAATTCACCAGCTTTTGTTGACATTGTTTTTCAAAACTAACATGTATTACAGGAAACTAGTGGATGGACTTCGGGAAAAAAATCTTGTTCGTATGTTGAGAAGTCAAGATGTTATGTTTCATCTGGTCTTTGTTGTTATTTTTATAAACTTGTGTATAAATTTTAAATAATGTTGTTAAACTTGTGGTTTGTTTTAAAGACAAAAGTTTATATGTGAATTATGGTCAAATGAAAAGTATGGATGAATGTTTTGTAATGTAATACAATTTTCGTTTACTTTGTTGAATGCAACAATTGCCGCTCTGGCCACACCTCGCGACACGCTTCCGCTACATCGAAAATCGGGGTGTGACATAGCATGTTGGAAGATAGTAGGAAGTGTTTAGGATGTTAATTAGGGTTATTAGGGCTTAATTAAGTTGTTTTAAAAAGTTTTAACCTAATTATCCTAATCAATAATCTAAACACTGTTAATTAAATAATACACATAATCTAATTTTGTTAGGGTGTAAGGATGTTAATTAAATAATATATGACAAGCCGTCATAGTGAAAATAATACATACTCTTGTCATGAAGCGACAAATCACCCAAATATATGTTTAACTAGTTTAATCATAGAACTCGTTAAGAAATCGGCTAAAAACACATAATTTCATATACTTTTACCAAATATATAATTATGTAATTATATTTAGTAAAGTATATTCCTTTGTGTTTCAACACTTATCATTTCATAAACTAATATCCAAATCCCGAATTCACATCCTTGAGTTTTAAAAGTTACCTTTCACGTTAACCATATGTATGCATTCCCATATATATATATATATATATATATATATATATATTTTGAAGAGTTCAAATAAGAAATAAATTTTTATAAGAATAAAAAGAATAACTTTTAAAGCAATAGAAATTCTTATTTACTTTATTTAATGTGTGTATTTAATATTTTGAAAAAAGACATATAGATAAATCTATAATTGTCATTAATTAACTAATTAATTAAACTTGTAAGTCTTTTTTTAATATATTTTTCAAGATAAAATAATTATGGTGAAGGACAATTTTGAACATATGTAGGATAAATTTTAGTATGTGTAGGATAAATTTTGAAATGTGTAGGGTATTTTTACATGTGTGTAAGGTAAATTCCGATAAGTATAAGATATATGTAGGATAAATTTTGAAATGTGTAGGATATAATGTTTTTGTTTTATTAATTAGAGATAACATAATTAATGAGAGGAGTTATAAACTATTTAATGTTTTACCATTATACCCTTCTTCTTTTTCTTCTCACATTAAATTTCTTCTCAAATGAACCTTCTCATATATATATATATATATATATATATAAACATCGCAAGTTTATTTTAGCCATCTAAATTTCACCCAAAAAATATATTTTCCGTCACATTTTGCCAAAAATATCTAGTTGTCTTGTTTTAGAAAAATCACTTTATATTTATTCGAATCTGTAGACTTTTACTAAAACATATTTAAAGTCTTGAACCTCACATTTTTATAAAAATATCATTTTATTATCTAGATTAGCCATATCAACTTACCACCAAAATTACTACTAACATTCACATAAGTACCCTTCACATCAACCACCAATTTGACATACTAGTATCTAAACATCAACATCTATATTAGATGCTAGCACATATAATGTATGTACTTATTCACCCATGCCCCAAATTCATACCCAAGCCAAACAAGTTTATTTAGTGTGTATCTTTCTTGTGTATAAAATATTTGTAAAAACATCCCACACTTAGGTGAAGTAACTTGCACTTTACTAGAATTTTAGAGCAAAAGGAAGGGTTAGAATGGGATCCATACCATAAGCAAGCAAGAAGAAGGTGGATGAAAAGATAATAAATATTGAACCATTGAAATGAACAAAGTTTGCTATGCTAGACACTACTAAACTTTATCTTGTGGGTTTGATTTTTGTGGATCTAAACAAGAAAAAGACAAGATTTTGTGTGGGGAAATAGGTTTTTGTTCTTAATCTTGAATTTCCAACTTGACTTTGGTGTTGTTTTTTGCCTCCTTGTTCTCGGATCCATATAACATAAACAAGGGAGAGAGTTGAATATGGGTAGGGATGTAGTAAGTGGCTAAACTTGACTTCCTTATCTTCTGTTTATAAGCCTCGACAGCAGAATAGGAGAAAATTGTGTTAGAAAGAAAAGTATGGGCTGTCTTGAAATAAGAAATAATGATGATGATATTTGCCATCCTTAGATTTAGTATGATTTGTATGGTGCTATGATTTATATTAAGATAAGCAAGAAAAAGTTAGGTTTTCTGACAACACCATATGGTGACCAATTTCCTAGTTATTAATTTTTATGGGAGTCCAAAGTTAAGATATATATATATATATATATATATTTTTGTGAAATGATGGCTCATACGGATGTTGAATTTCTTTTATTTTCAGTGTGAAAGAAAAACTTAAGAGATGATCTGACCATCATCAATTATCTGTTATGGATGGCCACTTTTGAAATCAACAAGGCACATCACATAAATAGCATGGTATTTATATTATTCTATTCTTGCTTGTAATATACGTATGATGATGAGATGACATTGAATTCATCAATTCTAGTTTTATATGTCATAAACCATTTTACATAATTCTTTAGTAACCTTTTTTTATATATATTCTTTTATAAAGTTATGTACCTTACATTGCGTATTTTCGTAAATCTAATCTTTATAAACATAGACATGCATTCAAACTAAAAAGATTTATGAAACTATATTTAAATGTGTATATATCAATATTATGCATCAAAGTAACTTGCGAAATGCCTCTTTAGCATTTTGATCGTTAAATCACATACATTCGTGTTCGTCTGACTTGTGTGTACTAGTAATTCTAAATAATCACAAATGCATGTCACGTGAAAAAAGTACGACTTTGCTGGACATATGGCGACCTAATTAATTAAAATTAAGTCTAATGCACATTTCTGGAATAAAACATGATTTGTTAAGTGTAGGAATTAACTGAAAATTTGTCGTTTATCACAAGTGAATCGTTTTATTGACCTCAATACCCGAGCATATCCATCTATGAGGACATAGGGCGTCATCATAGGCACAGTTGACGTGCATATCCACCTATGGGGAGTCATAGCGTAAAGTGTTTACTGGTGTCTAATATCGTAGTTATTGAAAGTCGTTACATGAGATATCCATCGTCACCGTTCTATGACTTATTGTTACATGTGTCGTATTGAATTATTGTCTTTAGTATGCATGTGATAGGCTTACATTTTTTAATACTCATTCTCGCATGCTCCCATTAGTTTTATTATTAATTATTTATCATTGGCTAGATGTGATATAGCCTTAGTGTATTTTGCCTTGACTTGAGTGAATCATTTTATTGACCTCAATACCTAGCATATCCACCTATAGGGACATAGGGCGTCATCATAGGCACAGTTGATGTGCACCATCTGTGGCGGTGCGAAAGGCCCACGACGTCTCTATATTGTATTGTGTGCTAAGTGATTGCACTTTTTGATGTTTGAGAGGCGTATGCATCAATCCTAGGAGTGAAAGTGTAAGTGTAAGTGTAAATGTTAGTGGTAGTGGGATAGGTGTAAGTGCCCACATCCCCTCTACATAGTGGTGCATTAGAAGTGTAGCGAATGTACAAGTGTTAATGTTTGTTGTTAGTGGCTCACATGGTATTTCTAATATACCTTTATGGTATTCATCAGTAATCATTCAACATATTGTGTTGTTTGCATTGTTAAAGTCTTTATTGTATTGCTTCTCTCATTAATGTGTCAGTGCTATTGTTTCTCTGTTCCTGGGCAAATTTTTGGCTCAGCCATTTCTTTTTGTTGTTTTCTTTTACTATGTCTTGAACAGGTACTCAGGAAAATCAGGGGAAATATGTGAAGAGTGATAATAAAAAGCTAGTTTTGGAAGCAAGGAGTTTAATAAAACTTTATATTTAATAAATGTAGACACTTATGTTTTTCTGTTGATAACAACGGCTTCTTGCATGTTTATCTAAGTGAACTTGTGTTAACGGAACAACCACCTGGGTTTGAAGACCCTAAGTTCCATAATCATGTTTGCAGATTAAACAAAGTTATTTATGGGTTTAGCATATATATATACAACAATAATTTACAAACTGGATACAAAAGAATTATATAATTATGAACAAAGGACAAGACTTAAGTTTGTTTAACATCCATATATATATATATATATATATATATATATATATATATATATATATATATATGGTAGAGGTTCATGTAAGAAAATATAAAAGTGTGAGAAGGATACGAAAGATTTTGGAGGTGACACGTGTCCCTTTTTATTTTGGTTGTTTAAGGGTATAAGTGTAATTTAACTAATAAAATCAAATTATGAAATGAATACCGATTTTTGGCAGTTATTGTAGGGATTTTCGAATTTGAAGGCATAAATCTGATAAAGAAATAACACCTTAACTCATAAAAACACCACATCATGTATATTGAAGGCATACATCTTATAAAATACAGAAATATAACAGAAACAACACCCTAACTCATAAAAACACCACAGCATGTATATTGAAGGCATACATCTTATAAAGAATAGAAATATAACAGTAATAACACCATAACTTATAATAACACCGCAACAGTTATATTGAAGGCATACATCTTATAAAGAACACCCTAACATTGAATATAACAGAAATAACACCCTAATAAATTAATTTTAAAACACAATACTTTAATCAGAATCAAAACATGAATAACACCCTAAATATAACACCAGTCAACATTTTAATCAGAATCAAAACAGAAATAACACCCCAAATATAACACCTACTGAAAACGCAAGAAACCACAGCAATGCAAGGACCTTTGTCCTCATATTAAATATAACGGGAATAACACCATAACTCATAAAAACACCACAACATGTATATTGAAGGCAAAGATCTTACGAAGAACATAAATATAACAGAAATAACACCCTACAATTAAAACACCATTGTATGAACATAGAAAAAATACCATGGACTAAAACATCCAAGCGAGACGTAATGTCACACTCCGGATTTCCAATCCATATCCATACACCGTGGGCCCGGGTGGGGAGTATTGTGACGTCAGTTGATAACATCATTGTCAATTAAACACGGCACAACGGAAGTCTTGGAGTAAAATTACTATTACAAACCGAATGTTCGAAAGTACAAAATAATATACAGGCTCGTAATAGAAGATCCACAGGCGGATCATAAAATGTACAAAGAAAGAATATAAAACAGATTTCAGCCTATTACGTATTGTACCGGCAAGCTTAGTCTTTTGAAAATACGTCAGGTTTCGCTGGTAAATACACCCGACTGACTCATTTTAAAAATATTTTTGAAATTAGATTTAAGTGCACGGGGCACAAATCTTTTATAACTTGGGAAAGTTACTTTGTAACCTTGTTAACAGATTCACATGTTTGTCCATACATACAGGGCCCAGTACAGAGTCCTGGTCATGATTAAATACACACCACTTAGAACTCACAGAGGAGTTATCCCCAACATCTTGGGTAATTTGCATTTGAGAGTCTGTCAAGTGTATGCCTACACCCCGCGCTAAGGTCATAGCCATTATCTAATATATTGAGCCGAGGATATCCAGGACACGGTAATTTACCCCCGATGTTTAAGTTATCAAACAAAACTGATAAAAACGGAATATACGGATTTACTAGCCACAATCCAGCATTCGATTGATTCCATTTCTGACCAAGCGGTATTATTTTACTGTATCCCAAGCCCGTATAAGGAAAATAAGTCAAGAGTATTTACCTGAGTTATTCTTGATTTAAAAATGCAAGATTTAATATCTCGGTCGTATCCAAAATGATCTAAGTGTAGATAGCATTTACCGGAAGGCTCTAGTCTGGATTATGACATAAGCTAACCAATTAAATACTAACGGTCGTATTTAAGTCATAGACTTAGACCAAGTAGTGTACAGGATCAAGACGTATAACGCTTGATTCAACGAGGATCGGATAGAATGTAGTTTAAACCCAACAAGTACTTTGACTTGTATAAATGGGTAAACAATTAACATTCTGGATTTTGAGTTTAAAATGATAAGGTTAAACCCGTTTTGATTAAATTCCGTAAAATAGTTACGTATAATCAACCGTATGCTTATAAGCGATAATGGGTAACTGGATAAGTCATGGACAAGTTCTATATTCCATTATACTTTAATTAAGTTGTAATATCAGTAGGATATCAACTTATATGCCCGTTAAGGTTTTAAAATGAAATTATGCCTCATAAGGGCATTTTGGTAATTTCATATTGTATAAAAGGAACTTGAATATAATTTAATGTTATAACTATAAGTATTCTGGAAAAATAATTTAGTTATGATATATTATCAGTAGGATATTAATTATATGTGTAATTTATCTTTTATGACCAAACTATGCACCGAATGGGCATTTTGGTCATTTTACACATAGTTTATAAATTATTTGGGATTCTGAGTTTATAACATATACCTACTGTAAATATGTTTAAAATAAGTTTTAAAATCAGTAGGTAACAAGTCTTGGTCAATTAATATGGTTTAAAACCATACTATGCGTCGAAACGGCGCTTATGTCGTAAAATGACGATTTATGGGATTTTTAGCGAAAACTGAAGTTAGGGTCAGATTAAAATGTCTTAGATATGTTATTTAATATAACATATCAGTAGGTAAAAGATTTACCTTGAAAAGATATGATTAAAATCATTTTATAAGCCATAAGGGCATTATCATCATTTACCGACATATTACAAGGACCTACTTGTAAACTCAGTTTATAAGCTGGTTTAACATCCCAAATAATCCTACATATAATATTATATCAGTAGGAAACTTATTTTCAAGTTCATTATCATTAAAACCTTGTTTTATACAAAAAGGGCATTTTAGTAAAAAAAATGGCATAATTACGGATCTTGCGCATAAACTCAGAATCTTATTATGATCATGCAATATAACCTCAGAGCGTTATGCTACATTATATTACAATCATAATGCAACTTTGGATCAATAGGTAACTAATCTAAATCGGGTCAGAAATCGAAAGTCAAAGTAGAAGTCAAATGTCGCGACTTTCGGTTGCAAACCGACCCTATAACTAAAATTGACGACCCGAACATGTTCTTACATGTTCTAATAATTACTACCAACTTGCTTAAGTGTCAAAACAGGTTTCATAACATATATAGATCAATTTATGATTTTTCCAAAAAATGGCCTGTTTGACTTTTTAATATCATAACTTTGACCCGTTAATTGGTTTAGCAAACGTGATCTTCAGGAGGTGCCCTTTATAGGGACTAACACCTACCTTATTACGATCACTTAGCCATGTTCGTTATACGAACAATGGCTGGACCATAATGGTCTTAACCAAAAATCAAAGCGTTTTCCGTAAACGCTTGACTTTTGGCTAAAAAAGCATATATACGAAAATGCAAGAGCAAGGAACACTTACAAGAGGTTCCTAGAATGCAAGAGAATTAAGATGGATGCTCCTTTCAGTTAGGAACTTCCAGAGGAGGGAGAAGAGTTGAAAATGAGAAAGGTGCAAGTTCAAAGGTTGAACCTTTGCACCTATTTATAGTTGGAGAGCTTGAAGGAGGTGATGCCAGGTGCTAAGGGGTGTAAGAAGGATCTTACAAGTGTCCTAAAACATGGCATAGCTTTTTGGGAAGCCATGGTTTTGGTAAATGGTTTTTGGCACCTTTGTGTGGTGGCCAAGGAATTTTTCTGCAGATACAAGTTTCTGGCGGCCGCGAGAGGCACAGGCCCTGCCTCTCGTGCCCCGCGAGCACTCCTAATCCAGCTTCAAAGTTTGAAACTTTTAGCTCCTAAACTTATAAAACCTCTTTAAACCTCCTAAACACCTTTTTAGTACTTTTAGCCCTGGGTATGCCAATATTTGGCATACCCGAGATTATGGTCGAACCTTGTCGAGATCTCGGTTCGTTAAAAGGTCACTCAGAGGTATAAATTAACATGTTGACACTTTTACTCCCTCCAATGTCCAACTTTTATATAATTACGGATTTAATCCCTCTCATCCAACAAATGGAACATGTGAGAGTTAGGACTTCGTAAAAGATCACTCAGAGGCTCGTTATAAGCATGTTGACTCCGATGTCACTCAGAGGCTGGGGCATGTTGACACAACGGTCACTCAGAGGCCAAGTTTTAAGTATGTTAACACTAGAAGATCACTCAGAGACTTAGTTTGAGCATGTTGACGCTTTTAGTCCTTGTTAGTCTTTAATAGACTAAAAATAAAATATAACACGTGTCACTATACTATTGGACACGATTTTACAGGGTGTTACATGTAATTTTTTTCTCTACATATGTATATCAATATGGTACTCATATTAAAGATAAAAAGCGCATCACACCTTTCCAGGGTGACACTTTTAACATGACTTTGTCCCCTACTTGGAACTTAAGAGGTTTACGCCTCTTGTCAGCATAGCTCTTCTGCCTATCCCTGGCAGCTTTGAGACGATCACGGATTTGCACAATCTTTTCCGTGGTCTCCAGGACAATTTCTGGTCCTGATAGTTGGGCTCCCCAACTTCTGCCCAACACACGGGCGTTCTACATTTTCTCCCATACAAGGCCTCATAAGGAGCAGCCTTGATGCTCGTATGATAACTATTATTATAGGAGAATTCTATTAGGGGTAAGTGGTCATCCCAACTTCCACCTAAATCAATTACACATGCCCTAAGAATGTCTTCCAATGTCTGGCTAGTATGCTCACTTTGACCATCCGTGTACGGGTGGTAAGCCGTACTAAAGTTTAATCATGTGCCTAAAGATTGTTGGAAACTTTTCCAAAAATGAGAGGTATATCTAGTATCTCTATCAGATACAATAGATATTGGCACACCATGTAGGGACACAATCTTGTCCACATACAACTTAGCCAATTTGTCAGAGTTATACGTTTCTTTAATTGGCAAGAAGTATGCTGACTTAGTCAGCCTATCCACAATGACCCAAATAGTGTCATTTCCACTTTTGGTCTTAGGTAACTTGGTAATCAAGTCCATAGTTACCATTTCTCATTTCCATGTGGGAATTTCCAATTGTTGTAGAAGTCCTGACGGCTTCCGATGTTCAGCCTTAACTTGCGAACACGTCAGACACTTAGCTACATAAGTGGCTATGGATTTCTTCAAATCTATCCAACAATAATTCTTTTTCAAATCTTGATACATTTTGTCACCACCCGGGTGAACTGAGTATCTTGAATTATGCGCTTCATGGAGGATTAAATCTCTAAGTCCTCCAAAGATTGGAACCCAGATTCTATCATTAAACCAAAGGATTCCATTTTTTCAAGGCGCTAACTGATCAACAGTTCCGCCTAATCCTTCATTAGGAATGCTAGCCTCTAATAAGGCTTGCTTTGCGCATCTAATAGCTTCTCATTCAAGCTATTTCTGAGCTTAATGCTTTTGGCGTTAATCCTTATAGGTTTAACTCGTTCTTTGCGACTTAAGGCATCAGCAACTACATTTTCCTTGCCCGGATGGTAGCAAATCTCGCAATCATAGTCATTAAGCGTTTCCGTCCATCGGCATTGTCGCATGTTCAATTCTTTTTGATTGAACAGATGTTGGAGACTCTTACGGTCAGTGTATATAATACACTTCATGCCATACAAGTAATGTCTCCATAACTTTAGTGCAAATACAACGGAACCCAATTCCAAATCATGGGTGGTGTAATTCCTTTCGTGCACCTTTAACTGTCGTGATGCATAAGCAATTACCTTGCCTTTTTGCATTAGCACACAACCCATGCTAGTGTGCGATGCATCGCAGTAAACAACAAAGTCTTCAACACCCTCAGGTAGGGATAACACAGGAGCATTGCTCAACTTGTGTGTGTCAGAATCTCAAAAGATTCTTGTTGTTTCGGACCCAAGACAAATTTAACATTCTTATAGGTTAAGATAGTTAAAGGAGTGGCTATTCTTGAAAAGTTCACAATGAACCTTCGGTAGTATCTGGCCAATCCTAGGAAACTACGAATCTCCGATGGGGTCTTGGGCACTTCCCAATTCATTATGGCCTCAATTTTGGCGGGATCCACTTGGATACCACGCTCACTTACAATGTGTCCAAGGAATTGGTCTTCTCTAAGCCAAAATTCACACTTAGAGAACTTAGCATAAAGTTTCTCCTGCCTTAGCAATTCTAGAATGCACCGAAGGTGTTTCTAGTGATCAACTTGATTACGAGAATAGATAAGTATGTCGTCTATGAAGACAATGACAAACTTATCCAAATATGGTATGCAGACTCTATTTATGAGATCCATGAATGCTGCTGGTGCATTTGTGAGCCCAAAAGGCATCACTAGAAATTCAAAGTGACCATAACAGGTCCTGAAGGCAGTCTTAGGAACATCCTCACTCCTAACCTTCAACTGATGATATCCAGATCTTAGATCAATTTTGGAGAAGTAAATAGCCCCTTGAAGTTGGTCAAATAAATCATCGATCCTGGGCAAAGGATATATATTCTTGATCGTTATCTTGTTTAGTTTTCGGTAGTCATGCACATCTGCATTGAACCGTCTTTTTTCTTAACGAAAAGAATTCGAGCTCCCTAGGGCGAGGAACTTGGCTGAATAAAGCCTTTCTCTAAGAGTTCATCTAATTGAGTCCTCAACTCCTTCATTTCCGTTGGTGCTAAATGGTATGGAGCTCTAACTATGGGTGCTGATCTAGGTATGATATCAATTCTAAACTTCACTTGCCTATCTGGAGGTAAGCTTGGTAATTCCTCGGGGAATACATCAGAATACTCCAAGATTAACTGGTAGGTCTTCAATATTTGGCTTAGGCTCATTAACAGTAACCTGTGCCATGTAAATGAAACAACCTTTCCTCAAACACTTGGATGCCTTAAATAATGACACCATGTCTGGCAATCCGTAGTGTGAGTCTCCAGGGATGGTGATCATTTCACTGGATGAGGTTTTGATTTTGATGAGTTTCTTATCGTAGGCAATGCGGGCTTGGTTACGAGATAACCAATCCATGCCTAAAACTACATCGAACCCCGCCAATTTCATTGGCAAAAGAGAGATAGGAATGGAATGATTCTTAATGGATATGAAACCTCCATCAAGAATGGAAGATGCTGTTTCTAAACTTCCATCAGCAAGTTCTATCTTATATGTTTTATCTAGAGTTCTTATGGGTAAGTTTAATAGTTTACTGAACTTATGATCAACAAAAGATTTATCTGCACCCGAATCGAAAAGAACTCTAGCATAAATATCGTTAATGAGGAATGTACCTGTTATGACATTGTTGTCATTAACAGCCTCTCTTGCAGTTATCTAAAAAGGCACGAGCATTCCCCTTCTTTGCCTCTCCAGGCTTCGCATTATTACTCTTAAGATTCTTAGGGCAGTTAGTCTTAATATGCCATTTATCATTGCAGACGTAACAAATGGCATCCTTAAGATCCTTGCATTCTAGGGTCTTATGTCCCTTTCTCTTACAAATACCACAGGGTTTGGCTTGTGGAACATAACCCAGTGTCTGCGGTTGCATGTCTTGCATGTTGGTGTCACAGCCGACTTGTCTTGGTTCCTTTTGAACCCGAATCTCCCTTTATTTTTCTTATTAAACCTTTGGGAGTTGTCATCTTCTCTCTTTCTTTTCCCGTCAGTTTCGGACTTAACCAACTTGGCCTCACTAGATCAAGGGTGAGGGAGAGAGATAGGTCAACAGCTGATCTATAGGTACTAGGCTGAGCAACCTTTACCATACCCTTAATTTCAGGAGCTAACCAATTGATAAAAAGCGCAATGCGGTTGGTTTCAGGGGTGATCAAATAAGAAACTAACCTAGATAGGGAGTTAAAGTCAGAAACGTACTTCGGACAACCTAGGTTCTTCATTGAAAGAGACAAAAAGTCTCTCTAATTTCTCCACCTCATGAGGTGGGCAGTAAGTTTCCTTGACTAATTCGACAAACTTAGGCCATCCTAAGTTGTATAGGTGGATTTTACCTGTAGATTGGATCATAGCTTTCCACCAGATTAGGGCATCGCCCTTAAAGGGCTATGATACATACTTGACCACATCCTTATTAGCACAGCTGCTGATATCTACGATTGTCTCCATCTCATCCAGCCACTTTAAGGCTTCCAAAACTCCTTTCTCCCCATTAAAATCTCGGGGCTTGCAGGAGACGAAATATTTATAGGTACATCCGTCTTTAACAGAACGGGACCTATTTACAAAATCTATTTTCTTTGTTCACTCTTCGCATTAGAAAAGTGAACGGAGCTCTCCTTATGAGCTGAGGATGGGGTAATCGATAATGGTTTAGAGCGAGTAGCACTCAACTCTTTAAGATTTTCTATGGCCTCCATGGCCTTTTCAACGGTTGCGTTAATGCGAGCTTGGAAATCGTCATTATTAATGGCTATATTCTCTGTGTTATTAAAGTTAACATCCCGGTGGCTACTTTGCGCCTCATTCGAGTTAGCCATCTTTTTGAGCTTTTGTTCTATACACCAATAAAACTTTCCTTAGCCATTGTATTAATAACCACATTGGCTTTAAACATTGGATATAACAATACATTGCCTATTCTAGTGTGAATAACATAAGAACTCTTAGGCTTAACATATCTATATTTGGCCTAGGTCTTAATAGGACCATCAAAGGCAAAATAAAATTTGGACATAGTCCACATATTACCAGACAGTGGATCGTAATGTCACAATTGTCATTGTCGTATTCAACAATTACATTTAGCTCTTAAGATTGTCACGAGGGACATAAAATTTATGGCACATAGGCCTGTCACTAATGTACATAAAATATGGCACATAGGCCTGTCACTAACTGACATAATAATGTGGCAAATAGGCCTGTCACTAACGGACATAAAAAATTGGCACATAGGCCTGTCACTAATGGACATAAAATATGGACAGGGGTTGAATTAACCACAGCTGTCATTAATATAATATTGCTCAAAGGCAAATCGCCACTAAATGGATGTTTAATCATAGCCCCAAAGGCAATACATCACTAATGAATGTTTAATTATAGCCCCAAGGGCAATACATCACTAATGGATGCTTAATCATCACACTGATGATATTAGCCGGGATCAAATTTGATCACATAGGCTATATAAGGTTAGGAAATTGTCCATTACCTTGAAGGCTAGTGTGGTTCCTCAAGTCACACTATCAGGAGTATGAACATTCCTGAATGTTAACATAAGAGTACCTTAATGGTTGATTAATAGTCCTGGTCGCATTGTCCTTAACGACTGGGAGGCTTGAACTTAAGTCCACCACCTTTGGATAGAAGGATAACTTCCCTTAACTATCCTGATAGAAGGCCCTTTTATCGTTAATTATCATTTATAATGTTGGCCAATTATGTTGTCTATGCCACTTGGCTAATCAAAACCATTAAGATCTTTTTGGAATTATATCGCAGAGCATAAATTTCGAGTAAAATCGAGACGCTCGTTTGAAGGGGATGAATACATATATATAATTCCAAAAATACTTCATTAAATTTCAAATAAAAACTACAATACTAGAAAATGAAATAAATTGTCCATGCAAAGACTACAAAAAACAAATGTCCACGCATGGACTAAGGAAATATCAATGTCCTTGCAGGGACTAACATATATTAGAAGAGACTTCACTCGTCCTTATTTCCCTTAACCAGCTTGGAGAGTTTCTTGAAGAACTTGTCCGTCTTTTTCTCCGTTTTCTCCGCTTGTTGTTGCATTCCTTTCATTCGTTCTAAGGCCTCATTAATGGCCTCGCGTGGCGGCGGAGGTTGTGGTTGTGGTATACTCGGATACTGGTATCCATAACTCGGATATCTAGTAGATAGATAAGCAGGTGGGAAAGGTGACGGGTAAAGTGCGTTATGCATGACCGCTTGCATGTATGGGTCATGCGACCATGCTTGGTAATTAATTGGTGTAGATGGGTTAAAAGGATCATATCCAGCATTATCTGGACATGCTGGGATAGGGTTATTATAACCCGATGGTTGTGGTTGAACTGTAGGTGTTGGTTCCACCACAGGTGATGTGTTAGAGGGTCCACCCATTTATGGGTCCTCTTGAATGGTGGGGTAAGGGTTGGGCAAAGGTGGTAGCGATCCCGACCTTTGACCTGAGCGTACCGACATATGTGCTCCACGCATCCTCCTTGGTGGTTCGGGTGGTGGTTGAGGTTGGTCCACCGGTCCCATGTGAACGTCTTCTTGTATAGGATGTGGTTGAGAGTGATGGGAAGGAGTGTTGGCGAAGGTAAATTGGTTCCAATATTGGTCCCATTCGTTCGACCTTGATATGGCGATCCGACGTAAGAGTTTGAATCGCTTGAGATTTATATGGGATGCGTATACAATCCTGAGGGCGGCATCTCCGGGTCGGAGTCCTCATCCATGGGGTTTGGTTGCTCCAACTTATTTTGATCGGCTGGAGGTGTATTTAAATATTGGTTTGGATTAAACTCATCATGGTAAGAATGATGAGAGTTATGGGAGTGGTAAGAGTGGTGCGAATGGTACGAGTGGTAAGAACTTTGAGTGTGGGTAGGCGAATGTTGGTCAAATGGCCATGAATCTCCCGAGTCCTCATAGGGGTTCGGGTGATGTGGATTTGAAGGGATGTATCATGATGGTCCTCCCCTCATGGGTCCTTTTCCTCGTCCTTGTATACGTGACGGCATTTTCCTGTTAAAAATGAATTCAAAAAACAATACTAATAACTTAATAATGAAATGAGTAATCCTAGGTCAAGGCCTAGACTCGGAAGTCTAAGGAATGTGCTTGTGTAAGTTTGTGATTAAACACAAGAATGATAGTGTTTAATTCTCTCAAACGTTGGCTCTGATACCAACCTGTCACACCCAAATTTCCAATCCATATCCATACACCGGTGGGCCCGGATGGGGAGTATTGTGACGTCAGTTGATAAGATCATTGTTAATTAAACACGTTACAACGGAAGTCTTGGAGTAAAATTACTATTAAAAACTGAATGTTCGAAAGTACAAAATAATATACAGGCTCGTAATAGAAGATCCACATGCAGATCATAAAATGTACAAAGAAAGAATATAAAACAGACTTTAGAGAAGATCTGAGGATTTGCAAGATCCTCTTATTTCACTACCGAGAAGCTTCTAGCGTATTTCGTATTGTAACTGCAAGCATAGTCTTTTGAAAATACGTCAGTTTTCGTTGGTAAATACACCCGACTGACTCATTTTAAAAATATTTTTGAAATTAGATTTAAGTGCACGGGGCACAAATCTTTTATAAATTGGGAAAGTTACTTTGTAACCTTGTTAATAGATTCACATGTTTGTTCATACATACAGGGCCCAGTACAGAGACCGAGACATGATTAAATACACACCACTTAGAACTCATAGAGGAGTTATCTCCAACGTCTTGGGTAATTTGGATTTGAGCGTCTGTCAGGTGTATGCCTACAACCCGCGCTATGGTCGTGGCCATTATCTAATGTAATGAGCCGAGGATATCCAGGACATGGTAATTTAACCCCCGACGTTTAAGTTATCAAACAAAACTGGTTTAAAACGGAATATGCGGATTTACTAGCCACAATCCGGTATTCGATTGATCCTATTTCCGACCAAGCGGTAATATTTTACCGTATCCCAAGCCCGTATAAGGAAAATAAGTTAAGAGTATTTACCTGAGTTAGTCCTGATTTAAAAATGCAAGATTTAACATCTCAGCCGTATCCAAAATGATCTAGGTGCAGATAGCATTTATCGGAAGGCTCTAGTCTGGATTATAGCATAAGCTAACCAGTTAAATACTAACGCTCTCATCCAACAAATGGAACATGTGAGAGTTAGGACTTCGTAAAAGATCACTCAGAGGCTCGTTAGAAGCATGTTGACTCCGATGTCACTCAGAGGCTGGGCATGTTGACACAACGGTCACTCAGAGGCCAAGTTTTAAGCATGTTGACACTAGAAGATCACTCAGAGACTTAGTTTGAGCATGTTGAAGCTTTTAGTCCTTGTTAGTCTTTAATAGACTAAAAATAAAATACAACACGTGTCACTATACTATTGGACACGATTTTACAGGGTGTTACACAAAAAAATTTTCTCTACATAAGTATATCAATATGGTACTCATATTAAAGATAAAAAGCGCATCACACCTTTCCAGGGTGACACTTTTAACATGACTTTGTCCCCTACTTGGAACTTAAGAGGTTTACGCCTCTTGTCAGCATAGCTCTTCTGCCTATCCCTGGCATCTTTGAGATGATCACGGATTTGCACAATCTTTTATGTGGTCTCCAGGACAATTTCTGGTCCTGATAGTTGGGCTTCCCCAACTTCTGGCCAACACACCGGCGTTCTACATTTTCTCCCATACAAGGCCTCATAAAGAGCAGCCTTGATGCTCGTATGATAACTATTATTATAGGAGAATTCTATTAGGGGTAAGTGGTCATCCCAACTTCCACCTAAATCAATTACACATGCCCTAAGCATGTCTTCCAATGTCTGGCTAGTATGCTCACTTTGACCATCCGTCTGCGGGTAGTAAGTCGTACTAAAGTTTAATCGTGTGCCTAAAGATTGTTGGAAACTTTTCCAAAAATGAGAGGTATATCTAGTATCTCTATCAGATACAATAGATATTGGCACACCATGTAGGGATACAATCTTGTCCACATACAACTTAGCCAATTTGTCAGAGTTATACGTTTCTTTAATTGGCAAGAAGTGTGCTGACTTAGTCAGCCTATCCACAATGACCCAAATTGTGTCATTTCCACTTTTGGTCTTAGGTAACTTGGTAATCAAGTCCATAGTTACCATTTCTCATTTCCATGTTGGAATTTCCAATTGTTGTAGAAATCCTGACGGCTTCTGATGTTTAGCCTTAACTTGCGAACACGTCAGACACTTAGCTACATAAGTGGCTGGATTTCTTCAAATCTATCCACCAATAATTCTTTTTCAAATCTTGATACATTTTGTCACCACCCGGGTGAACTGAGTATCTTGAATTATGCGCTTCATGGAGGATCAAATATCTAAGTCCTCCAAAGATTGGAAACCAGATTCTATCATTAAACCTAAGGATTCCATCTTTTCAAGGCGCTAACTGATCAACTGTTCCTCCTAATCCTTCATTAGGAATGTTAGCCTCTAATAAGGCTTGCTTTGTGCACCTAATAGCTTCTCATTCAAGCTATTTCTGAGCTTAATGCTTTTGGCGATAATCCTTATAGGTTTAACTCGTTCTTTGCAACTTAAGGCATCAGCAACTACATTTTCCTTGCCCGGATGGTAGCAAATCTCGCAATCATAGTCATTAAGCGTTTCCGTCCATCGGCATTGTCGCATGTTCAATTCTTTCTGATTGAACAGATGTTGGAGACTCTTATGGTCAGTGTATATAATACACTTCATGCCATACAAGTAATGTCTCCATAACTTTAGTGCAAATACAACGGCACCCAATTCCAAATCGTGGGTGGTATAATTCCTTTCGTGCACCTTTAACTGTCATGATGCATAAGCAATTACCTAGCCTTTTTGCATTAGCACACAACCCATGCCAGTTTGCGATGCATCGCAGTAAACAACAAAGTCTTCAACACCCTTAGGTAGGGATAACACAGGAGCATTGCTCAACTTGTGTTTCAGAATCTCAAAAGATTCTTATTGTTTCGGACCCGAGACAAATTTAACATTCTTATGGGTTAAGGTAGTTAAAGGAGTGGCTATTCTTGAAAAGTTCTCAATGAACCATCTGTAGTATCTGGCCAATCCTAGGAAACTACGAATCTCCGATGGGGTCTTGGGCACTTCCCAATTCATTATGGCCTCAATTTTGGCGGGATCCACTTGGATACCACGCTCACTTACAATGTGTCCAAGGAATTGGTCTTCTCTAAGCCAGAATTCACACTTAGAGAACTTAGCATAAAGTTTCTCCTGCCTTAGCAATTCTAGAATGCACGAAGGTGTTTCTAGTGATCAACTTGATTACGAGAATAGATAAGTATGTCGTCTATGAAGACAATGACAAACTTATCCAAATATGGTATGCAGACTCTATTTATGAGATCCATGAACGCTGCTGGTGCATTTGTGAGCCCAAAAGGCATCACTAGAAATTCAAAGTGACCATAACAGGTCCTGAAGGCAGTCTTAGGAACATCCTCACTCCTAACCTTCAACTGATGATATCCAGATCTTAGATCAATTTTGGAGAAGTAAATAGCCCTTGAAGTTGGTCAAATAAATCATCGATCCTGGGCAAAGGATATATATTCTTGATCGTTATCTTGTTTAGTTTTCGGTAGTCATGCACATCTGCATTGAACCGTCTTTTTTCTTAACGAAAAGAATTCGAGCTCCCTAGGGCGAGGAACTTGGCTGAATAAAGCCTTTCTCTAAGAGTTCATCTAATTGAGTCCTCAACTCCTTCATTTCCGTTGGTGCTAAATGGTATGGAGCTCTAACTATGGGTGCTGATCTAGGTATGATATCAATTCTAAACTTCACTTGCCTATCTGGAGTTAAGCTTGGTAATTCCTCGGGGAATACATCAGAATACTCCAAGATTAACTGGTAGGTCTTCAATATTTGGCTTAGGCTCATTAATAGTAACCTGTGCCATGTAAATGAAACAACCTTTCCTCAAACACTTGGATGCCTTAAATAATGACACCATGTCTGGCAATCCGTAGTGTGAGTCTCCAGGGATGGTGATCATTTCATTGGATGAGGTTTTGATTTTGATGAGTTTCTTATCGTAGGCAATGCGGGCTTGGTTACGAGATAACCAATCCATGCCTAAAACTACATCGAACCCCGCCAATTTCATTGGCAAAAGAGAGATAGGAATGGAATGATTCTTAATGGATATGAAACCTCCATCAAGAATGGAAGATGCTGTTTCTAAACTTCCATCAGCAAGTTCTATCTTATATGTTTTATCTAGAGTTCTTATGGGTAAGTTTAATAGTTTACTAACTTAAGATCAACAAAAGATTTATCTGCACCCGAATCGAAAAGAACTCTAGCATAAATATCGTTAATGAGGAATGTACCTGTTATGACATTGTTGTCATTAACAGCCTCTCTTGCAGTTATCTAAAAAGGCACGAGCATTCCCCTTCTTTGCCTCTCCAGGCTTCGCATTATTACTCTTAAGATTCTTAGGGCAGTTAGTCTTAATATGCCATTTATCATTGCAGACGTAACAAATGGCATCCTTAAGATCCTTGCATTCTAGGGTCTTATGTCCCTTTCTCTTACAAATACCATAGGGTTTGGCTTGTGGAACATAACCCAGTGTCTGCGGTTGCATGTCTTGCATGTTGGTGTCACAGCCGACTTGTCTTAGTTCCTTTTGAACCCGAATCTCCCTTTATTTTTCTTATTAAACCTTTGGGAGTTGTCATCTTCTCTCTTTCTTTTCCCGTCAGTTTCGGACTTAACCAACTTGGCCTCACTAGATCAAGGGTGAGGGAGAGAGATAGGTCAACAGCTGACCTATAGGTACTAGGCTGAGCAACCTTTACCATACCCTTAATTTCAGGAGCTAACCAATTCATAAAAAGCGCAATGCGGTTGGTTTCAGGGGTGATCAAATAGGAAACTAACCTGGATAGGGAGTTAAAGTCAGAAACGTACTTCGGACAATCTAGGTTCTTCATTGAAAGAGACAAAAAGTCTCTCTAATTTCTCCACCTCATGAGGTGGGCAGTAAGTTTCATTGACTAATTCGACAAACTTAGGCCATCCTAAGTTGTACAGGTGGATTTTACCCGTAGATTGGATCATAGCTTTCCACCAGATTAGGGCATCGCCCTTAAAGGGCTGTGATACATATTTGACCACATCCTTATTAGCACAGCTGCTGATATCTACGATTGTCTCCATCTCATCCAGCCACTTTAAGGCTTCCAAAACTCCTTTCTCCCCATTAAAATCTCGGGGCTTGCAGGAGACGAAATATTTATAGGTACATCCGTCTTTAACAGAACGGGACCTATTTACAAAATCTATTTTCTTTGGTTCACTCTTCGCATTTGAAAAGTTAACGAAGCTCTCCTTATGAGCTGAGGATTGGGTAATCGATAATGGTTTAGAGCGAGTAGCACTCGACTCTTTAAGATTTTCTATGGCCTCCATGGCCTTTTCAACGGCTGCGTCAATGCGAGCCTGGAAATCGTCATTATTAATGGCTATATTCTCTGTGTTATTAAAGTTAACATCCCGGTGGCTACTTTGCGCCTCATTCGAGTTAGCCATCTTTTTGAGCTTTTGTTCAATACACCAATAAAACTTTCCTTAGCCATGGTATTAATAACCACATTGGCTTTAAACATTGGATATAACAATCCATTGCCTATTCTAGTGTGAATAACATCACAACTCTTAGGCTTAACATATCTATATTTGGCCTAGGTCTTAATAGGACCATCAAAGGCAAAATAAAATTTGGACATAGTCCATATATTACCAGACAGTGGATCGTAATGTCGCAACTGTCATTGTCGTATTCGACAATTACATTTGGCTCCTAAGCTTGTCACGAGGGACATAAAATTTATGGCACATAGGCCTGTCACTAATGTACATAAAATATGGCACATAGGCCTGTTACTAACGGACATAATAATATGGCAAATAGGCCTGTCACTAACGGACATAAAAATATGGCACATAGGCCAGTCACTAATGGACATAAAATATGGACAGGGGTTGTATTAACCACAGCTGTCATTAATATAATATTGCTCAAAGGCAAATTGCCACTAAATGGATGTTTAATCATAGCCCCAAAGGCAATACATCACTAATGAATGTTTAATCATAGCCCCAAGGGCAATACATCACTAATGGCTGCTTAATCATCACACTGATGATATTAGCTGGGATCAAATTTGATCACATAGGCTATATAAGGTTAGGACATTGTCCATTACCTTGAAGGCTAGTGTGGTTCCTCAAGTCACACTATCAGGAGTATGAACATTCCTGAATTTTAACATAAGAGTACCTTAATGGTTGAATAATTGTCCTGGTCGCATTGTCCTTAACGACTTGGAGGCTTGAACTTAAGTCCACTACCTTTGGATAGAAGGATAACTTCCCTTAACTATCCTGATAGAAGGCCCTTTTATCCTTAATTATCATTTATAATGTTGGCCAATTATGTTATCTATGCCACTTGGCTAATCAAAACCATTAAGATCCTTTTGAAATTATATCGCAGAGCATAAATTTCGAGTAAAATCGAGGCGCTCGTTTGAAGAGGATGAATACATATATATAATTCCAAAAATACTTCATTAAATTTCAAATAAAAACCAAAATACTACAGGGACTAACATATATTAGAAGAGACTTCACTCGTCCTTCTTTCCCTTAACCAGCTTGGAGAGTTTCTTGAAGAACTTGTCCGTCTTTTTCTCCGTTTTCTACGGTTGTTGTTGCATTTTTTTCATTCGTTCTAAGGCCTCATTAATGGCCTCGAGTGGCGGCGGAGGTTGTGGTTGTGGTATACTCGGATACTGGTATCCATAACTCGGATATCCAGTAGATGGATAAGCAGGTGGGAAAGGTGACGGGTAAAGTGTGTTATGCATGACTGCTTGCATGTATGGGTCATGCGACCATGCTTGGTAATTAATTGGTGTAGATGGGTTAAAATGATCATATCCAGCATTATCTGGATATGTTGGGATAGGGTTATTATAACCCGATGGTGGTGGTTGAACTGTAGGTGTTGGTTCCACCACAGGTGATGTGTTAGAGGGTCCACCCATTTATGGGTCCTCTTGAATGGTGGGGTAAGGGTTGGGGAAAGGTGGTAGCGATCCCGGCCTTTGACCTGCGCGTACCGACATATGTGCTCCACGCTTCCTCCTTGGTGGTTGAGGTTGGTCCACCGGTCCCATGTGAACGTCTTCTTGTATAGGATGTGGTTGAGAGTGATGGGAGGGAGTGTTGGCGAAGGTAAATTAGTTCCAATATTGGTCCCATTCGTTACGCCCTTGATATGGCGATTCGACGTAAGAGTTTGAATCGCTTGAGATTTCTATGGGATGCGTATACAATCCTAGGATTGCGGCATCTCCGGGTCGGAGTCCTCATCCATGGGGTTTGGTTGCTCCAACTAATTTTGATCGGCTGGAGGTGTATTTAAATATTGGTTTGGATTAAACTCATCATGGTAAGAATGATGAGAGTGATGGGAGTGGCAAGAGTGGTGCGAATGGTACGAGTGGTAAGAACTTTGAGTGTGGGTAGGCGAATGTTGGTCAAATGGCCATGAATCTCTCGAGTCCTCATAGGGGTTCGGGTGATGTGGATTTGAAGGGATGTGTCCTGATGGTCCTCCCCTCATGGGTCCTTTTCCTCGTCCTTGTATACGTGACGGCATTTTTCTGTTAAAAATCAATTCGAAAAACAATGCTAATAACTTAATAATGAAATGAGTAATCCTAGGTCAACGCTTAGACTCGGAAGTCTAAGGAATGTGCTTGTGTAAGTTTGTGATTAAACACATGAATGATAGTGTTTAATTCTCTCAAACGTTGGCTCTGATACCAACCTGTCACACCCCGGATTTCCAATCCATATCCATACACCGGTGGGCCCGGATGGGGAGTATTGTGACGTCAGTTGATAAGATCATTGTTAATTAAACACGTTACAACGGAAGTCTTGGAGTAAAATTACTATTAAAAACTGAATGTTCGAAAGTACAAAATAATATACAGGCTCGTAATAGAAGATCCACATGCAGATCATAAAATGTACAAAGAAAGAATATAAAACAGACTTTAGGGAAGATCTGAGGATTTGCAAGATCCTCTTATTTCACTACCGAGCAGCTTCTGACGTATTTCGTATTGTACCTGCAAGTATAGTATTTTGAAAATACGTCAGTTTTCGCTGGTAAATACACCGACTGACTCATTTTAAAAATATTTTTGAAATTAGATTTAAGTGCACAGGGCACAAATCTTTTATAAATTGGGAAAGTTACTTTGTAACCTTGTTAACAGATTCACATGTTTGTCCATACATACAGGGCCCAGTACAGAGACCGAGACATGATTAAATACACACCACTTAGAACACATAGAGGAGTTATCTCCAACGTCTTGGGTAATTTGGATTTGAGCGTCTGTCAAGTGTATGCCTACACCCCGCGCTAAGGTCGTGGCCATTATCTAATGTAATGAGCCGAGGATATCCAGGACATGGTAATTAACCCCGATATTTAAGTTATCAAACAAAACTGATTAAAATGGAATATGCGGATTTGCTAGCCACAATCCAGCATTCGATTGATCCCATTTACGACAAGCGGTAATATTTTACCGTATCCCAAGCCCGTATAAGGAAAATAAGTTAAGAGTATTTACCTGAGTTAGTCTTGATTTAGAAATGCAAGATTTAATATCTCAGCCGTATCCAAAATGATCTAGGTGCAGATAGCATTTATCGGAAGGCTCTAGTCTGGATTATAGCATAAGCTAACCAATTAAATACTAACGCTCTCATCCAACAAATAGAACATGTGAGAGTTAGGACTTCGTAAAAGATCACTCAGAGGCTCGTTAGAAGCATGTTGACTCCGATGTCACTCAGAGGCTGGGCATGTTGACACAACGGTCACTCAGAGGCCAAGTTTTAAGCATGTTGACACTAGAAGATCACTCAGAGACTTAGTTTGAGCATGTTGACGCTTTTAGTCCTTGTTATCTTTAATAGACTAAAAATAAAATACAACACGTGTCACTATACTATTGAACATGATTTTACAGGGTGTTACACGTAATTTTTTCTCTACATAAGTATATCAATATGGTACTCATATTAAAGATAAAAAAACACTCGTTACTATGGTGTAATTTTTTTTTAAAAAAAGGGTTATGTATAAAAACTTATCGACGTTTAAAAAAGAGGGGGTGAACTTGAATGTGCATTAATGTTAGTTTTCTTAACTTAAAAATGTTAAATTTACTTTTATATTCTTAATCTAAAAATTAATTAGTTTAATAGTCAACACTATTACAAGATTGTTATCAATATCTCAACCATTAGATTAAAATCTAATGGTTTAGATTCTTTCTTATAATTCTCACACTTTTATATTTTATTACAATATCACTCTATATGTATGTATCGTATTCAACAAAGAATTGACTTCTCTCTAAACTACAATCTTTGTTCATACTTCATAGTTTTTGCCAAGTCAAATTTTTATCATCTCAGTTTGCTTTTCACTTATCAAAGTAACATTACTTTGTAAATTTCCGGTTTTTGTGGAGAAAGAATTCAAGTTTTGCAATAGTTAGGCATTATAGGTGCTTTGATGTGTTTGTAGAAGCCGAGGCCAATAAGGCAGCTGGAAAGTACGACAATGCCTCAATTGACTTCTATAAAAAAGAAGGTTTAACCCCATATTTCCAGGCAAAACTTCCCATTACAAGTGGTATGACTTATAATCCAATCCTCTTAAGGGAATATTTTAATTAAAGTTGTCTTTCGCATGTTCTTATCAGTATTGTTATATGCTCATAAGATCCCCTTATTTTGTCTGGCTAATAGTAATGGTAGGGCTGGGTCAGGTGTCAAAACAGTTGATTTTTTAGTATGTTCAATTGGCGTGTTTCTGTCTGTTATGTGTTAGATATGATCACTAAACTATATTAGATAAATAGTAATATAATTTTTTTTTATAAAGCGGTTTATGAGGTTGCACTGTTTCTTTTTTTTATGCAGCTAATTAGAGTGACTGATTTTGTCTGCCTTTCTGATGCGAAAAATTGGCAATACTGTTTTATGGCCCCATGATACCCTCATTTTATATCATTCATGGTCATGGGCGAAGCTTTTAAGAGACGGGAGGGGCGGCCGACCCCTGAACTTTTCGCTCAGTACTGGAGGGTATGTAGTGTTTGTATAGAATTTTTGGGTGTATACGTTTTCGATCCCCGGTTTAATAGAAATTTTAGGTTCGGTGACTTCCGCCCCGGTCAGAAATCTCAAACTTCGCCACTGTCGATGATTATAAAAAGTGGTAAACTATGTGTTCATTTAAATGCTATACTTTTCATGGGAGAGATGCCAAATTGAGTCTTCGTTCTCAGTTCCTTTTTATTGTTCTGGAAATAGCACATGTTCTTTAGTTGATGATTTTTACCACAGGCGATAGTTCTACCCATGTATTTGAAAATGTGCCGGTTTGGGTTGTATATTATTATCTTTGACGGGTCCAATGGGTCAGGCCGAAACTGTAAAGCTTACCTAAAAGTTATAAAAACTGAAATAGATCAAACACGTCAAAGGTTGATAATCGCCTAAAGTGCTTTCAACCATTCACTCATTTATTTATATATTATATTTATATTAATAATAGTATACTTTGTTTTATCATATGTTTTTAACAGCATATATTTATATTATAAAAATAGATAAAATGATGTTGGTGGGTCTAGTGGGCCAGGGCAAACTGCAAAACTTACCCAACCCATTGCCCGTTACCTCCCAACTAACTTTATGAGGTTGAGTTCGTTGATATGATAAATTCAGATGTTTAAGAGAACATATATATTCCCATCTCCAACCTGTTTACGTGCCTCTGGTTCAATGCGTTTTACTTCAAGAGATGAGATTAGTTTTTCGACAAACTGGACCATTGATATGTTCTGGCATTGTGAAAGGCAAAACTTTGTACTTGAGGTATTCCTTTTCTCTTTCCTAACCTAACCATCAGAACCTGTTTGAGAACAGTCAAGCCTTACTTTATTTATATGCTTCCTGGATTATGCTACATGCAGGGATACCACCGAGATATTCTTGTTAGTAATCTGAAACAAAAACGAAACAAAAGAAACAGTAACAGTGAACCGGGCTTGTGTTTGACACAATTCCCTTAAACAGATTCCCGGTTCGTTCCCAGGGTACGCCGGTTCGAAGCAGCAACAGCGTACGGCCGGACTTGATCACTTGCCTTAAATGAAACGGGAGATGTTGCAAAGAGAGATTGGAAGTGAATGGTTTGTTCTAGTGTGTCTAAACTGATTCCTTTGATTTGGTTTTATAGCCATAAAACCATAACCGATCTCTAATCATTATTAATTCTAAGTAATGGTCATTATACAAAATAATGATAATTAGTGCATCGGTTTATAATCATTCAAACGAATAGTCAATCATAACTGTTATGAATAATGGTCATTAGTGTATCAATTTAAACTGAAATAATAATTTCATTAAAAACGAATAATCATTCGGAGTTGCATTCGTGTCGCGGGACATGTGGGCATGCACGAGTTCAACCAAAGTCCAGTTTAGAAACTCATTTTTTGCACCCCCCGGGCGCACTGGTAGGTCTTGTTGTAAAACATGTGATAAGACTACAACGGAGTGGTAAAGGTTTTACCTTATAAACAACCACTCATTTTGTACCCACACCAATATTTACAAAGTATTTAATTCTAAGTGATGGTCATTATACAAAACAATGATAATTAGTGCATCAGTTTATAATCATTCAAACGAATAGTCAATCATAACTGTTATGAATAATGGTCATTAGTGTATCAATTTAAACTGAAATAATGATTTCATTAAAAACGAATAATCATTTGGAGTTGCATTCGTGTCGAGGGACATGTGGGCACGCACGAGTTCAACCAAAGTCCAGTTTAGAAACTCATATTTTGCCCCCCCCCCCCCCCCCGGCGCGTGGGTAGGTCTTGTGGTAAAACATGTGATAAGACTACAATGGAGTGGTAAAGGTTTTACCTTATAAATAACCACTCATTTTGTACCCACACCAATATTTACAAAGTATTTACCACTTTGAGACTTTCATTCACACACCCAAATTTCCAACAATCCCCCTATGAATCGAGGTCGATGTAACATTCGTAAAAAAAATGAATGAATCCTAAAACCCGACCTGTTTTTGTAACTTGATCCGTTTTCATATTCCACGTAATTTTGTTTAATGTTTAAGCAATAAAATGTCTTGGATTCTATGTTTTGATCATACATGTTATCATATCTGGTGATTTATAGTCTTATACATGTTTTAGACAACCTTGTAAATTCATTTCCATGTATTTTGAAGCAACCCTCTATATCTCAAGGTCTAAAACTAAGGTTTTCCTTAAGTTAATAAAAAACTTTGAAAACCTCGTGAACATACCTAACAATCACATCCTAACCTTTTTAGCATTCAAACTTTATTATATACATGCCTTAAGATAGGACATTGTGTTTTGGAGAGTTTAGATGTAAATGATCGCAAGTAAAAAACTCTACATGTCGTATTCTTAGTTTTGTCATAAGATGACTTTCGGGTGACTTTCCTGCTAACTTTTCTCCATCCTTGAGCTATCATTCTGGTCCATTCAAAGCTCCAAGATATACTTGGTATACTAAGGATCAAGTAGGTTCAAATGGTGCATAAAACTGAGCTCCAGCGTAACGGGAAGCACAAACACAAGTTTTAGAACGTAACCCTCTACCCACATCAAGACCCAAGGTTTAAGCCCAATCCTTGACATCATGGATGTTGGATTACTCTCTTCCATATGATAGTACTCTGAAAATAATGAACGTAGGCGAAAACCGTGCGCGAAACTGAGTTATAACGAAGCGGGAATCGCGAAAACAAGTTTGGTGTTTGTTGCTGATCTGAAAGACGCGAAAATCTTATTTTAAAGTTATCCCACATCGCCACAATCACTATTTTGTGCTCTATTTCACACCTATAAATACCCGTGCTTGCTTATTTATAGCTTGCAATTCCTAGTTTGAGTATAAACAAGTGGAATAACAAAATTTGTGGCTCCACAAGCACAATACCCCTTTGGGTGTGGTGTGTAGTAGTTTTTATTTCCGCTTTCGACGAGGAGGTGCTGCCCTTCAAGCTCTTCTCATTTTGTAAAGTTCTTCTTCGAGGTAATCTTCCTTTCTTTGTTTTTTTTATTTTTTTAAATATTCATTTATTTATTGATTTCTTAGTTTAATTAGTTTAGTTTAGGTTCTTAGTTAAGGAGCATTAGGCTCGTTAACGTAGCCTAGTTTAGGCTCGCCTTTAGGCTTTTCATAGCCTTGTAGAGGCTCGTTAGGCTCAACGAGTCTAACATATCATGTTCGTTCATTTAGCTATACCTAGTATAAAGTTTACTTTTTATTGCATTCGTTTGTCTAGCTTAAATCACGCTTATCAATTGGATTTTCTCCTTATTCTCGTGCGGTTTTTCACTAAGGATTAAAAATGCAAACACTGTGAGTGAATCCTTACAAATTCCCTTTTTATTCACGTTTTGGGGTGTATCATGTGTCGTAATTTACTTTAATTATACAAATACATGTGCTACCACCATTATGTGATCTAATGTGTATATTTGTTTGTTGTGGTTATTGGTGGTTACATTATATCATTTCAGTGCAATCATTCATTTAAGGCCCATCAGTTCCTCGTGGGATACGAGTCGAGCATCAGGTGCCTCATTAGATCGGCTCCGTTTGATTGAGCCTTGATCTCAAGTTCATCATTCATCATGTTCATATGTTCATTGTTGATATTATGTGATCTAATGTGTATATTTGTTTGTTGTGGTTATGTGTGGTTACATTTTATCATTTCATTGCAATCATTCATTTAAGGCCCATCAGTTCCTCGTGGGATACGAGTTGAGCATCAGGTGCCTCATTAGATCGGCTCCGTTTGATTGAGCCTTGATCTCAAGTTCATCATTCATCATGTTCATATGTTCATTGTTGATATTATGTGGTTTGTGATTTAATTATATATACATATGCTCATATATGGTCCATGCACATTTTTATTGAAATAACCAATTTAACAAACTGTTTAAATGTTTAACGTAGATTCACTCGCCAACCTTTGTTGACCCAAAACCATTTTTACACATGATACAGGTGAACAGGTACGAAGAGAAGATTGGACATAGGATGGACCTTAGTTAACAAGAAACGAATTAGTGCAATATACTTGTTATAAACATCGTCTTGTGTTTGTAATTGTTTATGTGAATTATTTGTATTGTGAGACATTTGATATGAATTAGTGAATATTTAAAACAAGTAATAGCAAGTCATAAGCTCTCGAGTTAACCCAATCATGCCCCGATCACCTATTCCGCTGCGGGTCGGGGTGTGACAGATTGGTATCAGAGCCATTGACTTTAGAGATATAGGATAGGTTATTAGACCCTTAGAACCTATACTTTAGTCAACTAGGACCTATGTGCTTATGTGATTTCATGTTTTGTTTGATTTGCTATTGCCCAGACATTTAAATTCCTTTCATTTCACACAGAAACGCATGCAACCACTCTCTTTGTTACTTGATTATGTGATACGTGCAATGTGTTATAATTATGTCATGAAGTCTACATATATGTTACATATATACATATCACTCCACCTGAAATGTACCATACAAAACTTATGAAACCCTTATTTATAAGTTCTCGATTTCTTTAAATTTTCGAAACATTTCTCTTCATTTTCCAAATACTTATTTTTATGTTATTCAAACTTTTGTGATGTTTTTCGTGTTCAAAATTTATCAAGGTGAGTTCATATGATGGGCATGTAGTAACTGGAAGGGTTCGAGTACCGGTAGTCGGGATGTCCTTTCTAGGATTGGTATTCGTATAAATCCGAATTAACGGACCAGTTTGTCTACCTGGGGACTACTAATGAGAGTACGAATGACCTATTAGGCCAAAACATGCCACACCAAACGTCATGTGAACCAACCCCACTTTGAGGTGTCCTCGTGTCCACACCTGGATGCACTCCTACTTTCATACGTTACATTCACATTTCTCAATTTTCTCTGGGTTTTAGTGTACTACGAAATCCCGGTAATCATGGAGGCCCACATGATTACGAAGGTGAAGTATGGCGGCATGCAAGGCCCAATTACAAGCAAAGCCCAAGAACACTTTAAAAGTGTTGTGTTATCATAAGTTATAGTTTTCAAATACACCCAAAGTTTTCATTTTATCATATGTTTATATTTTTTTCGCATCCCTGCTAGCAAATCCATCAACATAATCTCACAATCTCGTTTGCGTGAATTCTTTTAGATGTCCTTTAGGCACCTTCTTGGAGGAAAAAGAACCGGAAACTCCAGTAGACGCATGGCTGCCTAAATTGCCAAGCAAATGGCCACCGTGATTCCTAACATTGTGATCCAAGTTCAACAAGCCCTCACTAATAACCAAGTCAATCAAGTTGAACCAAACGCTGTAAATGCTCCCGCAACTACATCGAAGTGCTCCTATAAGCACTTCAAGTCTTGTGACCCCCCCAAAATATGAGGGAACAGAAGGGGTCACTACACTCCTTTGATGGTTCGAGGAAATGGAAAGCACCTTCCTAAATTATGACTGCACTAACGATCGCAAGGTTCGTTATGCTACCGGTCGTTTCATTGGGGCAGCTTTAACCTGGTGGAACACTGAAAAGGGTCGAAGAGGGGCTGAAGCTGCTGTGGCCCTAACTTAGGAACAACTCAAGGAACTAATGACTAAACGGTTCTGTCCTAGTAGTGAGATCAAGAAGTTGGAGGACGAATTCTACCGCTTAAAGCAAAATGATGGAGACCATATGGCCTATAACAAGCGTTTCCTCGAGCTGAACCAGATGGTCCCAAATATGTTCATTCCTCCTTACCATCTCATTGAACATTACATTAGGGGTCTTCCTTCTAGTATCCAGGATTCCGTGATGAACATTGTACCCGCAACATTGGAAGCTGTAATAGAATTAGCCACCGAACTCACCGAAAACCATATCCGAAATGGAGACTTTAAAAAGAAGGTCACAACTGACAAGGTTTCAGTGGAAGAGCCAAAGACAACCAAGATCAAAACATTCTCCCGTTCCGATACCAAACGAAAGCGTGACGGTAAAACTATGCTATTGCCTCAACTAACCCAACTTCACAAGCCGTACCACTCCAAGCCATCCCAATCACCCAAATGGAACCATACCCAGCTTACCCAAACAAGAACCCTACACTGGTCCCCACCCTCAATGCAACACCTGCCACTATCACCACCAACTCAACGTACCATGTCGTCTATGTGCCAATTGTGGGCGTTATGGCCATTTGAGTAACACGTGTCGCACTCCTCAAAACCAAGTTTCACCTCTTGCCAAAAACATGATCCAGCCCTACCAACCACCGCATTACCCCATGGTGCCATATGTTCGAGCTTGCTTTAATTGTGGTGATCCTATTCAGAAACACATGCCCTAGGTTGGTTAACATCATCAACGCTCAAGCCCAAGCAAATCCAGTTAACCAAGCGAACCAAGTTAACCAAGCGAACCAGGCAAACCCAGCACCCCTACCAGCAAGAGGGAGAGCCTACAATGTCAACGCAAACCCAGTTGAGGTTAACGACGGTGCGAACGAACAACCTAACTAGTCTTTCTCCCATCATGAAGACTCAAGACTTTGCTCCAATTGTTTATTTTATTTTTATTCTCACCCAAGCTTTAATAAATTCCATTTCTTGTCCTGACTATTCAAATTACCATTGTTTTCAATTTGGGTAATAATGTTTCAAGATTTCATTATTTCATATTAATGTCATTTATATCACGCTATGCCAATTTGTTTCATTATATGTCTCTTATACATTCGATTAAATTTCATGTTATTCGTGTCATCATACATCACGACGAACTCCCGTCTCATCATTTAGGGAAGTTGGGTCGTGACTCACTTTTTCATAGACTGACCACTTCCTCATAGCGCATGAGAGAGGTACCGCCGTCATTTAGTCTTGCTCTCTTCGGATTCGAGATTCAAGCTTGGGTTGTTGTATTTGTTTATGTTTGGTAGATTTTAGGATGAGTCACATAGAACTAATCGTGACTTAATAACAAGGCCAATGAAAATTTAACAAGGACATGGTGGATACGCCACAGGTACTTCCTATGTATAAGTATTCTTTTTGGTGATCAAAAGCATTGTTAGACGGTTATGGGAAGTTTTGTGTAAGTAGTGTCAATCTCAATTTGGATAACGATGTGGTTGATGATTTCGTTTTGTGATGTAACTTTATCATTATGACGCTTTGATTTTCTCAAAACCCCTTATCATGAGACAATATCCAGTTAGCCATCTCCGTGTTACAACACTTTTCATTTTTACACCTCAGGCATCAAAAAGCAATTCATGTAGCAGGGTATTCAACCCTTACTAGGAACGTTACCGCCTCAATCAAAATCTAAACTTCACACTCACCTGTTTATGTATATCCTTAGCATCATCGAGATTTTTATTACCTAGCATACTCGAGATCCTAATCTATAAGAAACCCTATTAACTAACCCTCAAGAACGGTTCCCTCCTAATTTTGGAACGAAATTCCTAAAAGTAGGGGAGACTGTAACATCCGCCAAAGACCTACTTTGAAATCCAGATCCTAACCTTTAAACTTCGGAAATTTTCGCGAAATAAATAACCGTTGAAAGATTTTACTCTTTAATTTAAATTCATTTATTGACTTATTTATTAATTAATTTAATTTAATTAATATAATTATTAATAAAATCCAGTTAGTTTTTTTAGGTTTTAAAGTGAGTTTTAAGGTAATATGAGTTAGTAGCCAAGTTAGTTCGGATAGTAGAGTTAAGGGGTCTGATTTGTAACATTTCAAAACTTTAAATTAAAAAAAGAAATATAAAATATTGGACCAGGGATTCGAACCCGGGTCTCACCAACAAACAAAACACTTGAGCCACTCCACACATCAAACCTTTGTTAAAATTTCCATTTCCAAAATCCTTAAACACTGCAATCCCTTTTGAATTACCTTTACCCCCCAAATGTTAAAGAGCTAAATGGTTACCTCCTAATTTCGGGACGAAATTTCCAAAAGTAGGGGAGATTGTCACATTCGTTAAAAAATGAATGAATCCTAAAACCCGACCTGTTTTTGTAACTCGATCCATTTTCATATTCCACGTAATTTTGTTTAATGTTTAAGCAATAAAATGTCTTGGATTCTATGTTTTGATCATGCATGTTATCATATCTGGTGATTTATAGTCTTATACATGTTTTAGACAACCTTGTAAATTCATTTCCATGTATTTTGAAGCAACCCTCTGTATCTCAAGGTCTAAAACTAAGGTTTTCCTTAAGTTAATCAAAAACTTTGAAGACCTCGTGAACATACCTAACACATCACATCCTAACCTTCTTATCATTCAAACTTCATTATATACATGCCTTAAGATAGGACATTGTGTTTTGGAGAGTTTAGATGTAAATGATCGCAAGTAAAAAGCTCTACATGTCGTATTCTTAGTTTTGTCATAAGATGACTTTCTGGTGACTTTCTTGCTAACTTTTCTCCATCCTTGAGCTATCATTCTGGTCCATTCAAAGCTCCAAGATATACTTGGTATACTAAGGATCAAGTAGGTTCAAATGGTGCATAAAACTGAGCTCCAGCGTAACGGGAATCACAAACATAAGTTTTCGAACATAACCCTCGACCCGCATCAAGACCCAAGGTTTAAGCCTAATTCTCGACACCATGGATGTTGTATTACTCTCTTCCATATGATAGTACTCTGAAAACAATGAACGTAGGCGAAAACCGTGCACAAAACGGAGTTATAACGAAGCGGGAATCGCGAAAACAAGTTTGGTGTTTGTTGCTGATTTGAAAGACGCGAAAATCTTATTTTAAGGTTATCCCACATCGCCCCAATCACCATTTTGTGCTCTATTTCACACCTATAAATATTCTTGCTTGGTTCTTTATAGCTTGCAACTCCTAGTTTGAGTATAAACAAGTGGAATAACCAAATTTAGTGGCTCCACAAGCACAATACCCCTTTGGGCGTGGTGTGTAGTAGTTTTTATTTTCGCTTTCGACGAGGAGGTGCTGCCCTTCAAGCTCTTCTCATTTTGTAAAGTTCTTCTTCGAGGTAATCTTCCTTTCTTTGTTTTTTTTTAATATTCATTTATTTATTGTTTTCTTAGTTTAATTAGTTTAGTTTAGGTTCTTAGTTAAGGAGCATTAGGCTCGTTAAGGTAGCCTAGAGTGGCTCGACTTTAGGCTTTTCATAGCCTTGTAGAGGCTCGTTAGGCTCAAAGAGTCTAACATTCATGTTCGTTCATTTAGCTATACCTAGCATAACGTCTACTTTTTTTTGTTGCATTCGTTTGTCTAGCTTAAATCACGCTTATTAATTGGATTTTCTCCTTATTCTCATGCGGTTTTTCATTGTGAGTGAATCCTTACAAATTCCCTTTTTTTATTCACGTTTGGGTGTATCATGTGTCTTGATTTACTTTATTTATACAAATACATGTGCTACCACCATTATGTGATCTAATGTGTATATTTGTTTGTTGTGGTTATGTGTGGTTACATTTTATCTTTTCAGTGCAGTCATTCATTTAAGACCACTCAGTTCCTCATGGGATACGAGTCGAGCATCAGGTGCCTCATTAGATCGGCTCCGTTTGATTGAGCCTTGATCTCAAGTTCATCATTCATCATGTTCATATGTTCATTGTTGATATTATGTGATCTAATATGTATATTTGTTTGTTGTGTTTATGTGTGGTTACATTTTATCATTTCAGTGCAATTATTCATTTAAGGCCCATCAGTTCCTCGTGGGATACGAGTTGAGCATCAGGTGCCTCATTAGATCGGCTCCGTTTGATTGAGCCTTGATCTCAAGTTCATCATTCATCATGTTCATATGTTCATTGTTGATATTATGTGGTTTGTGATTTAATTATATATACATATGCTCATATATGGTCCATGCACATTTTTATTGAAATAACCAATTTAACAAACTGTTTAAATGTTTAAGTTAGATTCACTCGCCAACCTTTGTTGACCCAAAACCATTTTTACACATGATATAGGTGAACAGGTACGAAGAGAAGATTGGACATAGGATGGGCCTTAGTTAAGAAGAATTGAATTAGTGCAATATACTTATTATAAACATCGTCTTGTGTTTATAATTGTTTATGTGAATTATTTGTATTGTGAGACACTTGATATGAATTAGAATATTTAAAACAAGTAATAGCAAGTCATAAGCTCGTGAGTTAACCCAATCATGCCCCGATCACCTATTCCGCTGGGGTCGGGGTGTGATAGTCGATCTCTTAAACAACATTATTCCAATTAGATTTCCACAGTTGAGTTTTGCATACGATAGGTAGGTGTTACCCTTTGAACCTTTGCTCATGAAATGCACTTAGCCCACTGGCTCTAAGTAGACATCATGTCTTTGAACTCGTCTGTCGTTTGTGTAAACGACAATACACTTCACACAAGACTCTCCCTAACAAAGTCAAGTCCTCATAGTTATGTTCGTTATAGTCATGAACATGAGCCTGATTCTACGAAAGCCATTAAGTATTGTGCCCCTACAATACCCTTCGAAGCAACCAAACTTCTGTCTCACATAGGTGATTCACTATATATGGTTATCTTAGTCGAATCATTAAAAGCCATAGGCTTAGCCTCACACTTATCACTTTTAGGAATGGACTAGGAAGTTTACTATGCGTTGTAATAAACTCCCTTTTGGAAATACATAGGGTTATCCACCATTATCTTACTAGTTCATACAATTAGGTTTTCCTATTGAACTTAGTTCTTGGGATCCCCAGTCTATTGAGTTAGATTTCCTTCATATGAACTTTAATTTTTCAATGGCTTTAGTCCCATTCCCATGGACGACTTCTAAACTAATTCTCTACTTAGGCCTTTTTTTAGCGGATCCGCGATGTTATCCTTTGACCTCACATAGTCAACAGTGATAATTCCTGTAAAAATTAGTTGTCGTATTGTATTATGTCTACGTCTGTTCCTACCATTATACATTGTGCTATGAGCTCTACCAATTGCCGATTGCCTATCACAATGTATACAAATGGCCGATGCTGGCTTAGGCCATCTTGGTATATCCTCAACAAATTGACGTATTCATTCTGCCTCTTCACCTGCTTTATCTAAAGCGATGAACTCTAATTCCACCATAGATCTAGCAATAACCATTTGTTTTGACGATTTCCACTATATAGCTGCACCTCCAAGTGTGAATACATACCCACTTGTTGCTCTGTGATCATGCGTGTCAGACATTCAATTTGCATCACAGTGTCCTTCTATAACTGCTAGATATCTGTTATAATGCAACTTGTATTCCCAAGTATATCTTAAGTAACGAAGCAACCAAATTATGCAATTCCAATAAATTGAACTTCGATTGCTTGTGTATCTACTTAGCTTGCTCATAGCTATGCTAAGTCTAATCTAGTATAACTCATAAGATACATCAAGCTGCCAATAATTCTTGAGTATTCCAACTGGTTAACATGTTCACTTCTATTCTTGGCCAGATTTTGACTTGTGTCAATGGGAGTTCTAGCTACATTAGAGTCGTTTGCATAAAACTTCTCAAGAATTTTGTCCACATAGTGGGTTGACTTAAAACAAGTCCACTTTCGGTTCATGTGATTTGAACTCCCAGAATCACATCTGCAAGGCCCATGTCTTTCATGTCAAATCTTGCTTTTAGCATGTTCTTCGGAGACTTTATGCTTTTGTCATCACTTCCAGCAATGATCATATCATCTACACGTAGACACAAAATGACATATCCATCTGATGTGTCCTTCACATATACACACTTGTCACATTCATTGATTTTGAACCCGACATCCAGCATGACATGATCATACCTTTGGTACCAATGTTTTAGAGCTTGTTTCAATCCATACAAGGATTTTACAAGTTTACACACTTTCTTTTCTTGCCCAATGGCTGTGAAGCCTTCAAGTTGTTCCATGTAAATTTCTTCCTCTAGATTTCCATTCAAGAAAGCTGGTTTCACATCCATTTGGTGAACCTCCAAATTTCTAATGGCGGCAATAGCAAGCACCAACTCGATGGAGGTTATTTGCGTAACTGGCGAATATGTATCAAAGTAATCTAAACCTTCTCGTTGTTTATATCCTTTGATCACCAACCTTTCCTTGTACTTATCGATGTTCCCATCTGGTTTCATCTTCTTCTTGAAGATCCATCGATATCCTAGTGGTTTACATCCTTGAGGAAGATCCAATAGTTCCCATGTATGATTTTGTAAGATAGAATCTATCTCACTTTTGATGGCCTCCCTCCACTGAGGTCTTTTTGAGGAATTCACCGCTTGTTGGTACATTTGAGGTTCCTCTTCTACCGCTTGTTAGTACGTTTGAGGTTCCTCTTCTAACATACGTTTAAGGTTCCTCTACTACCATATAGGCATTCATCATTTCTTTCTTTCAAAGTGCGATTTTTGTGTTCCGCTATGCCATTTGATTGAGGGGAGTAAGGAGGCGTGAGTTCATGTATGATTCCATTTTTCTACACACATCAATAAAAGGTGAAACATATTCACCTTATCGGTCGCTCCTTACGATTTTGATTTTTCGATTTAGTTGATTCTCAACTTCAGCTTTGAACAAGATAAACTTATCAATAGCCTCGTTCTTACTCTCAATTAAGTACACATAGAAATACCTTGTAGTATCATCAATGAACGTGATGAAGTACTTGTTCCCACCACGTGTAGGAATTGCTTTTAGATCACACATCAGTGTGGATCATCTCGAGGGGTTTGATGATTCGTTCAACCTTTTTGAATGGCGATCTCATTTAATTTGCTTTTACGCAAGTTTCACATTTATTATTTGAGTTGATATCGAATGTTGGTATGTAATTAAGTTTAATTAAACAACGAATAAATTAAAAATAATATGACCTAGTCTACCATGCCAAACATTAGAAGAGTCAAGCAAGTAAGTAGAACTAGTAAACTTTTCATTCATTCCATTCTCAACGGTTACATTTAATTTAAACATACCGTTGAGGGCATAGCCCTTACCAACGTATACACCATTTTTTGTCAACATGACCTTGTCCGACTCAATCACCATTTTGAAACCTAACTTGTTCAATTGCCACCCCGACACAAGGTTCTTACGAATTTCTGTAACATTTCAACACGCTGGACAAAGTGAGTTCCTTTCCCGAAGTCATCTTTTCCACCGTTCTTGTTTCCCTTTGAAGATTGGCCATGTTCAACAACATTGGCCTTTGCTGTTTTAGGGCCATCGACCCTTTTCAGAGCCACTTTGTTATCTTCTTCAATATGAAGACGGACAATAAGATATTCAATGGTCATTTCCATTCGGTTGAGATAGTTCTTGAAATCAACCCAGCTAGCTTTTCAATCACAGCAGCAACATGGAATGTCTCGTTGAGCACCATTCATTCCGCATGTGAATCTCATGAAGAATAACTTGCAACTCTTGGACTTGGCTAATGACAGTCTTAGAGTCTATCATTTTAATGTCCAAGAACTTCTTAGTGCCCACATCTTCTGTTTTGTATTTGCGATCCAAAGACTCCCATAATTCTTAGGCAATCTTGGCTTTGCAATACCGTTTGTGTCCGCGGTTTTCGGAGTTGCATTCGTGTCTGTGGGACATGCGGGCGTGCGTGTAGGTCTTGTGGTAAAACTTATCATAAGACTACAATGGAGTGGTAAAGGTTTTCCCTTATAAACAACCACTCATTTTGTTCCCATACCAATGTGGGACAAAGTATATACCGCTTTAAGACGTACGTTCACACACCGAAATTTCCAACAATTCTTGCCCAATCCCCACATTCCAATACCAATGTGGGACAAAGTATTTATTGCTTTAAGACTTTCGTTCACACACCCAAATTTCCAACAATTCTTGCCCAATCCCCACATATAAAACACATGTAAAACTACCAGACGCCCAAGAGACATACGAAAATCAAACCGGCACCGGCACGGGAGACACCAAGAGTCAAACTCAAACTCCAATTAAATCTGCCTAGGTGAAAAAGAGTCCATGTCTTCTTCCCTACATGATTACTTGACCTAGGAAAAATCCATCAAGTATGAATGTTGTTCACAGGTACCTACATTACCCTTTTATGCAATTTTCCTTGTATTATATACACTATTAAACGGGTCATGTTTGCTGGTTGATCCCGACACAAACCCGAAAAGCCTGTCACACACATCACATGAAGCCACACGTGCATTTGTGGGTTGACACGGACATGACCCATTTAACACAGACATGACCAGTTATACTCAAAAATTTCGATTATAATCTTATTTTTAATTTAAACTAATTACAACAAAAAATTTTGCCATAACAATACCCAAATAGTTTAAGATATCACGTAAAACATTATTAAAAATAACTAAATAATAAACTGGTGTAACCACAAACCCACCAGGTTGACGCAGGCATGACCCGTTTAGCTAAACATGTTCGCAGGTTTACCCGAACTATCTCGAACCCGTTTAGACTAAACCCAAATTGCGAATTTCATGTTAGATTCATTCACACCCCTAATAATAATTTTTGTTCTATATCATAGATTTATTAACAAAATTTTTAATTCTATATATACTTTAAGTAACTGAATAAAATTATTTCCTTTGCCATTCCTGCATGCTGCATGCCTTAATGTTGCAGCTTGAGTTCTCAGGTGTTAGTGAACTATTTCTTGAACATATTGATTCTGGATGAAGGGGACAAAGCAACTGCTATCCTTGAAATGACAGCAAACCTTGCCTGGTTAAGTTGTTAGTTGTGCAAGTACAGCGGTACATTAAACAGGGACCGGGAGGATTATACGAATAAATCAAGACCTGTCTCGTGTATAGCAGGGTTACATCGTGAGTCTTTATCGATCGGAACTGAAGAAATGAGGTTGTGCCACTAGGCAAGGCAGTAAACTAAAAGGGTGTAATTTTCAGTTTAGTTCATGATCCAAACTTGAACATATTCACTCTTACTAGAATTTTAAGTAAATTACTTTTAAGTCTCTGTGTTTTAATGGTTCTAACCATTTGAATCTAAAATAAAAAAAAATTAACGCCCTGAGTCCTTAACCGGTCATATTATAACATTCTGAGCCCAATTTTTAACACTCGTACTTTTGGTTTTGAACTCAAGTGGTTAAAATCATTAAAACACATGGACTCAAAACGTTAAAATGAGCGGTTAGGGACTCGGATCGTTAAACTTTTTGATTTTGTACTCAAGTGGGTAAAACCACTAAAACATAAGGACTCAACAATTAATTTACTCTAGAATTTTGGTGACTAAAAGTCGAAGAAGATAAAGGTGAAAATATGGACCCTTGGTTGAAGAAGGGGTTATTTAAGTCTTTTGCGCATGTTTTAATGGAAGGGTAAATAGGTCATTTCATACAACATTATGTTGATGTAAATATCAAATTAGATGTTATATTAAAGTTACATGTCATGAACTTGGTTTTGAAAAGTAAGAAACAAACGCCACAGGCTCTAAAACCAAGTCGCGAAGAGCTAAGCGTAAAAGCATACAACTTTTCGTACCCGAGGTGTATATAATTAGATAACTTTTTTATTGTTATTTCCTATAGGTTTTTAATATCACTTACCTAATGGTTACACACAAATAAGCTGTATATGTTTTTTTAGTATTGAAATTAGATACATGTGCAACCTGTAAATCATGTAGTACAACAATCTGCTGCACGGAAACATACAAGGTGCACGATTTGGAAGGCGAGAAATGATATGGTTTTCAGCAACATCCAAGCAAACTTTAATAGAACAGCGGAAGTTATAAAAGAGAATTTGTATCTATGGATTCATAGTAGATCCAAATTTTGTAATCTCGATTGGTCTAGATGGTTAGAATTTAAATTTAGTGACATTGTTTTGTAATTCGGGTTTCATTTTCTAGCTGGCCCGGTTTCTATATTCTTTATAGAAGTTTCACAGTTCGAAAAAAAATACAAGGTGCACGCTTTTGGGTCTCTTTTTTTCTTTGCCAAATAAGCGCATCTTAGCTTTGCTTACTGTGAAGCATGCATGATGCACCTTATGCAGGTTGAAGCGATGATGCATGTGCCGTGCGCCTAGGCACACTATTAAAATCAAGGTCATGACCTGTTAACATAATATGACTCACATGAAATTAATTTATTTAGTGTGTAAGCTAAATGAGTATGGGTTATGTGTGTGACCGACAGGTTTCAATGGACATACACTGTTTATAACATGCGCAACATGTTTAATTTATCATCTTAAATAGATTAATTGATTGACACGATACGTTTATGATCGGTTCATCAAAATCACGTAGTTTTGTTATAGATAGTGAAATATTTTACAACTAAATATAAGTTTTAATTTTTGGCAGCATTTATTTTATTGTGTTAATTGTGTTTTATTATTTCCTAACTGTGTCTAGTAAGTCATGCAAATAATCTTGCTAAATGTGCCTAGTTATTCATGTTATTGTATGGCATGCTTATATATTGAATGTGTTAGTGTTGCGACTTGTGTCTCTTGCGTTATTAAGTTGGTTACAATAAATTGTATTGGAAAAAGCATGTCGTTTTATTCATGTTATTAAACTTGTTTCATTTCATCTTGTTAAACTTGTTGTGTTATATAACCACTAGTAGTAAGCATGTCCTTGAACACGACCGGTTTAACATTTCACCTGGATGCATACAAATCAGATCTATATAAGCCTATCCTATAAATTGGTTTTTGGAAATGTTGTCAATCTCAAAGATTGAATCGGAATCCTTAAAATTGTAAGTAACAAGAAGAATTGGCGGGGTTTGTGTGTGTGTGTATTGCAACATGCATAAGCATGAAATAATGCTATGTTTTACAAAGAATTCACAGCTACCCTTCGATGATCCATTTGTTTCTAAGTTAAGAAACTGAATATTTTAATATGCAAAAGGTGTTCGATGTGAACAACTTTAGCTTTAAAACAACTTCATGATGATGATGCAAAGAAGCTGACTTGTTTTCCGTTATACGAATAACTTGTTGCGACTTTTTTCTCTCATCCTTAAACGTTAAAAACTTTAAACTCACGCAAACAAATGTTTCATAATTAACAATACATTATGCATATGCGGCCGGCAACATGAACATGACTATTCAATAATAACCCGAGTTATATATACTTTTATGTAGTTATTTATTTTTTGGTCGATTAAGCTAGGTTTATATTTGAGGTGTGAGGATCAAATACAAATAACATACAAAATAACTTTAACATGAGAAGTGAAGTGAATTTTTTTTTGAATTTTTCCATCTATTTAAGCATGATGTTTAGTTGCAAAATGTAAAAAAAAATCATGTATTTACTCTGGTAAGTAATATGTGGAATTACTCTAGAGTAATTATAATTACTCTATTAGTGGTATTTACACATTTTTTTAATATTTTGGAACTCAAATACGTGATTAATAAGACAAGAAAAAAATTTCTCTTTCACTTCTTATGTTAAGAAATTACTTATTACTTCAACAAGTTGTTACGACAGTTTCATGTGGCAAATTAATGATATACAACCGTTTATTGCAGGTCCACATGGAGGATAAAGATTAACCTACTTCCTTGTTTATCTAATACACATACGAGTGCGGAATCCACGTAAGTATGTAAACCAAAGCAAAGTAACAAACACAAGTTAACCAAAGATTCACTATCTTGATTAAATGAAGAGAGCTAGTACAAACACATACAAACAATGCTCATACAGACTTAGGATATTCTCTCTGTGCTCTCTCTCTTGTGCCTCAGTGTCTATCTCTAGTGTCTCACACTATTGCTACTAAACTGTGAGGTGCATGTCTGTTGCAACACTACGAAAAATGTTGATGGTCGTACGAACCAATAAAATAGAAACTTGTTCGTACAAACAAGCAAAATGCTTGTTGAAAGGGCCATTCGTACGATCATGTGAATGACTCGTACGAACAAGATAATGGCTCGTACGAAGCACCTTTCACTCGCACGAAGAAGTATTCTTCGGAGAACTTCCTAACAAACATGTCGTACACAAGACTTAACAGTATGCACACATGCAACTGTTTTACAACACAGGCAAACTAACCGTCGTACTAAATCAAGATAGAAGGATATCTTGATTTGATCGACACGACCAAACTATACAGACACAATAAACAGAGACCATACAATTACTAACGTAACTAAGAATAAGCGACAGACATAAAAGTGCATCAACAAGCTCCCTCTTGGCTGTTGCTTGGTGTTCGGTCTTTATTTCTAATGGACTGCTGCATCCACATTCACTAAACACTTTCAACCAACGTTGACTCAGAATCAAAGTCTTCAACATTCTCCCAAAACATCAAACCTTTCTTGTTTCCTCTTGAGTACAACTAGAAGCAATTGGATCAGTCACGATCTGTTGTGCATTAGACTCTACCACTTGAGTTGCAATAGAAACTTTTGGTTGTGTGGATGAAGCTGAAGCCTTAGGATTACCAAGGTCTTCACTATCGTGATCATGATTACGCTGGATCTCTTGTGCTTTGCATCTTTCATTCCACAGAATGTACCCGCTTTCTGCTCATTTCAAATACGTCTTTTATACCATTAAAGCCTTCAACCAGTGTAGAATTACGAGAATGATACCATTCTCTCAAGTCGTCATGTTTAGCAGTTAATGTTTCGGCAGATCATTGTACAGCCGCACTACATTCTTTCAGCCTATTCGATTCAATCCCATGAGCGTTATCAGCCACTCTCGTTTGTTGTAGCTGAGCTGCCCTTTCAGTATCCGCAACCCTCAATCGCTCATTCTCCTTCCTTAACTGTGCAATCTCAGTTACCTGTTTTTTTATAGTTTCCTTCAAAGAATTTATCTCCAACTGTTGCTTAATAACAGTATTCCGATTTGAAGACATAAACTCTGAGTGCTTGTTAATCTGAGTTGCCGCAGCTTGTAGCTGAGAGAACAGAAAATCCACTTCGTTTTGTACCTTGTTGATGAATTGCGGATGGGGATTGTTGAACTGAAGAAGTAGTGGGTTGTTTTTGAACTAGAGTAGTCTCAACTGAAGGTGTTTCAGCTGCTGTTGTAGCTGTAGTTTGTGGTTCAGAGGTTGTAGTGGGTTCCGATATTAGAGTTTCAGCCTCCTCCGATGTGAAGGCAGATTGAGTTTCTTCAATTGGTTCCAGTACGGTTTCTTGTTGCGTGGTTGTAGGTTGTGTGATTTCAGGTTGAGCTGATGAGGTTTCCGTAGACTTTTTGCTCTGTTTCTTTCAACGAACCACAAGTTTCTTTCTACGAACCACAAGTTTCTTTTTGCGAGCTCGTTCAGTATCAGCACGGATGGAACATAGTCAGCATCTGGATCTGTTGGAATCTTTCTAATCAGCCTAACCCCACGCTCATCAACATAGCGTTCATACCCAGGTTCAAGCGGATTGTCATCAGAATCCCGATTCTTCATTCGGTTGTTTACCCTTATCACCACCTTTAATGCCTACATCACTTTTACACCATTGTCATTACTGTCATCATCATCATCTTTTCCCTTTTGACGACGAAACTTATCTTCGATCATCTTCTGCAAAGTTGGTTCTTCATTATCTGACTTACTATCATCATGGCGCCACTTATCGTCTTCTGGTGCAACAACATATTCATCATTTGCCAGAAAACCGAACAACTTACGAGGAGGCATGCTTTCCTTGTAACATTTAGCTGCTACTCCTCTAAATATCTTCAACTAATGTTCAACCATAACCTCAACTTTTAGCACATCGTTGTCATTCTTTGGAAGATTCAGATTTTGTATATTCAAGATCATTTGGAGAAAATGAGGATACATCCAAAACTTGTTTCCCCCCATATCCGGTTCTTCTCAGGTTTTCCTTCATGTTTGCAAAAATATACTTTGAAACACTGAATGGTGTGTTCAATGTCAAAGCTATCATCATTCCAACTAAGTTGTTATTAGCCATGTCATAACCACTTCATCTGTTGCTTAAACACTGAATTAAAACATGTAGAAAGAACTTGTATCGAAGTGGCACCCATGCTTTGGTTTAGTTGTCCTACGAGAAAATCTCCAACACATTTCATTCGAAGCAAACATCCACGTTGACACTTCAACGGAACTGAGTATGGAGCTTCAGGATCATCGCCAAGCTACAATGTTGAGTTAATTACTTCAACGGAAACATCTACGTCTAGGTCATTCACTTTTCCGTGGATAAATTCATGTTCATTCACTTCAACAACTTTAGCTGAATCCCAAAATTCCTTGATCAATGTCTTGCATACTGCAGTTTTATGCGTGATAGCATAGTGTATCCTTGAGTCGCGCAAAAACTTCATTTTACCATTGTACTTAGTAAATTTATCTTCCGGATCTAAGTAGGCAACCATGTTGTGTCTTGGCTCTGACATAATTTCCACTTCTGACTTGTCAGTTCTCTTTGTTGCGGGCTTTCTTTTATGTTCTTTTTGTGCCATCCTGTACAGCAAAGATAACCAGCATAAGAAGAACATAAATACACTAAGGAAACATACAAAAAAATTTATTGTGAACTTTCTGTATGTGTGTATTCCCTAGACGAAGAACTACCGACTCATACGAATAACAATTAATTCGTACGAAGAACAACTGGCTTGTACAAACAACAACTAACTCGATCAAACAAGTGACTTACTCGTATGAGTAAGTGGTTCGTACGAACGACAGGTTACTCGTGCGAGTAATAATTCACTCGTACGAAGCAAAGTTAACTTGTTCGCACAAAGAACTTCAAGTGAAGATTATGCATAAAGAACTCGTTTTTCGTTAACAAGTTCTTCACTTAAAGTTTGTTGTTCGTGTCGGGCAATGTTATACAATCAGGTAATTTTTAAAAGCGTTCATCTTCAAGGTATACCAACATTGTCAAGTATACCTCAAAGCTGATGTGTCGCCTAACGCATCGTTATGACGTCTCCTATGTGGCTTGCGTCTCTCTTGCGTTATGGCTGACGCATTAGAGTTGCCTGGCCGACGCATGGGTTTGATAGCGTAGTGGTCAGGCTGACGCATTAGAGTGGTCAGGCCGACACTTCCCATGTCTGACAATGAAGATGTTTGGTTGACGCATTAGCTGCGTTAGGCCGACGCATGCAAAAAGTTATGTACTATTGACACATCCCATGCCCTCTTCTTGTATGGTGGAATCATGGAAGTGGTCTGCCTACTTTAATACTGTACAAATGTACGTTCGGCGCATCTAAAGACCCCTTCGATGCACGTATTGACTTTTTTGACACATTAACATTCCATACAATTTTGATCACGTTTTTAAAAGAGTTAGGACCCAGTATTTTGAGTCAAAATTTTTAAAGGCACGTTTTTATTGATATTTTTTACACCCAATCAAATTTTTCGGCCCACGTTTTTGTGAATTTCTCTCAATTGATATGGGTGTTAGATTTGTTGTTTATTTAGGTGGAAACTGGAAAGTTAATAATGGAAGCATGGAATATTTGGTTGAAGCTTAAACAATAATATTTCATATCAAACTTTTTTGAGATGTGTGGGGTTCAAAATATCACACGATTATCCTAAAAGATGTCAACTTTTACTGATCCAATCGATATAACGAATAATTCTGATCTTTTATTGTTTTTCAAGATGGCTGAAAAAATCCTCATGAACTTTATAAATTATATATTGTACAAGAAAATGGTGTCAGTTCATCTTCTGGTTGTATACACCCTGATTTCAAATGTCCTGATGTAAATGGTCATGTTTTTGAAGCTGATGACTTTAATAACTTTAATGACTTTAATGATTTTCAGAAACCAAATTTTAATAATTCTTTTGGAAATCCATTCCCTGAAACTTTAACGGGTAGAGAAAAATGTGGTTCATCAGGTCGGTTTTACGAAGGCTATACTTTTAGTAACAAAGAAAAGAGATGAAAATTGAATTAGGAAAATTGTGTCTTGCAGAATACTTCGAGTATAAAGTAGATAGGTCATCAAAAATTAGTTTTGTGGCGTCATGTGTAGGTGACAACTGCGAGTGGTTTTTGTAAGTCCTGATAACCGGATCTTACGATATCACACATAACTTGAATGGCGACGGAATCACACAAAAAAGCTAAGAATCGAAATAGAAAAAATAAGATGAAATAGAAAGTTCAACTTGCATACAAATCTTGAGTTTGTCTAATACATGTGGAGAGAAAAGCCACCAAGGAGCCACTAACCCTAATACATCATTATCTATTTATACTAGAGGGTTAGTGCTCCATTACCCTAAAGCCCTTAGGCCTAAAAGCTACCCCAAGCCCATTTACATAAGATATGCCCAAAGTAATAAAATAACTAATGCATAAACCTAACAGGACCTAACAATCTCCCCCTAGGTTTTTTGCATTAGTGTAGCGTTCTGCTTTAAGATCCACCAGTTCTGGTGGCTTCCAAATAGTGGAGTTGGATCCACATACAGCTTGTTTTGGATCTCTGTAGCCACTCCACTAGTCCAGACTTCACACATGCTTCATACTTGTCATTTGTGTGAATCTGATGTTAGCCCAAAACCCTGATATCTTCTTCATGAAGGCTGATCAGCTCCAATACGTCTAACAATCTGAAAGCCTTCTCTTTTGTCACGATCACAGCCTCTACCTTCCGTAGATCATATGCCCAGTAGCAAAAGTTCTTTAGCACACCTTTTTTGAAACTTTGGAGCAACAGGAATGACCTTTTCTTTGTCTGTTGGTGAACTGATTTCATACGCTTGTGAGTGTGGGGGTCATGGATTCCTGGATTCTTCTTAAGATAAGACTCAACAGTCTTCTGGTTTGGGAAGTCATGCTTTACTTCATATTCGAGTTTTGAGTAAAATGCCCAGCCTGGGCGGCGCTGATTTGGATCGGAATCAGAATAGTGAGCTTTCAACAGGCTTTTTAGGTCAAAGTTGGTCCAAGACTCAAACTGTGACTCCTTCGAGCAGTATTCTTTGTGCCCGCTCTCTCTGGTCACCAGCCATAGCTTTCTATCATGATTATATTTCCAATACTTGACCTTAGATTTGTTTCCGACTTTGTCATAATGACTTGATCCCAGCTCCAAATTTTGGTTGGATCCTTTAGTTGGAAGCTTTCATCCAGAGGATTCACGTCTTGGTTTTTCATACCTAACATTTGTTTGCTGCTTTGCTTCTTTTGAGATAGCTTTCTTTGTTTGTTCTGCAGCTAGGTAAGCATTCAAACTAGCTTTTATTTCAGCATCGGCTGCAGCTTTCTCTTCAGCAGTACGTTCATGTTGTTCAATGTTCAAAGGATCGTCATCTTTATCTACAAATTCACCACCACACTTCTTTTGCAGCTTGGCTTTATCTCATAAACTCTGCCATTAGCAAACTTACATCGCCCTGCAGCTGCTCAATTGCTTTGTCTCTAATGGTTACTTGATCTTGCAGAGACGATATCTGGGCATCTTTTAGCATAGAATCTGCTTGCAGCAAAGATATTTGAGCTCTCTTCAAGTCATTGTCTTGTTAACAACACCACTCTTCGTTGCAGTTTAGCAACATCTACTACTTCATCATCATCACTATCAGATTGTTCAATAAACTTTTTATTTTCTGCAGCTATTCTCAATGCTTCTTCATCCTATTCTGTAAAACCTACCACTCGAACTTCCACCTTCAAATCGAAAACCACTTAAACTCTCTGGAATGTCTGTGATTTGGGCATCTTGTGTAATTGGTTCAGGAATGACATTTGAGCTTGTAGGCTTGGGGTGAACAGGGGTTTCTACTTCAGTTCCCTGTTTCTTTCTTGACTCTTGCTCACTGATAGGATTGTCTTCTGTTTGAGTTTCTTCAGCAGGAACGATTTTGGGAGGAGGGACCCCAAAATCGCCCTGTAGTGATGCAAGAAGAGCAGTAAGATCCTCAGCACTCATCAAATTTAGTTCTTTGACGGTTTCCTTAGCTTTCTCTATCTCAACATGTTCCAGCTCTTCTTCATTCTCTTTGTCTGTAACCAGATCTTCGACTTCAGGTTCTGGTTTCTATGCCGCATTGATGATTTGTATATCATGTTCTTCAGCGATCATGGCGTTTACAGGTTGAGGAGCCGACACAACTTCCTTAAATTTCCATGCTTCACTAGATCATATCTTCCAACATACTTGATTTTTGCCGACTCACGCTGTTTACAAGCCGCTTCAAAACAATTAGGACCTAGTAGCTTCAAATTGAGATGGTTTGTGCCCTTTACTAGATCTGGATACTTCTCATCTACGATCATTTTCACAAACCTTGGTATAACAGAAACACCTTCTTCTTTGTATTCTCTAACATATTCTTCATGTTGTTGAAGATGAAGGTAGAAAAGTTGTAATCCCAGTCGTTGATTAAGGCAATGAGTGCGACTGTCTGCGTCTGATTCAACTGATCATGGCCACCTGTGTTGTCAGATATACATTGTAGGAAGATGTGAGCCAAACACCTCCAGTGTGATGGAAACAACTTTTTCAACACTGTTGGATAGGTACCTTCATAACTCATGCGTCAATTGCTTTGATCACATTGTCTCTGTCGTACGTTGTTGGATGACGACTTGATCTTCGAATTTTAGTGACTTCCGCACAGCTGACTCTGAAACAATAACAAAAGTTCCTTGAATCTCTGATTCGATAGCCGCACCACCTCTTTTGACTTTCTCGTTGTTCCATAAATCTTGTAACATTTCTTCGTTGATAACTAGATTTGTCTTCAAAGCGAGTGAATCGACAGTTGTTTAGGCCGACTATCAAGGAGTTGAACATTTCATGGTACTCTAGCAGAGGATCGGATAGGTAGAAGGCTTGATTATGGCACGCTTCAACTTCTAGTTTGCGTTTTTCAACCATCTTTTTCGCCATTTTCTGCACTTGAACAAAAACGTCGATCTTTTTATAGCAAAAACAACTTGATTGACCCTTTTAACCGTTTAATCCTAAATTAAATGGTTCAAATAGTCAACAAGTCAACAGTTCAAATAGAGGGGTCAATAGGTCAGCCAGGGTTCAAAATAGTTTTAAAACAAAAGGTTCAAAAAGGTTCAAACCACATTGAACCGGTCAAAATGAATCGGATGAACAAGGTCAAACTGATTCGGATGAACTGAGTCAAGATTCATTCGGATGAACTAGTTCAAGAGCATCTCAAATGTCAAGGGTTTAACTCGAGTAACCCTTTGTCAGTCATCTGAGATGCCTTGAAGTTCATCCGAGATACTATGATGTTCATCCGAGATCCATCTAAGATGCAAGAGAGAAGTCTAACCTAAGAGTTCGAGTCAGAGAGTCCGAGATAGATTCAAGATGATAAAATTTGTTCGGAATGATTCGAGATAAGTCGAGATGCCATCACATATAGACTTTGAAATGGGCCTTAGACATTGGGCTAGGCCCATCTCGGAACAGTGATCCGAGATGGCCCATTTCGAGTCTCATCTAAATGGGAAGCCCATCTGAAACAGTTCATTCGAAATGGGTGGGACCATCCGAAATGGGTGGGCCCATCCGAAATGGTTTCATTATGTGGGCCCCACATTTTTACTAGTTCTGAACAGTAACACCTTTTGACAAAATCCGCGATCCTACCATCCGAGCAACCCCATTTTTAAAAATCATAAAATAATAAATAATAATGATGAAGAGAGGAGAGTTGTTACAGGATCAAACCGTTGTCGAACTGATTAAGGAACATTTTTCAGCACTTGTCTAATCAGACAGGTCCATGCGATTGCCGATATATTTGTCCTCTTAAACTTATCGCGTCAATTCTTCATTTTAACCTCGTGACTTGATTTGTTTTGAACAAACTATGATGTCCGTGTATCCCATATCATGACATACCCCCGCGATCAAGTTAAGTTCAACCGTTCATCGTAACATGTGAGTATACTGAGATCATCCTTTGATTTTACAACGTCAGACTTGTTGGTGAACAGGTCATTACATCGTACTACAGAGTGACAGAACAATATCTGACGACGGTTAGGCTTTGTACCTCATACGGTATATGACTTTTCAAGCACATGGAATTATCTCATGATGAGATATCCTTTCTTTTAAGGTTTTGGCCATCAAATTTGGCTCTTTTAAAGATATCCTGACTGTGCCTAGGTCTGCATATATCTGGATGCAACAGAAAGGCAGTCCTGATATCCCGGATGACTCACCAACATATAGACCCGAAACCTCAGACATTGGCTATCTATCAACGCAAGATTTAACACCATGAAATCATACGCCGATGATTTGCTACCCACATGACGTCTAGCTTGTAGTATTTGTCACTTGGTACTTGGTTCTTTATGCCTTTGAGCGACAAGCCTATCAACACATCGCAGTGGATCCTTGCCTTTTCAGCTTCGGTACCTTACATGTGTTAATTAAATTCTTAGTACGGAAATTTATTTCACTTCCCAAAACATCAAATATTTCTCCCCCTAAATTTGTGCAAAAGTGGAATACTTTATGCGCAAATTTAGTTATTTTGCTGATAGCTATTTACATATATGAACTCGGATTTTTATTTTTATTTATTTATTTATTTATTGGTTGCTTAGTCGGTGGAATGTATCATTTTTAAAAGGTTCCACAAGCACCTTGAATCTCGAGTTGCTGACAGGTTTTGTAAAAAGATCTGTTGTATTAGCATAAGTGTGGATCTGTTCAAGTTTAATTAAACCTCTGTCGTAGCAATCTCGAATAAAGTGAACTTTGGTATCAATGAGCTTGGTTTTGGAGTGAAAAACAGGGTTATTGATGATTTGGATAGCGGCATCGTTATCACAGTAGATAGTAGTGTTAAGATGAGTCAAACCATAATCCTCGAGCTTATGTTGCATCCAAATAACCTGGGAACAGCATGCAGATGCTGCAACATATTTGCTTCTGCGGTTGATAGAGACACCATTTGTTGCCTTTTGCACTGCCATGAGATAAGCCTGTCTCCCAAGTATTGGCATCCAGCCGATGTGGACTTCATATCCCTGTCCGTCCCTCCAAGGTTACTGTCAGAAAAGGCAAACAAGTCAAAGTTCGAATCTCTAGGATACTAGAGTCCCAATTTTGGAGCTCCCTTGAGGTATCTAAAGATTCGTTTAATGGCCGAGAGATGAGAAAGTTTAGGATTAGCCTAATATCTGGCACATTGGCAGACAGCAACCATAATGTCCGGCCGGCTGGCAGCTGAGTACGTCAATGAACCAATCATGGATAGGTACACTGTTTGATTGACCGGATCTCCTTCAGCATCCGCATTCAGCAGTGGCCGTTCAGCAATGGGGGAGTTTATGGGCTTAGAATTTGACATGTCAAATTTTGCAAGAACGTCCTGGACATACTTTTCTCGAGGAATCAAGATTTCTTGACTACTCTGACGAACGTGTGACGTGATGTCGTTGTTTCACACAAATTTAATCCAAATATTGCTACTAGTTAGCGGTAAGTAGGTATCGAACACAGGAAATTATGGAAATTGCGTTATCCAAAGGTTGTGATACTTCAACTAAAATTACCTAAATTGCAATAAATTTAATCCAAGATTTTGGTTGTGTGCTTTTAGATTTTAACTACTAATGACTAAAAAATTGGTTGTTTAACAGATTTCAAAGGATGTGATCATCTTAAGTTTCCGGTTCAAAAACGCATGTGTTTCAATTCAACTAGAAAGAGTAACATAGACATGGCTCGCGTTTTATTAATTGTTTGTGATAAAAGGGAACCAAGTACTCGGATTACTACAATGCGAGGTCGTTACCCGATGATCAATTGATTAATATCCAACCCGTAAACCTTCCCGTGATATCTCGATTGTCAACGACACCAAGAACGTACGAAACAAGCAATGAGTAAAATATTAATCAACAATTTACAAACAATCAATCAACACCATAACCACCATAATATAGCAATTATTCTAGAAAACATAAATTGAAACACAGTTGTTCAACAAACCTTCCACAAAAGATGATCACCATGAATTCTCGCCTCTCATGTTCTTGCAATTCATCATCACTCCAGTTAGATTGTTCATATGAATCAAATCACCAAAACAATGTTGTAGAAATGTTTAGAAACAATAATAAGACCCTAAAATCGCCTCTCAAGCTCTACTATTCGTCCCAATGATTGGCATGTGAAAAGGCCCTTAAAAACGAGTTAAAATGGGCAGTTACACTTTTCTCGTTGCTGACCACCATAAGCTACGGTGGTCACCATAAGCTACGGTGCTGACCACCGTAAGCTACGATGGTCACCATAAGCTACGGTGGTCAGAATTTCCTTACGGCCCCAAGAGACTAGCTTACAGTGCATAGAAGGATCAGACACCACCGTAAGCTACGGTGCCCACTGTAGCTTACGGTGGTAAGCAGTTTTTCCAGTTTTGTTCTTTTATCAACTTTCCATGTCTTCATCTTCTCTTGGTCAAGTGCAAGCTTCCATCAAAGCACGTTAAAATCACTTGTTTATGCTCTTCGGTACCTGCAAAGCCATATACACCGTAGTTATCAAATCATAATAATTAACCTAATTAAGTGCGGAATATTGATTGCTTTAAGGCACTTGAGGGTTGTCCAATGGACCACCCGTCAACTTGCGAGCCTAGAAACATAGTCATTTCTCCCAATGAGCTCATTTTGAACTTCTTCTTCATCACCTCCTCGAACTCTTTGCATAGCTCTTCATTGATTGACCCAAAAATGATGTCGTCAACATAGATCTTAACAAGGATAATATCCTTGCCAAGGCGTTTAATGAATAGCATTTGATCTATCATCCCCGGGTATATCCGTGTGTAAGCAGATGCTCCCTTAAAGTTGGACACCATGCACAAGGTGCTTGGTGCAATCCATACAAAGCTTTATCTAACTTATATGCATATCCTTGCTTCTTCGAGTCCACAAACCCAGGGGTTGAGCGACATAGATCTCCTCTTTGTCTTCTCATACAGAAACGCCATCTTGACATCCATTTGAAAAACGGTGAAACCCATATAGGATGCATATGCCAAGAAGATGCGTATGGCTTCTGGACGAGCTACTGGTGCGTACACCTCATCATAATCAAGACCTTCGATTTGTTTGAATCCCTAAAACACAAACCGGGCTTTGTTTCGCACAATCACTCTGGTATCGTCTTGTTTGTTTATGTATACCCAGCGAGTACCAAGAGCGTGTTTTCCTTCTGCCAGCTTCACTAATTTCCATACTCCCAGCTTCTCAAATTGATTAAGCTCTTCATGCATTGCATCAACCCATCCAGGTTCCTGCAAAGCGAAATCAATGCTCTTAGGCTCAATTTGTGAGATAAAACATGAATATAAACATACGTCAATGGTTCCTGATCTATTGCATGTCTGAACACAGGCAGTTACAGGACCAATAACGTTTGTAATCAGATGGCTTCTCTGAACACGCTGAGGAATTGCCACCGCAGGTGCCTGCAAGTTTGCTTCCAAGTTAGAAAAACTTCCTGACACTATTCCAGATTGCTCCCCCTCATTTGATGCAATTGCAGTGTTGATCACCGGAGGATCCACTGTATAATCGACGAAATCAACTCCGGAAACAATGAAGCTCCCTGAACATTAGTATTTGAAGGACCAGCAGTAGTTTGTTGTGAAGAGGGATCATTGTTGTGAACTGCAACCTCAGGAGTAGCAGTCATAGTAGGTTCAAGAACCGCCTCTTGAATTGGTGAAGAAAGATGTGTTTCTGTAGTAGCTGCATGAAATCCCGATAGATCCACATTAAACTTCTTGAAAGAGTCTTGAATAAGGACAACATCATCTTCAGCTATAATGGGAATAGGTATCACAGTACTTGAGACATCTGCAGCAACAATTACATCAGATAAATATTAAATGACTTAAACAGGGAAAATAATCATATAACCAATCAGGTCCAAGCCGTGCGTCTTTGGGATTTTCTTCAAGCTAGTCCACATAGTACGTCTCCATGATCTGCTTCTTGATTTTATTGTATACTCGATATGTGGTATTCTTTGAGTAGCCGATGAAATAGCATGGATCTCCTCTTGCTTCAAATTTGCCCTTGGCATCCATGGTAAGGAGGACACAAGGACAACCAAACGCACGAAAGTGTTGTACAGAGGGTTTCTGTCCTTCTACTATTTCATAAGGCGTCTTCATGTGACGTTTGTTGATAAGCGCATGATTTTGAACATAGCAGGCGGTGTTCACTGCTTTTGGCCAAAATATCAGTGGAAGGTCGGAATCTATTAGCATTGTACGAGCCGCTTCGATGAGAGTCCGATTTCCCCTTTCAGCAACTTTGTTTTGTTGAGGAGTTCGAGCAGCACTATATTGACGATCAATTCCTTTTGAAGCACAAAAATTGTTCAGCTCGGCATTTTTGAACTCCATCCCATTATCGCAACTTATAATTTTCACACGCTCGTTCTCTTGGTTTTCCATGAGAGTGATGAATTTCTTTATCAGACCAGCAGTTTTGCTCTTTTGTTCCAAGAAAACCACCCAAGTGAAACAAGAAAAGTCATCGGTGATACTAAGCAATAAGCCTTTCCTCCAATACTCGGCACATTGACATGACCAAAGAAATCCATGTGAAGCAATTCCAGAACTTTAGATGTTGTGTGCACGAGCTTGGGCTTATGAGGCTTACGATGCTGCTTCCAACGGGCACATGATTCGAAGTTTTCAATCTGCATAAAATCCTTGATTGGTAAGTTTCTGACTAGACCTCCCTTTGCCAGTTGATTAAGATTCTTCTGTTCAGATGGTCAAGTCGTCGATGCCACAACATTGCATCATGTTCAACAATTTCAGAGAATAAGCAGGTAACTTGATCAGTGGGGGCTTTGTTCATGTCGATCACGTAGGCGTTTCCTCGGTGTTCAGCTTTAACATCAAGTACCAATCTTCGGGTATGACAATCTCGGGCTTCAGAACCACGCATCCACCTTTTGTAAACAAGACCTCTAACCCGTTGTCGCACATCTGTGAGACACTGAGAAGATTACGTTTGAGTTCAGGAACATAGTTGACATCAGAGAAGCTGAGGACCCCATTTCTGACTGTGCCTTTCATAGTAATTCTTCCCATTTTACCACCTGCAAAGGTGACAAATCCACCATCGAAGATTTTGATGTCGTTCAACTGGGAAATGGCCCTTGTCATGTGTCTGGAAACAACCACTGTCGATAAACCAAAGTCTAACGACAGCCCTCCATAGGCGTTCCTGCACACATAACGGGATTAGTGGGAAACAGGAACCCAGATCATTTTCGATCTAGGTTGATAATCACTATTGTTTCGCAAAGCCTCACTGAAGGTCACATCATGGTTAGTAGATTTTGAGGTTTGAGAAGATGGGGCTATAGAATTTGGCGATTTAGAACACTCTACCTGAGATCTAGCAATATTTTTAGCTTTCCAAATCTTTAATTCTTTGTTGTTTGAAAGACTTTAGATGATGTTGCGTTTAATTTCTTAGATTGATTTATGAAACCTTTGCATTTGAATGCTTTGGATTATTTTTCTTTGCTAGAATCCAGTCTCCATCAGAGGGCTTTTGATGTCCATGATGTCGATGGTGTGAAACGTCTGATGGATGGAGTTTCCGAATGGATAAGACACGTGGGGACGATGAACACAGTTTCTAGCTATGTGCCCCGGAATTCCACAATTGAAGCAAGTTTGTCTTTTCGAGAAAAAGACTCTTAATTCGCTTGTGTTATTCTGGGGAGCTGATTGGGTCTCTTCTTTCCACTAGGTGCTGATTTCTTGTGTGCATATTTACTCTAGGATGGAACCTGCTCACAATCATCAGCACAAAAGTGAGTATCGATAGTTTTACCCTTCAACCTTAGTTCAGTTGTTTTTTGAGTTGGGTTTTTCTTCTGATTTACAGCACTTGAGGAGGCTTCCTCTTGAATTTCATTTTGTGTTGTTTTCTGGTTCTTCGAAATCTTCTTTTCTTTGCAGGAGTGGATTATGCGGGCTTAGTTTCATTTGAAACATTTTCTTTAAAAAACTAAGTTTTCTAAGACAACTGTATCAGTTTCTTTGGAAGCAGTTTCATTTGACACCGAGCTTTCAGAATCAATGGATTCTTGGTTACCAGATGATGAGCAAGTTTCGTCAATATTTTCACTGTCACAACCATCTTGCTCATTATCTGATGAGTTAGAATCTTCAGTCTGATTCCCAAAAATATCAGACGTCTCCTGTTCACAAGCAATTTCATTCACACAATCCGACACAATAATATTTTCAGTTTCACAAGTTTCGGAAACATCTGAGGTATCCGTTGAGGTTTCAGGAGAACTAGAACAGTTTTCTGAATCACTCGAAACTGATGCCTCAGACTCCTCTGGGTAACTAGTTAAATCATAGCCTGAATCAAAAACCACATCATTCAAAGTTTCAGTTTAACAACACCAGAAAAACCCTGAGTCTCAAAAATCATAGACTGAACAAAATTCCAAACATAGTCATCATGTTTATCACATAAAGAAACATCTGAGTCATCAGCAACAACTGGATGAGGTACATCATCCACTTTTGACCGCTCCTCATCTATCACTGACTCTGCACATACACTAAAACAGTTAACATTTTTTACAGAATCAGAGGTAGAAGTTGTTTCCTGTGGTTCTTCGGATGGAGTTTTTGTCGACTCCTTTTCCTTTTTTAAATTTTCAACTGATTCATTCAAGCACTCTTGATTTATATTTTTTTACAAAACTTATAGGCTTTTGAAAATCAGTTGGTTGGGTATTCTTAGGCTTGAAAGGTTCCCAAGGAGCGTAGTCACTTGGTTTACTATACATCATTTTATCATAAATTTCCAATTCTTGCTCAGTGAGTGGCATTCTTGAATAGTTATGATTATATGGTGGAGGTACTTGTGAATAACCAAACCCTTTTCCCTTGTTTTTTGTACGCCATTTGTACATTGCAAAGATTACGAATAGTGTCACTGAAAGTATCATATTGTTTAATATTCAACTCATTTTGTTGAAACTTTCTAGTAAGAAGTCCTAGCTTACCAAGTCGCATTCCAAGGTTTTTTAATGTAGTCTGGTTTTATAATCATGGACCCAACATTTTTGTTGGTTTACGTCCAGGTGGAGTGGAGCTATGTCCTTCTTCAATGCATCAATCTTTTCATAAAGAATTTTATTGTTCTCTCGAAGTCCGATGCACTTCGACATGGCATTTTTGTAATCACTGATGAGATTGAAATTATGTGCTCTCATCTGTGCCATTTTATTTCTACAGTTTTCGGAGCATAAAAGAGAGTTTACCGTTTTAGATAAAGATTTGGGCTCCTTAGTTTGCGCCATCAAGCAATGGAGATGGTTTTCGGCAACTTCCACAATCTTCAGAGATTCCACTTGAGCTGCAGCATCAACCCAGCTAAAACCATGCTGCTCTTGCAGTATCAGTGCCTTTTCCGCACCAGATCCTCCATGGCTTGATGAGGTTGAAGTTGACGTAGACATCTGAACCGGAGTGACTGAACCATGGATCTCTCTAAGTTCCTAGCAACAATAGTAGCAATTGCTTCATAACCCACGAGAGTCTTTCTACAGTCTCTAGCGAAGTGTCCAGGTTCATGGCATTTATAGCACCTCAATTTATCTTTGACACACCCAGTGCGAATATTTGACATGGGACAGCGTCCGTATCTCTTTTGAAACTTTTCTGCTCGAAACGCAGCCATAGCCAGATTCCATGAAGCATCCAATTCTTCCATATCTTCTTCAAAAACTTGATTCAACTCTATAGTAAACACTGAAGGAGGCAAGAGATCACCTGCAAGAAAAGCATTCAAACTGTTGAGCATGGATGCTGCCAGAGCCAACTTCTCTTCGTTCTGCTTGGTCGGGAATGCAAGATTTTTAGCGAAGGGTATAGATTGAACATTTTGAGAGGCTAAGGGATTAACATGACTTAGACCATGTTTGCGTGCTGTGGTAATTGCTGAGCAGTAACAGTATTTGGAGTAGCCGAGTTGTTTGGAAGAGACATGCCATAAACGTAGCTTGTCTTCTGAGCTTGAAGTTATGCTTGAGTCAATGGACTGAAAACAACATTTGGATTACTGTTCGTCACGGGCTGAAGATAAGGTTAGGATGACTTTGAGACATCAATGCAGTGTTAGAGCCGGTCACCCTTGCAGCCATCATGGAGTTCTTGTGGTTAAGCTCTCTTTGCTGGTTGTCGATTTCATATGATTTGATGGTGACGATCAGTTTGGTGAGAGCAACTTCATTCAGATTTGTAGTACGTTTGATCATCGAAACATCAGCATCCCAAGACTTTGGCAGTGAATTCAACAGTTGGCGATTTAACCTACTGTTAGTGATCGGAATTCTAGCACTGATCATCTGTCAAATGAGTTTGACGAATCTCCTGATTTGGTTCTCAACAGTCTCCCCGTAGATGTGATTAAACGAACTGAACTACTGGTTCAACATGTTTACTCTGCTAGACTTCATGTCAGTGTTTCCTTCGTACAGATTTTTGAGCACATCCCAGATTTTTTTCGCATTTGTGCAGTTTCTGACAACAATCGAGATGTGAGAACCGAGAGCCATAGTAAGATTTGCCATTGCCTTATCATCTTCGTCCTTGATTTTTCGATCTTCATCGGACCACAAACTTTATGGTTTTGGAATCTGAGTGTCTGGATCATCTGTAGTTGCGCACATGATAGTACGGGGACCATCACGAATATACCTCCACAAACCAGGTTCCTTGGCTTTGCAATACTGCTCAAAACGCCAGGTCCAGTCAAAGTATTCATCTCCATACAGCAACCTCAGAATCTTGGTAGATGTTCCGATACTCTGATCCAATTCTTGATGCACTACCAGAGTATGAGACTGGGTGGCTGTCAAGGTAGCGTTGGTGAGATCTGCAGCAGTCAAAATACCATTCGGGTTCATCATTTTTAATGTTTACCGAATATTAGTTAAATTAAATTTTTAATGAAAGTGACAAGTCCAATTTCAAATGGTCAAAAAGTCAACTCGAAACAGGATCCGAAATGAGTCAATTTGGAACAGTGATTTGAATAGCAACTCGAGTCAGAATAGTAACTTCGAACAGTATCTCGAACTCGGAACAATACTTTATTTGAGATGGTATTCGAATTGGCAAATGATGATCCGAGATGCAACGGTAATGATCCGAGATGCAACACTAATAATCCGAGATGCAACAGTATTGTTTCGAGGTGGAATCCGAGATGCAAGTAATGATTCGAGATGGAATCCGAGATGCAAGCAATGATCTGAGATGATTCGAGTCTTCAACAGATGATCCGAGATATTCAAGCAGATGATCTGATTTCGTCCAAAACGATCTGAAATGCAACAGAAAAACAGTATAAACTCCAAAACAGTAGCAGGTGCAACCCGAAACAATGTGATATCAGATCTGAGCCTAGAAACAGGTTCAAACAGGCTATGATACCAATTGTAAGTCCCGATAACCGGATCTTACAATATCACACGTAGCTTGAATGGTGGCGGAATCACACAAACAAACTAAGAATCGAAATAGAAGAAATAAGATGAAATAGAAATTCAACTTGCATACAAATCTTGAATTTGTCTAATACAAGTTGAGAGAAAGCCACCAAGGAGCCACTAACCCTAATACATCATTATCTATTTATACTAGACGGTTAGTGCTCCATTACCCTAAAGCCCTTAGGCCCAAAAGCTAGCCCCAACCCCATTTAAATAAGATATGCCCAAAGTAATAAAATAACTAATCCATAAACCTAACAGGATCTAACATTTTTATGAGCATGTAGTCGCAGATCTAGTAACGTGTTTTATGTAAACTACTTTAATGATAAACATACTGTCACAGCCCAGTGTAACCACACCATGATATTGTCCGCTTTGGCAGCCAGCACACCCTCAACGTCTGCCCCTCACGGTTTTTGAAACGCGTCATGATTGTGAAGGTATCAAACCCCCTATAAGGAAGCCTTCGTTCCCCTTCACAACCAATGTGGGATGTTACAATCCACCCCCCCCCCTTACGGGGCCCAGCTTCCTCGTTGGCACACCAGTCTGGTCCCTGGCTCTGATATCATCTGTGTCACAGCCCAGCGTAAATGCACCATGATATTGTCTGCTTTAGCAGCACGCCCTCAACGCCTGACCCTCACGGTTTTTAAAATGTGTCATGATGGTGAAGGTATCAAACCCCCTATAAGGAAGCCTTCGTTCCCCTTCACAACCAATGTGGGATGTCACACATACATGTTCAAAGACGCATACATATCCACGTCTGCGTCAAGCAAACCCAAAGGTGGTGGGAAGTTACTTAAAAGAATAATTAAAGGATGGCAGGCGCATTTACCTAGCTACTGATATAGTTAAGATTTTAGACAAAATTTACAAGTCAATATATCTTACATGCAAGCTTGGCATGGAAAATGTAACGCGTTTGATATTTTGCAAGGAAGTTCAGCAAATTCTTTCGCCAAACTTCCATTGTATTGCTACAATTTGGAGAAGGTAAATCCAGGAATAGTTATTCACATATTGACCAACGAAGAGAGTCACTTTGAAATGGTATTTGTAGCCATTGGTGTTGTGGTAAGGGTGATATTGCTTCTACGTAATATCTTTTTGTTATAATTTAGTTAAATAGTTGTTTAATGCTCAATATTTATTTGCTTTCAGGTTCGTAGTTTTATTAACAATTTAAGACTGGTGATTATCATAGACGTGACGCACTTGAAAGCTTAGTTTAAAGGGACCATGTTCTTGGCAGTTGGCATGGAAGCAAACAACCAGATTTTGCCTATTGGCTACGGTATTGGTAAATCTGAGGACGGTCAGTCTTGGACATGGTGCAATCATACACATAGTTTGCTTCCTTATTCGTGACACCGTCCCGGTCATCATACTCATTTGTAGGTGCAGTGTTAAAAAGATGGGGATTTAAATGAGCTGCCGGCGTGCTCTTGATACCGATGCTTGGTAGGCTGCAACCAGGCGAGGGTTCTGGGGTGTAACGGGTAATGCAGTCGGTGGCAGGTTGTTAATTGGTAATGCAGCCGGGCAAGGGTTGTTAACTGCATAAGAACGAGTAACTGCATGTGGAGCAGTTTCAGGTGTAGAACGTTGACGCGAGGATCGTCTAAAGTTTGAAGGTCCGACTTCACCACCACCCATAACTTATGATTTTAGACAGGGTTGCAAATATGGTAGTTTCGTAATTGCCATTACTTGTATTTATAGTCTTGTTACAGCATTTAACTTAATAACAAAATACTAGAAAAATATTCAATTTCCAGATGCATACGAATTACATTGGATAATATATTTTCAAAATACAATATATAACAAAAATCGAACAAATACTACAATCACGCTCTTATCTTCTCCAAGTTCCTTATATAATTAACATGTTGTCTTCTCCGAGTTTATTAAATAATCAACGTGTTATCTCCAAGTTCCTTGTATTCATATAACAATCCTAACCTTCCAAAGAGAAAATTGGAAAAACAGCTTCGATAATAGGTATCTACAATTTTAAAGCTTAGAAAAACGTTATGTTGAAACAAAACATTTAAGGTTTTCCCTTAGGTTTATCCTATCAAAAAAATATAAGTTATTCCTATCATGGAAAATACACCATTGAAAAACCGTTTTTTTAAAGATCCAAACAACAAAGTTGCGTATTTGTAGACTCGCTAAATAATATAGTATATAGGGAAAATAACAAATATTTATGTGATGCGCTAGCCGAGCCACATTGAGGAGTCAGCCGAGCCAATAAAATCAACTAAAACGAGCCATGATGGACTAGATTTACCACATCTATTGGTGGGCTCCGACAACGCGTAATAATTTTAATTTAATTTAATGTAATTTATTTTCCTAGTTTTTAAAAATGTCTTTTCCTTATTTGGTGTAATTTTATTTAGTTTAATTTAATGCAATGCTTTTTTTTAATTTAATGGCCTTTTATTTTATTTAAAACATGTTAAAAATGGACTCCCCTAGAGGAGAGCATCTCTTATGATTAAGTGCAAGAGGGGAGTTGGAGAGGGGGCATGTTAGGATTGGCTTTGGTGGGAGTTTACCACTTACCTATATACCTATAGGGGAGCACCCCTCTCACCCTTAGATATTTTTACATATTGGGTTGGTTTTGAGGGAGGCAGTTTTGTGGCGGATGGTGTTGAACAGCTGTTACCGGGCTAGGGGTTTGGGTGATAACTTTTTTAGACCAAAGATATACAAGAAACCACGGATTTGTGTTTAACCTCGAGAGTCTAGTCACGCTCAATACATACAACTCTACCTAGTTTATTAAACAAGCATCATCACTCGAGTTCATTTAAGATGTGTTTGATTCAAGCTTTTAGCTAGCAATCTCAAGTAAAAGCGATAGATTTTGAATCTTTAAGACTCGCGGCTTATATAATATATGTTTAGGGGTTTTATATAATTTGAAAATGGTGAGATGAAGATTTTTGTCTTGTTGAATGTGGGCCTTTTGTACGCGTATTAATCAAGAGAGATATTTACGACAAAATAAGACACGTTGTTTTATATCCATCCAAGCAGTGTTGTTGATAAAACAGACCAGTTTAAAATTATTAACCATTCTTCTTCTTGACTACGGAATCCTCAACCATTCTTCCACTGTCTAACCTTTCTATTTTCTGTCAGAAACCCCATGGAACCACCTTTGGAGCTCTTCCTTTTAGTTTTAAACAATTGAAGACAACATCTAACATCACTCTTGCAAATTGTCAAAAGATGCATGTCTCGGTTAAGCGCGCTCTCTGTCTATGTGTGCACACAAAGAGATACACGTATCTCGCTCTCTCTCAGCTTCTCTCTCTCTCTCTGTGCATATATATGTATACACACAAAAAAAGAGATTTTTTTAGAGCAACCCACACACTCTCTAACTTTTATTGTTAAACTGCATCTATTTTCTATCTTGGGATTGAACCCTTGTCAACTGAAAAAAGTAAAGTCGTATCCAACACCATCGTACCGTTTGGACAAAGGCCTTTAGAGAGAGATACGTGTATATCTTTCTCTCATTTGTAAAGAGAGAGAGAGAGAGAGAGAGAGAGTCATAAGATAAAACTCAGTTGAATTGGCATGTTGGGAAGAACAATTGATGATCAAAACATATTCGTGTCAAAGAAAGGGTGGATGAGAACATGTGGGTTGGGTTGAGTTGAACCGTTATTTTTGTAATATTTTTCGTTATTTTGAATTTTTATATATCATGTTAACCGGTTTAAGATCATAAAAAAAAGCCGTTACTAAAATCATGAACCAATATTTTATATAAAACAATTTTGAAGAAATCATGACTTGAGTTCGCCTCATTTGGCCCGTTTTCATTTAAGCTAATCATTAAGGATGTAATGTAACTCATCTTAAGCTAGAGCTAAAGCCTTCAATGAGCTGAGAGTCTGCTTTTCAAGCCTTAGGCACAGCCTCAAGCAAAGCCGCAATTGGGTTCTGCTCGACTAGACTCAGATACACATTTTTTTGTTTTAAGTTATGATTGTTTTGACTCGTGAATGTTGACTTTCGATAGGATTTGGAGAAGCATCACCAGAAACCAAAGCAGCAAAAAATCTTCACAATTTCTTTACATATGTTGCAGTCAGGGTTGTCATTGCACAGCTTGCGGTGTGTTCCTCTTCCTTTAGAAAAAAAATTATACATGGTTGACTTTTTTATGGGCAAACAAGTAACCTTTCCGAAACAGAATTCTGGTATGAGTTTATTTAGTATGAGGTAACAAAGTACTTAATCAAATTACATATACATTAGTGTTATTACTGTGTTTACATGTTTAAAAAACATGATAACCTTTTGAATTCAGAAAAGTCAAAGTGATCTTTCAAAAGAAATACGACATTTAGTTTGACATATGGTTTGACAGAACAGGACACCACTCCTGAGGCCCATAAGGACTTGCTGGAGTTTGTGGATAGACACTCTTTGAATGACAGGTGATAAATTTTGTGCAGCGTTAATGCGCGAATCACCAAACCATAAAACGCTAGGTATTCTGCAACTTCCCTATTTCCGAATTACAAATATTAGCTACATGTTTTAAATGTATAGTTCTAACTATTGGGATTTTTCTTATCTTTTGATTTGTTGGATTCACATGATGCTTCTCCCTTCATAGTATGAGAATATTGGAGGTAAGTATGGTTCTTATTCATTATTAAGTTTATTCTTCTGCTAAATGCACCATCTGAGCCTGTTTAATCTAATAATACGTATGTTTTACTTAGGTTCGATCTGCGTACTGTAAGAGAGATTTTGAGTGGGACAATTTAGAACAATTAGCTAAAAAGGTAAAATATTTTCATATGTATTAAGTTTTTTCTTTTTTTTGCTTCACTACGGTCGTTCTTATTTCTATGTTTTTTTTGGCAGATGGCTGATGAAGCAAACACAAAAATTATGAGGGATTACGTGTTGGAAACAAGCCATGTGGATAATGAAAAATGAAGTTGGTCATCTGATGGATAATATACTGTTTCGTTTTCCATCAACTGTTGCATACAATCATGTATATTTACATTTCATGTAATGGCATCATTTCACACTTTATTCAAATGAAGGTGACATATTACAAAGTATTTGCAAAAGTCGGTTACATAGTGTGCACCTGTATGATGAGACAGAACATATTCTTCTCCGTCCACAAACACTGCTTAATTTGTTGGATCTTCATTTCTCTTCGGTGACTACAAATGGAAATATGTGAGGGTGAGCACAGGTCGGTGGGTTCCGATATGAACTAAAATCAAACCTATAACCAATATATCGGTTTTTATATCTTCATAACCGACTGATTACGATTATAAACGGCTTGAGTAATTCAGTTAGCAGAAAAAAATGTTGGGTTAGCTAGCTTAACCATCAGTCCGACGGATTTGGGCGTGAGTGGATTTATCATTTAAGCTAGTTTTTCAATTAAAAAATCCAATTATTTTTTAAGTCAAACAAAATGTTAGCAATCCTTTTAGTTTTTAAAGAAGAAGAAGTGGCAACTAGATGCTATTTACAAAAAAAAAAAAACTATAACAAAACTTTTTTCAACAGGTAGCACTGTATTAAAAAAAATAGAAAAGGTTGGTTTTAGTGTGGTACAGCATTACATATAACCAAAATATAACATTCGGTTATCAAAAAACTCACAACTGAACCATCGGTTCGGTTTTTCGGTTATTTGGTTTTTCGGTTCACCTGTATGCGTGTGTGTGTGTGTGTGAGAGAGAGAGAGAGAGAGGTTTGTATGATAAGTAACATAGTACCTGGATATGGTGATGGACATCAGGAGAAGCTTGGATATGGCCTGTGCTGAAATATGCTTGAGCATAATCTTCGATATGTTCGAGACTGCAAATATGTTTTTACAATTATATTATGGTGTTCCATGTTTAAAAATTTAGCATAGTTCCTTGAGTTCTTGTTTTGACAATGGAAAAAAAATATACTAAAATTCGATTAGATGTAATTCTTTTATATTGTAATTGGAGATCCATTATTTAATTTTTTAAAACTAAGATGAGAGTTTAGATATCTTACTTACCTGTAAATGTAATTTACCATAATTCCTCCACTTTGACTAAGACCCTTTTCTGATCGATCAGCCATCCAATTAAGTCTTCCAATCATCTGTAGATGAAAATCAGTCACAATTCATCATATAAACAAAGGAGTCGTGAAACAGATGCAAAATCGGTTTTTCTGACATACAGCTCCATTTTGCAAGTGGAAATTGGCAACCGAATCTAGAGCTTTCCCTCTCTTCTTCTCAGGTACAAGGTACCTTTTGTGTTTAACAAAGTAAATCAACATAACAGATCAAGAACTAATAAAATGTTTTATCCTTTTCGTAAACCATCACTGCTTAATGAACTATAATAAAACGTACCTGGCACACAGTCTTAGTAGAATCGGTTCTAACACAGTTATCAGTCTATCAGATCTAGTCCATTCATGGTTTGTTGATGTCAACAAGTGCAACAACACTTCCATCCCGCTTTCCCCCGTAGTCGAGTCCCTAGAACATATTTAATTTTTTTAGTCTCAAATCAAAAGATCTGTAGCAGTCTTACGATGAACAAACAAGTAGGGCCCACAATCATATCCCCACACCACAAAAGAAGGTGACAAAAGAGTAAAGTACACGCATGGTCCCTATGGTTTACCAAAATTTTGGATTTGGTCCCTATCATTTCAAAAGTACACGTATGTCCATGTGGTTTGCATTTTGTAACACATTTAGTCCCCAACAAACAAATATAAAGGTTTTAGCCATAGTTATCAAAAGCGAACTACGCGTGCGCCTAGGCGCTCAGGCAAGGCAAGGCGCAAACAAAACGCCTCTTGGCATTCCAGGCGCACTCAGGGAAGTTGCCGGCCAAATTCCGGTTGGATTCTGCAAATTCCGGCCAAAATCCGGTTTGAACAGCTCAGAACTACATTGTGCAGTTTACTTTTTTACTTTCATATTTTTTAGTTTAACTTTTTTATTGTTAAATATCTTTTCTTTTCGTTTTCTTTACCGATTCAGTTAAATGAAAATCTTTTTTTATTCTGACATGTTTTATATTCTCTTTTTTACAGGTTGTTTACTACTCTAGTGTTTTTAACTTTTAACTAGTTATGCATTAATCTTGTTTTGTTGTAGATAAGAATTATTGGTTAGAAACTATTGTTTATACAACCTAAAACATGTTTAAACCCTGTAAATGTTATATAATAGCTTTTGTTTATTTTATTTGAGGAATACTATTATTCTTCTAATAAATAATTTTTTTTTATTTAAGTGCGTTTTTTTCCCTGTGGTTTGCACTTTGTAACGCATTAGTGCAAACCACAGGGACCATCCATGTACTTTTGGATGGCGACTAAATGTGTTACAAAGTGCAAACCATAGGTACCATCCGTGTACTTTTGAAAAGCTAAGGACCAAATCTAAAATTTTGGTAAACTACAGGGACACTCTAATTAACAAGATGGCATGTAAATTCATCTTACTTGTATGCATCCAGCAGTGTTCTTTCTTCCTCGGGTTTCAGGATGTTTTTACAGAAGATGGGGCCCGATCTTTCAGATGATGCCAACTTAGATAGAAGCCACTGCATGAAGCCTGGGATAGGGCTTAGGGTTACAAAATTCTACATAAATATATACATATTAGAGTCGGAAATCATATGACCAATTAGTTTTGCAACGAAGGCTACGTATTTGATTTATACGTCTTACATGTATATTTGGTATGTCTTTCTTCACCAGATATATCACTGGTTTAATAAGGAACTTTCCTAAGTTGACTCCTGCTAAGCCTGGCTGCCAATATTGAAAGTTTGGTCAAATAAACAAAAGTTTATCATTGTCTAACTAAAAATAAAATAAAGAAACAACTACAGAAACCGATTGAGTGAAACAAAAACGATTGTTGCCTAAGTTGATGAAATAGAGTAGAATAAAGCAGTAGTTGCTTCACATTCTGGCGTTGGAGGCTCATGCCACAAAACTTCCTAGAATGCAGCGAGTACTGGTTACTAAAGAAAATAAATAATATATACATGATGAAGAATAAACATTTACCTGTATGGTACAAGCTATATTCTTCATAAGTGCAACTTCGATAAATATAAGTGGTTCGCCTGACAAAAAGATCAGCTACTAGTGATGTCACACCCCAACCGATGGCGGAAACATCAGGATGAGACGAGGAAATTGTTCAAAAGCATCATAACACTATTGTGACAATATAATTAAATTCAATTTCATAAAAATAAGAATTCAAATACAAAGTTTCGAATAAAGTAAACAAGTATAACCTAATATTTATTTAAGGTACGTTTCTAAAGCTTGTCCTAACTTGATTTCTTGCATCATCAGCTTTCCTGCAACATGTATTAAAAGCGTAGATCAATACAAAAGTATTGGCGAGCATACAAGTTTAAAAATAAAATCTAAGTGTAAGAGTTTATTTCAGTCATGACGGGAGTATAATAAAGCTGAATCGCATATATATGTAGACGACTCTCACATAACAATATATAATTGAATTTCTTAACTAGCATGCTTAGTATCATAATCATAACAATGTCGTGGGAATACAAATTAAAACTAGTAAGCATAAACAACTCAAACGTAACAAGTAGCATGTATAAACGAGTTTAATCTAACATATATAATTCACATAAGCGTAATTGATAACCCGTTTGGTATTGGGAACACGTTTAATCTTATTAAAAATAAATTTGTATTTTATACATGTTGCACCCCAAAATGCATTAAAGTGTAAAAAGGGGTCGAGTATGCTCACAGTTTGCAAAGCTTCCGTTGGTATTCTCTTGGATAGTTGAAAAGTTTGAGAACGCTCGCCGAGGTCATCATACATGGGTAAACGAAAAGTATATAATTATTAGCGGTTGCCGAAGTGTTATTAAAATAAATATACATTACATTTATTTTTATAAAACGGATTGAATCCGATGGGTTTCGATATATGATTAAACACGTATTGTTTCGCGGATTTTTACGAAAATTGGACTGAGTTTCCTCTGTTTTTGGAGGATCCCGACAACGCAAGTTGTCGATTATATTTGTCAAAACGCAATAAGCAGAGGAGCGATATATAAGATGTATTTCAACTGTAAACAAATGGCACCGCAATTTCAATGTTTACATATTTATAAATAATGCTATCTCGCTTAACGACTTGGTTTTGACCGATGCATAAACATGTTTTATATGTAAAATCTGTTGCACAAAAGCCAAATTATTATTATTATGGCGTTAATTAATCGGTTCGGTTTCGCGATTTAAAAATAACATGAACAAGAATAATATAAAGAATTTCACGACGTTAGGATTTTTACCGAATCTCGTGTTGATTGAGCTTGACCAGCAGTTGACTGGTCGACTTTTGTGACCGCGTTGACTCGATTGACTGCATTGACCGGACCCAAAACTGGTCCGAACTAAACGTGAGTTGAAACTAAACCGGGCGGGATTGAATGTGAGCCAAGTATGACCACCACTCCTGTCATCGCAGGTCGCCAGAAAACGGCGACCCGAACCGGTTTCGAATCTGAATTAAACAAGACAAGATCAAAGACTGAGAACCGAACAAAAAAAAACGAGTTAAGAGCCGAGATCAATACCTGAAATCTGAACGAGAACAAGCAAGGACGTCGAACTCAGACGAACTCGAACGTGCCTGAGCCGCCGCCGCCACTGCCATCGCGTCGCTGCCACTGTCGCCGCCTCCAGTTCACTGTCGTCGCCGCTGTTTGCTATGCGGTTGCTGTTGAGATCCGAGGGGAAGAGAGATGAGAGGGAGGTTGCATGTGGTTTGCTGGGAAGAGGGGGGTCAGCCGTACCTGCGGTTTTGCTCTTGGCGCGCCGCCACCGTCGGGGTGGCCGTCAGTCTTGCCACAGAGGGGGAAAGAGAGAGTGTCGCAGGGAGAGGGAGAGCAAGAGGGTGCAGGGGTGTGGTGTCTCGAGGAGGGAGGATACAGTGCCGGGGGACGGCGCCGGAGTTCGCCGGAGGTCGGCTCCTGTGGCTGGTTTCTGGAGAGGTGAAGAGGGAAATGGGGGTGTGGCTAGGGTTTGCATTGTGTTTAGTGTGTATATAGTTTTAATTAGGTTTAGGGTTTAGTTAGGTTTAGGTGGTGTGTTGGGCCGAGGCTCGTTAACCCGTTCTAATGTTTTTGAGTGGTCCGAACGTATCGACGAGATCTGATTCAAGCACAAGTTTCATAAAACGCTGAATTTATTTTGTTTATTAATATTATTATTGTTGTTGTTGTTGTTATTATTATTATTATTGTTATTATTATTTATAAAATAATAACTAAACAAACACTAATAATAATGATAATAAATTAGACGAATAAAAAATTCAGTGGTACGACACGTATTTCCTAAAATAAATTTTACGAAAACGCGAGGCGTTACAGTCTCCCCTACTTTAGTGAAATTCGTCCCAAAATTCATTCAAGAAGAAGGCTTAGGAAAGAAATAATCACATTTCGAAGTATGCGGGTATAACTGTGAATTAGGTGGTGAGTGATTAAGGTTTGTATTAAACATAGCAATGAAACACTGAATTTCTCATGGCACGTTTTACGAAACCTTAGTAATATGGCATTCACTTATATATAGGGAAGTACCAGCGGCGTATCCACCATTTTTATACCATATTACGTCTGTTTCGCTAATCGATGTCATGTCGTGTCCCGTGTCACGATCAGGGTTTATTAGCGTATTACTAGTGAGAATGATAACGTATAGGTATATAAGCCTATGATTGTAATTAAGTATGAATGAGTATAGTGTATAAGCGTAAGTGTGCGTATATGCACATTCGTGTACAATACAAATGATATATTTTAGTTAACCAAGATTAACGGATTACTAGCATGTGAATAAACAGGTCAAACCATCGTGTACTGCAATGTAGACTACCCATCATCGTTAAAACGAAGGGGGTGTAAAATAGTTTACTTAACATGACCTCAAGAATACGGGCGGGCGTCACTCCTATAGCGCTACACAAGCGCTATACATGTTAAGGTGTGGCTTGATCAAAGTTAATGACGAGTCTACCACATAAACATATGAATAAACAAGTCAAACCATCGTGTACGCAATGTTGACTAGTCAATATTGTCGAAACATAGTGTAAAATAGTTTACTTAGTATGAAATAGTTTACTTAACATGACCCCAAGTCTCAAGGGCGGTGCGCTACTCCTATAGCACTACGCATAGTGCTATACATGTTAAGGTGTGGTTTTATAACGAGTTTATCACATATAACGTTCCAGTAATCCCAAATCAAGTATGATGTTTAGTATGCACCTATAGAATCGTTGTGTAATAGATTTAGTATAAATGCGAAGTTTGTCGTGCATAAATTCGATTTTAGTATAGTGTGACATTGAAATAAAAATGAAAGAATAAGAATTATATAGCATAAAATGTAAGATAGCATAAAAGAGAGGCTTGTTAAAATGTTGGAGTGTTTCAGTTTTATAAACTTCGACTATTCCAAAGTGACTCGTAAGTCCTTTCGAATTAGGGAGACATGATTTGGCCTAATAGGTATAATACTCTCGTCGCCAAGCGATTAACGGTACTTTTACCTTCCAGTTAGTACATGTCCCTAATTTGATCGAAAAATACGAAACTTTGGCGAGATTGAAAATTGAGGACCGGAACCAGTCATCAAGGTGTGGATGTCAATCTTGGCTTGACAATTTCGTCCCCAAATTGTGGTTTATTGAACGTATCAAGATATAATCTCAAATCGTCAATAAGGATCCACTAGATTATGAAATGAAACTCCCATCAAGATATGGATATCACTCCTGACTTAATGGTGAATTTCGTGCGAAATAACATGTAAAACGGATTGAAACTCGTCACCAATGGCGGGAATCACCCCTGTATTGATGAGTTATTTCGATTATGGAACAAGAATATACTCAAAAGCGTGTGTTGTGTTTCATGTCTTAGGAAAGACATATTGTAAGTTTTAAAATCAAATGGGAGAGAGAAGCACGGTAGAAAGAATAATAATTTAGATAATAATCAAGAATGGTCAAGAGTACGGTACTTAAACTATAGACTTGGTCGAACATGGCAATTATACCTAATTCCCTATAGTTGTGGCTCTGATACCAATCTGTCACACCCCAACCAATGGCGAAAACATCAGGATGAGACGAGCAAATTGTTCAAAAGCATCATAACACTATTGTGACAATATAATTAAATTCAGTTTCATAAATACTAAGAATTCAAATACAAAGTTTCGAATAGAGTAAACAAGTATAACATAATATTTATTTAAGGTGCGTTTCTAAAGCTTGTCCTAACTTGATTTCTTGCATCATCAGCTTTCCTGCAACATGTATTAAAAGCGTAGATCAATACAAAAGTATTGGCGAGCATACAAGTTTAAAAATAAAATCTAAGTGTAAGAGTTTATTTCAGTCATGACGGTAGTATAATAAAGCTGAATCGCATATATATGTAGACGACTCTCACATAATAATATATAATTGAATTCCTTAACTAGCATGCTTAGTATCATAATCATAACAATGTCGTGAGAATACAAATTAAAACTAGTAAGCATACACAACTCAAACGTAACAAGTAGCATGTATAAACGAGTTTAATCTAACACATATAATTCACATAAGCGTAATTGATAACCCGTTTGGTATTGGGAACACATTTAATCTTGTTAAAAATAAATTTTGTATTTTATACATGTTGCACCCCAAAATGCATTAAAGTGTAAAAAGGGGTCGAGTATGCTCACAGTTTGCAAAGCTTCCGTTGGTATTCTCTTGGATAGTTGAAAAGTTTGAGAACGCTCGCCGAGGTCATCATACATGGGTAAACGAAAAGTATATAATTATTAGCGGTTGCCGAAGTGTTATTAAAATAAATATACATTACATTTATTTTTATAAAACGGATTGAATCCGATGGGTTTCGATATATGATTAAACACGTATTGTTTCGCGGATTTTTACGAAAATTGGACTGAGTTTCCTCTGTTTTTGGAGGATCCCGACAACGCAAGTTGTCGATTATATTTGTCAAAACGCAATAAGCAGAGGAGCGATATATAAGATGTATTTCAACTGTAAACAAATGCCACCGCAATTTCAATGTTTACATATTTATAAATAATGCTATCTCGCTTAACGACTTGGTTTTGACCGATGCATAAACATGTTTTATATGTAAAATCCGTTGCACAAAAGCCAAATTATTATTATTATGGCGTTCATTAATCGGTTCGGTTTCGCGATTTAAAAATAACATGAACAAGAATAATATAAAGAATTTCACGACGTTAGGATTTTTACCGAATCTCGTGTTGATTGAGCTTGACCAGCAGTTGACTGGTCGACTTTTGTGACCGCGTTGACTCGATTGACTGCATTGACCGGACCCAAAACTGGTCTGAACTAAACGTGAGTTGAAACTAAACCGGGCGGGACTGAATGTGAGCCAAGTATGACCACCACTCCTGTCATCGCAGGTCGCTAGAAAACGGCGACCCGAACCGGTTTTGAATCTGAATTAAACAAGACAAGATCAAAGACTGAGAACCGAACTAAAAAAACGAGTTAAGAGCCGAGATCAATACCTGAAATCTGAACGAGAACAAGCAAGGACGTTGAACTCAGACGAACTCGAACGTGCCTGAGCCGCCGCCGTCACTGCCATCGCGCCGCTGCCACTGTCGCCGCCTCCAGTTCACTGTCGTCGCCGTTGTTTGCTATGCGGTTGCTGTTGAGACGCGAGGGGAAGAGGGCTGAGAGGGAGGTTGCATGTGGTTTGCTGGGAAGAGGGGGTCTGCCGCACCTGCGGTTTTGCTCTTGGCGCGCCGCCACCGCCGGGGTGGCCGTCAGTCTTGCCACAGAGGGGGAAAGAGAGAGTGTCACAGGGAGAGGGAGAGCAAGAGGGTGCAGGGGTGTGGTGTCTCGAGGAGGGAGGATACAGTGCCGGGGGACGGCGCCGGAGTTCGCCGGAGATCGGCTCCTGTCGCTGGTTTCTGGAGAGGTGCAGAGGGAAATGGGGGTGTGTCTAGGGTTTGCATTGTGTGTAGTGTGTATATAGTTTTAATTAGGTTTAGGGTTTAGTTAGGTTTAGGTGGTGTGTTGGGCCAAGGCCCGTTAACCCGTTCTAACGTTTTTTAGTGGCCCGAACGTACCGACGAGATCTAATTTCAAGCACAAGTTTTATAAAACGCTGAATTTATTTTGTTTATTAATATTATTATTGTCGTTGTTGTTATTACTATTATCTATAAAATAATAACTAAATAAACAATAATAATAATGATAATAAATTAGACGAATAAAAAATTCAGTAGTACGACACGTATTTCCTAAAATAAATTTTACGGAAACGCGAGGTATTACAAGTGATGTTAGTAATTCAAAGATGACATATCAAATCACCCTTTTCAACATTAAAATATGCCACGTGCACTGACCCGGTATGGATGGATGAATATATCCAAAACAGCGGCGACCGAGTCCCAATCTCCTCTTTAAATATATAAGATTACTGATGGGATGTACAGCCTGTGAATATTAATTTTATTAAAGTCATAAGTACTAAAATATGCAAGAAAATCAAATTAACTATTTTGAAAAGCGGTAACGCATGCGAACCTCATAAGCTACAATCTTCTCTAACAAAGAAGCGGGATCGTCCCAAGTAATTTGGTGAAGCTCCAGGTTGGCGGGACTTAGCCAAGTAATAAGCTTTTCTTTCAAATAAGAGTCAAGAGCGCGTACTGATGCAACATTTTCATCCCTAAATATTTAAAATAATCACACTTGATAATGTTTCAACATGTAAAAAAGAATCAATGGACTCGTTGTCGGGAAATTACATATAGTAAATAAAGGCATCATAGATCAGTCAACCTGATATGACACAAGTTTTAAAAATCCAGAGGTCAAATTGCAAATAACAACAGTTTTGGGCATAACCTTACGCGATAATAGATAAAATATCAGCACGAACAGAAGCCAAAAACTTCAAACCACCAGGGTGTGTGTTGAGCCTTTCAAATAGAACTTCATACATTGGCTTAAGGGCGTGTCTCAAATTTCTTTAAATTCTATAAAAAGTAGAAAGATGACTGTCCATTTCATGCCCATGCTCGTCAGTTTCATCACCTGATAGTTAATCGTTTTACACCGAAACAATATAAACCAAAATTCATAGTTGTAAACAAAAGAAGACTCACCGTTAGGGATCTCAAGACCAACATACTGCTTCATCAAATCCCGTACTTTACTCCTGTTAAGATCATACTCTCGAGCAAGAATGAGTAGTAATTTGCGTCGGTTTTCTTTAGAAAGACTAAAATATCCCTAAGACTCCACATCCATATTGTCAGTACCATCATCATCAGCAACTTACACGAACATCAAGAAAAGAAACAGAAAGCATTTAACACCTCCGAGAAGTCATTTAGTGCAGTATCCAATATCTCTTTTTTGTTCATTGACATGACTGAATGCATTGATTCTCGTACTTGCCCAAAATCTCTGCAAGTATTTAAAGGGTTTAAAATTGCATAAAAAGAGGACAAAGAATCTCCATTTTTATTCATTGATATGACTGAATGCATAGATTAACCATACAAAACCTTTCGGTCTTGATCGAGGCATTTTGAGTGGCTGCTATGTTCCTTTCCAAGGGAGCATGTTGAAGTTGGTTAACTTTCTTCTACCCATAAATAAAATAAAGATCAACATCAAATATTAGGAGAAAAAAAAACATATTGTAACATTTGTGTAAATCGGGTTTCGAAAACCCGCCTCTTTTATCAATCAAAAAATATTTGTTTACGTGTTTAGTTATTTATATATATAATGATTAAATTAAATGTTTAAAAATAAATTTATAAATAAAATTTAAAGATTTAATCCATTAATTAAGAAAAATAAATCAATTAATTAACAATTATTTATAATAATAAAAACAACTAAGGAAAAGCGGTTTTAAAAATAAATGGGTGAACCGGGAGTCGAACCCGGGTTCCCCCGGATACACACGCACAACAAACACCGCTGCGATACACACACAAGTTGTGTAAATTCTGGTTTCTTATTATATCTATATTGAGGCTGTGGAGAACCTGCAATCCACAACCACACCTCCTCGCCGGAGATTCACGCGTGTTTCCTAAACAAATTCGACAACTGTCCGTCTAAGTTTGGTAAACGCACAACCGCGATTGAACTAGCAATCAATTCGAACCAATTACCAAAACCGAGCTCTCGACTCTCCACTATAAATACCAGTCGAATCCCCCTTCAGAACTCGCTCTTATTCTCTATTTACTCTCTAAAACTCGGTCGTCGGAAAAGCTCTGTTCCACCGGAGAACCACCGAAATCGTCGGAATCCACCCACCGGAATCGTGCCGCCACCTCTGTTACGGTAGACCTCTTCTACTATTTTTTTTAAATTTCACCTAATTAACATCATATGCGGTCGATCACTAACAAAAATCAGAATGAATAAGAAAATCTATTCAGGCGGGTATAAGTTCTGGTTTAATCTTAAAATGAAGAAGACGAAGTGGGTTAAGTGTTTTTACGTAATTAAAACCAATGTTTCAAACGGGTTAGACACACAGTCCAGTGGTGGACTGTGTGCAAGCACAATATACACGTCCCTAGTTCGAATCCGGCTCATGACCGCATAAATACACATAACCGTTTTTATTTTGGATGAAATATATCAGTGGCAGTATGTATACAAATGTAATTAAAATCGGGTTAAACACACAGTCCAGCGGTGGACTGTGTGCATTACACGCGAATGGTGCCGAGTTCGACCCTTGTGCCTCACCGACCCCCCGAAATAAAATCCATTTTTTTAAGACCAAATTTCATTGACGCACTGAGGTCGCGGGTTCGAGGCCGACCCTTCACACCGGTCCGATAATTTAAAAATGTTTTTAAATTAAATGATTTCTGAAATAAATAAATAAGGGTATAAGAATAATTGAAAACAGAATCCTTACGGGTTAGACACGTAGCTCAGTTGGAAGAGCTGCATGCACGCAACCGCGAGGTCTCGAGTTCGAATCCTGTCACATGCGTTCAATTTCGCACACAAACCCGGTCAGATCTAACTGTCAGATCTGACAGTTTTATTTTTTTTTTAAATTAAATTATATGTCATATATTCTTATATTTTAGCAAAAAGTAATACATCAAAATATAACTTTGAAGGTTATAAAATCTCAACAAAATACCACAAAAATAACCTAAAAACCTAACCAAAAAGTAGTAAGTCCAAATATTAATTTGTTTATATTTTTGTTATCGTATTATTATCTTAGGTTAGTATTCGTTCGTCGATCAAATCCTTTCCTCGTGCGCTCTCTCTTCCACTCAAGGATACGCACCCAAGGTGAGTGAATCTCTACAAATTCCCCGTTTTAATCACGTTTTAGGGTGTATCATGTGTCGTACCAATCCTTTATTTTATCTAAACACTTGTGCTTATATCATTTTGTGATTAAATGTGAATTGGTTGTTGTGTGGTTCATATGTGGATTAAATTTATCATTTCAGTGCACTCATTTCATTAGGCCCATCAGTTCCTCGTGGGATACGGGTTGAGCATCAGGTGCCTCATTAGATCGGCTCCGTTTGATTGAGCCTTGATCTCAGATACATCATCATCCATGTCATATATTCATTTAATGTGGTTTGTGATTGGTCACATATATATATTTGCTCACATGTGATTTATGCACAATTTTCTTTAATAAACCAAATAAGCAATTATTTAAAATGTTTTATCAAGGTTCACTCGCCTACTTTTGTTGACCCAAAATCTCCTCTGTTTTACACATGATACAGGTGATCAACTTGAGGAAAGAAACACTTAGGATGGCCTAGATGAATAAACAAGTTATTGCGTTGGAACAAGCATTTAGATTTTTATTGTATTTGTATGAATTTATTTGTTGGATATTTAAATTATAATTTGAATTTAATAAATATGAAACTTCTTAGTAAATATCATGAGCTTTGGTGATAACCCAATCATGCACCGTCTTTTATTCCGCTGCGGGTCGGGGTGTGACAGATTGGTATTAGAGCTTGTGACTATAGGGATATAGGATAGGTTATTAGACCCTTAGAGCCTATACTATAGTTGGTTAGATTTTAATTGTTTATGTGTTACATGCAAAATTCATGATGTTTATATGTTTCATGTTTATTATCACACCCAATATTATGCAAGCACTCTCACAAGTACATGTTAATATGCAATGCTTATCATAGTTCATATCCTCATAACATGTCATATCTATAAAAGCACACACCTCACGATTTCACAATGTCCATGATTTCTTTTCAAAGATTTTTGCAATGTTTTTCGTATTTTTTCAAATCACATCAAAGTGAGTTTTCACGACGGGCATGTAGTAACTGGAAGGGTACGAGTACCGGTAGTCGGAACGTCCTGTCTAGGCTTGGCATTCGTATAAATCCAAAATAAAGGACCAGTTTGCCTACCTGGGGACTAACGATGAGAGTACGAAGGACCTATTAGGCCAAAGCATGCTATACCAAACGTCGTGTGAGCTAACCCCACTTTGAGTTGTCATTGTGTCTACACCTGGACACCCTTCGACCATACATCTCGCAATCGTGTTTTACGATTTTCATTCGGGTGGTGCAAGTGTTAACCCACCAACACCAATGTAAATCCTACCAAGCCCAATAGTCATGGGGGCCCACATGACTACACAGGCAATGGTATGGGGGACATTTGGAAGCCCAAACATGAGCAAACCCAAGACATCCGATGGATTTAGTTAAATTAATTTCAGTTATGTTATTTTTATTTTTTTACGACACATGACACCTAGGAAATTCTTGAACTCACAATCTCCCTATACATATTCCTGTAGATGTCTGCTAGGCAATTACGTGGAGTAGAAGGTCAGGGAAGTCAAACGAACGCTTGGCCACGCAAATTGCTAAACAAATGGCCGCAGTGCTTCCTGACATCGTACTACAAGTTCAGCAAGCCCTCACCGCTAATCCCATCAACTCTCCCAACCAAGAAGACCAAAGCGCGCCAACCCTCCTCCCAAAACCCCCAAATGCACCTACAAACACTTCAAGTCCTGCGATCCCCCAAAATATGAAGGGACTGAAGGTGTCACCGCTCTCCTTCACTGGTTTGAGGAGATGGAAAACACCTTTCTCAATTGCGACAGTCCCGAGGACCGTAAGGTACGTTTCGCGACTGGAAGATTGTTTGGGGTAGCACTTACCTGGTGGAACATGGAAAAGGGTAAGCGAGGTGTTAAAGATGCCATGGCCTTAACATGGGAAGAGTTAAGGAAAATCATGACGAGACGCTTCTATCCAAGAAGCGAAATCAAAAAGCGAGAAGACGAGTTTCACGCATTGAAACAAAAGGAAGGAGACCACACTTCATACAATAAGAGATTTCTCGAGTTGAACCAGATGATCCCCAATCTGTTCACCCCATTATACCGTCTAGTCGAATACTACATTCGAGGCCTCCCCTCGAAAATCCAAGATTCGGTTTTAAGCACTTCGCCTGCAACACTTGAAGCCGCAATGGATTTAGCTACGGAACTCACTGAAAATCGCATTCGAAACAGCAAATTCAAAGATGAGAAGAAGAAAACACCCATTGAGACCCCAACTCCAAACCACCCAGGTTCATCCTTGAAGTTTACTGGTAAGAGGAAGCGAAATGGCAAGAATTTTACTGTCACCCAAACCAACCCTCCCATCACTGCTGCCCCAATCACCCAAGTTGCCCCTCCAGCCGCACCATTCAAAAGGCCATACACTGGCCCACACCCGAAGTGTAACCGTTGTCAATACCATCACCCACCTGAAAACCCCTGCCAACATTGCACTAGTTGTGGCCGTGCGGGTCACACCATCCAAACCTGCCGTACCCTTCAGCGATTGAACCGCAGTCAACCTCCAACCCAAACCCAAAATCAAATAGTGGGCCAAGCCCAACAACCCTTACTTCTACCGCCTGCTCAACTCGCAGCCCAACCATACTACCAACCCAACTACCCCATGATGCAACCCATACGAGCCTGTTTCAATTGTGGGGACTCAAACCATTTCAGGAACACCTGCCCACGCCTAGTGAACATCATCCATGCCCAAGCTCAAGCAAACCGGTAAACCAAGCTAACCAAGCTCCTCCACCTGCTAGAGGAAGAGCTTTCAATATCAACGCCAACCAAGCCAGGGCTGACAACAATGTGGTCAACGGTACGTTTCTCATAAATGGTAGTTATGCATCCATATTATTCGATATTGGTGCGGATAAGAGCTTTGTGTCTTTAGAATTCGAATCTATCTTCGACCAACCTCGTGATAATCTCGTTGAATCTCTGACGGTGGAAGTTGCTGACAGAAAACCCACCTCATTAAATTCTATTATACGCGATTGTACTCTCACCCTAAATGATCACGATTTCCCAATTGATCTCATTCCTATGAAATTGGGAAGTTTCGATTTATCATCGGCATGGACTGGCTCAGCCAGCATCACGCTGAAGTGGTGTGCCACGAAAAATTCATTCGTATTCCTCTCGCCGACTGTCAGACACTACGTATCTTTGGGGAAACCCCTTCGAAAGGACTCAAATTGATGTCCTGCCTTCAAGCCCGAAGTTATCTTCACAAGAACTACGTCGCATTTCTAGCTCACGTCGTCAAGAAGGGAGGCAAGGAGAGGAAGCTCGAAGATATCCCAATTGTGAAAGAATTCCCGCAAGTTTTTCCTGACGATGTTTCAGGACTTCCTCCTGTGAGAGAAGTCGAATTTCGAATCGATCTTGTGCCTGGCGCTACACCGGTCGCAAAATCTCCTTATAGGTTAGCCCCATCCGAGATGCAAGAGTTGGCCAGTCAACTGCAAGAGTTGACTGACAAAGGATTCATACGTCCTAGCTCATCGCCTTGGGGTGTGCCTGTTCTTTTTGTGAAGAAGAAAGATGGAACCTTTCGCATGTGCATTGATAATAGAGAACTCAACAAGTTGACGGTTAAGAATCGCTATCCACTGCCTCGTATTGATGACCTTCTAGACCAACTTCAAGGCGCCACCTATTTTTCCAAAATCGACCTTCGTTCTGGTTATCATCAGCTTAGAGTGCGCGAAGAAGATATCCCAAAAACCGCCTTCCGAACTCGCTATGGTCATTACGAGTTCATAGTTATGCCCTTCGGTTTAACCAACGCCCCCGCTGTCTTCATGGATTTAATGAATAGGGTATGCAAACCCTACCTCGACCGTTTCGTCATAGTCTTCATCGACGACATTCTTATCTACTCCAAGTCAAAATCCGATCATGAGCGATACCTTCGACTCATTCTTACACTCTTAAGGACTGAAAAGCTTTACGCTAAGTTCTCAAAATGCGAATTCTGGTTAGGAGAAGTACAATTCCTTGGTCATGTCGTCAATGACAAAGGGATTCATGTCGATCCTTCAAAAATCAAAGCAGTACAAGAATGGCAAGCGCCACGTACCCCTACCGAAGTTAGGTCATTTCTCGGCTTGGCTGGTTACTAACGACGCTTCATTGACAATTTTCCCCATATCGCCGTTCCGCTCACGGCCTTGACTCACAAAGGAAAACCCTTCATTTGGGGACCTAAGCAAGAGGAGGCATTCCAAACTTTAAAACGAAGGCTTTGTGACGCACATATCCTTACACTCCCAGAGGGTTGTGATGACTTTGTGGTTTATTGCGACGCATCAGGGCAAGGTCTAGGCTGTGTATTGATACAAAGAGGAAAGGTGATAGCCTATGCCTCTAGGCAACTCAAAGTTCATGAGAAAAATTACACCACCCACGACCTGGAACTGGGAGCCGTCGTGTTCGCTCTCAAGATATGGAGACATTACCTCTACGGTACCAAGTGTGAAATATAGACTGACCACAAGAGTCTCCAACATATCTTCAACCAGAAAGAGTTGAATATGAGGTAACGGAGATGGGTTGAACTTCTTAACGATTACGACTGCAAAATTTGGTACCATCCTGGCAAGGCAAACGTGGTGGCCGATGCGCTCATTCGAAAAGGATATGCGAACTCTATTCGTCTTCTATGTTCGCAAATCGTAACCGACATCAAAGATCGAATCCGGGCAGCTCAACATGTTTCTGTGACGGAAAATGACGTACGCGATGAGCTGTCATGTGGGGCTGAACTCAAAATTGAAACCAAATCCGACGGTATTCTATACTATTTAACCGCATATGGATTCCTGATCGCGACAACCTTCGTGATTTCCTCATGAATGAGGCACACAAAACACGATACTCTGTACACCCAAAGCCGATAAGATGTATCAAGACCTACGATACACCTACTGGTGGCCTGGCATGAAAAAGGATATCGCTGTTTTATTTCCAAGTGCCTTACCTGTTCCAAAGTAAAAGCTGAAGATCAAAGACCTTCAGGACTTCTAGTCCAACCCGAAATACCTGTATGGAAGTGGGAAAACATAACCATGGACTTCGTTACCGGGTTAACTCGCACCTCCAGTGGGTATGACACCATACGGGTAATAATCAATCGTCTTACAAAATCATCTCATTTCATTCCGATTCGCGAGGACTTCAAGAACGAGAAGTTAGCTCGTATCTACATCAGCAAGATCGTAAGCCGTCATGGTGTACCGTTAAGCATCATTTCAGACCGTGATGGTCGTTTCACTTCACGAACATGGCGAGCCGTACAAACCGCTTTGGGTACACGGTTAGACCTCAGTACCGCCTTTCACCCTCAAACTGATGGTCAATCTGAACGCACCATCCAAACCCTTGAAGACATGCTTCGAGCATGTGTCATAGACTTCAAAGGGAACTGGGACGCTCATCTAACGTTAGTCGAGTTTTCGTACAACAATAACTATCATTCAAGTATCGGCATGGCTCCTTTCGAAGCTTTATACGGTCGTAAATGCCGATCTCTAGTATGTTGGCACGAAATTGGTGAAGCGCAAATCACCGGACCTGAATTGATTCAAGAAACAACCGACAAAATCCTTCAAATTCAAAACAATTTTCTAGCGGCTCAAAGTTGTCAAAAGAATTATGCTGACAAACGACGAAAGCCCTTGGAGTTTGACAATGGTGATCAAGTACTTTTAAAAGTATCACCGTGGAAGGGAGTGGTTCGTTTTGGCCAGAAGGGCAATCTAGCACCACGCTACGTAGGACCTTTCAAGATACTCGAAAGAGTAGGTCCTGTAGCATACAAGCTTGACCTACCAGAAGAGCTTAACAGAATTCATCCCTCATTCCACGTATCAAACTTGAAAAAGTGCCTCGCCGACGAAAACCTCCATATTCCTCTAGAAGACATCCAAGTCGATGAATCGATGCACTTCGTTGAAAGACCAGTGGAAATAATGGATTTCGGTGAGAAGCGTTTAAGGCGAAGTCGTATTCCAATCGTCAGGGTGCGTTGGGAGTCAAAACGAGGACCCGAGTTTACTTGGGAACGTGAAGACTCAATGCACGAGAAATACCCGCATCTCTTTCCAGTTGCAACCACTACTTAAATTTCGGGACAAAATTTCTAAAAGTAGGGGATACTGTAACATTTGTGTAAATCGGGTTTCGAAAACCCGCCTCTTTTATCAATCAAAGAAGATTTGTTTACGTGTTTAGTTATTTATTTATATATAATGATTAAATTAAATGTTTAAAAATAAATTTATAAATAAAATTTAAAGATTTAATCCATTAATTAAGAAAAACAAATCAACTAATTAACAATTATTTATAATAATAAAAACAACTAAGGAAAAGCGGTTTTAAAATAAATGGGTGAACCGGGAGTCGAACCCGGGTTCCCCCGGATACACACGCACAACAAACACCGCTGCGATACACACACAAGTTGTGTAAATTCTGGTTTCTTATTATATCTATATTAAGGCTGAGGAGAACCTGCAATCCATAACCACACCTCCTCGCCGGAGATTCACGCGTGTTTCCTAAACAAATTCGACAACTGTCCGTCTAAGTTTGGTAAACGCACAGCCGCGATTGAACTGGCAATCAATTCGAACCAATTACCAAAACCGAGCTCTCGACTCTCCACTATAAATACCAGTCGAATCCCCCTTCAGAACTTGCTCATATTCTCTATTTACTCTCTAAAACTCGGTCGTCGGAAAAGCTCTGTTCCACCGGAGAACCACCGAAATCGTCGGAATCCACCCACCAGAATCGTGCCGCCACCCTCTGTTACGGTAGACCTCTTCTACTATTCTTTTTAAATTTCACCTAATTAACATCATATGCGGTCGATCACTAACAAAAATCAGAATGAATAAGAAAATCTATTCAAGCGGGTATAAGTTCTGGTTTAATTTTAAAATGAGACGAAGTGGGTCAAGTGTTTTTACGTAATTAAAACGAATGCTTCAAACGGGTTAGACACACAGTCCAGTGGTGGACTGTGTGCAAGCACAATATACACGTCCCTGGTTCGCATCCGGCTCATGACCGCATAAATACACATAACCATTTTTATTTTGGATGAAATATATCAGTGGCAGTATGTATACAAATGTAATTAAAATCGGGTTTTTAATCGGGTTAGACACACAGTCCAGCGGTGGACTGTGTGCATTACACGCGAATGGTGCCGAGTTCGACCCTTGTGCCTCACCGACCCCCCCGAAATAAAATCCATTTTTTTAAGACCAAATTTCATTGACACACAGTAAGTTGTTAAGTATAATAATATTCCGATATTAAGCGGTTTAGACACCCAGCCCAACTGGTTGGGCTGGGTGCAAAATAACACTGAGGTCGCGGGTTCGAGGCCGACCCTTCACACCGGTCCGATAATTTAAAAAAGTTTTTAAATTAAATGATTTCTGAAATAAATAAATAAGGGTATAAGAATAATTGAAAATAGAATCCTTATGGGTTAGACACGTAGCTCAGTTGGAAGAGCTAGCGTGCACGCAACCGCGAGGTCTCAAGTTCGAATCCTGTCACATGCATTCAATTTCGCACACAAACCCGGTCAGATCTAACTGTCAGATCTGACAGTTTTATTTTTATTTTTTTAAAATCAAATTATATGTCATATATCCTTATATTTTAGCAAAAGTAATACATCAAAATATAACTTTGAAGGTTATAAAATCTCAACAAAATACCAAAAAAAGAACCTAAAAACCTAACCAAAAAGTAGTAAGTCCAAATATTAATTTGTTTATATTTTTGTTATCGTATTATTATCTTAGGTTAGTATTCGTTCGTCGATCAAATCCTTTCCTCGTGCGCTCTCTCTTCCACTCAAGAATACGCACCCAAGGTGAGTGAATCTCTACAAATTCTCCGTTTTAATCACGTTTTGGGGTGTATCATGTGTCGTACCAATCCTTTATTTTATCTAAACACTTGTTCTTATATCATTTTGTGATTAAATGTGAATTGGTTGTTGTGTGTTTCATATGTGGATTAAATTTATCATTTCAGTGCACTCATTTCATTAGGCCCATCAGTTCCTCGTGGGATACGGGTTGAGCATCAGGTGCCTCATTCGATCGGCTCCGTTTGATTGAGCCTTGATCTCAGATACATCATCATCCATGTCATATATTCATTCAATGTGGTTTGTGATTGGTTATATATATATATTTGCTCACATGTGATTTATGCACAATCTTCTTTAATAAACCAAATAAGCAATTATTTAAAATGTTTTATCAAGGTTCACTCGCCAACTTTTGTTGACCCAAAATCTCCTTTGTTTTACACATGATACAGGTGATCAAGTTGAGGAAAGAAACACTTAGGATGGCCTAGAAGAATAAACAAGTTATTGCGTTGGAACAAACATTTAGAATTTTATTGTATTTGTATGAATTTTGTTTGTTGGATATTTAAATTGTAATTTGAATTTAATAAATATGAAACTTCTTAGTAAATATCATGAGCTTTGGTGATAACCCAATCATGCCCGTGTTTTATTTCCAGTTTATTTATATAATCATAAGAAGCCTTCAATCCTAAAATAGTAGTAATATGCTAAGTAGTTAATGCGGAAAAATAATGGATATCGGTCAACGACCGATATTTGAGATATCGGTTATCACGGTGGGATATCGGTAATTTAATATCATGCTAAATTAATATATATAGCAATTTAACACTATCATTTTAGTATACTCTCCTACCATTAACAAATTAACGTTTTGTAACTTGCAAAACACTGACAATTATAGCAAGTAGGAACTTATTAAGACTTAAAACAACGAATATTTAACACTAACAATTAACAACTGAAGACTTAAAACACTAATAGCAGCAATAAGAAGACATGTGCTGATATGGTTAAATATCGGTCAATATTGTCGATATTATCGGTACTGATATTCGTCAGGGGATTGATAACCGATATGTCACTGATATATCGGGATATTAACTACATAGGTAATATGCTAGTAATGCTACAAATGGTCCAGAACATTGTACATACAAACACATCTATTGCATAGCTTCTAAATTACAATGCTTATATGAATTCCAACTAATTTTTTATCCGGGAAAAAAACTTGAACAAATAAGTATTGCAACATGACCAATGATTTAGAGTTCAAGAGAAGCATTAGTTTGTGTAACACGTTCTTTGAAGTGGTTAGATCAGATTGCTCATAGATACAATACATTAAACCCTAATTACTATCAATCAACAATACTTCCATTAACATTCTCAAACATTGCAATTTTCATGTAACAAGTAGTACAGTATAATTGAATTTCCATCCAGAATAAAGGTATCCATAAAATAATTCCAATTTGTAGAGCAAACAATTGATAAATTTGAGGGGAAAAGAGGAGAAATGCTTACGGAAACAGGGGAAAGAGGCCTCATTGTAGAACGCAACAAAATGGCTAGACCTTTCTTGTTCATAATAATAATATCTCAAAAAGCGGATGGATTTAACTTTAAGGTTGCGATTTCGATGGACGTTAAGCTGTCAGTTGTTCCAAAGGTATATAGTTTTCGTTTGTTTGGGAAGAACAGTGATCAGTAGTTCTTCTTTGATTCGTTGAAGCCCAATCAAAGCTAGAAATGGGCTTGCATCATTTCACTAATCAAATACAAAGGCAAGACAGGAAGGTTTCTAGTTTGAGATTAATTTATTTAAAAGAACTAGTGAAAGAACATAAAAAAAATCGTACGTTTAACGGTTTTCTCCTCCACGTTCCTTCATCAAATTAAAACATTCATAACTTTTTTTAACGACAATTTAAAAAAAATCACCATGATAACGAGTGTTTTTTATCTTTAATATGAGTATGATATTGCTATATAAATTAAAACAATATAATTCAATTTTACTAGGTTTATTTATATTATGTTAACCGTTATGTTTATTTGTGTCTTTCAACTGAGTTTTCATTATTACATTTTTACTAGAGTTTCTATACATTTTGTTATTATCAAAACTTATAACACTATTAATTTGGGTTCTGACCATTGCGTTTTTATCATAATTTATAACACAATGTATGTCGCAATGAAGATGATGTGATATTTGGGTTTTCTATACATTGTGTTATTGGTTCTGATTAAAATATGCTTTTAGCTTGAACTTTACCCTATAGACGCATAGTTCTAATGGCGTTCAACATTTTATAAGTCTTGACATAATTTCCATTGTGTTGTATTGATATGCGTCAATACGGTATAAAATCAACCCTTTTAATATTAATGTTGGAAAAAGTGTATTTCTTTGTATACTTTTGATTTTAAGGATTAAAAAAGCTTAAATGTACAAAAGGAACAAATTAACGACAAAATCCAGCATAAATATGAAAGACAGGACAACAACGTACTATACCTACCCACCAAGCTTCAACCCAAAGACAAAAAACAACAAATCAGAAGTTTGGCACGGGGTCATGCCTCGTCCGCATGGGGTTATGCCCCTTCATGATTCCAGATAAGAAGAAGACAAACAGAAGCAAAAAAGAGACACGGGGCCGTGTCCCCTTGGGCACATGTCGTGGGTAACTTCCAGAATTGCATATCTAGGATAGTACATGTAGCATATCGTAAAAACTCATGTCCAATAGTATAGTGACACGTGTCGTATTTTATTTTTAGTCTATTAAAGACTAATAAGGACTAAAGGTGTCGACATGCTCAAACTGAGCCTCTGAGTGACTTTCTGATGTCAACATGCATAAACATTAGCCTCTGAGTGACTGATATGTCAACATACTTAAACCTTAGCCTCTTAGTGACTGATATGTCAACATGCTTAAACTTGGCCTCTGAGTGACCGTTGTGTCAACATGCCCAGCCTCTGAGTAACATCGGAGTCAACATGCTTATAATGAGCCTCTGAGTGATCCTTTACGAAGTCCTAACTCTCAAACTGAGCCTCTGAGTGACTTTTTGATGTCAACATGCATAAACATTAGCCTCTGAGTGACTGATATGTCAACATGCTTAAACCTTAGCCTCTTAGTGACTGATATGTCAACATGCTTAAACTTGGCCTCCGTTGTGTCAACATGCCCAGCCTCTGAGTGACATCGAAGTCAACATGCTTATAATGAGCCTCTGAGTGATCCTTTACGAAGTCCTAACTCTCATACGTACCACTTGCTGGACGAGAGAGGTTAATTCTGTAAATATGTGAAAGTTGGATAATGGAGGGGTTAAAAGTGTCAACATGTTAATTTTATACCTCTGAGTAACCTTTTAACGAACCGAGAGCTCGAAAATGTCCGGGCATACTCCCGGGTACGCCATATATTGGTTATGGAGGGCTAAATATGCTATAAAGGTGTTTTAAGAGGTTTTATAAGTTGAGGGGCTAAATGTAACAAACTTTGAAACTGACCATAGGGCGCTTGCGGGGCGTGAGAGGCAAGGGCCTAGCCTCTCGCGGGGCACGAGAGGCCCGTGTCTGCAGAAAATTGCCTTGGCCTCCACACATGTTGCCAAAAACCATTTGTTTTGAAACCATGGACTTCCAAACTGCTATGCCACGTTTTAGGACACTTGTAAGCTCCCTCTAACACCCCTTAACACCTAGCAACACATCCTTCAAGCTCTACAACTATAAATAGATGCAATGTTTCACCATTTGAACTTGCATCTTTCTCATTTCACACTCTATCTCCCTCCTCTGGAAGTTCCTAACTGAAAGGAGAATCCAACTTAGTTATATTGCATCCTAGAAATCACTTGTAAGTGTTCCTTTCTCTTGCATTTTCGTTTATAGGCTTTTATAGCCAAAAGTCAAGTGTTTTACGGAAAATGCCTTGACTTTCGGTTAAGACCATTATGGTCCAGCCATTATGTCACACCCTGGATTTCAAACCCGAATCCATACACCGGTGGGCCCGGGTGGGGAGTATCGTAACGTCAGTTGATAACATCATAGTCAATTAAACACGGCACAGCGAAAGTCTTGGAGTAAAATTACTATTACAAACCGAAAATTCAAAATACAAAATAGTATACAAGCTTGTAATAGAAGATCCACAGGCGGATCATAAATTGTACATGGAAAGAATACAAAACAGACTCTGGGCAGATTTAGAATTTGCAATATCCTCTATCACTACCGAGCACTTCCGGCCTATTTTCGTATTGTACCTGCAGATTATTCTTTTGAAAGTACGTCAGCTTTCGCTGGTAAATACACCCAACTGACTCATTTGAAAACATTTCAAAAATGTTTTAAGTGCGTATCAGCACAAAATCTTTTTATAACTTGGGTTAATTGACTGCTCAACCTTGTTAACAGATTTACATGTTTGTCCATACATACGGGGCCCGGTACGGAGACCGAGACACAGTTAACGTACACACCACTTTGGACTCATGAAGGAGTCGATTCCTCCCAACCTTGTGGGAATGCACAATTGAGCGTCTATCGGGTGTATGCCTACACCCGCGCTAAGGTCGTGGCCATATCTGTTGTAATGAGCCGAGGATATCCCGGACACGGTCGTTAACCCCTGATGTTTAAATCATCAAACAAAACTGATTAAAACAGAATATGCGGATTTATTATCCCTGAACCGACGTTCGATTAATCCCATTTCCGACCAAGCGGTAATAATTTACGTAACCCAAGCCCGTATAGGGGAAATAAGTCGAGAGTATTATGTGCTAGTCTTCTTTAATTTTTTTAATAACTCAGCCGTACACAAAAAGGACTATGTGCAGATAGCATTTACCGGCAAGTCTCTAGTCTGGATTATAGCATAAGCTAACCAATTAAATACTAACGGTCTTATTAAAGTCATAGACTTAGACCGACTAGCGTATTTGATCAAAACGTATGACGCTAGATTAAACGATGATTAGATAGAATGTAGTTTAATCTCAACAAGTACCTTTACTTGTATAATATGGGTAAACTATAAAATTCTGGATTTTGAGACTTAAATGACAAGGTTAAACCCGTTTCGGTTAATTTTCCGTAAAATAGTTACATATACGTAACTGTGCGCATATTAGCGATATCGGGTAACCGGATAAGTTATGGACAAGTTCTAGATGCCATTACATTTTAGATAAGTTAAGATATCAGTGGAATATCAACTTTTATGCCCGTTATGGTTTAGAACGAAACTATGCCTTATAAGGGCATTTCGGTAATTATATACCGTATAAAAGGAACTTGAATATAATTTAATGTTATAATTATAAGTATTGTGGAAAAATACTTTATTTATGATATAATATCAGTAGGATATTAATTATATGTGTAAATTATCTTTTATGACCAAACTATGCACCGAAGGGGCATTTTGGTCATTTACACAATGTTTATAAATTATTTGGGATTCTGAGTTTATAATATGTACCTACTGTAAATATGTTTAAAATAAGTTTTAAAATCAGTAGGTATCAAGTCTTGGTTAATAATATAGTTTAAAACCATAATATGCGCCGAACCGGCGCTTATGTCGTAAAATGACGTCTTTATGCGATGTTTACGAAAACTGATGTTAAGGTCAGATTAAAATGTTAAAATATGTTATTTAGTATAACATATCAGTAGGTAATTGATTTACCTTGAAAAGATTGCTTGAAAACTCAGTTTATAACTTGGTTTAACATCCCAAATAATCCTACTTATAATATTACATCAGTAGAAAATTCATTTTCAAGTTCATTATCACTTAAAACCTTGTTTTATGCGAAAAAGGCATTTTGGTCAAAGATGGCATAATTATGGAACTTGCGCATAAACTTGAATTCTGATTATGATCATGTAATATAACCTCATAAGGTTATGCTACACTATATTATGATCATAATGCAACTTTAGATCAGTAGGTAACTAATCTAAATCAGGTCAGAATCGAAAGTCAAAGTAGAAGTCAAACTTCGCGACTTTCGGTTGCGAACCGACCCTAGAACTAAAATTGATGAGCCGAACATGTTCTTACATGTTCTAATAATTATTACCAACTTGTTTAAGTGTCAAAACAGGTTTCATAACATATATAAGATCAATTGATTTTTCTGAAAAATGACATGTTTGACTTTTTAATATCATAACTTTGACCCGTCAATTGGTCTAGCAAATGTGATCTGCAGGAGGTGCCCTTTATAGGGATTAACACCTAAATTAATACGATCACTTAGCCATGTTCGTTACGAACAATGGCTGGACCATAGTGGTCTTAACCGAAAGTCAAAGCGTTTCTGAAAACACTTAACTTTTGGCTATAAAAGCCTATAAACGAAAAGGCAAGAGAATGAACAGTTACAAGAGGTTCCTACAATGTAAGAGAACTAAGTTGGATGCTCCTTTCAGCTAGGAACTTCCAAGGAGGGAGAAGAGTGATTTAATAAGAAAGGTGCAAGTTGGAATGGTGAAGTTAAGCACCTATTTATAGTTGGAGAGCTCAAAGGAGATGAAGCTAGGTGTTTAGGGGTGTAAGAGGAAGCTTACAAGTGTCCCAAAACATGGCATAGTTGATTACAAGTCCATAGATTCGATCAAACAGTTTTTTTGGAGTTTTGTTTGGAGACCAAGCAAAACTTTCTGGAGCAGAGCCTCTCTCGCGCCCCGCGAGAGACCCAGGCCTGTTCTCTCGCGGCCCGCGACCGCCTCTTGGCCAGTTTTAAAGTTTGACACTTTAGCCCCTTAACTTTAAAAAGCTCTAAAAACCTTTTTAAACACCTTTTTGGCACTTTTAGCCCTCAGTAGCGAATACTTGGCATATCCAGGTTATGCCCGGACATTGTCGAGCTCTCGGTTCGTTAAAAGGTCACTTAGAGGTATAAATTAACATGTTGACACTTTTAATCCCTCCATCATCCAACTTTCACATATTTACAAAAATGAAATCTCCCGTCCAATATCTGGCACGTATGAGAGTTGGACTTCACAAAGGATCACTCAGAGGCTTATTATAAGCATGTTGATTCCGATGTCACTCAGAGGCTGGGCAAGTTGACATATCAGTCACTCAAAGGCCAAATTTCAAGCATGTTGACATACCAATCACTCGGAGGCTAATGATTTAAGCATGTTAACATATCAGTCACTCAGAGGCTGTTATTTATGCATGTTGACATCAGACCGTCACTCAGAGGCTCAGTTTGAGCATGTTGACGCCTTAAGTCCTTATTGGTCTTTAACAGACTATATTTAAAAATACAACACGTGTCACTATACTATTGGACACGATTTTACAGGGTGTTACATCCTCACCCCGAGATTTTATTCAAAAAGATGGGGGTACTTTTGTCGCATAGTGGACTCAACCCATGTATACTCGAGACCTTTAAAAGCGTCCCACTTAACCTTTACTATAGGTATCAACTTTCTTTGGAGCTTCTTAACCTGTCGATCCTCGATCGATATCGGTTTCTCAACAAACCTCAGGTTTTCATCAATTTGCACATCTTCGTGTGACATTTCTAGTAACTCATCGGCTAGACATTTCTTAAGGTTAGATATGCGGAATACATCATGGATTCCACTAAGCTTCTCTGTCAACCTAAGATTATAAGCTACAGTGCCGACACATTCGATTATCTCGAAGGGTCCTATATATCTTGGGCTCAACTTGCCCTTCTTTCCAAAACGCATCACACCTTTCCAGGGTGATACTTTCAGCATGACCTTGTCCCCTACTTGGAACTTAAGAGGTTTACGCCTCTTGCCAGCATAGCTCTTCTGCCTATCCCTGGCAGCTTTGAGATGATCACGGATCTGCACAATCTTTTCCGTGGTCTCCAGGACAATCTCTGGTCCTGATAGTTGAGCTTCTCCAACTTCCGCCCAACACACGGGCGTTCTACATTTTCTCCCATAAAAGGCCTCAAAAGAAGCAGCCTTGATGCTAGTATGATAACTGTTATTGTAAGAGAATTCTATTAGGGGTAAGTGGTCATCCCAACTTCCACCTAAATCAATCACACATGCCCTAAGTATGTGTTCAAGTGTCTGGATAGTACGCCCACTTTGACCATCAGTCTGCGGATGGTAAGCCGTACTAAAGTTTAATCGTGTGCCTAAAGATTGTTGAAAACTTTTCCAAAAGTGAGATGTATATCTAGTATCTCTATCAGATACAATAGATACCGGCACACCGTGTAGGGACACAATATTGTCCACATATAACTTAGCCAATTTGTCTGAATTGTACGTTTCTTTAATTGGCAAGAAATGTGTTGACTTGGTCAACCTATCTACTATGACCCAAATAGTGTCGCTTCCACTTTTGGTCTTAGGTAACTTGGTAATCAAGTCCATAGTTACCATTTCCCATTTCCATGTGGGAATTTCCAATTGTTGTAGAAGTCCTGACGGTTTCTGATGTTCGGCTTTAACTTGTGAACACGTCAGACACTTAGCTACATAAGTGGCTATGGATTTCTTCAAACCCATCCACCAATAATTCTTCTTTAGATCTTGATACATCTTGTCACCACCTGGGTGAACTGAGTATCTTGAATTGTGCGCTTCTTGGAGGATTAGATCTCTAAGTCCTCCAAAGATCGGAACCCAAATTCTATAATAAAATCTTAGGATTACATCCTTTTCAGGCGTTAACTAATCAATAGTTCTGCCTAATCCTTCCTTAGGAATATTAGCCTCTAAGAATGCTTGCTTTTGCGCATCTAATAGCTTCTCACTTAAGCTATTTCAGAGCTCAATGCTCTTGGCGTCAATCCTAATAGGTTTAACTCTTTCTTTGCGACTTAAGGCGTTGGCAACTATATTTGCCTTACCAGGATGGTAGCGAATCTCGCAATCATAGTCATTAAGTGTTTCCATCCATTGGCGTTGTCGCATGTTCTATTCCTTTTGATTGAACAGGTGTTCAAGACTTTTATGATCAGTGTATATAATACATTTCGTGCCATACAAGTAATGTCTCCACAGTTTTAGTGCAAATACAACGACACCCAGTTCCAAATCATGGGTGGTGTAATTCTTTTCGTTCATCTTTAATTATTGTGATGCGTAGGCAATTACCTTGCCATTATGCATTAGCACAGTTCCAAATACAACGAAGCGTTGCTCAATTACCTTGCCATTACCTTGCCATGGGTGGTGTAATTCTTTTCGTTCATCTTTAATTATTGTGATGCGTAGGCAATTACCTTGCCATTATGCATTTAGCACACAACCCATGCCGGTGTGCGAAGCATCACAATAGACAACAAAGTTCTCAATACCCTCGGGTAGAGATAACACAGGAGCGTTGCTCAACTTGTGTTTAAGAATCTCAAAAGATTCTTGTTGTTTTGGACCCCAATTATAATTAATATTCTTACAGGTTAAGGAAGTTAAAGGAGTGGCTATCCTTGAAAAGTTCTCAATGAACCTCCTATAGTATCTAGCCAATCCTAAGAAACTACGAATTTCCGATGGGGTCTTGGGCACTTCCCAATTCATTATGGCCTCTATTTTGGCGGGATCCACTTGGATACCATGCTCACTTACCATGTGTCCAAGGAATTGGACTTCTCTGAGCCAAAATTCACATTTTGAGAACTTTGCATAAAGTTTCTCTTGCCTTAATAATTCTAGGATGCACCGAAGATGTTTCTCGTGATCATCTTGAATACGAGAATAGATAAGTATGTCGTCTATGAAGACAATGACAAACTTATCCAAATACGGTTTGCAGACTCTATTCATGAGATCCATGAATGCTGCAGGTGCATTTGTAAGCCCAAAAGGCATCACCAAAAATGCGAAGTGACCATAGTGGGTCCTGAAGGCTGTCTTAGGAACATCTTCACTTCTAACCTTCAGCTGATGATATCCTGATCTCAAATCTATCTTAGAAAAGTAAGTAGCCCCTTGAAGTTGGTCGAATAAATCATCGATCCTGGACAGAGGATATCTATTCTTAATTGTTAGCTTGTTCAGCTCTCGATAGTCGATACACATTCGCATCGAACCGTCTTTCTTCTTTACAAACAGAATAGGAGCTCCCAAGGCGAGCAACTAGGTTGAATGAATCCTTTCTCCAAGAGTTCATCCAACTGAACTCTTAACTCATTCATTTCGGTTGGAGCTAATCTATATGGAGCTCTAGCTACGTGTGCTGATCCTGGTATGATGTCGATTCTAAACTCCACTTGCCTATCCGGAGGTAGGCCTGGTAATTCTTCAGGGAAAACATCAGGATATTCCGAGATAACTGGTTGATCTTCAAGGTTCGGCTTAGATTCATTTATGGTGACTTGTGCCATGTAGATGACGCAACTTTCCTCAAACACTTGGATGCCTTAAATAACGACACCTTGTCTGACAATCCATAGTGTGAGTCTCCGGGGATGGTGATCATTTCACCAGATGGGGTTTTAATTTCGATGAGCTTCCTATCGCAGGCAATACGGGCTTGGTTATGAGATAACCAATCCATGCCTAAGAAAACATCGAACCCTGCCAATTTCATTGGCAGAAGAGAGATAGAGATGGAATGATTTTTAATGGATATAGAGCATCCATCAAGAATGGAAGAAGCAGTTTCTAAGGTTCCATCGGCGAGCTCTATCTCATAAACTTTGTCTAGAGTTCTTATGGGCAGGTTTATTAGTTTATTAAACCTGTGGTCAACAAATAATTTATCCGCACCCGAATCGAAAAGAACTCTAGCGTAAATATTGTAATGGGGAATGTACCTGTTATGACGTTGTCGTCACTAACAACTTCTCTTGCATTAATTTGAAAGGCAGGGGCATTCCCCTTCTTGGCCTCTCCAGGCTTTGCATCATTACTTTTAGGTTTCTTGGGGCAATTGTATGTTATATGCCCCTTTTCGTTGCAGTTGTAGCAAACTGCATCCTTAAGATCCTTGCAATCTAAGGTCTTATGCCCTTTTCTTTTGCAGATGCCACAGGGTTTGGTTTGTGGATTTATGCCACACTGTCCCCAATGCTTATATTTATAGTTCTTGCACAGAGGTTTATCATTAGACGTGTACTGGTTCTTCTTGAACTCGAAATTTCCTTTCTTCTTAAATCTTTGGGAGTTATATCATCCCGTTTCCTCTTTCCGTTAGTTTCAGTCCTAACTGACTTTTGTCTTACCAGATCTAGAGGTGAGGGAAAGAGATAGGTCCACAGCGGACCTATAGGTACTAGGCTGAGCAGCCTTTACCATGCCCTTTATTTCGGGCGCCAACCCATTTAAGAAACGCGCAATGCGTTTCGATTGGGGGTGATCAAATAGGAGACTAACCTAGATAGAGAGTTAAAGTAAAAAATGTACTTCTGACAATCTAGGTTTTTCATTGAAAGAGACAAGAAGTCTGTCTCTAACTTCTCCACCTCATGAGGTGGGCAGTAAGTTTCCTTTATCAAATCAACAAACTTGGACCATCCCAAGTTGTACAGGTGTACCTTACCTGTTGATTGAATCATAGCTTTCCACCATATTAGGGCATCGCCCTTGAAGGACTGTAATACGTACTTGACCACATCCTTATCAGCACAATTGCTGATATCTACTGTCGTCTCCATCTCGTCTAGCCACTTTAGGGCTTCTACAGCTCCTTTCTCCCCGTTAAAGTCTCGGGGCTTACAGGAGACAAAATACTTATAGGTACATCCGTCCTTAACAGAACGGGACTTTTCAGTAAGATCTATTTTCCTTGGTTCACTCTTCGCATTTGAAGAGTGAACGGAGCTCTCCCTATGAGCTGAAGATGGTGGAATAGATAAGTGTCTAGAGCGAGTAGCACTCGACTCTCTAAGCCTTTCGATGGCCTTTTCAACTGCCGCATCAATGCGAGCTTGAAAATTGTCATCATCTATATTTTTGTTTTCGGCTTTATTAGATTCAACATTCCTGTGGCTACTTTGTGCTTCATTTGAGTTAGCCATCCTTAAGTCTTGGGTTCTATATACCAATAAAACTTTGTTTAGCCATGGCATATCAACCATATCGGCTTTCAACATTGGATATAACAATCCATTGCCTATACTAGTGTGAATCACAACTCTTAGGCTTAACATATCTATATTTGGCCTAGGTCCTAATAGGACCATTATAGGCAAATTACAATTTGGACGTAGTCCATATATTATTGGACAGTGGATCGCAATGTCACAACTGTCATTGTCACCATTGACAACTTTATAGTTCATAGGCTTGTCCCTAAAGGACATAATAATTGGGCACATTGGCCGGTCACATTGGACATAATATATATATATATTTATATATATATATATATATATGGCATTTCAGCCTGTCACTTAGGACATAATACATATGGCATAACAACCTATCCCATTAGACATAAATTGGGCACACTGGCCTACATCATATCAGATGTATATGGCATATCAGCCTGTCCCGTTTGGACATAAATTGGGCACATTGGCCTACATCGTATCAGATGTATATGGCATATCAGCCTGTCTCGTTGGACATAAATTGGGCACATTGACCTACATCGTATCAGATGTTCATGGCATATCAAACTGTCACGCTGGACATAAATTAGCACATTGGCCTACATCATATCAGATGTAAGCATATCAGCCTGTCCCCTTGGACATAAATTGGGCATATTGACCTACATCATATCAGATGTATATGGCATATCAGCCTGTCCCGCTGGACATAATTGGGCACATTGGCCTACATCATATCAGATGTATAGTCACTGCATTGGTGGTATTAGCCAGGATCAAATAGATCACAAGGGCTATATAAGGTTAGGACATAGTCCATTACCTTGAAGGCTAGCGTGATTCCTCAAGTCACACTACCAAGAGTATGAACATTTCTTAATGTTAACATAAGAGTACCTTAATGATTATTAATGGTCCCGTTCACCTTCGACCTTAATGACCTTGGAGGTTTGGACCTAGTCCCTTACCTCTGGATAGAAGATAACTTCCCTTAGCCATCCTGATAGAAGACCCCTTCGTACTTAACTATCATTTCTTGGCCAATATGTGGTCTACGCCACTTGGCATAATCAATCCATTAAGATCTTTTGGAATTATATAGCAGAGCATAAATTTCGAGTAAAATCGAGACGCTCATTTTCAAGAGGATGATTTACATATATATATATATATATAATTCCAAAAGTTCTTCATTAATTTCTAAATTAGAAATTACAATACTAGAAAAATGAAATAAACTTGTCCATGCAAGAACTTAAAGGAATAAAAATGTCTACACAGGGACTAAAAGAAATAACAACGTCCCCTCATAGGGACTACATATTATTAGAAGAGACTTAACTCGTCCTTCTTACCCTTGACCAATTTGGAGAGTTTCTTGAAGAATTTGTTTGTCTTCTTCTCCGTTTTCTCTGCTTGCTGCTGCATGTCTTTCATTCTTTCTAAGGCCTCATTAACGGCCTCTAGTGGCGGCGGAGGTTGTTGTTGAGGTTGTGGCATAACCGGATACTGGTACCTATAAGTTGGATATCCAGTCTGTGGGTAAGTAGGTGGGAAAGGAGACGGGTAAAGTGCATTGAGCATAACTGCTTGCATATAGGGGTCTTGCGACCATGCTTGATAGTCTACCGGTGTAGACGGGTTAAAAGGATCATATCCAGATGTGTCTAGATATGTAGGGATTGGGTTAGTATAACCCGATGGTTGTGGTTGAACAACAGGTGTTGGTGTTGGTTCCACTATAGGTGAAACATTAGAGGGTCCACCCATTTGTGGGTCCTCTTGAATTGTGGGGTAGGAGTTGGGTAAAGGTGGCAGCGATCCCGACCTTTGTCCGACACATACCGACATACGTGCTCCACGCTTCCTTCTTGGTGGTTCAGGTGGTGGTTGAGTTGGTCCACCGGTTCCATGTGGACATCTTCTTGAACAGGGTGTGGTTGAGAGTAGTGAGAAGGAGTGTGGGCGAAAGTAAATTGATTCCAGTATTGGTCCCACTCATTAGGACCTTGGTAGGCCGATCCGGCATACGAGTTCAAATCGCTTGAAATTTCAATGGGATGCATATTTGATCCCGACGGCGGCATCTCCGGGTCGGAGTCCTCGTCCATAGGGTGTGGCTGGTCCAACTGATTTTGATCGGCTGGAGGCGTGTTAAAGTAATGGTTAGGGTTAAATTCTTCATCGTAAGAATGTGAATGGGAATGATGGGTATGGTGTGAATGATAAGAGTGGTGAGAGTGGTAAGAATTTTGGGAATGTGAGGGCGAGTGTCTATTAGAGACTGAACGTCTCGCTGGTTGCCAAGGAGATGAATCTCTTGATTCCTAGTAGGTGTCTGGGTTATGAGGTTGAGGGGGTATGCGCCCTGATGGTCCTCCCTCATTGGACCTTTTCCTCTTCCACTTTGTCCTCTCACACGTGGCGGCATATTCTTGTTAAAAATCAATTCAAAAACAATACTAATAACTTGATAATGAAATGAGTAAATCCTAGGTCAATGCCTCCGGAAGTCTAAGGAATATGCTCGTGTAAGTTTGAGATTAAACACAAGAAGGATAGTGTTTAATTCCCTCAAACGTTGGCTCTGATACCAACGTCACACCTCGGATTTCCAACCCGAATCCATACACCGGTGGGCCCGGGTGGGGAGTATCGTGACGTCGGTTGATAACATCATAGTTAATTAAACACGGCACAACGGAAGTCTTGGAGTAAAATTACTATTACAAACCGAATGTTCAAAATACAAAATAATATATAAGCTTGTAATAGAAGATCCACATGCGGATCATAAATTGTACATGGAAAGAATACAAAACAGACTTTGGGCAGATTTAGGATTTGCAAGATCCTCTATCACTACCGAGCACTTCCGGCCTATTTTCGTATTGTACCTGCAGATTAGTCTTTTGAAAATTCGACAGCTTTCGCTGGTAAATACACCCAACTGACTCATTTGAAAACATTTCAAAAATGTTTTAAGTGCGTATCAGCACAAAATCTTTTTATAACTTGGGTTAATTGAACGTCCAACCTTGTTAACAGATTTCCATATTTGTCCATACATACGGGGCCCGGTATGGAGACCGAGACACAATTAGCGTACACACCACTTTGGACTCACGAAGGAGTCGATTCCTCCCAACCTTGTGGGAATGCATAATTGAGCGTCTATCGGGTGTATGCCTACGCCTACGCTAAGGTCGTGGCCATTTCTATTGTAATGAGCCGAGGATATCCAAGACACGGTACTTAACCCCCGATGTTTAAATTATCAAACAAAACTGATTAAAATAGAATATGCAGATTTATTATCCCCAACCGACGTTCGATTGAATCCCAATTCCGACCAAGCGGTAATAATTTACCGTAACCCAAGCCCGTATAGGGGAAATAAGTCGAGAGTATTTACCTGTGCTAGTCTTCTTTAATTTTTTTAATAACTCAGCCGTACACAAAAAGGACTATGTGCAGATAGCATTTACCGGCAAGTCTCTAGTCTGGATTATGGCATAAGCTAACCAATTAAATACTAACGGTCTTATTTAAGTCATAGACTTAGACCGACTAGCGTACTTGATCAAAACGTATGACGCTAGATTAAACGATGATTGGATAGAATGTAGTTTTATCTCAACAAGTTCATTGACTTGTATAATATGGGTAAACTATAAACATTCTGGATTTTGATACTTAAATGACAAGGTTAAACCCGTTTCGGTTAATTTTCCGTAAAATAGTTACATATACGTAACTGTGCGCATACTAGCGATATGGGTAACCGGATAAGTTATGGACAAGTTCTATATGCCATTACATTTTAGATAAGTTAAGATATTAGTGAAATATCAACTTTTATGCCCGTTATGGTTTTAGAACGAAACTATGCCTTATAAGGGCATTTCGGTAATTATATACCGTATAAAAGGAACTTGAATATAATTTAATGTTATAATATAAGTATTCTGGAAAAATACTTTATTTATGACATAATATCAGTAGGATATTAATTATATGCGTAAATTATCTTTTATGACCAAACTATGCACCGAAGGGGCAGTTTGGTCATTTACACAAAGTTTATAAATTATTTGGATTCTGAGTTTATAATATGTACCTACTGTAAATATGTTTAAAATAAGTTTTAAAATCAGTAGGTATCAAGTCTTGATTAATAATATGGTTTAAAACCATACTATGCGCCGAAACGACGCTTATGTCGTAAAATGACGTCTTTATGCGATGTTTACGAAAACTGATGTTAAGGTCAGATTAAAATGTTTAAAATATGTTATTTAGTATAACATATCAGTAGGTAATTCATTTACCTTGAAAATATTGATTAAAATCATCTTATAAGCCACAAGGGCTAAATTCGCCATTTATCGACATAGTTTAAGGACTTGCTTGAAAACTCAGTTTATAACTTGGTTTAACATCCCAAATAATCCTGCTTATAATATTACATCAGTAGAAAACTCATTTTCAAGTTCATTACCATTTAAAACCTTTGTTTATGCGAAAAGGGCATTTTGGTCAAAGATGGCATAATTATGGAACTTGCGTATAAACTTGGATTCTGATTATGATCATGTAATATAACCTCATAGGGTTACGCTACATTAAATATGATCATAATGCAACTTTAGATCAGTAGGTAACTAATCTAAATCGGGTCAGAATCGAAAGTGAAAGAAGAAGTCAAACTTCGCGACTTTCGGTTGCGAACCGACCCTACAACTGAAATTGACGAGCCGAACATGTTCTTACATGTTTTAATAATTATTACCAACTTGTTTAAGAATCAAAACAGGTTTCATAACATATATAAGATCAATTTATGATTTTTCCAAAAATGGCATGTTTGACTTTTTAATATCATAACTTTGACCCGTCAATTGGTCTAGCAAACGTGATCTTCAGGAGGTGCCCTTTATAGGGATTAACACCTACATTAATACGATCACATAGCCATGTTCGTTACGAACATTGGCTGGACCGTAGTGGTCTTAACCGAAAGTCAAAGCGTTTTTCAAAAAACGTTTTTGGCTATAAAAGCCTATAAACGAAAATGCAAGAGCAAGGAACAATTACAAGATATTCCTACAATGCAAGAGAACTAAGTTGGATGCTCCTTTCAGCTAGGAACTTCCAGAGGAGGGAGAAGAGTGATTTAATAAGAAAGGTGCAAGTTGGAATGGTGAACTTAAGCACCTATTTATAGTTGGAGAGCTCAAAGGAGGTGAAGCTAGGTGTTCAGGGGTGTAAGAGGAAGCTTACAAGTGTCCTAAAACGTGGCATAGCTGATTACAAGTCCATAGATTCGATCAAATGGTTTTTTTAGTTTTGTTTGGAGACCAAGCAAAACTTTCTGCAGCAGAGCCTCTCTCGCGCCCCGCGAGAGACCCAGGCCTGGTCTTTCAAAGTTTGACACTTTAGCCCCTTAACTTTAAAAAGCTTATAAAAACCTTTTTAAACACCTTTTTGGCAATTTTAGCCCTCAGTAGCCAATACTTGGCATATCCAGGGTTATGCCCAGACTTTGTCGAGCTCTCGGTTCGTTAAAAGGTCACTTAGAGGTATAAATTAACATGTTGACACTGTTAATCCCTCCATCATCCAACTTTCACATATTTACAAAATTGAACTCTCTCGTCCAATATCTGGCTCGTATGAGAGTTAGGACTTCACAAAGGATCACTCAGAGGCTTATTATAAGCATGTTGATTCCGATATCACTCAGAGGCTGGGCATGTTGACAAATCAGTCACTCAGAGGCCAAATTTCAAGCATGTGACAAATCAGTCACTCAGAGGCTAATGATTTAAGCATGTTGACATATCAGTCACTCAGAGGCTGTTATTTATGCATGTTGACATTGGACCGTCACTCAGAGGCTCAGTTTGAGCATGTTGACGCCTTTAGTCCTTATTGGTCTTTAACAAACTATATTTAAAAATACAACACGTGTCACTATACTATTGGACACGATTTTACGGGGTGTTACACATTGTTTGTAATGAACATGGCTAGATGATCGTAATAAGGTAGGTGTTAGTCCATGTTAAGGGCACCTCCTAAAGATCACGTTTGCTAGACCAATTGACGGGTCAAAGTTTTAATATTAAAAAGTCAAACAGGCCATTTTTCAGAAATATTATAATCTGAGCTTATATATGTTATGAAACATGTTTTGACACTTAAACAAGTTAATAAAAATTATTAGAACATGTTCGACTCGTCAATTTCAGTTCTAGGGTCGGTTCGCAATCGAAAGTCGCAAAGTTTGACTTCTGCGTTGACTTTCGATTCTGACCCGATTTAGATTAGTTAGCTACTGATCTAAGGTTGCATTATGATCGTAATGTAATGTAGTATAACCCCCTGAGGTTATATTACAAGATCATAATCAGATACTGAGTTTATGCACAAGTTCCATAATTATGCCATTTTGACAAAAAAATGTCCTTTTTGCATATAACAAGGTTTAATTGATAACGAACTTGAAAAAAATAGTTTCCTACTGATGTAATATTACAAGTAGGATTAGTTGGTATGTCAAATCAGATTATAAACTGAGTTTATGAACAAGTCCTTGTATTATGTCGATAAATGACGATAAAGCCCTTATGGCTCATAAAACGGTTTTAATAATACCTTTTCAAAGTAAATCTTTTAGCTACAGATATGTTATATTAAATAACATATCTAAGAATGTTAACCTGACTTTAACATCAGTTTTCATTAAACATCGTACAAATAATTATTTTACGACATAAGCGCCCTTTTTGGCGCATAGTATGGTCTTGAAACATATTTACCAACCAAGACTTGTTACCTACTGATTTTAAAACTTATATTAAATATTTTTACAGTAGGTACATGATATAAAGTCAGAATCCCAAATAATTTATAAAACTATGTGTAAAATGACCAAAATGCCCCTTCGGTGCATAGTTTGGTCATAAAAGATAAATTACACATATAATCAATATCCTACTAATATTATATCATAAATAAATTATTTTACTAAAATACTTATGATCATAACATTAAATTATATTCAAGTTCCTTCTATACAGTATGAAATTACCGAAATGCCCTTATTAGGCATAGTTTCGTTTTAAAACCTTAACGAGCATATAAGTTAATATCCTACTAATATTACAACTTATTTATAGTATAATGGCATATAGAACTTGTCTATGACTTATCCGGTTACCCGATATCGCTTATATGCGCACGGTTAAGTATATGTAACTAGTTTACGGAAATTAACCGAAATGGGTTTAACCTTGTCATTTAAGTCTCAAAATCCAGAATGTTTATGGTTTACCCACATTATACAAGTCAAAGTACTTTTTGTCTTTAAATTACATTCTATCCGATCATCGCTTAATCTAGCGGATTATACGTTTTGATCCTGTACGCTAGTCGGTCTAAGTCTATGACTTAATTAAGACCGTTAGCATATTTAATTGGTTGGCTTATGCCATAATCCAGACTAGAGCCTTCCGGTAAATGCTATCTGCACTTAGTTCATTTTGTGTACGGCTGAGTTATTAAATCTTGCGTTTAAACGAAGACTAGCTTAGGTAAATACTCTCGACTTATTTCCCATATACGGGCTTGGGTTACGGTAAACTATTACCGCTTGGTCGGAAATGGGATTAATTGAATGCCGGATTGTGGCTAGTAAATCCGCATATTCCGTTTTAATCAGTTTTGTTTGATAACTTAAACATCGGGGGTTGACTATCGTGCCCTGGATATCCTCGGCTCATTACATTAGATAATGGCCACGGCCTAAGCGTGGGGTGTAGGCATACACCTGGCAAGCGCCAATGCTAAAAACTTTACCCACAAGGTTGGGGATAACTCCTTCGTGAGTTCTTAAGTGGTGAGTACGTTAATCATGTCTCGGTCTCCATACCGGGCGCTGTATGTATGAACAAACATGTGAATCTGTTAACAAGGTTGCAAGGTTAACTTTCCCAAGTTATAAAAGATTTTGTGCTAATACGCACTTAAAACATTTTATTTTAAATGTTTTCAAAATGAGTCAGTTGGGTGTATTTACTAGTGAAAGCTGACGTATTTTCAAAAGACTAAGCTTGCAGGTACAATACGAAAGTAGGCTGGAAGTGCTCAGTGATAAGAGGATCTTGCAAATCCTAGATCTGCCCAAAGTCTGTTATACACTTTGTACAATTTACGATCCGCATGTGGATCTTCTATTACGACCCGTCTGTATATTATTTTGTATTTTGAACATTTAGTTTGTAATTGTAATTTTACTCCAAGACTTCCGTTGTGCTATGTTTAATTGTCTATGATGATATCAACTTACGTCACGATAATCACACCCGGGCCCACCGGTGTTTGGATTGGCTGTGGAAAGCTGGGGTGTGAAAGGTTGGTATCAGAGCCAACGTTTGAGAGAATTAAACACTAGGCTTATTGTGTTTAACCTCAAACTTACACTAGCACATTTCTTAGACTTCCGAGTCTAGGATTTGACCTAGGATTACTCATTTCATTATTAAGTTATTAGTATTGTTTTGATTTGATTTTTAACAGGAAAATGCCGCCAAGAGTACGAGGAAGAGGTAAAGGACCAATGAGGGGAGGACCATCAGGACACATCCCTTCTCAACCCCATCACTCAAATCCTTATGAGGCTTCGGGGGATTCCTGGCCCTTATCGCGACATTCACCTACCCACACCCAAAGTTCATACCATTCATATCATTCGCACCAATCACACCACTCTCATCATTCATATCATGATGAGTTTAACCCAAACCATTACTTTAACACACCCCCAGCCGACCAAAATCAGTTGGACCAACCCAACCCAATGGACGAGGACTCCGATCCGGAGATGCCGCCGTCAGGATCACACACCCATCCCATCGAGATATCTAGCGATTCGAACTCTTACTCCGGATTGCCATACTAAGGTCCAAATAAATGGGACCAATATTGGAACCAATTTACCTTTGCTAACACTCCTTCCCATCACTCCCCAGCACCTCCTGTACAAGAAGATGTTCACATGGAACCGGTAGAACAACCTCAGCCGCCACCTGAGCCACCAAGGAGGAAAAGAGGAGCGCGTATGTCGGTACGTGCAGGTCAACAGTCGGGTTCGCTGCCACCGTTACCCAAACTTACCCAACCATCCACGAGGACCCATAAATGGGTGGACCCACAAATCCTTCACCTATGGTGGAACCAATGCCATCACTAGTGGTTCAACCACCACCATCGGGTTATAACAACCCTATCCCAACATATCCGGATACATCTGGATATGATCCTTTTAACCCATCTATGCCAGTAGATTACCAAGCATTGTCTCATGACCCTTACATGCAAGCGGTCATGAATAACACACTTTACCCATCTCCTTTCCCACCTGCTTATCCACTTACTAGATATCCAAGTTGTGGGTACCAGTATCCTGTTATGCCACAACCATAACCACAACCTCCGCCGCCACTTGAGGTAATCAACGAGGCCTTGGAACGAATGAAAGAAATGCAACAACAAGCAGAGAAAACGGAGAAGAAGACAAATAAGTTCTTCAAGAAACTCTCCAAGTTAGTTTAGGGAAAGAAGGACGAGTGAAGTCTCTTCTAATAATATATGTTAGTCCCTGCGAGGACATTGTTATTTCCTTAGTCCCTGCGTTGACATTTTTATTTCTTTAGTCCTTGCATGAACAGTTTGTTTCATTTATTTCTAGTATTGTACTTCCTTATTGGCATTTAATGAATTATTTTGGAATTATATATATGTATTCATCCTCTTCAAGCGAACGTCTCGATTTTATTTGAAATTTATGCTCTGCTATATAATTCCAAAAGACCTTAATGGATTTGATTATGCCAAGCGGTACAGACCACACATTTGGCCAAGAAAGGATAGTTAAGGATAAGATGGCCTTATATCATGATAGTTAAGGGAAGTTATCCTTCTATCCAGAGGTGGTAGACTAGGTTCAAGCCTCCAAGGTCATTAAGGTCCATGGTGACCGGGACCATTAATCAACCATTAAGGTACTCTTATGTTAACATTAAGGAATGTTCATACTCCTGGTAGTGTGACTTGAGGAATCACACTAGCCATCTAGGTAAAAGGACTACGTCCTAAAGCCTATTATATAGCCTATGTGATTAAAATGATCCCGGCTAATATCATCATGCGATGATAATAATTGACATTCATTTGTGATGTCAGGCCAATGTGCCATAATTTGTCCAAGGTGACAGGCCAAGGTGCCATAATTTGTCCAAGGTGACAGGCCAAGGTGCCATAATTTGTCCAAGGTGCCACAATTTGTCCAAGGTGACAGGCCAAGGTGCCATAATTTGTCCAAGGTGACAGGCCAAGGTGACATAATTTGTCCAAGCTAACAGGCCAAGGTGCCATAATTTGTCCAAGGTGACAGGCCAATGTGCCATAATTTGTCCAAGGTGACAGGCAAAGGTGCCATAATTTGTCCAATGATGACAGGCCAATGTGCCATAAATTTGTCCAATGTTGACAAGCCAATGTGCCATATTTTTGTCCATCAGTGACCGGCCAATGTGCCATAATTATATGTCCAAATTGGGACAAGCCAATGAGCCATGTTTTAATGTCCTTCGTGACGAGCTTATGAGCTATATGTAATTGTCTAAATGACAATGACAGTTATGACATTACGATCCACTGTCTAATAATATATGGACTATGTCCAAATTGTAATTTGCCTTTGATGGTACTTTTGAGACCTAGGCCAAATATAGATATGAGAAGCCTAAGAGTTGTGATGTTATTCACACTAGTTGATTTGACGATAGAATTACATGTCCAATGTTTAAAGCCAAATGGTTTTTAATACCATGGCTAATAGAAGTTTTATTTGGTGTTTAGAACCAAAGCTTCAAGAATGGCTAACTCGGACGAGGCACAAAGTAGCCACCGGGAAGTTAACTCTAATAACGCCGAAAACATAGCCATTAATAATGATGGCTTCCAAGCTCGCATAGATTCAGCTGTTGGAAAGGCTATGGAAAAGGCCATAGAAAAACTTAGGGAGTCGAGTGCTACTCGCTCCAGACCATTATCAATACCACCATCCTCAGCTCATAAGGAGAGCTCAGTTCACTCTTCAAATGCGAGGAGTGAACAAAGGAAATTAGAATTTGCTGATAGGTCCCGTTCTTCTAAAGACGGATGTACCTACAAATATTTCATCGCCCGCAAGCCCCGAGATTTTAATTTGGAAAAAGGAGCAGTAGAAGCCTTGAAATGGCTTGATGAAATGGAACGATAGTAGATATCAATGGATGTGCTGATAAGGATGTGGTAAAGTATGTATCACAGTCCTTCAAGGGCGATACCCTAATTTGGTGGAAAGCTATGGTCCAATCTACAGGTAAAGTACACCTGTACAACTTAGGATGGTCTAAGTTTGTCGATTTAGTCAAGGAAACATACTACCCACCTCATGAGGTGGAGAAATTAGAGACAAGCTTTCTGACTCTTACAATGAAGAACCTAGATTGTCGGAAGTATGTTTCTAATTTCAATTCTCTGTCTAGGTTAGTTTCCTACTTAATCACCCCTAAACCCAAACGCATTGTGCGTTTCATTAATGGGTTATCGCCCGAGATAAAGGGTATGGTAAAGGCTGCTCAGCCTAGTACCTATAGATCCGTTGTAGACCTATCTCTCTCTCTCTCTCTCTTACCTTAGATTTAGTAAGGCAAAAGTCAGTTAGGACTGAGACTGATGGAAAAAGGAAACGGGAGGATGATAACTCCCAAAGGTTCAAAAAGAAAGGAAATTTCGGGTTTAAGAAGAACCAGCACACGTTTAATGATAAACCTCTGTTCAAGAACTGTAACTACAGACATTGGGGACAGTGTAGTGTTAATCCACAGATTAAATCCTGTGGTATCTGTAAGAAAAAGGGACATAAGACCCTAGAGTGTAAGGATCTTAAGAATGCCGTTTGCTACGGCTGTAATGAAAAAGGGTATATTAAGTTCAATTACCCTAAGAACCCCTAGGGTAATGATGCAAAGCCTGGAGAGGCTAAGAAAGGGAATGCTCGTGCCTTCCAGATGAATTCCAGGGAGGCCGCTAATGATAACAACATCATAACAGGTACATTCCTCATCAATGATGTTTATGCTAGAGTACTTTTTTATTCGGGCGCAAATAAATCTTTTGTTGAACATAAGTTTAATAAACTATTAAACTTGCCCATAAGAACTCTAGACATAACCTATGAGGTAGAACTCGCTAATGGAACATTAGAAACAACATCTTCCATTCTTGATGGATGTTGTATATCCATTAAGAATCATTCTATTCCTATCTCTCTTTTGCCAATGAAATTGGCGGGGTTCGATATAGTCTTAGGCATGGATTGGTTATCCCATAACCAAGCCCGCATTGCTTGTGATATGAAACTCATTGAAATAAAAACCCCATCTAGTGAAACGATCACCATCCCTGGAGATTCACACTATGGATTACCAGACAAGGTGTCGTTATCTAAAGCATCCAAGTGTTTTGGGAAAGGTTATGTCATTTACATGGCACAAATAACTATCAATGAGCTTAAGCCAAACATTGAATACCTTCTAGTTATTTCAGAGTATTCCGATGTTTCCCCGAAGAATTACCAGGCCTACCTCCAGATAGGCAAGTGGAGTTTAGAATTGATATCCTGCCTGAATCAGCACTGGTAGCCAGAGCTCCATATCGCCTAGCACCGACATAAATGAAAGAATTGAGAATTCAATTAGATGAACTTTTAGAGAAAGGTTTCATACAACCTAGTTCCTCACATTGGGGAGCTCCTATTCTTTACGTTAAAAAGAAAGACGGTTCAATGCGGATGTGCATTGATAACCGTGAATTGAACAAGGTAACAATCAAAAATCATTATCCCCTGCCCAGGATCGATGACTTGTTTGATCAACTTCAAGGTGCTAACTATTTATCTAAGATTGATTTAAGATCTAGATATCATCAGCTGAAGGTTAGGAACGAGGATGTTCCTAAGACTGCCTTCAGGACCCGATATGGTCATTATGAATTTATGGTGATGCCTTTTGGGCTCACAAATGCACTTGCAGCATTCATGGATCTCATGAATAGAGTCTGCAAGCCATATTTAGATAAGTTTGACATTGTCTTCATAGACGACATACTTATCTATTCTCGTAATCAAGTTGATCACGAGAAACACCTTCGGTGCATCCTAGAATTTCTAAGGCAGGAGATGCTTTATGCTAAATTTTCTAAGTGTGAATTTTGGCGTAGAGAAGTCCAATTCCTTGGACATGTTGTAAGTGAGCATGGTATCCAAGTGGATCCCGCCAAAATAGAAGCCATAATGAATTGGGAAGTACCCAAAACTCCATTGGAGATTCGTAGTTTCTTAGGATTGGCTGGTTGTTATAGAAGGTTCATTGAGAACTTTTCAAGGATAACCACTCCTTTAACTACTTTGACCCGTAAGAATGTCAAGTTTGACTGGGGTCCAAAACAACAAGAATCTTTTGAGATTCTAAAACACAAGTTGAGCAATGCTCCTTTATCTCTACCTGAGGGTATTGAGGACTTTGTTGTTTATTGTGATGCTTCGCACACTGGCATGGGCTGTGTGCTAATGCAAAAAGGCAAGGTAATTGCTGCATCACGACAATTGAAGGTTCACGAAAAGAATTACACCACCATGATTTGGAATTGGGTGCCGTTGTATTTGCACTAAAGTTGTGGAGACAGTACTTATATGGCACACAATGTATTATATACACTGACCATAAGAGTCTCCAGCATTTGTTCAATCAAAAGGAGTTGAACATGCGACAGCGCCGTTGGATGGAAACACTTAATGATTATGATTGCGAAATTCGCTATCATCCCGGCAAGGAAAATGTCGTTTCTGACGCCTTGAGTCGCAAGGAAAGAGTTAAGCCCATTAGGATTAACGCCAAGAGCATTGAGCTCAGAAGTAGCTTGAATGAGAAGCTATTAGATGCACAAAAGCAAGCCCTGTTAGAGGCTAATATTCCTAATGAGGGATTAGGAGGAACTGTTGATCAGTTAACGCCTGGAAAGGATGGAATCCTTAGATTTAATGAATGAATCTGGGTTTCAATCTTTGGAGGACTTAGAGATCTAATCCTCCAAGAAGCGCATAATTCAAGATACTCAGTTCACCCAGGTGGTGACAAGATCAAGATTTGAAAAGGAATTATTGGTGGATGGGTTTGAAGAAATCCATAGCCACTTATGTAGCTAAGTGTCTGACGTGTTCTCAAGTTAAAGCTGAACATCAGAAACCGTCAGGACTTCTACAACAACTTGAGATTCCCACTTGGAAATGGGAAATGGTAACAATGAACTTGATTACCAAGTTGCCTAAGACCAAACGTGGTAATAAAATGATTTGGGTAATTGTAGATAGGCTGACTAAGTCAGCACATTTCTTGCCAATTAAAGAAACGTATGACTCTGACAAATTGGCTAAGTTGTATATGGACAAGATTGTGTCCCTGCATGGTGTGCGGAATCTATTATATCTGACAGAGATACTAGATATACATCTCACTTTTGGAAAAGTTTCCAGCAATCTTTAGGCACAAGATTAAATTTTAGTACGGCTTACCACCCGTAGACTGATGGTCAGAGTGAGCGTACTATTCAGACTTTTGAAGACATGCTTAGGGCATGTTTAATTGATTTAGGTGGAAGTTGGGATGACCACTTACCCCTAATAGAATTCTCCTATAATAATAGTTATCATTCGAGCATTAAGGCTGCTCCTTTTGAGGCCTTGTATGGGAGAAAATGTCGAACGCCCGTATGTTGGGCTGAAGTTGGGGAAGCCCAACTATCAGGACCGGAGATTGTTCTGGAGATCAAGGATAAGATTGTGCAAACCGTGATCGTCTCAAAACTATGCCCGCGACCGTCTCAAGGAAAAAGATAACTATAGTAAAGGTAAGTGGGATGCCCTTAGAGGTCCCGAATACACATGGCAGGTTATGTCCCCTATGCGACAAAGTACCCTATCTTTTTGAATAAAATCTCAAGGTCATGATTTCTTTTAAGGGGGTGAGGATGTAACACCTCGTAAAAATCGTGTCCAATAGTATAGTAACACGTGTCATATTTTATTTTTAGTCTATTAAAGACTAATAAGGACGAAAGGTGTCGACATGCTCAAACTGAGCCTCTGAGTGACTTTCTGATGTCAATATGCATAAACATTAGCCTCTGAGTGACTGATATGTCAACATGCTTAAACCTTAGCCTCTTAGTGACTGATATGTCAACATGCTTAAACTTGGCCTCTAAGTGACCATTGTGTCAACATACCCAGCCTCTGAGTGACATCGGAGTCAACATGCTTAATATGAGCCTCTGAGTGATCCTTTATAAAGTCCTAACTCTCATACATGCCACTTGTTGGACGAGAGAGGCTAATTCTGTAAATATGTGAAAGTTGGATAATGGAGGGGTTAAAAGTGTCAACATGTTAATTTTATACCTCTGAGTGACCTTTTAACGAACCGAGAGCTCAAAAATTTCTAAGCATTCTCCCAGGTACGCCATATATTGGTTACGGAGGGCGAAATATGCTATAAAGGTGTTTTAGGAGGTTTTATAAGTTGAGGGGCTAAATGTGACAAACTTTAAAACTGACCATAGGGCGCTCGCGGGGCGTGAGAGGCAAGGGTCTGGCTTCTGCGGGGCACGAGAGGCCTGTGTTTGCAGAAAATTTCCTTGGCCTCCACACATGTTGCCAAAAACCATTTGTTTTGAAACCATGGACTTCCAAACTGCTATGCCACGTTTTAGGACACTTGTAAGCTCCCTCTAACACCCCTTAACACCTAGCATCACCTCCTTCAAGCTCTCCAACTATAAATAGGTGCAATGCTTCACCATTTGAACTTACACCTTTCTCATTTCACATTCTATCTCCCTCCACTGGAAGTTCCTAACTGAAAGGAGCATCCAACTTAGTTCTATTGCATCCTAGGAATCACTTGTAAGTGTTCCTTTCTCTTGCATTTTCGTTTATAGGCTTTTATAGCCAAAAGTCAAGTGTTTTACGGAAAATGCCTTGACTTTTGGTTAAGACCATTATGGTCCAGCCATTTTTCATAATGAACATGCCTAGGTGATCGTAATAAGGTAGGTGTTAGTCCTTGTTAAGGGCACCTCTCTAAAGATCATGTTTGCTAGACCAATTGACGGGTCAAAGTTTTAATATTAAAAAGTCAAACAGGCCATTTTTTCAAAAATATTATAACCTGAGCTTATATATGTTAATAAACATGTTTTGACACTTAAACAAGTTAGTAATAATTATTAGAACATGTTCGACTCGTCAATTTTAAGTTCTAGGGTCGGTTCACAACCGAAAGTCGCAAAGTTTGACTTCTGCTTTGACTTTCAATTCTGACCCGATTTAGATTAGTTAACTACCGATCTAAGGTTGCATTATGATCGTAATATAATGTAGCATAACCCCCTGAGGTTATATTACAAGATCATAATCGGAATCTGAGTTTATGCACAAGTTCCATAATTATGCCATTTTGACAAAAATGCCCTTTTTGCATAAAGCAAGGTTTAATCGATAATGAACTTGAAAAAATAGTTTCCTACTGGATGTAATATTATAAGTAGGATTATTTGGTATGTCAAATCAAATTATAAACTGAGTTTATGAACAAGTCCTTGTATTATGTCGATAAATGACGATAAAGCCCTTATGGCTCATAAAACGGTTTTAATAATACCTTTTCAAAGTAAATCTTTTAGCTACTGATATGTTATATTAAATAACATATCTAAGACATGTTAACTTGACTTTAACATCACTTTTCATTAAACATCGTACAAATCGTTATTTTACGACATAAGTGCCCTTTTTGGCACATAGTATGGTCTTGAAACATATTTACCAACCAAGACTTGTTACCTACTGATTCTAAAACTTATATTAAATATTTGTACAGTAGGTACATGATATAAAATCAGAATCCCAAATAATTTATAAAACTATGTGTAAAATGACCAAAATGCCCATTCGGTGCATAGTTTGGTCAGAAAAGATAAATTACACATATAATCAATATCCTACTAATATTATATCATAAATAAATTATTTTTCTAGAATACTTATGGTCATAACATTAAATTATATTCAAGTTCCTTCTATACATTATGAAATTACCGTAATGCCCTTATGAGGCATAGTTTCGTTTTAAAACCTTAACGAGCATATAAGTTAATATCCTACTAATATTACAACTTATTTATAGTATAATGGCATATAGAACTTGTCTATGACTTATCCGGTTACCCGATATTGCTGATATGCGTACGGTTAAGTATTTGTAACTAGTTTACGGAAATTAACCGAAATGGGTTTAACCTTGTCATTTAAGTCTCAAAATCCAGAATGTTTATGGTTTACCCATATTATACAAGTTAAAAGTACTTTTTATCTTTAAATTACATTCTATCCGATCATCGCTTAATCTAGCGGATTATACGTTTTGATCTTCTACGCTAGTCGGTCTAAGTCTATGACTTAATTAAGACCGTTAGCATATTTAATTGGTTGGCTTTTGCTATAATCCAGACTAGAGCCTTCCGGTAAATGCTATCTGCACTTAGTTCATTTTGGGTACGGCTGAGTTATTAAATCTTGCGTTTAAACGAAGACTAGCTCAGGTAAATACTCTCGACTTATTTCCCCTATACGGGCTTGGGTTACGGTAAACTATTACCACTTGGTCGGAAATGGGATCAATCGAATGCTGGATTGTGGCTAGTAAATCCGCATATTCCGTTTTAATCAGTTTTGTTTGATAACTTAAACATCAGGGGTTGACTACCGTGTCCTGGATATCCTCGGCTCATTACATTTGATAACAGCCACGACCTAAGCGCGGGGTGTAGGCATACACCCAGCAAGCGCCAATGCTAAAAACTTTACCCACAAGGTTGGGGATAACTCCTTCGTGAGTTCTTAAGTGGTGAGTACGTTAATCATGTCTCGGTCTCCGTACCGGGCCCTGTATGTATGTTTAAACATGTGAATCTGTTAACAAGGTTGCAAGGTTAACTTTCCCAAGTTACAAAAGATTTTGTGCTAATACGCACTTAAAACATTTTATTTTAAATGTTTTCAAAATGTGTCAGTTGGGTGTATTTACCAGCAAAAGCTGACGTATTTTCAAAAGACTAAGCTTGCAGGTACAATACAAAAATAGGCTGGAAGTGCTCGGTAGTGATAAGAGGATCTTGCAAATCCTAGATCTGCCCAAAGTCTATTATACACTTTTGTACAATTTACAATCCGCCTGTGGATCTTCTATTACGAGCCGTCTGTATATTATTTTGTTTTTTGAACATTTGGTTTGTAATAGTAATTTTACTCCAAGACTTCCGCTGTGATGTGTTTAATTGTCTATGATAATATCAACTTACGTCATGATATTCCCAACCCGGGCCCACTGGTGTTTGGATTGGCTGTGGAAAGCCGGGTGTGACAGTACACTGAGTATAATGGCCATGGGGTCGTGTAGCAGGCTGATCTGACAACATAATTAAATGAAGATAGAGAAAAAGGAAGGCATGGGGCCGTGTGAGGTCACTGTTTCCAGCTATAAATTGGGGTGCTTAGTTTCATTCCAACTCATCCTTAGGCAAACCACTTCTCTCACACCAACCACCACTCCACCACCATAATACCATCATCATATACCACTTTCATCCATTCTCAACTATAGAGTGTGTAGTAGTCTCGGGATCCAAGATTGATCGTAAGAGTTTTTGTCAATCAAAGGCCATGTTTAGCTAAACTCTTACATCACTTGGTGAAGACAACTTATTTATGTATTACTTTTGATTTCCTAGCTTTGGTAAACTTTTTATTTGGGTATGTATTAATGACTTTAATAACTAGTTTTTATATTGAAAGTGAATTTTATTCTATCATCCTTCATGTTTCGTTAATTCACTCATTCGTGTCTTTACGGTCTATATAAAGCGCGTTAACTGTCTGGAAGGGGGTTAGAAGGGTGGTATGGGTAAAGTTCTTGCCTCATTCAGTGTATAGATCCTGCGAGGACTTGGTTCAGGCTTATTAGGACTTCCCTTGAGGCCAAATAGCATCAAATCGGGGAAGTAAGAACGGTGTGATCCCCTTATAAGTAAACTACTATTAAAAATTTAAACCGGTCTTGCGGGACTGTATCCCTGCTAACTCAGACCAATATGGCTGAGACTAGCGTTGCCTCCAAAAGAGGAACATGCCACTTTAACTAAGATAACCTCTTAAAAAGCCCAAAGCGTGGGAATCATCAAAGGATACGTAAATAATGAGTCAGAACCAAGTGATTCTATCTTGTCTATTTGTTTCTTTAATTATTATTTAAGTTTATTCTTATTTATTATTTTTTTCTTAAAAATTTGGTTAGATTAGACGCCGACGATATTTCGGTATTAAAAGCTCTTGTGTTCTTAGACGACCTCAGTATCTTGCCATCACTATATTACGTCAACAATAGGTGCACTTGCCCTAGCGTGTTGTAGAGGGTGATAGTAAATATCGTGTTTTATAAATATAAAGCTTGAATAAACGAGTAAATAGTGCTTAAAAGTACCTAAAAATATACCCTCGCTCACATCACGTCATGTATCGATAACAATCATTACGCCCCACTCCATTATTGCAGGTGTGACAGAAATTATGATAGAGATTTGTATCACTATGTGGCCAAAAGTCTAGACGAAAATCTTAGAGGTAGACGAAGCCTATAGTGCTGAAATTGATCGCTGACGATGGTTGATGCTATTACATAAGGTAGCAGTTGACTTGGTAAGGTTCAGTCTTAACATGTCCTTGTAAGACACAATAACATTGTTAGCCTTGTTGTGGGGGTTGTTTTCGTGACACTTCACATGAGGGTAAATATTTTGGAGGGTATTGAATATGAGTACTAACCATGTGCATGTGCCCTTCGGGTGGTTGGTGTGATTTTTATATAATATAGTAGGTTAGGGTTGAGGTGTGATCATTATACATGCATCACATCCTAGCACCATAGGATAACAGTTTTTTAATCTCGGATATCCTTTTTCTTACTAAGAGGTCAAGAATGCATTTAATGTGTTGCGGTTTGTACATGTATTGTAATGTCACATTACTCTCGGCACTTTTTCCTCCGGTCCTTGAGTTTCTTTAAACAATTGAGTGCAATAAGGTTTGGAGAACGTGGTCCAGTGATATCATGTCTAAACATTACGGTCTTGGTTCAAAAAAGTGTGCCTTGGCGCAACAAGGCTCAAGCCCCTGCACTTTTAGTAGATTAAGGAGCATTTTTCTTTTCAAAAAGCGCACCTAAGGCATGCTTTATTAGTAAAAAATATTAACCCTGAGGTGCACCTCAAGTATTTCCCACATTTTTGTGCACCATGTTGTTGTACAACATGCTTTTTAGGTTCCACATGTATGTAATTACCATATTAAAACACAATATAAAGCTTTCTTGTCTCTAAATATTGGGTAATAATACTAGAAACCTAAAAGTTATAAAATTATATACTCCTTAGTTATGAAAGTGGTACACTTTTGCGTCTGGCGCTTCGCGCCTTGGTTTTAGACATTGTTGTTTTTGTGCGCTTCTCGCTTCTTAATCCAAGATTATAACTCGGGATTGTAGTCTTAAGACGTCATAATTCATGTCATGACATCGGACGTCATAATTCAGGGTTATGATATCCAGAACTCAAGGTTTATTGCTACCAGATGTTGAAATGATGAGAATTTAGACCTTGTGGCTTGGTGATACTATAAACTAACCTACAACATCATGTCCTCATGTTCTAAAGCAATTATGAGGCTATTATTATTGCTTTGACTAATTATTATTGCTTACCCTGAGTTATTAAATACTTCGACTGTTGGGAACATTTATATTCAAATAAGGTATTAGTGCATGTGTTATACCTAGTGAGGGTGAGTCACAATGGCGCCGAGTAAGTAGAGAGTTATGGATGTGTTTGAAAGACAACATGCTTTTAAAGTCTAAAACCCTCATTCTTATAGTTGTTTAATGCAAATTTCACTTTAAATAGATTAAATGTTTGGGTCTTAATGTTTTGCAGGTACCCACTTGAAATGATGGATTCCAGGTCAGATTGAGAGCTTTACTAAAGAACTGAGAAGATCAGTTGTTGGTGACGGATACGAGCCATACGGTTTAGGGGAGCTACAAGTCATTGGGTTTTGAATTGGTCTACATCGGCCTATAAGCTTGAACCATAGTGGCCGCAATTATGACGTGTCAAAATTACGGGCAGTACTCGTGGAGTTGTGTCACACCCCAGATTTCCAACCAAATCCATACACCGGTGGGCCCGATGGGGAACATCGTGACGTAAAGTTGATATCATCATAGTCAATTAAACACAGCACAACGGAAGTCTCGGATTTAAATTACTATTACCAACCTAATGTTCGAAATACAAAATAATATACAAGCTCGTAATAGAAGATCCACAGGCGGAAATTGTACAAAGAAAGAATGTAAAATAGACTTTGGGCAGATCTAGGATTTGCAAGATCCTCTTATCACTACCGAGCACTTCCAGCCTATTTTCGTATTGTACCTGCAAACTTAGGCTTTTGAAAATACGTCAGCTTTCGATGGTAAATACACCCAACTAACTCATTTTAAAAATATTTGAAAATGATTTTAAGTGCACAAAGGCACAAAATCTTTTATAACTTGGGAAAGTTGACTTTGCAACCTTGTTAACAGATTCACATGTTTGTCCATACATACAAGGCCCAGTACAAAACCGAGACATGATTAACATACACACCACTTATGAACTCACGAAGGAGTTATCCACAACAAGTGTGGGTAGTTGCATTTGAGCGTCTGTCAGGTGTATGCCTACACCCTGTGCTAAGGTGGTGGCCATTATCTCTTGTAATGAGCCGAGATATCCAAGACATAGTAGTTAACCCCCGATGTTTTAGTTATCAAACAAAACTGATTAAAACATAATATGCGGATTTACTAGCCACAATCCGGCATTCGATTGATTCCAATTCCGACCAAGCGGTAATAATTTACCGTATCCCAAGCCCGTATAGGGAAAATAAGTCGACAATATTTACCTGAGCTATTCTTCGTTTAAACGCAAGATTTATTAAATCAGCCGTACATAAAAGTACTAAGTGCAAATAGCATTTACCGGCAACTCTCTAGTCTAGATTATGGCATAAGCTAACCAATTAAATACTAACGGTCTTATTTATGTCATAGACTTAGACCGACTAGTGTACTTGATCAAAACGTGCGCTAGATTAAACGATGATCGGATAGAATGTAGTTTAATCCCAACTAGTACCTTGACTTGTATAATATGGATAAACTATAAATATTCTGGATTTTGATAATTAAATGACAAGGTTAGACCCGTTTCGGTTAATTTTCGTAAACTATTTACATATGCTTAACCGTACGCATATTAGCGATATCGGGTAACCGGATAAGTCATGGACAAGTTCTATATGCCATTATATTTTAAATAAGTTGTAATATCAGTAGCATATCAACTTATATGCCCGTTATGGTTATAAAGTGAAACTATGCCTCATAAGGGCGTTTCGGTAATTTTATACCGTATAAAAGGAGCTTGAATATAATTTAATGTTATAACTATAAGTATTCTGAAAAAAGATAATTAATTTTAGATATAATATCAATAGGATTTTAATTATATGTGTAATTTATATTTTATGACCAAACTATGTACCGAATGGGCATTTTGGTCATTTTACACATAGTTTATAAATTATTTGGGATTCTGAGTTCATATCTTATACCTACTGTAAAAATGTCCAGATAAAGTTTTGAAATCAGTAGGTAACAAGTCTTGGTTGATAAATATGGTTTAAAACCATACGATATGCCGAAACGACGCTTATGTCGTAAAATGACGATTTGTGTGATGTTTAATGAAAACTGATGTGATGATCAGAATATCAAGTCTTAGATATGTTATTTAATATAACATACCAGTAGATAAAAGATTTACTTTGAAAAGATATGATTAAAACCATTTTATAAGCCACAAGGGCCTTATCGTCATTTATTGACATAAAACAAGGACTTGTTTATAAACTTAGTTTATAATGTGTTTTGACATCCCAAATAATCCTACTTATAATATTACATCAGTAGAAAACTCATTTTCAAGTTAATTATCATTAAAACCTCTTTTTATGCAAAAAGGACATTTTAGTCAAAATGGCATAATTACAAATGGCACAATTACGAAACTTGTGCATAAGCTCAGATTCTGATTATGATCATGTAATATAACCTCAGAGGGTTATTCAACACTATATTATGATCATAATGCAACTTTAGATCAGTATCTAACTAATCTAAATCAGGTCAGAATAAAAGTCAAAATAGAAGTCAAACTTCACGACTTTCGGTTGCGAACCGACCCTAGAACTGAAATTGACGAGCCGAACATGTTCTAATAATTATTACCAACTTATTTAAGTGTCAAAATAGGTTTCATAACATATATAAGATCAATTTATGATTTTTCCGAAAAATGGCCTATTTGACTTTTGAATATCATAACTTTGACCCGTCAATTGGTCTAGCAAACGTGATCTTCAGGAGGTGCCCTTTATAGGGACTAACACCTACCTTATTGCGATCACTTATCCATGTTCATTACGAATTATGGCTAGACCATAATGGACTTAACTGAAAGTCAAGGCGTTTTCCGTAAAACGCTTGACTTTTGGCTATAAGAGCCTATAAACGAAAATGCAAGAGCAAGGAACACTTACAAGAGGTTCCAAGAATGCAATGGAACTAAGTTGGATGCTCCTTTCAGTTAGGAACTTCCAGAGGAGGGATATAGAGTTGTGAATAAGAAAGGTACAAGTTCAAATGGTGAACCTTGGCACCTATTTATAGTTGGAGAGCTTGAAGGAGGTGATGCCAGGTGTTAAGGGGTGTAAGAGGAAGCTTACAAGTGTCCTAAAATGTGGCATAGCAGTTGGAAAGCCATGGTTTCGAATCAAATGGTTTTTGTCAATTTGTGTAGAGGCCAAGCAAATTTTCTTCAGATTCAGGCCTCTCGCGCCCCGCGAGCGCTCCATGGCCAGTTTCAAAATTTGACACTTTAGCCCCTTAACTTATAAAACCCTCTAAAACCTTCTAAAAATCTTTTTAGCATATTTAGCCCTCCGTAATCAATATTTGGCATATCCGGAAGTATGTCGAGACATTGCCGTGCTCTTGGTTCGTTAAAAGGTCACTCAGAGGTATAGATTAACATGTTGACACTTTTAACCCCTCCATTATCCAACTTTCACATATTTACTGAATTGAACCCTCTCGTCCAACAAATGGGACATATGAGAGTTCGGACTTCATACAGGACCTCTCAGAGGCTCATTATAAGCATGTTGACTCCAATGTCACTCAGAGGCTGGGCATGTTGACACAACGGTCACTTAGAGGCCAAGTTTTAGAATGTTGACACCAATGGTCACTCAGAGGCTATGTTTTAAGCATGTTGACACCAATGGTCACTCAGAGGCTATGTTTTAAGCATGTTGACACTAATGGTCACTCAGAGGCTTGGTTTATGCATGTTGACATCAGAAGATCACTCAGAGACTTAGTTTGAGCATGTTGACGCTTTTAGTCCGTGTTAGTCTTTAATAGACTTAAAAAGAATAATATAACACGTGTCGCTATATTATTGGACATGATTTTACAGGGTTACATCCTCACCCCCTTAAAAGTAATCTCGACCTCGAGATTTTATTTAAAAAGATGGGGGGTACTTTTCTCGCATAATGGACTCAACCTCCCACGTAAAGTCGGGACCTCGAAGGGCATCCCATTTAACCTTTACTATAGGTATCAATCTCCTTCGGAGCTTCTTAACCTGTCGACCCCTGATCGAAATTGTTTCTCAACAAACCTCAGGTTTTCATCTATTTGCACATTCTTGTGCGACATTGCTAGCGACTCATCGGCTAGACATTTCTTAAGGTTACTGATGTGGAACACATCATGAATTCCACTTAGCACCTCTGGTAGCCTAAGCTTATAAGCCACAGAACCGACACATTTGATCACCTCGAATGGTCCAATATATCTTGGGCTTAACTTGCCCTTCTTTCCGAAGTGCATCACACCTTTCCAGGGTGATACCTTCAATAATACTTTGTCCCCTATTTGGAACTTAAGAGGTTTTCGCCTCTTGTCTGCATAACTCTTCTGCCTATCACGGGAAGCCTTGAGATGATCACGGATTTGCACAATCTTATCCGTGGTCTCCAGGACGATCTCAGGTCCTGATAGTTCGGCTTCCCCAACTTCTGCCCAGCACGGCGTTCCACACTTTCTCCCATACAAGGCCTCATATGGAGCAGCCTTGATGCTCGTATGATAACTATTATTATAGGAGAATTCTATTAGGGGTAAGTGGTCATCCCAACTTCCCCCTAAGTCAATCACACATGCCCTAAGCATGTCTTCCAACGTCTAGATAGTACACTCACTTCGACCATTAGTCTGCGGATGGTAGGCCGTACTAAAGTTTAATCTTGTGCCTAAGGATTGTTGGAAACTTTTCAAAAAATGAGAAGTATATCTAGTATCTCTATCAGATACAATAGATACTGGCACACCATGTAGGGACACAATCTTGTCCACATACAATTTAGCCAATTTGTCTGAATTATACGTTTCCTTTATTGCCAAGAAATGTGCTGACTTAGTCAGCCTATCCACAATGACCCAAATAGTGTCATTTCCACTTTTGGTCTTAGGTAACTTGGTAATCAAGTCCATAGTTACCATTTCCCATTTCCATGTGGGAATTTCCAATTGTTGTAGAAGTCCTGACGGCTTCTGATGTTCGGCCTTAACTTGCGAACACATCAGACACTTAGCTATATAAGTGGCTATGGATTTCTTTAGACCTATCCACCAATAGTTCTTTTTCAAATCTTGATACATCTTGCCACCACCCGGGTGAACTGAGTATCTTGAATTATGTGCTTCGTGGAGGATTAGATCTCTAAGTCTTCCAAAAATTGGAACCCATATTCTATCATTAAACCAAAGGATTCCATCTTTTCCAAGCGTTAACTGATCAACAGTTCCACCTAGTCCTTCATTAGGAGCATTAGCTTCTCATTTAAGCTATTTCTGAGCTCAATACTCTTGGCGTTAATACTTATAGGCTTAACCCGTTCCTTGCGACTTAAGGTATCAACAACTACATTTGCCTTGCCCGGATGGTAATGAATTTCACAATCATAATCATTGAGTGCTTCCATCCAACGACGTTGTCGCATGTTCAATTCTTTCTGATTGAACAGATGTTGGAGGCTCTTATGGTCAGTGTATATAATACACTTTGTGCATACAAGTAATATCTCCATAACTTAAGTGCAAATACAACGACACAAATTCTAAGTCATGGGTGGTGTAATTCCTGTCGTGCACCTTTGATTGTCGTGATGCATGATCAATTATTTTGCCTTTTTGCATTAGCACACAACCCATGCCAGTGTGCGAAGCATCACAATAGACTACAAAATCCTCAATACCCTCGAGTAGAGATTACACAGGAGCATTGCTCAACTTGTGTTTTAGAATCTCAAAGGATTCTTGTTGCTTTGGACCCAATTAAACTTAACATTTTTACGGGTCAAGGTAGTTAAAGGAGTGGCTATCCTTGAAAAGTTCTCAATGAACCTTCTATAGTAACCAGCCAATCCTGGTTTTGGGTACTTCCCAATTCATTATGGCCTCAATTTTGGCGGGATCCACTTGGATACCACGCTCACTTACAATGTGTCCAAGGAATTGGACTTTTCTAAGCCAAAACTCACACTTCGAGAACTTAGCATAAAGCTTCTCCTGCCTTAGCAGTTCTAAAATGCACCGAAGATGTTTCTCGTGATCAAATTGATTACGAGAGTATATAAGTATGTCGTCTATGAAGACAATGACAAACTTATCCAAATGTGGTTTGCAAACTCTATTAATGAGATCCATGAATGCTGCAGGTGCATTTGTGAGCCCAAAAGGCATCACTAGAAATTCAAAATGACCATATCGGGTCCTGAAAACAGTCTTAGGAACATCCTCACTCCTAACCTTCAGCTGATGATATCCAGATTGTAGATCAATCTTGGAGAAATAACTAGCCCCTGAAGTTGGTCGAATAAATCGTCGATCCTGGGCAATGGGTAACGGTTCTTGATTGTTATCTTGTTCAGTTCGTGGTAGTCAATGCACATCCGCATTGAACTGTCTTTTTTCTTAACGAAAAGAATCGGAGCTCCCCAGGGAGAGGAACTTGGCTGAATGAAGCCTTTCTCTAATAGTTCATCTAACTGAGTCCTCAACTCCTTCATTTATGTTGGTGCTAGTCGGTATGGAGCTCTAGCTATGGGTGCTGATCCAGGTAGGATGTCAATCCTAAACTCTACTTGCCTATCTGGAGGTAGACCTGGTAGTTCTTCGAGAAAAACATTGGAATACTCTGAAATAACTAGGAGGTCTTGAATATTCGGTTTAGGTTCGTTGATAGTGACTTGTGCCATATAAATGACACAACCTTTCCTTAAACACTTGGATGCCTTAAATAACGACACCTTGTCTAGCAATCCATTGTGTGAGTCTCCATTGATGGTGATCATTTCACCAGATGGGGCTCTAATTTCGATGAGTTTCTTATCATAGGAATGCGGGCTTGGTTATGGGATAACCAATCCATGCCTAAAACTACATCGAACCCCGCCAATTTCATTGGCAAAAGAGAGATAGGAATGGATGATTCTTTATGAATATAGAGCATCCATCAAGAATAGAAGATGCTATTTCTAAAGTTCCATCAGCAAGTTCTATCTCATAAGTTTTGTCTAGAGTTCTTATGGGTAAGTTTAATAGTTTACTAAACTTACGGTCTACAAAAGACTTATCTGCACCCGAATAAAAAAGAACTCTAGCAAATATATCATTGATGAGGAAAGTACCTGTTATGACGTTGTTGTAATTAACGGCCTCCCTAGCATTTATCTGGAAAGCATGAGCATTCCCTTTCTTAGCCTCTCCAGGCTTTGCATCATTATTTGTGGGGTTCTTAGGGCAATTGGGCTTAATATGCCCTTTCTCATTACAGCCATAACAGACGACATCTTTAAGATTTTTGCATTCGTGGGTCTTATGGCCCTTTTCTTTTGCAAATACAACAGGGTTTAATATGAGGGTTGGTATTGCATTGCCCCCAATGCCTGTGGCTACAGGTCTTGCATAGAGGTCTATCATTAGACATATGATGGTTCTTCTTGAACCCAAAATTTCCTTTCTTCTTAAACCTTTGGGAGTTATCATCCTCCCGTTTTCTTTTCCCATCAGTCTCTGTCTTGACTGACTTTTGCCTCACCAAATCCAAGGTGAGGGAGAGAGATAGGTCAACAACGAACCTATAGGTAGTAGGTTGAGCAGCCTTTACCATCCCCTTTATCTCGGGCGATAACCCATTAATAAAACACGCAATGCATTTGGTTTCAGGGGTAATCAAATAGGAAACTAACCTAGATAGAGAATTGAAATCGGAAACATACTTCCGACAATCTAGGTTCTTCATTGTGAGAGTCAGGAAATCTGACTCTATCTTTTCCACCTCATGGGGTGGGTAGTAAGTTTCCTTAAGCAAATTGTACAGGTATACTTTACTTGTGGATTGGATCATAGCCTTCCACCAAATTAAGGCATCACCTTTGAAGGATTGTGATACATACTTGACCACATCCTTATCAGCACAACTGCTGATATCTACAATCATTTCCATCTCATCGAGCCACTTCAAGGCTTCCACAGCTCCTTTCTCCCCATTAAAGTCCCAGGGTTTGCAGGAGACGAAATATTTGTAGGTACATCTGTCTTTAGAAGAACGAGACCTATCAGCATATTCTATTTTCTTTGGTTCACTCTTCGCATTTGAAGAGTGGGTTGAGCTCTCTTTATAAGCTGAGGATGGTGCAATTGATAATGGTCAGGAGCGAGTAGCACTCGACTTCCTAAGTTTTTCTATGGCCTGTTCCATGGCCTTTCCCACAGCTGTGTCTATGCGAGCTTGGAAATCTTCATTATTAATGGCTATATTTTCTGCGTTATTAGAGTTAACATCCCGGTGGCTACTTTGCACCTCATCCGAGTTGGCCATTCTTTAAAGCTTTGGTTCTAAACACCAAATTAAATTTCTTTTAGCTATGGTATTAATAATCATATTGGCTGTAAACATTGGATATGACAATCCATTACCTAATCAAGCTAGTGTGAATAACATCACAACTCTTAGGCTTATTATATCTATTTTTGGCCTAGATCTCAAAAGGACCATCAAGGCAAATTACAATTTGGACGTAGTCCATGTATTATTAGACAGTGGATTGTATTATCACAACTGTCATTGCCATCAGGCAATTATAATTAGCTCATAGTCTTGTCACGAAGGACTTTAAAATAAGGCACGTTGGCCTGTCGCTAATGGACATAAAATATGGCACATTGGCCTGTCACTAATTGACATAAAATATGGCATATTGGCCTGTCACTAATGGACATAAAATATGGCAGACATAAAATATGGCACATTCGCGTGCATCTCTAATGGATGTCAATTATTATCATCTCATTGATGATATTAGCCGGGATCACATGATCACATAGGCTATAAATAGGTTTTAGGACATAGTCCATTTACCTAGACGGCTAGTGTGGTTCCTCAAGCCACACTACCAGGAGTATGAACATTCCTGAATGTTAACATAAGAGTACCTTAATGGTTGATTAATAGTCCCGGTCACATTTGACCTTAACGACTTGGAGGCTTGAACTTAGTCCACCACCTCTGGATAGAAGGATAACTTCCCTTAACTATCATGATAGAAGGGTCTTTCATCCTTAACTATCATTTATAAGTTGGCCAAATATGTGGTCTATGCCACTTGGCTAATCAAAACCATTAAGATCTTTTTGAAATTATTTAGCAAAGCAAAAATTTTGAATAAAATTGAGACGCTTGGTTTGAAAAGGATGAATATATATATATAATTCCAAAATACTTCATTAAATTTCAGTAAAAGTTACAATACTAGAAACAACGAAATAAATTATCCATGCAAGGACTAAAGAAACAAAAATTTCCACACATGGACTAAAGAAATAACAATGTCCTCGCAGGGACTAACATGTATTATTAGAGAAGACTTCACTCGTCCTTCTTTCCTTTAACCAGTTTGGAGGGTTTTTTTGAAGAATTTGTTCATCCTCTTCTCCGTTTTCTCCGCTTGTTGTTGCACTTCTTTCATTCGTTCCAAGGCTTCATTAATGGCCTCAAGTGGTGGCGGAGGTTGTGGTTGTGGTTGTGGCATAATCGGATACTAGTACCCATAACTTGGATATCCAGTAAGTGGATAAGCAGGTGGGAAAGAAGACGGGTAAAGCGCGTTATGCATGATCGCTTGCATGTAAGGATCATGCGAAAGTGCTTGGTAATCAACTTGAGTAGTCGGGTTAAAAGGATCGTATCCAAAGTTATCCAGATACGTTGGGATTGGGTTATTATAACCCGATGGTGGTGGTTGAACTGCAGGTGATGGCGTCGGTTCCACTACAGGTGAAGTATTAGAGGGTCCACCCATTTGTGGGTCCTCTTGAATGGTGGGTTAGGGTTTAGGCAATGGTGGTAGCGAACCCGAACGTTGACCTGCACGTACTGACATACTTGCTCCATGTTTCCTCCTCGGCGGCTCAGGTGGCGGCTGATGATGTTCCACTGGTTCCATGTGAACATCTTCTTGTATAGGGTGGTTGTGAGTGATGGGAAGGAGTGTTGGCAAAGGTAAATTGGTTCCAATATTGGTCCCACTCATTAGGACCTTGATATGGCGATCCGGCATAAGAGTTTGAATCGCTCGATATCTCAATGGGGTGCGTATTTGATCCTGATGGCGGCATCTCCGGGTCGGAGTCCTATCCATTGGGTTTTGCTGATCCAACTGATTCTGATCAGCTGGGGGTGTGTTAAAGTATTGGTTGGGGGTAAATTCATCCTGATAAGAATGTTAGGAATGGTGAGAGTGGTGTGAATGATGTGAATGGTACGAGTGATAAGAATTTTGGGTATGGGAAGGTGAATGTTGTGGTAGTGGCCATGAATCCCCTGAATCTTCATAGGGGTTCGGGTGATGTGGATGTGGAGGGATATGTCCTGAAGGTCCTCCCCTCATTGGTCCTTTGCCTCTTCCTCGTACACATGGCTGCATTTTCCTGTTAAAAATCAATTCAAAAACAATATTAATAACTTAATAATGAAATGAGTAATCCTAGGTCAATGCCTAGACTCGGAAGTCTAAGGAATGTGCTTATGTAAGTTTGAGATTAAACACAAAAGGCTAGTGTTTAGATCTCTCAAACGTTGGCTCTGATACCAACCTGTCACACCTCAGATTTCCAACCAAATCAATAGACCGGTGGGCCCGGGTGGGGAATATCGTGACGTAAAGTTGATATCATCATAGTCAATTAAACACAGCACAACGGAAGTCTTGGATTTAAATTACTATTACCAACCTAATGTTCGAAATACAAAATAATATATAGGCTCGTAATAGAAGATCCTCAGGCGGATCATAAATTGTACAAAGAAAGAATGTAAAACAGACTTTGGGCAGATCTAGGATTTGCAAGATCCTCTTATCACTACCGAGCACTTCCAGCCTATTTTCGTATTGTACCTGCAAACTTAGTCTTTTGAAAATACGTCAGCTTTCGATGGTAAATACACCCAACTGACTCATTTTGAAAATATTTGAAAATGATTTTAAGTTCACAAAGGCACAAAATCTTTTATAACTTGGGAAAGTTGACTTTGCAACCTTGTTAACAGATTCACATGTTTGTCCATACATATAGGGCCCCGTACAAAAACCGAGACATGATTAACGTACACACCACTTATAAACTCACGAAGGAGTTATCCCCAACAAGTGTGGGTAGTTGCATTTGAGCGTCTGTCAGGTGTATGCCTACACCCCGCGCTAAGGTCGTGGCCATTATCTAATGTAATGAGCCGAGAATATCCAGGACACGGTAGTTACCCTCGATGGTTAAGTTATAAACAAAACTGATTAAAACAGAATATGCGGATTTACTAGCCCCAATCCGGCATTCGATTGATCCCATTTCCGACCAAGCGGTAATAATTTACCGTATCCCAAGCCCGTATAGGGAAAATAAGTCGAGAGTATTTACCTGAGCTATTCTTCGTTTAAACGCAAGATTTATTAACTCAGCCGTACATAAAAATACTAAGTACAGATAGCATTTACCGGCAAGTCTCTAGTCTGGATTATGACATAAGCTAACCAATTAAATACTAACGGTCTTATTTAAGTCATAGACTTAGACCGACTAGTGTACTTGATCAAAACGTGTAACGCTAGATTAAATGATGATCGGATAGAATGTAGTTTAATCCCAACAAGTACCTTGACTTGTATAATATGGATAAACTATAAACATTCTGGATTTTGAGAATTAAATGAGAAGGTTAGACCCGTTTCGGTTAATTTTCGTAAATTAGTTACATATGCTTAACCGTACGCATATTAGCGATATCGGGTAACCGGATAAGTCATGGAAAAGTTCTATATGCCATTATATTTTAAATAAGTTGTAATATTAGTAGGATATCAACTTATATGCCCGTTATGGTTATAAAGTGAAACTATGCCTCATGAGGGCGTTTCGGTAATTTTACACCGTATAAAAGGCACTTGAATATAATTTAATGTTATAACTATAAGTATTCTGAAAAAAGATAATTAATTTATGATATAATATCAATAGGATATTAATTATATGTGTAATTTATATTTTATGACCAAACTATGTACCGAATGGGTATTTTGGTCATTTTACACATAGTTTATAAATTATTTGGGATTCTGAGTTCATATCTTATACCTACTGTAAAAATGTTCAGATAAAGTTTAGAAATCAGTAGGTAACAAGTCTTGGTTGATAAATATGATTTAAAACCATACGATATGCCGAAACGACGCTTATGTCGTAAAATGACGATTTGTGTGATGTTTAATGAAAACTGATGTGATGATCAGAATATCAAGTCTTAGATATGTTATTTAATATAACATACCAGTAGATAAAAGATTTACTTTGAAAAGATATGATTAAAACCATTTTATAAGCCACAAGGGCCTTATCGTCATTTATTGACATAAAACAAGGACTTGTTTATAAACTTAGTTTATAATGTGTTTTGACATCTCAAATAATCCTACTTATAATATTACATCAGTAGGAAACTCATTTTCAACTTCATTATCATTAAAACCACTTTTTATGCAAAAAGGACATTTTAGTCAAAATGGCATAATTACGAAACTTGTGCATTAGCTCGGATTCTGATTATGATCATGTAATATAACCTCAGAGGGTTATGCTACGATCATAATGCAACTTTAGATCAGTATCTAACTAATATCAGGTCAGAATCGAAAGTCAAAGTAGAAGTCAAACCTCGCGACTTTCGGTTGCGAACCGACCCTATAACTGAAATTGACGAGCCGAACATGTTCTTAAATGTTCTAATAATTATTAATAACTTATTTAAGTGTCAAAACAGGTTTCATAACATATATAAGATCAATTTATGATTTTTCCGAATAATAGCCTGTTTGACTTTTTAATATCATAACTTTGACCCGTCAATTGGTCTAGCAAACGTGATCTTCAGGAGGTGCCCTTTATAGGGACTAACACCTACCTTATTACGATCAATTAGCCATGTTCATGAACAATGGCTAGACCATAATGGTCTTAACCGAAAGTCAAGGCGTTTTCTGTAAAACGCTTAACTTTTGGCTATAAGAGCCTAAAACAAAAATGCAAGAGCATGGAACACTTACAAAAGGTTCCTAGAATGCAATGGAACTAAGTTGGATGCTCCTTTCAGTTAGGAACTTCCAGAGGAGGGAGATAGAGTTGTGAATGAGAAAGGTGCAAGTTCAAATGATGAACCTTGGAACTATTTATAGTTGGAGAGCCTGAAGGGGTGATGCCAGGTGTTAAAGGGTGTAAGAGGAAGCTTACAAGTATCCTAAAATGTGGCATAGCAGTTTGGAAAGCCATGGTTTCGAATCAAATGGTTTTTAGCAATTTGTATGGAGGCCAAGCAAATTTTCTGTAGACACAGGCCTCTCGCGCCCCGCGAGAGGCATAGGCCTCACCTCTAGCACCCCGTGAGCGCTCCATGGCCAGTTTCAAAATTTGACACTTTTAGCCCCTTAACTTATAAAACCCTCTAAAACCTTCTAAAACACCTTTTTAGCATATTTAGCCCTCCGTAATCAATATTTGGCAGACATTGCCGAGCTCTTGGTTCATTAAAAGGTCACTCAGAGGTATAGATTAACATGTTTACACTTTTAACCCCACCATTATCCAACTTTCACATATTTACAGAAATGAACCCTCTAGTCCAACAAATAGGACATATGAGAGTTAGGACTTTGTAAAGGATCACTCAGAGGCTCATTATAAGCATGTTGACTCCGATGTCACTCAGAGGCTGGGCATGTTGACACAACGGTCACTCAGAGGCCAAGTTTTAGCATGTTGACACCAATGGTCACTTAGAGCCTATGTTATAAGCATGTTGACACCAATGGTCACTCAGAGGCTATGTTTTAAGCATGTTGACACCAATGGTCACTCAGAGACTATGTTTTAAGCATGTTGACATTAATGGTCACTCAGAGGCTTGGTTTATGCATGTTGACATCAGAAGATCACTCAGAGACTTAGTTTGAGCATGTTGACCTTTTAGTCCGTGTTAATCTTTAATAGAATTAAAATAAGAATATAACACATGTCGCTATATTATTGGACACGATTTTACAGGGTGTTACAAGTTGAGTGCGGGTCGTATCTGACCTAGATTGAGCATGGATAATAGAATAAGACATCAAAGAAACCCTAGGTTTCGAACTCAGCAGTCAGGAAGAGCAAAAAATGGTTGTTATAAGGAGAAAGAATCAAGAGAAGATCAACAGGCACAGGATTCAAGGAAGAATTGCATACAGGAGGTCGAGATATCGATCCTTACTGAGTTAGACTCTTCGTATTGTCATTTTCCTTTAAATTATCATGTATTCAATGAATTTTTGTGTTTTAGTTATTTCTATGAGTAGTTAACCGCTCTATAGATGGTTAGGTTAGGATGAATCTTAGTACTATGTGAAGTTTGATGATTTTGTTACGAAAGTTGTGATTTTAGTAAGTGTTTACTAATGAACTTGTGATTGTGTTAATCTATGATGCGTATTGATCTTTGAATGAGTTTGTGTGGATGATCTGGGTCTTTCTATAAGGTTGTGCATGTTAAGATTTGTTATTCTATCTTTAGGTTATATATCGATCGTTGGTTTCGGGCTGGAAACTTTGTAGGTAAGCATAAGCTTATTCAAGGGTTAGTAATTCATATGGGTCACATATGAGAAGAATCCGATTAAAATGGTTTAAAAGTTAGTTAGGGTTTGCTTCAAATTGAGTAGCATAAATAGTAATTCGCTCGGTTCGTTAATATATGTTGCTAGAACAATATAAGAAGCTCTAAATCACAAGGGAAGGCAAATTACTTAGTTATTTAGAACTAGATAGCTAGGTGTGTCTATAATTTGGTTATTCAGAGACATGTGGTAATCTTTGTAACATCCGTCAAAAACCGGATTTACCAAACCCGCTTCGTTTATTAACCGAACAATCAGTTAAAAATTTCGTTGCGTATTTATTGCTCAAATTAATTTTAAACGGTACATAATTAATAAGTATATTAGAATATAAAATTTATATTTGAAAATGTATTAAAAATAGTGAATTAAAAATGAAATGTTGAAGCCGGGTTTCGAACCCGGGTCAGCCAAGCATCAGCCAAAGTATTAACTCCCACACACCCAACCACTCCGCCACTTGTGTTCTTTAGTAACATATCAAAACAATTAATTCAAATATCACAATCTCGATTTCAAATCGACGCGCCCAAATCGCAGTCGTCGGAAATCCCGACGATTTCGCCTTTCTCTGTCGGTTTCTTGTGTCTTAACGCGAATAATAACTATTGCATCGGTTATAACCGATGTCCAGTCCGCGACATCAGTCATAACCGCCGGAAAAATTATTGACCGACGAATCAAGACTGAAATCAGACTCCATGCATCTGATTCTTTCCTATAAATACACCCACAAGCCTCTGATAACCTTTTCGCTCACAATCACACAAATTCTCGACGTAATTTCACTCGCCGGAAACTTTCTGTAACTCGCCGGAAAACCGAACCCATTTCATCACTGTGCCTTACTCTAAAGACAGAATATCTAGAGCTCATACCGAAGCCACCCACACTCACCTCAAGCTTCCTGAAGACCCTCTGCCGCAAGATACATGTCGCCGGAATAACCTGCTGTCATCGGAATCTCGCCGGCGAAACAGGGGATCTCTGTCAGTATATCTTATACCTAATCTCTCTCATTTTTTTTATTAATCTCATATGTAGTTAATCACAACTTACTAAAGAAATTGATTAATTCGTAGAAACAGTCGGACATTGGTTCTGGGTTAAGTTTAACGAAGAAGATGAAGTTTTCGGTTATATATATATTTAATTTAAATCAAGTTATATCTCGGGTTAGACACACAGTCCAGCGGTGGACTGTGTGCAAATAAACACGCATACGTCCCGAGTTCGATCCTTGACACACGCACACTCGCCTTAATAAAAATGTTCTTTTTTTTAAACTGAACCGGATCCACTCGCAAATAGATGTTAAGTTTAATGAAAACCGGAATAATAACCAAGATAGACACACAGTCCAGTGGTGAACTGTGTGCGAGTTTAAATCATACGTCGCGGGTTCGAGTCCAGGCTACCGCACCGGTTCTGGCAATTATCAAACTTTTTATATAAGGACAGAAATGAATTTATCTAGTTTGTATATAAGTATAATAAAAACCAGATTATTTACCAAGTTAGACACACAGTCCAGCGGTGGACTGTGTGCCAAACTAAACCACAGGTCCCGGGTTCGAGACCTGTGGCGAGCACCGAGTTGATACATTAAATCCTTTTTAGAATAAATGATTTTCGGATTAATTTAATTAGTATATAAATATAATTAAAAACATAAATATTTCGGGTTAGACACGTAGCTCAGTTGGTAGAGCTGCGTGCACGCGTACGGGAGGTCACGGGTTTGAGTCTCACTCAGCGCACACATATAATCGACCGAACCGGTCAACAAGTCAACGGTCAACGGTCAAACAAGTCAATGGTCAACAGTCAAAAATCTACATTTTTTTAATACTTTTATATATTTATTTAAATTAAAAATACTTAAAAATAACATTTTTAAAGTTAGAAAATAGCCTTAAACTCAAAAAAATATATCCAATAATCCTACTAAAAATTGATCAATAAAATCCGTTTATTTACCGAACCATTATGTTATTATCTAGGTTAGTTTCACTCGTGGTTAAATCCAACTCCGTGCGCATTCAACATCATCAAACGAACGCACCAACTGTGAGTGAATCTTACAACTCCCCTTTTTAATTACACGTTTTGGGGTGTATCGTGTGTCACAAAAACTAATTCGTTTATTCAAACTCGTGCCATACCATATTATGACTTAAACTTAGAATGTAAATATTGTTTGTAGTTATGTATTACATATTGTCAAGTTGTATGCAAATTATTTGTTAGGCCCATCAGTTCCTCGTGGGAGACGAGTTGAACAACGCGTGCCTTAAAACTCATTCATTAGGTCCATCAGTTCGTAGAACAACGCGTGCCTCAAAACTCATTCATTAGGCCCATCAGTTCCTCGTGGGAGACGAGTTGAGCAACGCGTGCCTCAAAACAATCTATTATTATTGTATGTGTGTGCATTATTTAATATTAAGTGATTTGTGAATAAGTTTACATCTATATTTACTCATATGTGGTTACACACTTTATTTATAATCAATTCAATAAACTTGTTTAAATGTTTTTCATAGGATTCACTCGCCAACTTTTTGTTGATCCAAAAACCATTTTTACACATGATACAGGTGAACAGGATGAAGCAAGGAAAACATATGAAATGCCTTAGAAGAAAATAATGAAGTCTAGAAAGATGTGTAGAACATGTTGTAATTATGATTGTATGATTTCCCTTTAAATTGTAATAATAAATATGAAACGTTATAATAAATGTCATGAGCTTTGATGAAAACCCAATCATGCCTCGATCATCTTTTCCGCTGCGGGTCGAGGTGTGACAATCTTGATGGGGTAATGATTTTTTAACACTACAACCCTCATTACTAGTGTTTATGTGATTAGTTTTTCAAAAGTATATGATTTCATAAAACAAAAACTTTACAAAAGTATTAAGAGGATTTGGATCCTAACTAGTTATCTTTCTTATATCTGATTTCATAAACTTAATTTAGTAGTTTTGGTTTACTATTTCTTAATCATAAAAGTTACGTAGGTTAAATATTACAAAAAGGTTAAGTTAATAGATTTCGTATCCTAGGATTAATACTTGAGTACTTACTTTAGCTATACTATATTTTGATATGTGTGTTTGCCTAGAACGTACGTAGATAGTATTTGTGTTTTCCTCTTTAAACTAGTTTGCGTTATGTGTTCAATTTTATTGTTATCTTCTAAGAGCATTCATAATTCGTCCCCTAAATTATGTCAAGAGCTTTATATATTATAAAAAGTGGTTGTAGTTGGTTGAAAGTGGTTGTGACTAGAGGAGAGAGAAACTATTACTGTTCATATGTAAATTTAAAGGGACACTATTCACCCTCTATATTTTTTAATATATTTTAAAAGTGGTTGTAAGTAGAGAAGAGAAAAAATATAATGATAAAATATAAAAAATATTATTTAATTGAAAGAAGAGAGAAAATATAGTTGTTTTTAGTGAAATTATAAAGTAAAAAAGATGGAAGTGATGTGAATGCTCTAATCACGTAGTTACTTTATACTCTCACTAACCATAATGAGTGTGAGTGTTTTTTTTTCTAAATATGTTGATACAATTAAGTAATTATCTTTAAACAGTTACTTAATAATAAATAAATAAAAGCCGGCAAGGTATCATCTGCAAAAGTCGGTTGGAATCATCTTCAAGCATGCGCCAAAAATTGTGAAACCCATTTGCGAAACTAAAAAGTTTCTTTATTCTTAAAATGGACCATTTTTGTTAAAATTTATATTGGAGTGTTCAAGAACAAGAGAATAAGTAAATCACGTGTTTTTATGAAAAAAAAACTATCGAGTAGTACTTAATTGGGAAAAATCAAACAATATGTTAAATGAAACAATTATAACAAAATATTAAAAAAACAAATGTAAGGTGTCACTCTCTCATTGGTTGGCCTTTTTTACATAATAATTGCTCAGATCCATGAGACATGCATTCACAGCTCACCCTCACACCTGACATGAGATCTAGTGACCGTGGTTACGTGAGTCTTACATAACAAGTTCCCCCTCACACTCAAATGTGTATAACACACATCCTTACATGTCACAATCCCGTTACATGGTTAAGTTGAACAATTACGACTCCTCAATAACCAATTTGGTAAACCTGTTAGTATAAAACTAGTAATAAGACATGCGCACGTTGAGGCACGGATACATCGCAAACGGCTAATGGATTAGTCAAAGTGTTATATGATACGTTAATCATATGAAAACGTGTGTTTCGACGTATCCGATTGAACTCAATGTAACATACAGTTGCATTGCGATTGAATCAAAACGTAAAGTAAATCGAGTTTATACCACCATACAATCATAACTTACTATATGCGACCCAACTAAGGGCTATTTGACAACTTCTGAATGGGTAAATCTTGAACCAGTAAGAGGTCTGAACCATTAAAAGTCAATAAAACACTAAACCGTTAAAACTCAGTATAATCTTAGCCATTCAGAGGCAAATGTCTGAATCATTCAAACATCTACTCGCAAAACAAACAGTTTGAACAATTAAGTGCTAAACTAGTAAAAAGTCTGAACCACAAAGAACTAAACAAACAGCCCCTACCTTAAATTTATACCATCAAGTCAAAACGTATTATATGCAACCCGATTCATATGTAGGAAATATACATAATAAAGCACAAAAGTGTATACTAAATTTACGTTAAAACGTAAAAATGCAAAGTTTAAAAGTTGAGGGGTTTGTATAAAACATATGGGCCAAAAACGTAAATTACCAAAGTATGGGCAAAAAATGTGAGTAACGACAACCAAATATGAAGAATGTAGGCCCATGTCATTATAGCCTAGTGGCATCTTGGGGGTGGAAAAAGGCTTATGACCATTAGGTGATGAGTTCGATTTTCACAAGGGGGTTTTTCCAATATTTATTAGGTTTCTTTCTGAATTGGTGTATGTGCATTATTGCCTAGTGGAGATGGATATGATCAGGGGGCTCAGATGGTGACACGATAATACTCTAATGGTCAGTCAGTGATCCAAATTTGCCGTTCAAAGAAAAAAAGATATGAAGAATATAGAGGAAGAGATCAGACAGAGACACCAAGAATCTCCAACGAGGCACCCACCCGTCAAGAGACCATTGGAAAAGCTCTTATTACGTTGAAAATATGTTCTCATCTACCAAGGACTGGACTGGTAGCTTAACACAGTGAAAAAAACCTGTGTGAGGGCACGGTGTGGTCACTGGTCAGCAAACATAATGATCAAGAAAGCCTGACAAAGGAACCACCGAATTTGGAACAGCAGAAATCTCAAATCACCAGTTAAGGAGTCGAGACATTTAATACAGACCAAACTACGACTGACTGACTGACTGACTTCTCATCACTAATTGTTAACACCACAAGATTATCTCCACTGTACAGCACGTGGTACAACCTTGTTCCAGCTAAATCACTTCTTTTGCCGCTTGTGTTCCGCCTGAAAAACATCCAAGAAATACAATCAAAATGACAACTTACCAGCATTCTTTGGCCAAAAATCGAATTTTTGGGTTGGATATGGGTTAAACTTGATTCAATATGACAAATTTTAGTATATTGCTTGGTCGGGTTGGAGAATATCACCAAGTAACATTTTTAATTTTTTTCTTTTTGTCTTTGTTGAGTATGATTAAAAACTATTTATTACAACAATAATCAAAACTTTCAATCAATAAGTTGTCTACAAATAAATATGGGATGACTTTGCTCAGTTTTAAATCTTTTAGCTTAAACAAACAAGTGAAGTATGCAACCATGCAAAAGAATAAATTGGACAGCAAAACACAAATGATACGAATAAACTGGATTAGAATTTGCAAATACGGTCTTTGTTGGACTAAATTGTCATTATGTGATAGTTAGAGGGTTAATTATTAAGTCTTGCTTATTAGTCAAGGTGGGTTTAGTTTAAACCGTTAGTAGATAATTATAGTTAGTTTTTTTATAGTTTAAACTTGCTTGAAGGGCAAGCAAGGTGTTCCTTTAATTCTTTAAATAGCGATCGAATCCTATGTATTTGTATAGAAGTTTTTCCTGTGTTTTCATTACTAATAAAAAAGCTGTCATGGAGTATATGATCTGTATTCTTAATCTGCTGATTACCTGCTTAAGATTCACCTTGCCATTGGGCAGACCAGATGCAGAAGTCCTACTGGAGGCCTCTTACGATCTAAGGATGAGCACTCGTCACACGTAAGGCTATCTAGTTGCTTTGTCTGTTCAACAGTCATATTTAAACAAGCAGGATGATACCTGAAATCGACACACCAAAAATCATATATACCTATCAAGAACTGAATATTGCCTATACCCATATCACATGATCACATGGCGTAGTCATATGTGAGGGGCATAAATGAGACGAGCCACTCGTGAGCTAGCTGAGATCGACTCGCTAAAAGCTCGAACCAAGCCAAGCTTAAATGAGCTCAAGCCCTATCTTCACATACCAAGCTTAACTTGACTCACGAGCGTAAACAAGCTTGTTATTTATCTTAAATATAATAACTTTTATTTTTATATAACTAATATATAACTACATAATAAAAATTATTATACGTAACACTATAACCAATATATCTAACTAATATATATTTTATTATTTATAAACTTACAAATAGATTGAATTGAAAGTTTTGTCCTTTATCTATATACCATATTTCAAGCAGTGTCCTTTTGTCTTTACAATTGACGAGTTTCATACTTATTGTTTTAAAACCTTACACGGTATGTCCTTTGGCCCTAACCCAGTTAGCTTTAAACGTTAAATTTGACCATGTGTTTTACACATGAGGGTAATTTTGTCAATCTATCAAATTTAATTTTCTTTTGTTAAAATAAAATCAAAATTTCATCATCACCAATCTTTTTCACTCTCTGCTCCATCTCTCTGTAATCTCTACTCTCTCTACCCTATCTCTCTCCTACAAACTCAGACCACCACCACCAACCACCCCTCTTTTATTACTCCACCACCTGCCACATACCACCCACCACCACCCCTCTTTCTACAAATTCCATCACTGCCACCACAAATACCATAAACACACACTTTTCTTATTTTTAAAAACCAAGAAAGTGAGATGGAGAGAGAAGGCAGAAGAGAGGTAGAGAGAGAGAAGTTTAGAGAGGGAGAATCAAAGAGATAGAAAGAATGGAAGTGAGAGGTTAGAGAGAGAAAAACGCAGAAATTTGAGGGCAACTCCGGTGGCCGGCGGCTGTCCAACATGGTGATTAAACAAAACACAGATTAAAGGTTTAGGGCATGGTGAACCACATGGTGGGGTTTGTTTGCTTGGTTGTGAGGCGGTGTTGGTTTCATTGGTGTCCAGACTCAACGAAGATGATGACAGATGGTGATGTTGTGGGTGTAACGACGGGGTGACGACGGTGGTCATGTGGAGCGGTAATAACGACATGGTGGTTATGGTTGAAGGAGACAACAATGATGGTTTTGATTGAAGGTGATGATAGTGGTGGTGAACGGTGATTTTGGCGGTGAATAGTGACAGTGGTGGGTTGCATTTGTGGTGGTGCTTTTACGGTGGTTGTAAAGTTGCTGGTGAATGGTGGTGAACTAGGGTTTGGGTTGGTATTAATTGGGGGAACCTGGAAAGGGTAGAGAATGATTGATATGCCCTCATGTGACTTGCATGTGATGTCTTTTAACAGCAAAATTTAACTGGGTTAGGGCCAAAGGGTATACCGTGCAAGATTTTGAAAAAATAATTACAAAACTCGTCAATTTTAAAGACAAAGGACACCGTTTGAAATGTGGTACGTAGATAAAGGACAAAATTTATAATTCACTCCTTACAAATATATATGAATTAACTATATATGTATATCAATAATATATTAATTAGTTATTTAATAATAAACGAGGCAAGCCCAAGCCGAGCTTGAAAATTTATTAACGAGCCGAGCTCGAGCTCTCCTAAGTTAAACGAGGAGAGCTTGAGTTTAGACGAGCTAAGGCGTGGCACGACTCGTTTACACCCGTCATATGGATGAAAAAAGGCCTAATCATTCAAACCTACCTTCAAAATACTGTGGAATAAATGCACAATTCATGAAATTGACTTGATATCATATAATTATTTGTAAAATATGTGTCATACCAGTCTTTGCAGGCTTCACATTGTACCATCAAGTCATCAGGGTTATAGGGCATCTCGCATTTGCAATACCTTTAAAAGAGAAAATCATGAAACATTAATTGGAAGTTTCAAAAGCAAAAGTGATTTAACTAATCAACAAAGGTGGATAGTGTTAAACCAATGGTGGGCAAAATGGGTGGGTTGGGTAACGGGTTGGTCAAAACAATTCATTTTTGTATGGTTGTGTTGACCCGAAACAATTATTCTGTCAAAATTTATATTTTTAGTAAATGTTTAGTTTTTCAAATCGACCCATTATAAGCAAACAGGTCGACATTGCCACCGAGTGTTCAAAACTTACACCGCGACACGGTCAGGCGTGAAACCTCCAGTTGCAGCCTTGTACTCAAACCGACAAAAGTAGTCCTCAGGTCCCACACCCTCAAGCTTTGTGTAATTCTTGAACGTATGAACGATGCATTTATCTTCAATCGTATGAGCATTTTGAACATCATAGTGATCTGATAGAAATAATTCTTTTATTCCATGAAATTGTCTCCTTCCTCATTGATTCTTCAGGACGATAGTACCATCTAGCTCGAACCTTCACATTTCCTTTGAATCAGCTTCAATGCTCTCAACACGAGCCACATATGGGTTTTTCTCATTCTCGGCGGATCTCATCAGCACAGAATCCCCAACTTCCAAACAATAAGAAAATAGTAAAATTCATATCTTATTATTTTGCTACTCATATAGAAATGTAACAAACTTAAATCAACCGATTTACGGTGATAGTTGACCTTGTCAGTAAGTCACATATTTCATGAGCCCATTTATAATAAAACAGTCAGCATGATCAAATTTAGTAACCTATATGGGTTACCTAAAATCAAAATTTTGAAAAGTTAGGGTTTTTATCAATAGAAAATCACAAAAATGATCATTTTGACCCTAGTTTATTTACATAAAAGCCATTCTGATCAATCCTTTAGAAACATAACCATTTGACATGTTTGGGTGGAGGGTCAAATGGCCACATCTGATGCAAAAATAAACATTTTTTGGACATAGGTGTCATAATCTCAATGCATACGATGGATGCGCCATTTTTGCTTTTTTGCCCAAAAAACACCATTTTCGGTTCAGGACTGACTTGTCATCAGCTGACAAGTTGCTTGGTCGTGCCATTTACGATTTAAACTCAAAACATTGAAAATGTCGACTTTATAGCCAAAACTGCACCATGTGATATATATAAGTCTTACACTTTCATGTAATCATTTATAACAGTCAAATGACTATTTAAGTAAAAACATAGTGATACGGTTATAGGATACGCAAATAAGCCCAGCTGGACTCTTAACCCAAAATCGCCCCAGCCCAGTAACCAGTCAAAGACCCATCCCAGAAAAAAATGGTGGGTAGTTTGAGAAGTGGGCTGAATTAATGGGACGGTTTATTAACTTCTTTCCAGCTATTAGAAATAAGAATTTTATATGAATAGAGAGGAGTCGATGTTTATTATTATCAAATTAGGGTTCTTACCTTAAAATTGGAGATCAAGCCTATCTCGCATTTGGCTATTTATGTAATGTTCTTTCCGTAATCAAAGTTTCAGTTTCCAGATTCTATCACGTAATTCAAAATGACCATTTTTGTGTGCTTGCGCAAATGACCTTATTCAACCTTTAACCAACCTTAAGTCACCGCAGGTCGATTAACATATATATAAAATTATGAAGAACTGATCAACAACTTTGGTTCAAAGAAAGCTAGAAAGGTCTCATGATTCATTTAACCATGTAAAATAAGCCAATTTACAACCACAGTAATTTTGTTTTGTTTATCGTTATAACATTTCCATACTAATGAACTTTGTTTTCATATAATATATATTATATATATATATACATAGTGGAGAGTTCAAACGAGAAGAAAAATTTTGTAAGAATAAAAAGAATAACTTTTAAACAAATAGAAATTCTCCATTTACTTCATTTAATGTGTGTATTTAATATTATGAAAAAGGTCATATAGGTAAATCTATAATTGTAATTAATTAGCTAATTAGTTAAACTTGTAGCTCATTTTTTAATATACTTTTTCAAGATAAAATAATTGATGGTGAAAGACAATTTTCGACATGTGTAGGATAAATTTTAGTATGTGTAGGATAAATTTTGAAATGTGTAGGGTAAATTTACATATGCGTAGGGTAAATTCCGATAAGTATAAGATATATGTAGGATAAATTTTGAAATGTGTAGGATAAAATATTTTTGTTTTATTAATGAAAGATAACATAATTAATGATAAGAGTTATAAACTGTTTAATGTTTTACAACTATGTCATTTCTTCTTTTTCTTCTCACATTAAATTTCTTCTCAAAATGATATTTTTACTTGCCCTAACTGAACTTTAAACAATTCGCTGCATATTTCATTTATCATGTTCTAGATTTAACTACAGTTCATCTATCAAAATGAATCTCACAATCCAACAGCAACACACTGCAACTCACTACTAGCACCACACAAAAGATGTAAATGCATGCAAATGTAACAATTTCAGACCCTAAAATCTCACAAAAATTAGGGTTTTCATGTCACCTACTGCCCTAAAACAGAATCTGAGAAGATAATCGAACCAAAACATACAAATTACAACAACTGTAAGAAATTGCAGGTTGAATAAGTGTGTGTATTACCTCTGACAACTTTATTGGTGCCTCTGATGGTGTAAGATTCCAAGTCTCGCTTGCCTGGTCTAGTTTTCGCCATTGGCAACAGAAAACTGCGATTTTTGAGGTTGAAATGACTGCGATTGCGAGATTTGTGATCGTGATGACGGATTTAAAGCGTTACATTAATGATGGATTCGAAAATATAGGAGCATTGTGTCGTGTTGTTTGGTGATTCTTCGATACCTATAGCCTAATAGTAACCGAGTAATCTACAATTTCACTCCTAGTGGTTTACACCAATGTTTTCAGGATTGGACCCGATATTAAACTAGTCTCCTTATCAGTTTACTTTACTGGTTAGATCATTTTGACCGGTTAGATTGGATTTAAGAACTGGATAAAATCGTAATGAATTTTAATTTTCGTATCATATATCATATGTAATATCATAATAAATTAAAAGTAATCTGTTTTGGAAAATACAAAACTAAAAACAAAATAGATAAAAAATTAAGTTTTCAAAAAAAAAAAAGATAATTAGCAAATCTAAGTGTAAAAAAATAAAATAAAAAATAATGTTAATACAAAATGGGGATGGATACGTGAAAGTAAAACAAGAAAAACAAAAGTCAATTTTTTTTCAAAAGATGTGCTGCCCTAACTCTTATTAATATCATCACCGCAACGCTCCTACCTCCTACAATATGTAAACCCTCAAAAAGAAACCTTCTCAATAGACTTACTCCGTTTCTCGTTTTCGTCATTTCCTTCGACTTTCCGTAACAAACTTCTCTTGTCTCCAATCTTCAACCTCTAGAAACTTCGACTTTCAAGTAATTACCTTATGTTTTACACATTTCATATTCCTTTTGAATTACCGAATAATTATAACACACGACGTAGTTTCGTGGCAACGTTTGAAATTAACGAAACATGGGGGTTTATCTCGTCATTACAGAAAGTTAACCTGTTAACTTCTACACAATAATTGAAAACCTAAAAACATGAGGGACTTGTTTGGTCACTCACACAAAGTTACTTGATGTAACTTTCTTCACAAGTTTATAACTTGGAAACTTGAGGGACCATTTATGCATTATCTGAAAGTTGGTTTTTTAATTATAACGAATCCCAACCCTAGGCCGTTGCCCCCCTCAATCACGTACGCACCCACTCTCTCCCTCCCTCTAGGTGATTTCAAGAAACAAGAAACCCTAATCTTGTTTGATCTCTTTTTTCGTCTCTAGGCTCTCTCCTTGCTTTCGGTAATCATCTTTTTGATGTTATATTATAGTTATAAGTATGAAACTTGAAGTTCTTGATTTTGTTTGGATTCTTGATGTATGAAAACTTGATGTCACATGTGTTAGGGTTTGCTAGAATCATGTACTTTAATGCGTAAATGATGATACTTTTTAGTTAGTAGCTCTATGATCATGTATGTATGCTAGGATTTAAATTATTTTTGATTTTGATAATGAAATTTGATGCTAAATTCGTATAGTGATGTTGTTGGGGTTTTGATTGCTGAAAACAGGGTTTATAGTGTTATAAACATGTTTTATTTGAATGCTGAATTCAAACAGAATCTGATCCGAATTTACAACCACGCTTATATCGGTGGTAACGTGGATAAAACTTGACAAAAACACGTGTTTCTTGAGTCTAAAATGTAACTCCAGGAAATAACTTTCAAACCCCACTGGAATCATAGTTTTTTGATGAGTTTTGATATTTTAAATGAATTTTTTTGTAACAAAGATCCCGGCTGTGTTTTCTGTCAGAATTTGTAGCCTATTACGAATATCATAACTTGGTCCGTGTTTGGAATTAATATATGAAAGTTCTACAGTAGGTAGTGCTATGAGGTCTTGAAATTCTCCAACTGGAATTTCATCAATTGGATCGACAGAGATTTTTAAATAAATTTTACCGTAAACTGTTACCAGAAAGTGATGAAACAGAGTTATATGTACTATTTGATTTTTCATGAAATTTCTGTAAACAATTAAGCTTTAAAAATTTTACATAAGGACAAATGGACGATTTTTCATTTAAGATAAATTTATCGTAATTTTTGAAGCTCGTTTATTATTTTAATAAAATCCCAAAAAACAGCTAAGTTTCGGAGTTTATGATGAAACTGCAGTGAATTGAATTATGTGTTTTTAAGTGTTGCTTGTGCTACCTTAGGAGGTTAATACTTGTTTAGCACTTACATAAATGTTGTTTAACATGTCGTGTGTTATGCTATGATCATGTACACAAATTCACTCGAATGAACACTTAAATGTAATGTGATGCATGCTACGTGTAGGGATTATGTGTCTTGTATAAACACACATTAACAAACCTAATGTATTAAATGGTAATCATTCTATGTCATCGTTAACCACATCAATTTATAAAGCATTTAAGTCTTACTGAGCAAAACTAAGGTGAGTTCACAACTCTTTTCTAAAATCATGTGTCCCTGGTTTGGGACCACACATTATCTCTGGTTTGGGACCACACACACTTCCCTGGTTTGGGAACACTATTATCCCTGATTAGGATATTACTCTTAACTAAACTCAAGCTCTATCATGAAAGTCCCTACACATTATATTGATTAGCTTGCCGGGTTGGCAGACGGGGTATTAGTTGATAGCGATATTAGGTTCGATAAACCTCACACCGTGCTGGGAGCCGGACATGAACTATTGATCTTTCCTATTGCATCAATGCGGATAGTGTTAGAATTGAACCCTACAAAAGAACAGATGATAGAAAGCCAAAATATACTGCAACCTCTGATCCTAATAATAATAAAACATCTGCTAGAGTCAAGCTCTACCGAAGACAAAATGTTAAAGGTCTTGTCACACCCCGACCCGCAGCGGAAATAAGAGTCAGGGCATAATTGGGTTATCACCAAAGCACTTGACATTTACTATTATGTTTCATAATTAATAAAGTCAAAGTTACATTTTCAAATATCCAAACATGTTCATTCAATACAAAGGAAATAACCAAACATAACAATCCCAATTCTAAATCGTTTTATTCTTCTAATCCAGGTCCTATGTGCTCCTAGCTGCTGCTGGTTCACCTGAATCATGTGTAAAATGGGAGTTTTTGGGTCAACATAAGTTGGCGAGTGAACCTTATTAGATAAACATTTATTAATGAATTAATGGTTAGTTTATCAATGAAAAATTGTGCATAATCATAAATGAGCAAATGTAAGTAATCAAGCAATGGCAAAAAGCAGTTACAATTATCACATACAATAACACTTGATTGCATACATGAACATACCAATATCATACGATAAGTAACATAAGTGAACTGTGCGATCAAGGCTCAATCAAACGGAGCCGATCGTATTGCATGTACTGAAAATGTAAAATGAACTGTGCGATCAAGGCTCAATCAAACGGAGCCGATCGTATGCGGGCACGCCAGGTTCAACCGCATAATAAAATGGGGAACATGCTCAACTCTCATAAATGGGGAGCGGCGGCCTCGGCAATTGCATGTACTGAAATAATAAATTGCATCCAATAATAACTACTTAACAGCAACAAACTAAATACACATGTTCATGATATGATGTATGCACAATGGTTTAGTTATAATACGTATATAAACAAAGACACATGATACACCCCAAAAACGTGATTAAAACGGGGAATTTGTAAGATTCACTCACATTGGGTGCGTTGGATTGGAGATGGTGAGATGCGCACGATTTAGATGAGCGGATCGACGAGGAATACTAACCTAAATAATAATGGAAAAATATAATAAATGGATGGATTTTATTAAGGATTTTAATGAAATTTTTAGATATATTTTTGTGAGTTTATGGCTATTTTATATCTTTAAAAATGTTATTTTTAAGTATTTTCAATTGATTTTTAGATTAAATTAAATAAATAAAAATATAAAAAAATATTATTTTTTTTTAGCGTTGACCGTTGACCGGTTCGGTCAGCGAATAAATCTGCGCCGGGTGGGATTCAAACCGGCGACCTCCCGTTCGCGTGCACGCAGCTCTACCAACTGAGCTACGTGTCTAACCCGAAATAATCTCGTGTTTAATTATATTTATACACTTATTCGATTAAACTGAATTTCCTTTATTTGCAAAAACATTTTAATTCAATCGAACCGGTGCTCGTGACGAGTTTCGAACGCGCGACGTGTAGTTCATGTTGCACACAGTCCACCGCTGGACTGTGTGTCTAACCCGGTTATTATCTCGGTTTTTATTATACTTAACAACTATCTGATTTAACCCGGTTTAGTTCTTGATCAAAAAAAGGCATTTTATTCCACAAAGTGTGCGTGTAGCAGGGATCGAACTCGGGACGTGTATAGTTTTTGTTTGCACACAGTCCACCGCTGGACTGTGTGTCTAACCCGTTTAAACTTCCGATTTTAATTAATCTTAAGTCATTACTGAACTCGTCTTCTTCATTACGAACGCAGACATCAATCAACAATCCGATTCGTGATTAAATTAGTTAATAAACATGATGTCTAGTTTGAATGCATTAAACCGAACAGTTTGGGGAAAGAAGATACCGAACAGGTTGTCTTCTTCAGAGAGTCCGGCGAAACTTGTCGGCTCTGTTTTTGAACCTTCGGCTGAGAGAATCTATCAACAGGCTTAAGGGATTAGATATGAAATTGAACTAGTGAGTATTGATTATCAGTACGTTGGAATGTGCATACCGGTAATTATCGAGTTTCCGACAATTCCAGAAGTTTTCCGGCGAAGATAAGATTTTCGATAAACGTTGACTAGGATCGATTCTGATGGAGGAGTTGTGTTAGAGACTGATTAATCACATGATTTAAACAGAAAGAGTCGGAGGAAATACCGTGTGGATGTGAGTCCCGGTTTTCGGTGACTTGCAGAATTTTTTCCGGCGAGCTGATTCAGATGATCTGGTGGTCCGAAAATGCGACGAAATTGAAATGGAGTATTGATATGATAGCTCTGAATCGCGAGAATGGTCTGAAGCTTGAGTTATTCAGAACTTTGATGACCTTTCGGTTTCAAAAACCGAAAATGATGAAACTTTAAGTTCAATCAATTTCAGCTTGATTAGAAACCGTTATACATCGGTTATAAGCTGAATATGCGAATTAAACAACGATTAGACGATTGATTTGCCGATTACCGTTTCTCAGATGGCGCCATCGGTTTTACTGATTTTGTGTATAAAATTAATTTATGTTCCTAGAGTTAGCAGAAAACACAATGTGGCGGAGTGGTTTAGGGAGTGAGTGTTAAGTTGTTGAAGAGTCTTGGCTGACCCGGGTTCGAGTCCCGGCAGCTTCAAATATTTATTTATTTATTTTATTTTAACTTTTTATCAAATGTAATTTTTATAGTTTAGTTTATTTATTAATTATGTATCGTTTTAACTCAAAATAATCATAAATATTTAATGCAACTTTTATAACTTGGTACTTGATTACAAAACGGAGCGGGTTTTGGAGACCCGATTTTTACAAATGTTACAGTATCCCCTACTTTTAGGAATTTCGTCCCGAAATTTTAGTTGTTGAAGTAGTAGGAAAAAGATGCGGGTATTTTTCACGCATTGAGTCCTCACGTTCCCAAGTAAACTCAGGTCCCCGTTTCGACTCCCAGCGTACCCTAACAATTGGAATGCGACTTCGTCGAAGACGCTTCTCCCCGAAGTCCATGATCTCCACTGGTCTTTCAATAAAATGCATAGATTCATCAATCTGAATATCTTCCAGCGGAATATGGAGATTCTCATCAGCGAGGCACTTCTTCAAGTTCGACACGTGGAATGTGGGATGAATCCTGTTGAGTTCTTCTGGTAAGTCAAGCTTGTATGCTACAGGACCTACTTTTTCGAGTATCTTGAAAGGTCCTACGTAACGTGGTGCTAGCTTCCCCTTTTGACCAAAACGAACTACTCCCTTCCACGGTGATACTTTTAAAAGCACATGATCACCAATGTTAAACTCTAAGAGCTTCCGTCGTTTATCTGCATAACTCTTTTGACGACTTTGAGCCGCTAGAAGATTGTTTCGAATTTGATGGATCTTATCTGTGGTTTCTTGGATCAATTCTGGACCCAGTAATTTGTGCTTCCCCAATTTCGTGCCAACACACAGGAGATCGGCACTTACGACCATATAAGGCTTCAAAAGGTGCCATGCCGATGCTCGAATGATAGCTGTTGTTGTACGAAAATTCAACTAATGGTAGGTGAGCGTCCCAATTTCCTTGAAGTCTATGACACATGCTCTAAGCATATCCTCAAGAGTTTGAATGGTGCGCTCAGACTGTCCATCAGTTTGAGGATGATAGGCGGTACTGAGATCTAATCGTGTGCCCATAGCGGATTGTACTGCTTGCCATGTTCGTGAGGTGAAACGACCATCACGATCAGAAATAATACTTAATGGTACCCCATGTCGGCTTACGATTTCGTTGATATAAATACGAGCAAGCTTTTCGTTCTTGAAATCTTCTCGAATAGGAATAAAGTGAGCTGATTTTGTAAGTCGGTCTATAATCACCCATATAGTGTCATACCCACCAGAAGTGCGAGGTAACCCGGTAATGAAATCCATGGTTATATTTTCCCACTTCCATACAAGGTATTTCCGGTTGGACTAGAAGTCCTGAGGGTCTTTGGTGTTCAGCCTTCACCTTGGAACATGTGAGACACTTGGAAACGAAAACGGCAATATCCTTCTTCATTCCAGGCCACCAATAGGTGTATCGTAGGTCTTGATACATCTTATCGTCTCCTGGGTGTATAGAATATCCCGTTTTGTGAGCTTCATTCATAAGTGTTTCACGAAGATTGTTGTGGTTAGGAATCCAGATACGATCTAGGTAATACAGGATACCGTCTGATTTAGTTTCAAGTTTTAGCTCGGCTCCACAGGACATCTCTTTTCGTACATCTTCTTCTGTTATTGAAACGTGTTGAGCTTCACGAATTTGATCTTTAATGTCGGTTATAATTTGCGAACATAGAAGATGATGGAGTTCGCATAACCCTTTCGACTAAGTGCATCAGCCACCACGTTTGCTTTACCAGGGTTGTATCTAATTTCACAGTCGTAATCATTCAGGAGTTCGACCCATCTTCGTTGCCTCATATTTAACTCTTTTTGATTGAAGATATGTTGAAGACTCTTGTGGTCAGTGTATATTTCACACTTAGTACCATAGAGATAATGTCTCCATATCTTAAGAGCGAATACAACGGCTCCAAGTTCTAGGTCATGAGTGGTGTAGTTCTTTTCATGTGTCTTGAGTTGTCTCGAGGCATATGCTATGACTTTTCCTCTTTGCATGAGAACGCAGCCTAATCCTTGCCCTGACGCGTCGCAATAGACTACAAAATCATCACAACCTTCAGGAAGAGTGAGGATTGGTGCATCACAAAGTTTTTGTGTAAGAGTTTGAAAAGCTTCTTCTTGCTTGGGTCCCCATACGAAAGGTTTTCCCTTATGGGTTAAAGCCGTGAGTGGCACAGCAATGCGAGAGAAGTTTGAAATGAACCGACGATAATAGCCAGCTAGTCCAAGAAAAGATCTTACTTCAGTTGGTGTACGTGGAGCTTGCCATTCTTGAACTGCTTTGATCTTTGAAGGGTCAACATGTATTCCTTTGTCATTGACTACATGCCCGAGGAATTGCACCTCTTTTAACCAGAATTCACATTTAGAGAACTTGGCATAAAGCTTTTCCTTTTCTAGAAGTGCAAGAACGAGTCGAAGATGACGCTCATGATCAGCTTTAGATTTTGAATAAATAAGAATATAGTCGATGAAGACTATAACAAATCGATCAAGATAAGGTTTGCAGACTCTGTTCATTAGGTCCATGAAGACAGCTGGTGCGTTGGTTAATCCAAATGGCATAACCATGAATTCATAGTGACCATAACGAGTTCGAAATGCAGTTTTTGGGACGTCTTCTTCATGCACTCTAAGTTGATGATAGCCAGACCGAAGATCAATTTTTGAAAAACAGCTGGCACCTTGTAGTTGGTCAAGAAGATCATCAATGCGAGGTAAAGGATAGCGATTTTTGATGGTTAACTTGTTGAGCTCTCTGTAGTCGATGCACATACGAAAAGATCCATCCTTCTTCTTTACAAAAAGAACAGGTGCACCCCAAGGTGACGAGCTAGGACGTATGAATCCCTTGTCAGTCAACTCTTGCAATTGACTGGCTAGCTCTTGCATTTCAGAGGGGGCTAACCTATATGGAGATTTTGCAACTGGTGTAGCACCAGGTATAAGATCAATACGGAATTCGACGTCTCTAACTGGAGGAAGTCCTGAAATGTCGTAAGGAAAAACTTGTGGAAAGTCTTTTACTACAGGAATGTCTTCAAGTTTCTTCTCTGTGGTCCCCTTCTTGATGATATGGGCTAAAAACGCGACATAATTCTTACGAAGATATTTTTGGGCTTGAAGACAAGACATTAAGCTGAGCCCTCTCTACGAGGTTTCTCCAATGATTCGAAGAGTCTGACCGTTTGAAAGAGGAATGCGAATAAATTTTTCACGACATACAACTTCCGCCTGATGTTGACTGAACCAATCCATACCGATTATGATGTCAAAACTTCCCAGCTTCATAGGAATAAGGTCGACTGAGAAATCATAGTCGTTTAAGGTGAGTGTACAGTTGCGTAAAATAGAGTCTAATGAAACTAGTTTTCCGTCCGCAACTTCCACCGTTATGGATTCCGCGAGCTTATCCCGATTTTTGCTTAAGATGGGTTCAAATTCTAATGACACAAAACTTCTATCCGCACCAGTATCAAATAACATAGAGGCATATCTACCATTTATAAGGAACGTACCGTTGACCACATTGCCGTCAGCTCTGGCCTGGTTCGCGTTAATATTGAAAGCTCTTCCTCTTGCAGGTGGAGGAGCTTGGTTCACTGGGTTGGCTTTGGCCTGAGCATGAATATTATTAACCAGCCTTGGACATGTGTTTCTGAAATGACTTGGGTCGCCGCAAACAAGCCCGCATAGGTTGGCCCATAGGGTAATTGGGTTGATAGTATGTTTGGGCTAAATGTTGGGTGGGTGGAAATGGTAGTTGTTGTTGTGCTTGACCCATTAACTGTTGGTGGGTTTGGGTTAAAGGTTGGTGGCGGTTTGTTCGTTGAGGCATGCGGCCGTTTTGAACAGTATGTCCTACGCGACCGCAGCCGGTGCAGTATTGGCAAGGATGATCAGGGGAGTGGTGATACTGACAACGGTTACATTTTGGTAATGGGCCTGTGTAGGGTCTTCTGTATGGTGCGGGTGGAGGAGTGACTTGGGTTATGGGTGCAGCAGGAATAGGGGTGTTGATTTGGGTAACAGCAAAATTTCTGGTGTTACGCTTCCTCTTGTTAGCAAACTTAGAGAAAGGAATGGGGTGGTTTGAAGTTTGTCCCTCAACAGGGGCTTTCTTCTTCTCTTCTTTGAACTTCCCGTTGCGAATTCGGTTTTCGGTCAGTTCAGTTGCCAACTCCATGGCAGCTTCAAGTGTTACCGGTGAAATGCTGAGAACTGAATCTTGGATTTTCGAGGGAAGTCCTCGAATATAATGCTCGATCAGACGATAGGTTGGTGTGAACAGATTTGGAACCATTTGGTTCAACTCCAAAAACCTCTTGTTGTAAGTAGAGTGATCACCCTCCTTTTGCTTTAAGGCATGAAATTCATCCTCCAACTTCTTAATTTCACTTCTAGGACAGAAACGCCTAGTCATGATTTCCCTTAACTCCTCCTAAGTTAAGGCCATCGCATCTTCAGTTTCCCTCTTCCCTTTCTCAGTATTCCACCAAGTGAGAGCTACACCAAGTAGTCTCCCGGTGGCGTAACGAACCTTGCGATCCTCAGGACAATCGCAGTTTAGGAAGGTGTTTTCCATCTCCTCGAACCAATGTAGGAGAGCAGTGACACCCTCTGTCCCTTCAAATTTAGGAGGATCACAGGACTTAAAATGTTTGTAAGAGCACTTGTTGGTAGGAGGGTTGTCGATGTTCTGGTCCTGTTGTTGAGGAGGGTTAGTAGGATTTGTAGCAAGGGCTTGTTGTACTTGTACCACGATGTCAGGCAATATCGTGGCCATTTGTTTCACGATATGAGTGGCCAAACATTCCTGAGACTTTCCCGATCTTTTACCCCTTCGATGATGTCTAGACGACATCTACAGGATCATAAAATGAGAAGATTGTGAGTTTATGGTGTCTTTTTAGGTGTCATGTGTCTTTAAGAAAATGAAAATAACATAAAATTCAATAATGCAACTACATCCATAGGATGTCTTGGGTTCGCTCATGTTGGGCCTCAAATGTCCCCCATACCTTCACCTATATAGTCATGTGGGCCCCCAAGGCTATTGGCTTGGTAGGATTCACATTAGTATTGGCAATTTAACACTCGCATCCCCCGAATGCAAACCACAAAATATGTTCATGAGATGTTTGGTCGGAACGTGTCCAGGTGTAGACACAATGACAACTCAAAGTGGGATTAGTTCACACGACGTTTGGTATAGCATGCTTTGGCCTAATAGGTACTTCGTACTCTCATCGTTAGTCCCCAGGTAGGCAAACTGGTCCTTTATTTTGGATTATACGAATGCCAGCCTAGACAGGACGTTCCGACTACCGGTACTGGTACCCTTCCAGTTACTACATGCCCGTCATGAGAACTCACTTTGACGAGATTTGAAAACACGAAAATCATTGTAAAAACAATCATGATGTGGTGTGCGATTTCATGGATGTGATATGTTATGAGCATACGATTTCATGATAGGCATTATATGATAATACATACTTATGAACATGCTTGCACAATATCAAATGTAACATTTAACATAAAACATATAAACATCATGAAATTTGACATATAACACACAAAATTCTTATAAGTTTCTAATCGACTATAGTATAGGCTCTAAGGGTCTAATAACCTATCCTATATCCCTATAGTCAGTGCTCTGATACCAATCTGTCACACCCCGACCCGCAGCGGAAATAAGAGTCGGGGCATAATTGGGTTATCACCAAAGCACATGACATTTACTATTATGTTTCATAATTAATAAAGTCAAAGTTACATTTTCAAATATCCAAACATGTTCATTCAATACAAAGGAAATAACCAAACATAACAATCCCAATTTTAAATCGTTTTATTCTTCTAATCCAGGTCCTATGTGTTCCTAGCTGCTGCTGGTTTACCTGTATCATGTGTAAAATGGGAGTTTTTGGGTCAACATAAGTTGGCGAGTGAACCTTATTAGATAAACATTTATTAATGAATTAATGGTTAGTTTATCAATGAAAAATTGTGCATAATCATAAATGAGCAAATGTAAGTAATCAAGCAATGGCAAAAAGCAGTTACAATTATAACATACAATAACACTTGATTGCATACATGAACATACCAATATCATACGATAAGTAACATAAGTGAACTGTGCGATCAAGGCTCAATCAAACGGAGCCGATCGTATTGCATGTACTGAAAATGTAAAATGAACTGTGCGATCAAGGCTCAATCAAACGGAGCCGATCGTATGCGGGCACGCCAGGTTCAACCGCATAATAAAATGGGGAACATGCTCAACGCTCATAAATGGGGAGCGGCGGCCTCGGCAATTGCATGTACTGAAATAATAAATTGCATCCAATAATAACTACTTAACAGCAACAAACTAAATACACATGTTCATGATATGATGTATGCACAATGGTTTAGTTATAATACGTATGTAAACAAAGACACATGATACACCCCAAAAACGTGATTAAAACGGGGAATTTGTAAGATTCACTCACATTGGGTGCGTTGGATTGGAGATGGTGAGATGCGCACGATTTAGATGAGCGGATCAACGAGGAATACTAACCTAAATAATAATGGAAAAATATAATAAATGGATGGATTTTATTAAGGATTTTAATGAAATTTTTAGATATATTTTTGTGAGTTTATGGCTATTTTATATCTTTAAAAATGTTATTTTTAAGTATTTTCAATTGATTTTTAGATTAAATTAAATAAATAAAAATATAAAAAAATATTATTTTTTTTTTAGCGGTGACCGTTGACCGTTGACCGGTTCGGTCAGCGAATAAATCTGCGCCGGGTGGGATTCAAACCGGCGACCTCCCGTTCGCGTGCACGCAGCTCTACCAACTGAGCTACGTGTCTAACCCGAAATAATCTCGTGTTTAATTATATTTATACACTTATTCGATTAAACTGAATTTCCTTTATTTGCAAAAACATTTTAATTCAATCGAACCGGTGCTCGTGACGAGTTTCGAACGCGCGACGTGTAGTTCATGTTGCACACAGTCCACCGCTGGACTGTGTGTCTAACCCGGTTATTATCTCGGTTTTTATTATACTTAACAACTATCTGATTTAACCCGGTTTAGTTCTTGATCAAAAAAAGGCATTTTATTCCACAAAGTGTGCGTGTAGCAGGGATCGAACTCGGGACGTGTATAGTTTTTGTTTGCACACAGTCCACCGCTGGACTGTGTGTCTAACCCGTTTAAACTTCCGATTTTAATTAATCTTAAGTCATTACTGAACTCGTCTTCTTCATTACGAACGCAGACATCAATCAACAATCCGATTCGTGATTAAATTAGTTAATAAACATGATGTCTAGTTTGAATGCATTAAACCGAACAGTTTGGGGAAAGAAGATACCGAACAGGTTGTCTTCTTCAGAGAGTCCGGCGAAACTTGTCGGCTCTGTTTTTGAACCTTCGGCTGAGAGAATCTATCAACAGGCTTAAGGGATTAGATATGAAATTGAACTAGTGAGTATTGATTATCAGTACGTTGGAATGTGCATACCGGTAATTATCGAGTTTCCGGCAATTCCAGAAGTTTTCCGGCGAAGATAAGATTTTCGATAAACGTTGACTAGGATCGATTCTGATGGAGGAGTTGTGTTAGAGACTGATTAATCACATGATTTAAACAGAAAGAGTCGGAGGAAATACCGTGTGGATGTGAGTCCCGGTTTTCCGGTGACTTGCAGAATTTTTCCGGCGAGCTGATTCAGATGATCTGGTGGTCCGAAAATGCGACGAAATTGAAATGGAGTATTGATATGATAGCTCTGAATCGCGAGAATGGTCTGAAGCTTGAGTTATTCAGAACTTTGATGACCTTTCGGTTTCAAAAACCGAAAATGATGAAACTTTAAGTTCAATCAATTTCAGCTTGATTAGAAACCATTATACATCGGTTATAAGCTGAATATGCGAATTAAACAACGATTAGACGATTGATTTGCCGATTACCGTTTCTCAGATGGCGCCATCGGTTTTACTGATTTTGTGTATAAAATTCATTTATGTTCCTAGAGTTAGCAGAAAACACAATGTGGCGGAGTGGTTTAAGAGATGAGTGTTAAGTTGTTGAAGAGTCTTGGCTGACCCGGGTTCGAGTCCCGGCAGCTTCAAATATTTTTTTATTTATTTTATTTTAACTTTTTATCAAATGTAATTTTTATAGTTTAGTTTATTTATTAATTATGTATCGTTTTAACTCAAAATAATCATAAATATTTAATGCAACTTTTATAACTTGGTACTTGATTACAAAACGGAGCGGGTTTTGGAGACCCGATTTTTACAAATGTTACAGGTCTGCCATAGAAAAACACTGTTGAAGACTAAAGCTAAAGCTCTGCCAAGGCAAAACTCTGTTGAAGACTAAAGCTAAAGGTCTGCCAAGGCAAAGCTCTGTTGAAGACTAAAGCTAAAGGTCTGCCAAGGCAAGAATCTGCTGAAGGCCAACAGAGGTTGTCTCATCAGTGTTTTCCATCAGTTTTATAATGTTTAATTATAGCAATGGTTAGCTTAGTAGATGTTATTAGTTTGTTAATATTGTTAGATGTCGCTTTCTTGCTGAATTATCATAAGATGCTTAGTGGTTAGAATTGTAGTATAAATAGAATAGTGCCTGTACTGTTCTATTTGATCACTTTTCATCACTTATCAATCTAACATTTCTTCCTTACATTCTTTATGAACAAATAAGTGATCTTAGGCCGATGGGGAGATTGTAAGTTATATGCAAGTGATTACAATCATGAAAGCATGATAATGAAAACAACCTCCCAATTGATATGAATCAAAGTTCATCATTCCGCTGCATTTACATCTGATTTATCATATTTCATTTTGCATCTTTAGAACTTTCATAACAGTTTCAAACTCAGTTGGTATCAGAGACTGGTCAATCAAATTTGATTTAACAATCAATTTGATTTGAATAAATCAGCTCTCACTGCTAATTCGGTTTGTTTGTTTTTATTGAAAACAAGTTTAATTACATTTTCAAAGTTTTTAAACAAAAATCTGTTTGTAAACAATCAGAATGTCACACGCTTCAAAAGATCCGCATAACACCGGCAACATGTTAAACCACCGATCCTTGTCAGATCCGAGTATAATATCTGGCAAAGACGGATGGGTCATTACCCTACTCAGCAAAATACTGGTTACTGGAAGTTGGTCATCTTTGGACCTCATGTTCCAATGATACCGAGTACAGAGGATCCTAAAGTCCAAGTACCAAAGGATCCTGAAAATTATTTCGAGCAAGATTTCCATAAAATCGAGCTAGATGCAAAGGCATTTAGCATTGTGGCCTCTATACTGCCAAACGATATCTATGCTGGCATGCTGCATTGCAACAGTGCAAAGGAATTATGGGATGCTTTAAAAGAGCAATTCGGTGGGACTGAGGAAGTGATCGAAAATAACGGAGAAGTTTTAAATCAACAATACAGAACGTTTTGTCATGTAAAAGGAGAGTCATTAACCCAACTATTTGAAAGGTTTAGCTGTCTCATCAGTGAGCTTAAACTGGTTAATGTTACATTTGCAAATTTGACATTAAATAGTCATTTTCTTAGATCATTACCAGAAAAGTGGGACTCTATAGCTTTTGTAACTCGAAATTCAGTTGGGTTTAAAGAAATGAGTCTAACACAGCTTCATGGTAGGCTCCTCACTTATGAGAGAGAGTTGAACAAGAAAAGAAGCTACAAGAATCTGGCAAGGTGGCAGATGACTATGCATTTGGTAGTACAACACTCTTTGCCAAGAAGTCACTGGCAATAGTAAGGATCAGAGTTATGATCATTTCATTGATATAACTTCTGGTAGTAATTTCAACTCTGACCCTTACACACCTAATATGCATTTGCTACTAATGGGGAAAGCCAAACTTCTGATAACTTATGCTTTGAGTTGAATGACCTTTAACATTTTGACCCTTCAGATTTGGAAGAGATGGATATTTTGCATCAATTGTCTCTATTAAGTGTTAGGGCTAACAAATATTACAAGAGAAATGGTAGAAAGTTTTCAGGGTTGCATGGGGGGGGGGGGGTTAAAAGTTGGGCTGGATAAGTCAAAGATTAAATGTTTCAAGTGTAATAGTCTAGGACATTTTGCTAGAGAATGTAGGTCTCAAAAACCTGGACCAATTATCACACATCCTAGCCCTAGACCTCAGAACACTCAAAACACTGTCCGTCCGTTATTCCCAATATACTCCTATTCCTCATATGCAAAACACTGCTCATTATGCACACCGTGCTACCACAATTCCTATACAATATATTCAAACCATTGTTCCTCAAATTCAATATGTTCAAGCACCAGCTCCTCAGGTTCAAATGCAACCTGCACAACAAGTTACTCAAACCACTGCTCAGTTAGAGGTTAATCAACATAGCTTCTTTACTCAGGGCTTTGTTGATTGGAGTAGTTTGCCTGAGGATCTGACTGATGAAAACGTTGCTCTAATTGCTGACACGGAAAAGAAACAAAATGAATTTTTCTTTATGGAATTAGAGTCTATAGTTGAGGGTGTGAATTTGAGGACATGGAGTCTAAATCTGCCGTGTCTGGTGTTCATGATGAAACAGTTGTTACAAAAGAAAATGTTGATGAAGATTTGAAACCTCTGTCTGACCCATGGGATGCCAGTGTTTGTGAAGGTGAATGTGACTATGCCATGATGGTTGCTACTAAGGTATCTACTTAGGTCTTAAAAGATCTATGTTCAGATAAATGCATCATAGCTTTTGCTAACATAAAAGAGGTGAATGAAAACCTTAGGAACAAGATTTTAGATGATGAATTGAAGTTTGAAAAGCTTTCAAAAGAGCTAAAAACTAAATTGTTTGAAAAAGAATCTAAACTCAGCAGCTTAAAACATGAAACCAACATAACCAAGGATCAACTCCAAACTATGATTGAAAAATATTGTGACAACTCATACTTTTGACCCTAATGATCGGAAAGGGTTACATATTTTAAAATATTTAATATTATTAGTTTAAACATATTATTTAATCAACAATTCTTGTCAAGCTTATTTGTTTGTATATGCATACTTGTAGACATGTATACAAAATATATACTCTGAATATTCGTTTTAATTTAAACTATTAAAGACATCTTACCTGTTATATTTATTTCATATAATTTAATCAAGCGGGTCCATTTTACGTGAGAACGTTCAACCCAGTTTGTATACCGATTTAAGCCCAACCCACACCCAAACTCTAGGTATTTAAACACCTTATTCTTTCATCTATATATCATTCGTTGTAACTTGTTCGGATGAACAATCGAATTATCGAAATCTTGTAGTTTCATTTTATCTCATCACATTGTATCGTCATATGTCTTTACGCTCTCCTTAGAAATGAACTTTCAATCATGGTTCTGAAAGTATCTTATCTAAATTTTCGGGACGAAAATTTCTTTCAACAAGGGGATGATGTGACACCCGGCATTTTCAGGTTAACACCAGTAACACAAACTTCATTATCTCAAACATTCATTCATGCATTACACTTGATTATGGTAAATTAAGTGCGTCAATTATTTCATAAACACTTACGTAACGGTAATTCAGGGAATCATGGGATCACACATGGGTTTGTACCTGAACGTCGATACGTCGATAAACAATCGAAACAACATCTTGAACAAAGAAATATATATAAATAAGGTGAATTTATATGCTATGTAACTTTATGCGTTATGTGACTTATATGTTATTTTGTAAACTTACGTGAAACCGAGTATATTTACCATAAAAACATAACTAGTGGCTATAATATATCTTAGGCTAAATTTCGAGGACGAAATTTCTATAACATAGGGAGAATGTGACAACTCATACTTTTGATCCTAATGATCGGAAAGGGTTACATATTTTAAAATATTTAATATTATTATTTTAAACATATTATTTAATCAACAATTCTTGTCAAGCTTATTTGTTTGTATATGCATACTTGTAGACATGTATACAAAATATATACTCTGAATATTCGTTTTAATTTAAACTATTAAAGACATCTTACCTGTTATATTTATTTTATATAATTTAATCAAGCGGGTCTATTTTACGTCAGAACGTTCAACCCAGTTTGTATACACGATTTAAGCCCAACCCACACCCAAACTCTAGGTATTTAAACACCTTATTCTTTCATATCATTCGTTGTAACTTGTTCGGATGAACAATCGAATTATCAAAATCATGTAGTTTCATTTTATCTCATCACATTGTATCGTCATATGTCTTGACGCTCTCCTTAGAAATGAACTTTCAATCATGGTTCTGAAAGTATCTTATCTAAATTTTCGGGACGAAAATTTCTTTCAACAAGGGGATGATGTGACACCCGACATTTTCAGGTTAACACCAGTAACACAAACTTCATTATCTCAAACATTCATTCATGCATTACACTTGATTATGGTAAATTAAGTGCGTCAATTATTTCATAAACACTTACGTAACGGTAATTCAGGGAATCATGGGATCACACATGGGTTTGTACCTGAACGTCGATACGTCGATAAACAATCGAAACAACATCTTGAACAAAGAAATAGATATAAATAAGGTGAATTTATATGCTATGTAACTTTATGCGTTATGTGACTTATATGTTCATTTTGTAAACTTACGTTAAACCGAGTATATTTACCGTAAAAAACATAACTGGTGGCTAGAATATATCTTAGGCTAAATTTCGAGGACGAAATTTCTATAACATAGGGAGAATGTGACAACTCATACTTTTGACCCTAATGATCAGAAGGGTTACATATTTTAAAATATTTAATATTATTAGTTTAAACATATTATTTAATCACCAATTCTTGTCAAGCTTATTTGTTTGTATATGCATACTTGTAGACATGTATACAAAATATATACTCTGAATATTCGTTTTAATTTAAACTATTAAAGACCTCTTACCTGTTATATTTATTTTATATAATTTAATCAAGCGGGTCCATTTTACGTGAGAACGTTCAACCCAGTTTGTATACGCGATTTAAGCCCAACCTACACCCAAACTCTAGGTATTTAAACACCTTATTCTTTCATCTATCATTCTGACATCATCAACTAGCCCAAACCCCACACAACTTCTGCATATCTAGAAGAACACGTCGAGAGAGTGGGTTACGAGAAAAAGAATTCAAGATGGTGAGCCATGGGTTGTCTAGTCACCACAACGACCGCACGTGGCGGTGCACGGTGCTGTATAGTGGTGAAGATCCCAGTGGTGTGGTTCGAGATCAGGAGTGGCGGTGGTATGAGGTTATGAAAGGTGGAGTGGTGGACGGCCGGGTGGTCAGTTGGGGCTCAGAATGCAATGGTGGTCAAGTAATGTTCAAATCTACGAACACATGTACCAGATCGAGCAAGGTGAGGTGTTTGTGGTGGTTGTGGCTCGAGTGAAGTTGGAAGTACGTGGTGGAAGGCGGCGCAACGATTGTAGATGGTGGTTCAAGGGGTGTGCATAACTGGTTCGGGGTTGTCTGGTCGGAGATTCAGACGGTGGTGGTGATTCCACAGTGCTAGGAGATCCAGGGACGGTGAAATGGATAAGGGCGTGAGCGGCGGCGACATGTTTTCACCCCGAAACTCTGGTGAGCAATCTTTCGTGTGATGTTGTTGGTTTTACTCAGATTAGTAACCTCTAAAGTGATTCATGGATTTTTGGTAGTGGTTTGGTGGTGCCTCGAGTGGTTACTAGCAGCTGATGGCGGCGGAGATGACCTTTCGGCTGCCGGACAGCAGTGGTCCATGATGGTTTTGGTTCAGTCGGTGATATGAAGATAGTGATTGGTAGATTTTTGGTGTACGGGGTTTGTTTCAGGTACAAGTCAAATGTCAGGTCAACTGGTCAAAGCTGGTCAATGGTCAGTCAAGGCTCGAGTCAACAACCAATGGGCCAGGCTTGGTTAGCACGTAGTTCGAGACGTTTGTGTGTCGGTCTTGTTTGTACCCCGGTTTTCTAGCGAGGTGTTGGAAGGTATACCCCATGTTTGAATCTCGATATTTGATACGTGTCTATTTGTAATTACGTGTCCTATTCGTAATGGTTGCACATGAAATGAGCTCTATCGAACTTGACCCGGCGAGTAGGATTGTAAAATAATTATATATATATATATATATATATATTCTTATTTCGGACGACGCTTACGACTCACGGAACAAGTATATATGAACTCGGCATTTATCTTATTTTACGATTTTATAATGATACATGTAATTAGTTATATTTAGTTCTTACGTTTAAACGAGTTTCCAAATGAAGTTATTATGTGATAATGGCTAATATTATTCGGGATAATATCTTGCTATCTGAATAAGATAAAAAAAATTTAATGATATTTATTTTAAACAATTGTAATAATACGCAAGTGCACCCTTGACTTATTATTTAGCTTCGTGTGTCGTATGTTTAATACACACACACTTTATGGGAACACGGAAAAGCGTTTTTTTATTTAAATTGATTTTTAGTATCCATGACATTTATTTAGAAAACCACAGTAATATATTGAGCGGTCTTACGTGTGCTTTTCTGATATGAACACGCACTTACATACATATTAACATGATTTTTCAAAGATATGTTTAAATATATACTTAATCACTTAGAAACTAGACTGTTCCTAAGGGTTTATACATATATGGGATATATATGGGATTAAAAGAACCGATGATTACTGTTTCATCATGCTAATAATCTTCTTATTGGGTCGTTCGGCTAACAATTCGGTAGAGTTCTATCACACGTGAAACAACTTTACTCTAGTATTAGTTACTTATGATGTCCTACAATTATTAGGGAATGCCTTGGTGAATATTTGCATGATGTCCTGGTTTATGTCTCTGACACATAACACTTTTGGATATAACACGCACCCTACGGTGAGTTCACGGCCCCTACTCTTTTAAATGTTTTTAAAACACAGGGGGAGAAAGCATGCACTATATTATGGTAAAGTAATGCCATAACGTTACGGTAAGGTAATGACTCAACTGTTAGAGTTTTTGTTATATTAGTTATGGTCACAAAGTAGCATTATATCACATGTTAGTCCCCTTAAAACTTACGATGCCGTTAGTATTGGGTTATAGCGAGGGAATTTTTAGTAGTACTACTGGGCCCGACAAGCCCCACTCGAGCTGGTCACGCCAGCTAGACCGAACGTCGAAGGTCACGAGTGTAGAATTTGCCTAACACTTAGCCATGGTTGGTGATAGACCTGGCACAACAGGGGCAGCAACGTCAGCTTCGGACGCCAACTCTTTGTTGACATGACTTAGGTTAGCTACCTACAGATATAACAAGTAACTGCTAAACACTTCAACTTACTGTTTAGGGTTTGAAACAGTGGAAACTCTTGAGAAACAACTTTCTTATAACTATAACCTAAAACCTGTGAACTCACTCATCATTATGTGTTGACACTTGTTCTTGCATGTCTTTCTCAGGTTGCTAAGGTAGCATACATCAGGACTAGGATGCATTATGGAGTCGCATTGATTTCATCAAATATTTAGACACAACTTTAAATTACATTAACTATTTTGGTTTTGTAATTGGTACGCTTCCGCAACTCAATTCTATAAACAGTATTTTCTCATTAATGAGTAAACATGAATATTTTTAAACTCATATAGTGGTCGTTCAGTATGACTAATGACTGTGATCCTGGTTTGTCAGGCGCCTCACGGTAGAACTCCGTACATGAATTTGAGGGTGTGACAGATTGGTATCAGAGCAATTATTACTTCTTTCTCGAATCCTCACATACGAGGGCATCATCACTGCTCTTTGGTAGTGGTGATTGCACCATTTCTGATATCCGTTAGTATACCATATAACAACAAATCTCTGTTGCATTCACTTTAATTACTTTCACGACAGTTACTCTGAGTGAATTCTCGGTGGTACACCCAACACACATGATCCTAAGATTTGAGTATTTTAGCCCCTAAAAAACTACCTTATCACAATTCCAGTTCGGTTCACTTCATCGACCCTTGTTTATGACGTATGACATTTGTATCCATTCGGGTAACCTCAAAGTATACATTAGATACACTTGCTTCATGAAGTGTTGGTTACTTAATATTCAGACTCTATGATAACTAAATACTACTTTACTAAGTCACTCAAATTCAAACGTGTTGAGCTCACCTAAACTATATTTGTGCAACAACCCCCCGGCATACATGTTAAACACATCCGTCAATGATATACAGATGTATGACACATTAGTGTTCCAACCCTTATGAGTGCCGCTCGTGCTTAACGTAACTTGTTACCACACTCTTTATCATCGACTTCCCATTAACTCAACATATATTTCTACTTAAGACCAAATACAAATTGACACGTACCAGTATTTTTCCTTTGTTAGACTAACTTAATATCCATTTGAAACCCCTATGCATGAATTTAATCTGATTGTTACTTTAACAACGCTATCTATACCTGGTTCCAAGTAGGTTATAAACTTCATCTTACTGTGAAAAGGAAACTGAATTATCATAATTCAATACCACGATACCATCTTGAAATTACATCACGTCTCTACCTTCTTGCATACCTACATTGTAAGCGACTTCCTATAGTTTTTCCTAGTCGCACATACGTGCACCTACACTTGCTGGAATAGATTTAGTTGCTACGACAAATGACTATTCCGTATCTATATATCATTCGTTGTAACTTGTTCGGATGAACAATCGAATTATCGAAATCATGTAGTTTCATTTTATCTCATCACATTGTATCGTCATATGTCTTGACGCTCTCCTTAGAAATGAACTTTCAATCATGGTTCTGAAAGTATCTTATCTAAATTTTCGGGACGAAAATTTCTTTCAACAAGGGGATGATGTGACACCCGACATTTTCAGGTTAACACTAGTAACACAAACTTCATTATCTCAAACATTCATTCATGCATTACACTTGATTATGGTAAATTAAGTGCGTCAATTATTTCATAAACACTTACGCAACGGTAATTCAGGGAATCATGGGATCACACATGGGTTTGTACCTGAATGTCGATACGTCGATTAATAATCAAAACAACATCTTGAACAAAGAAATAGATATAAATAAGGTGACTTTATATGCTTTGTAACTTTATGCGTTATGTGACTTATATGTTCATTTTGTAAACTTACGTGAAACTGAGTATATTTACCGTAAAAACATAACTGGTGGCTAGAATATATCTTAGGCTAAATTTCGAGGACGAAACTTCTGTAACATAGGGAGAATGTGACAACTCATACTTTTGACCCTAATGATCAGAAAGGGTTACATATTTTAAATTATTTAATATTATTAGTTTAAACATATTATTTAATCAACAATTCTTGTCAGGCTTATTTGTTTGTATATGCATACTTGTAGACATATATACAAAATATATACTCTGAATATTCGTTTTAATTTAAACTATAAAAGACATCTTACCTGTTATATTTATTTTATATAATTTAATCAAGCGGGTCCATTTTACGTGAGAACGTTCAACCCAGTTTGTATACGTGATTTAAGCCCAACCCACACCCAAACTCTAGGTATTTAAACACCTTATTCTTTCATCTTATCATTCTTCTTGACACTCATCAAACCCTAGCCCCCAAAACCCCCACACACAACTTCTGCATATCAAGAGAGAGACACGTCGAGAGAGTGGGTTACGAGAAAGTGAATTCAAGATGGTGAGCCATGGGTTGTCCAGCCACCCACAACGGCCGCACTGTGGCGGTGCACGGTGCTGCATAGTGGTGGCGATCCCAGTGGTGTGGTTCGAGATCAGGAGTGGCGGTGGTATGAGGTTATGAAAGGTGGAGTGGTGGACGGCCGGGTGGTCCAGTTGGGGCTCAGAATGCAATGGTGGTCAAGTAATGTTCTAATCTACGAACACATGTACGAGATCGAGCAAGGTGAGGTGTTTGGTGGTGGTTGCGGCTCGAGTGAAGTTGTAAGCACGTGGTGGAAGGCGGCCAACGGTTGTAGATGGTGGTTCAAGGGGGTGTGCATAACTGGTTCGGGGTTGTCTGGTCGGAGATTCAGACGGCGGTGGTGATTCCCTAGTGCCAGGAGATCCAGGGACGGCGAAACGGATAAGGGTGTGAGCAGTGGCGACACGTTTTCACCCCGAAACTCTGGTGAGCAATCTTTCGTGTGATGTTGTTGGTTTTACTCAGATTAGTAACCTCTAAAGTGATTCATGGATTTTTGGTAGTGGTTTGGTGGTGCCTCGAGTGGTTACTAGCAGCTGATGGCGGCGGAGATGACCTTTCGGCTGCCGGACAGCGGTGGTCCATGATGGTTTTTGTACCCCGGTTTTCTAGCGAGGTGTTGGAAGGTATACTCACGTGTTTGAATTTCGATATGTTATACGTGTCTTATTTGTAATTACGTGTCCTATTCGTAATGGTTGCACATGAAATGAGCTCTAGCGAACTTGACCCGGCGAGTAGGATTGTAAAATAATTTATATATATATATATATATATATATATATATATATATATATATTCTTTTTTTCGGACGACACTTACGACTCACAGAACAAGTATATATTTAACTCTGCATTTATCTTATTTTACGATTGTATAATGATACATGTAATTCGTTATATTTAGTTCTTACGTTTAAACGAGCTTCGAAATGAAGTTATTATGTGATAATGGCTAATTTTATTCGGGATAATATCTCGCTATCCGAATAAGATAAAATAAATATAATGATATTTATTTTAAACAATTGTAATAATACGTAAGTGCGCCCTTAACTTATTATTTAGCATCGTGTGTCGTACGTTTAATACACACACACTTTATGTGAACACGGATAAGCTTTTTTTATTTAAATTGATTTCTAGTATCCATGACATTTATTTAGAAAACCATAGTAATATATTGAGCGATCTTACGTGTGCTTTTCTGATATGAACACGCACTTACATACATATTAACATGATTTTTCAACGATAGGTTTAAATATATACCTAATCACTTAGAAACTAGATTGTTCCTAAGGGTTTATACATATATGGGATATATATGGCACTAAACGAACCTATGATTACTGTTTCATCATGGTAATAATCTTCTTATCGGGTCCTTCGGCTAACAATTCGGTAGAGCTCTATCACATGTGAAACAACTTTACTCTAGTATTAGTTACTTATGATGTGCTACAATTACTAGGGAATGCCTTGGTGAATATTTGCATGATGTCCTGGTTTATGTCTCTGACACATAACACTTTTGGATATAACACGCACCCTACGGTGAGTTCACGGCCCTTACTCTTTTAAATGTTTTTAAAACACAGGGGGAGAAAGCATGCACTACATTACGGTAAAGTAATGCCATAACGTTACGGTAAGGTAACGACTCAACTGTGAGAGTTTTTGTTATATTAGTTATGGTCACAAAGTAGCATTATATCACATGTCAGACCCCTTAAAACTTACGATGCCGTTAGTATTGGGTTATAGCGAGGGAATTTTTAGTAGTACTACTGGGCCCGACAAGCCCCACTCGAGCTGCTCGCGTCAGCTAGACCGAACGTCGAAGGTCACGAGTGTAGAATTTGCCTAACACTTAGCCATGGTTGGTGATAGACCTGGCACAACAGGGACAGCAACGTCAGCTTCGGATCGAACTCTTTGTTGACATGACTTAGGTTAGCTACCTACAGATATAACAAGTAACTGCTAAACACTTCAACTTACTGTTTCGGGTTTGAAACAGTGGAAACTCTTGAGAAACAACTTTCTTATAACTATAACCTAAAACCTGTGAACTCACTCATCATTATGTGTTGACACTTGTTCTTGCATGTCTTTCTCAGGTTGCTAAGGTAGCATACATCAGGACTAGGATGCATTATGGAGTCACATTGATTTCATCAAATATTTAGACACAACTTGAAATTACATTAACTATTTTGGTTATGTAATTGGTACGCTTCCGCAACTCAATTCTATATACAGTATTTTCTCATTAATGAGTAAATATGAACATTTTAAAACTCATATAGTGGTCGTTCAGTATGACTAATAACTGTGATCCTGGTTTGTCACGCGCCTCGCGGTAGAACTCCGTACGTGGAATTGGAGGGTGTGACAAATATCAGGTTTGCAAAAAGGAGTTGGAATCCACCCAAATCACCTGTGAAAAATGGGTGGAATCCTATAAAGGTTATGAATTTTGCTAGAAAACCAAGTCAAAAGTAACATAAAATTTGGCATAGGTTTCAAAGAAATTGACCAAATTTCTGAAAGTGTTATTGGAAATGATTCTAGTGTGGTTGAAATTGTTCCAACAAACTTGGCTGGTCAAGAAATAAAAGTCACTGATAAAAATGGAAATAAAATTGTTTTAGAAAGGCATGAGGGATCCACAACTTTTGAGGAGATTGAGAAATATCAATTTGAACCCACATGGTCTGATGAATGTGACATTCTTGAAAATTTCAAGCCAATGGATTTTTCAACCATTAAAGGTGTCAAAGCACCAAAAGCAAGAATCATTCCAATAACAGATTTACTAGCAGATGTTACAACATCTACTGACAAAAAGTCTGAAAAGGGGAAAAAGAAAGAAAAGATCAAAACCCTGTTTTGCGATTTTTGTGAAAAGAAGAACCATGTTACCAAAAATTGTTTTCTTTTAAAAGCTTAGGACATTAACAAAACAAGTGTGATAATTGATTCTCCAAACTGCACAATTTGTGATAAAACAAATCATAAAACTCAAGAGTGTGTTTATCTCAAAAACTTTGATGTGAAAAAGAAGGGTATAAATCCAAAACACAAGAGAGTTCAAAGACTAGTACTTCAAAAGGAAAGTCTAAATAAACCTTTGTGGCTGTTGAAACACCTGTTACCAAAGCACTACACAAAACCTTTCCTCCCAGAGATGTGCAGGTAACAGATGCACCACTTGCCAACCAATACCCATGAGGATATGGCCAACCAATTTACCAAAAGGTACCTCTTAGTTTGAGGCTTACAAAAAGCCCTCAAAACCAAGAGTCAATAGACATCCTCATGGTTACTATCATCTGGTAGGAGATGGGTCTCAACATATGTTACAAAGATCTGTTCAAACCACTAACCCTTCTTCTAAATATGAGATTGGCATGTTTGTGATCCCTTCCAAAGCCATTTGGCTTTGGAAACCCACCTAAACTAATTATTTACCACTGTGTAAGGAGCTTCTACCAGCCTTGATAGTTTATGGTATGTAGATAGTGGAGGCTCCAGGCACATGAAAGGATTTAGAGCCCTTCTCAAAGACTTCATGGCTCATGGTGGGGGTGATATATCCTTTGGTAATAATTCAAAAGGAAGGTGCTTGGGTCAGGAACTGTTCAGGCTGGGAAACTTAAATTTGAAAATGTCAATCTTATTAACAATCTAAAATTTAATCTTCTTAGTGTTTCACCAATGAGTGACAAGGGCTATGGGTCATTCTTCACTAAGAAAATTTGTCAGATTGTTGGGCCAGATGTGGTTATAAAGATTGATCAAATCATAGCTGAGAGCAAAGCACAACTTTTTGCTCATTGAAGTAACAATGTGTATGTGGTTGATATGCTGAAGGATAATCCAGTGACTGATGCCTGTCTGTTCACAGCTGCCTCTAACAAAGAGATAGAACCATGGCACAGAAGACTTGGACACACAATTCTGAAAACTATCACCACACTCTCTAAACAAGGCCTTGTAAGAGGTCTACCACAAAAACTTTTCACAAAAGATGAACATTGTGTTTCCTGTTTAAAAGGCAAACAACATAAAAGTTCATACAAACATATTGGTGAGTCAAAAAAGTCAATGCTTACAATTGTTACATATGGACTTGTTTGGCCCTATAAAAATCATGAGCCTTAAACAAAAAAGGTATTACCTTGTTATTGTTGATGATTTTTCTAGGTTTACTTGGACTTTTTTTTGCACTCCAAGGATGAGATTGCAGGTATCTTGCAAGGATTTGTGAAATAAGTTGAAAAGCAATTTGACCTGCCAGTAAAAGTCTTCAGGAGTGACAATGATAGAGTTTAAAAATAAGGAGTTGGATGAGTTTTGTGTATCAAAAGGAATTGTAAGGCAGTACAACATTCCAAGAACACTAGAACAAAATGGGGTGGTTGAAAGGAAAAACAGAACTTTAATTGAAGCTGCCAGAACCATGCTTGCAGACTCTGGTTTACCCTTGTCCTTTTAGGCAGGGGCTGTAAACACTGCTTGCTATGTTCAAAACAAAGTTTTGATCAACCCCAAGCATCAATCCACTGCTTATGAAACTCTGTTCAAGATCAAACCACTGATCTCATATTTTAAAATCTTTGGTTGCTTCATTTTAAATCTAAAAGATCCAATTTCAAAATTTGCAGCCAAAGTAGACTGTGGTTATTTTCTGGGATACTCAACCACTTCTAAAGCCTACAGAGTCTTTAATTTAAGGACTAGGTGTGTGGAAGAGACCTTTAATGTTAAGTTCAATGAACTTTCTTCATTAAAAATCCCAACAAATCCTGCTAAACTTTTTGATTTAAACAAATTTACTTTTGAAGCTGTGTCTGTCAAGACTGACTCTTCGGGTACATCAAAGTCTCCACAACAAGACTATGGATATGATATTGTGATTCCACAATTTAAAGTCACTTCCACAATCAGAGGAATAGATGTTATTAACAACTGTGAAAATTCTGATACTGCTGGATCAACCACTGTTGCTCCTCAATCCTCTGCCATCTCATCAAACATAACCTCTGTTGATAAAAGTCCGTCCTCTGTGGATAAAAATCAACATGTTTTCACACCTCTCTCTCCAATACCTCCATGTCCATTTCAAACAGATGTTGGCTCTTCAAAATTGCCAACAGATGTTAGCTCAGATGATTCCCATCTGCAGCCTTCACCTCAAAATGCCATTATTCCATATAAGGGAGATCTGATCTACCTTAAAAACCATCCATCTGATCTAATCATTGGCAACATCAATGTAGGGGTGCTCACTAGAAGTTAATCCCAAAACATTTGTCTTTTTGTTGGTTTCCTATCTCTCACACAACCTGTCAAGTAACAAGAGCACTAAAAGACAACAATTAGGTAGAAGCCATGCAAGAACAGCTTCTACCGTTTAAAAGACAACAAGTATGGGAACTTGTACCATTTCCAAAGGATATATGTCCAATTGGCACAAAATGGGTCTTCAAAAACAAACTGATGAAAGGGGTATTGTTGTCAAGAATAAAGCTAGGCATGTGGTTCAAGGTTACAGACAAGAAGAAGGCATCGACTATGATGAAACCTTTTCTCATGTAGCAAGATTAGAAGCCATCCGACTGTTCTTAGCCTTTGTTGCCAACTACAATATCAAGGTGTTTCAAATGGACATCAAAAGTGCCTTCTTGTATGGTAAGCTCAAAGAAGAGGTATACGTTTGTCAACCTCCTGGCTTTGAAGATGCATTTTATCCTGATCATGTCTACAAGCTTAACAACGCTTTATATGGCTTGAACCAAGCACCAAGAGCCTGGTATGAAACTCTTTCCACTTTTCTCTTATCCATTGGTTTTACAAGGGGTAAAATTGACAAAACTTCATTTTTGAAATGGAGAGGAAAGGATTTGATGCTTGTCCAAATTTATTTGGATGACATCATTTTCGGATCCACATGCAATGCCATATGTGAAGTGTTCAGACAACTCATGGCAGCAGAGTTTGAAATGAGTGCAATGGGTGAGCTCTAATGTTTTCTTGGTCTGCAAGTAAAACAATTGCAAAATGGTACATTCATTCACTAAAGTAAGTATGTCAAAGAACTACTTACAAAATTTGATATGAATTATTGTAAACCATGTAGCACACCCATGACAACAACAAAGCTTGTCACTGTTGATGACAAAGATGACTTGGTTGATCAAACTCTCTATAGAAGCATGATAGGTTCTTTCTTGTACCTCAATGCATCAAGGACGGACATCATGTTTGCAACATGTGTTTGTGCCAGATCCTGGTCAGCACCTATGAAGTCCAATCTCATTGCTGTAAAAAGGATATTCGGATACATAAACGGTGCTCCCACACTTGATATCTGGTATCCAGCTAATGGAAATATTGAGCTTTCAAGTTATTCAGACAGTGATTTTGCTGGATCTCACACCACAAGGAAGTTAACCTCAGGAGGATGTCAATTCCTAGGCAATTGCTTAGTGTCTTGGCAAAGCAAAAAAGCAAGTTGCAGTATCAACATCCACATCAGAGGCTGAGTATATTGCTACTGCAAGCTGCACTGCTCAACTCCTATGGCTTCAAAATCAACTATTGGATTTTGGTGTAACTGCTTTAAAGACTCCTCTCATGTTAGATAGTCAAGCAGCTGAAAACATCATCAAAAATCCAGTATCTCATCCTACTACAAAGCACATTGACATTAGACATCACTTTGTGAGGGATTGCTATGAAAAATGTTTGATTTCTCTACATCATGTTCCAACTAAAGATCAACTAGCATATGTTCTAACAAAAGCATTAGATACATCTACCTTTGGAAGTATGATATCTAGGATTGTATGCTAAACATGGAATAAAAACAAGCATTTGCATTCCATGAATAAATAGCATTAAAATGTTTTCAGAAAGTAAAAAATCCATCCTTAAAAATAACTAAAATTGAAAATTTTCAACAAAATCTCTAAAGCCTGTTCATAACCACTGTTTCTTCAAACCTCTGCTTGGCGTGAAAATATATCCGTTGCTGAAAGTGTATTCTCTTTTCTACATCCACTGTTGGTGAAACCACTATTTTCCCAATTCACTAATAATCTATCCTCTGATAGTGTAAAATTACCACTGATTATTCCTCTTTTCAGAACCACTGCTAGTATCCAGCAGAGGTTTCCAAATGACTGTATTCCATTATCAAATAGAGTTTACACGTGCACAGAGGATAGCCATCAAATCTTATTGAGACCGTTGCCACGTCAGCACTCACTTCTCACTTTATAAACCCTGTTTCATCCAAACAGAGTTCTACTTGCCGTTTTGATTTCAAATACATTCTCCATAAAAATCTGCAGTACTTTCTTCTTCCAAATCCTCTATAATCACTCTTCCACCATGAATCTCATCATCAAAACTCCCTACAACTACCTTCCTATACTAAAAAAAACAAATAATAATATTGCCTTTCACTCCATGATTGATGTTCTACAAACATCATCATACAAACATTTGTTACTTGCTAAAGATCCAATCTATTTGGACAGTCTTAGACAATTTTGGGCAAACTCTGAAGTCCAGATTCAAAACAAAAAACTGTTTGCCATTACATCAAAGATTTGGCAGTCACTTGTTCAATTTTCTACATCTACTATCTCAACCACATTTGATCTTAATGACTTAGATGACCCCATTTCTTTCCCAAAGAAATATTTACATGCTGAATTCATTGAGCGTGGTTATGAAGGTTAACTAACATGTATTACCATTTTAAACCTGAAGTTCCCGCTGCCATGAAATTCTTTTTCCATACTCTTTTGTTATGTTTGTCAGCCAAGAAAACTGCTTTCAACGAAATACTTTAAACATTTAGTACCTGGGTTATGCTATTTTAACAAAATCAAAATTTAACTTTTCCCAGGTATTGTTTTCTGACTTGGTTGCAAACTTTAAAAATATTAAAAAGGGTAAAGCTTTTTTGATACACCCTAGGTTGTTGAGTTTCTATTTACAAAAACAAGTTTCTGCTACGGATTTTCAACAAGGTGTCATCTGTGAAGTTGGCATCCTTAAACATGAAACTTTACTAGACTCTCAACTCAAAAACCGAAGAGTTTAAAAACAAAAGTAACAGAGACTGAGCAAATTTTAACTATTACCACATTTACTGCTCATTCCTCTGTTACTTTTACCTGTGACATGTCACACCCCAACCGATGGCGGAAACATCAGAGTGAGACGAAATAGATTGCTCAAGGCATCATAACACTATTTGTGACAATATTTAAATCAAACCCATTTCATTTCATAACAAAATTGTCAGTTACAACACGAAATTTCAAATGCAACAATAACAACATAAAACCTAACATTCTAGGTGTGTATCTATGGCGTCCCTACTAAGTTTCATCATGATCAACATCTTTAACCTGCAACATGTTAAAAATATAGTTCAATAAAACAAGTATTGGCGAGTACACAAGTTTGATATAGCATAGTACGAAAAGATTTAAACGAATCCACATGTTATGCTAGCATACTAGATTAATGTAAACATGGCTTGCGATCTATAAGTCAACCCTTGCGTGTCACCACAAAATAGAATAAACATAACATGACCTCAAGAATACGGGTGGTGCATTACTCCTATAGTGCTATACATGTTAAGGGGGAGGCTCGTACGTAGTTAATGACATATAGCATCACATAAGCGTGTTCCAAGTATACAAATCGTGTATCACGTAACCATAGCATGTATGATGGATTATTTGTGCGATTGCATAAAAGTGTAATTGTGATTGCGTGTATTTTGATAGACTACCATGTTGCACCCAAAGGTGTAAAGCGTAAAAAGGGTGTTCGAGTGTACTCACGGTTTTACAAGCTTCCACTTGGTATTTCCGTAAAGTGTTGGGGGAGATTGCAGGATGGAGCACCGAGTTATCCTATAAAAGGACAACGTAGCTTGGTAAGTATTCGAATGATAACGGAGTATTAGGAATTTAAATACACTAAAGTATGAAAATAATCATCTAGACTTAATACTCGTTCTTGACACTATACTACCCATTCGGGTTTATGTGTTTTCATGGGTTAGGATACCATTAGAATCGTAACGAGAAATTAAGTATTTAGGTGATGTAAGCTAGTACCATGACGGATAATCATTTGATTACCATCAAGAGTTCGGTTAGTGTATATATATATTATATAGTATACGTAATGATGTTTATCATGGAAGTTCATAGAAGTCATGCATGGAGGTAGGAGGATAACCTTCCTTTAACCTCTTTTGTATAGTTCACCAATACACAAGTCGTCACAAGGAAGACAAGGATGGTTATGAATAAGTTAAACATAAAAGTAAAAGACGAAAATAATCAAAATCATCAAGTGAGATGGTGGATTGAAGGTAGGATAGCCAAGGCTTCCAAGTAATCACACACTACAAACTCAAGTCTTGTTTCAAGAACAAGCTTGGAAGGATACAACACTTGTGGGTTAAAACCCTATTAAAACAAAAGGTTCTTACACTTGGGACTGCAAATATGGTGATGTTCCAAGTTGGTTTTGCATGGAAACCTATGGAAACATTACCAAAGGTGATTCAAGTGTTAAGAAGGAAGAAAGATCAAAGAAGGGAGGTAAGGGTGAGTTAGAACTCACTTTTGAAAGTCTTGAACTATCAGATGGAGAGAGAGCTTTAGAGCTTTAGAGAGAAGAAGAGAAGTGTTTGAGGTGTGAATTGAGAGTGGGAGGAGGTGGTATTTATAGTTGAGGTTTGAGGGGTTGTTAGTTGGGTGTAATAAATGCAGAAAAAACAAAATGGACCAATCCATGGGCAAGAAACCACTTTCTCCGGATTATGCCCCTCTTGCGGGCCGCGAGAGCGTAAAGAAGAGGCGGCTGCGGGCCGCGAGGAGCCTGGCAGGCCGCGAGGTGTGTAATTCTAGAAGCTTCTTTGGTTTTTGACACTTTTAGTCCATGTAATTAGTTTTATCTTTCATTTCCTGCTATAACTTGAATTTTAGCATGTTTTAAATGTATAATGCATATATAAGTGTGAATTGAGTATTGAGTGTGTATGTACGAGTCCTTGCACGTATACAAGTATCAGTTTAAACGATTGAATGTATGTAAGACAAGTATGTATCAATTATGAATTTCACCACGATCAAAGTCTCAGATTACGAAATTGGAAAAGAAATATGAATACGGTATGAATACAATTTTCTATAAGTAGAAATTTGATAACACTTTCTAATTAAGGAAAGTACGAAAAAGCGAGGCGTTACAGTCTCCCCTCCTTTAGGAAATTTCATACCGAAATTTATTCAAGAGGAATACTTTGGAAAAGATGTTATTTTGGCGAACATGTTTGGCAAAAAAAAATCATAATTTTGAAGTTTAAACTTTATAAATGTGCAAATATGTATCAAAATTTTGAAGGATAGAAATGGCAGGTTCGTGAAAGTACTTTGTTTTGACTAAGGTGTTTTGAGACGCCAATCATAATTGTGTATAGGAATAAGTAAAAACGTGCACGTGTGTGTGTGTAATCAAGTGAGCTTGACTGAGTCTGGACAAATCATTGGAAGGAATATTTTAAAAGAGTGTGACCTAAGGGGAATGTTTTAGTATGACTAAGGATGTAATTTGATAAACATGAGTGCTCCGCACCGTAAGTTGTAAGAAAAGCTTTGTCAGTTCTAAGGCGTATTAGTAAAATCACTTGTTGTAGAAAATGTTTATTGGAGAGAGCTAGGATGGTAATTATTTACGTTTTCTAAAAGGTTTTGGCGGTAATAAACCGACTAGTGGAAAGTTGCGCGTAGATAAGAGTGAAAGATAGTTTTAAAAGAAAAGGAACATTTTGACCAAATTGAGCCAGTGGGGACGTTCATAAAAATGGATTGAACGTTTAGGCTGATTCACTGTAAATAAAGGTTGGATGAAATGTTAAGGGAAGAATTGGGAATATCGTGGTATGGTAGTGAACGATTCGGTAGGTGTATGAGAGGGGTAAAAATGGTATAAATATCGGATAAAATGCGAACATGGAATGTTGAGAGATGCTAGCGATAATCGTAGCGGTTAAAGTGAACGATTTTGAGAATGAAGCTTTGTCATGGATGATCGAGTACTAATCATTTCGAATTGGGGTCACCAAAGTTTGTTATGCATCAAATGTATTTAACAAGGTCCGTGAAAACACCTAATTTCTCATGTTACGCTTCACGAAAGTTTGGTAACACGGTAGGGACACTTATATATAGGAAGTACCAGTGGCGTATCCACCATGTTCATACCATGTTACGTCCGTTTCGCTATTCGGTGTCATATTACGTTCCATGTTGCGATACACAGTAGAACCCACTATGGTTTTCATGCGCCAACCAATATAATCCCATGTGCACCCGCGATTATTTTGGTTTGTGCATGATCTGCATAATTTGTACTAGTAGTGTACGGGTCAGGTTACATCTAGTATTGTAAGATAGCGTATAAAAATCATAAGTATGAGTGTATGTATGTATGAGTTTGTCGTTCGTAGGCGAACCATTCGGGTTATGCATACTTATAGATTTCAAGTATGACTACCAAGTAGTGCGAATGTATAAATTTTGAGTAAAACTGAAGACAAATACGTATAACATTAGCATGCAGTATCGAGCGCATAAGTGGAATAAAATGGGATTTAGCATATATAAGTTACCATGAAGTTGCGAGTGTTTAATATACGAAGTGTAATGGGGTACGTGTAATATTGTCATGTAACATTGACCGCATAAATAGAAACGTGTAGGTCGATATGTTATGCATGGTTGGTTGAGTCAAAACATTGAGTTGGTTGGAATAAAATAAGTCGGGTTTGTCAGGAATGAAGGACCAAAATTGTGAATGTCGGGTGAATATTGAGAAAAGTATTAATTTTTGATGTAAAATGTGGTTTGTAGAAAGAAATGCTACTTTTGTTTTAAAATTTATATTCGCATATGAAATTTTCTTGCCCATGTGTTCAGATTTAGATTTGGGTATTTTGAAAAGGTTACAAAATAGTGAGCTTGCTTATATATATATATATATATATATATATATATATATTATATAGTGTTCAGATTTAGATTTGGGTATTTTGAAAAGGTTACAAAATAGTGAGCTTGCTTATATATATATATATATATATATATATATTGATGCAAGAAAAATTGTGTTTTGAAAATTTTCATGTAAAACTTGAATTTTGAAAAGTATTTTAGCGAAGTACTTATACGTATGTGAGAGAATGTCTTCATTGCTTTCTTGTTGGAAATAAAATGTCTTTTAGAATGGTAGTTTAAAGTGAGTGTGTTTTGGACAAGTTATGAAAATCGAGGGCAAGAGGTTCATTTGACCGACTAAGTTGATAGGTAGTATTTCATAAAGTTTTTGAAAATTGTGAAAGAAACGTTTAAAGTATCATTAGGGGTTTCGTGTATGTAATTTCGTAAATAAATTGTAGGGTGAGAAGTTGTTTGGATAAAATAGTAAGGTTCGAGGTTCATGCATAAGTGGGGAAATTCACTTAATGATAAGAAGGTTTAGGTATAAATCTAAATCGATTAGTTGTCATAAAAGTGGTCTACAATAGGGAAAAGGGCGAGGCTTTATCGTGACGTGATTACGAAAGTTACGTTTGAGTATGTATAACACGAATGAGTTCACATAGGTGACATAAGTATAACAAGTATTCAACAGTATAAACACGTATGATTGCATAAGGAGTATAAATTTAGTTGGTTTGCGAGAATTACTATTGTTTTTTATTGCGAAAGATGTGCAAATTGTGCATTGGGTTCGAAATGAACGATGCAACAAGTATTAAAAACCACATAGAAATTGAGATAACATACAAGATAGGCTTAGTAAAACATTGGAATGTTTCAGGTTTAGAAACGTCGACTATTCCAAAGTGAATCGAAGATCCTTCCAAATTAGAGGAACATGTTTTGGCCTATAGGCAAAGTGCTCTCGTCGAGAAGCGATTAACGGCACTTTACCCTTCCAGTTACTACACGTATCTAATTGATCGAAAAGTTGAAACTTTGGCGAGATAAAAAATCGAGGAGTGGGACTAGTTAGCAAGGTGTGGGTTTCACCCCTAACTTGACAACATCGTACCCTAAGTGTGGTTGGTACTTACCAAACGAGGAGCGATTTCTGACTCGTTGGTAAGGGCCCACTAGAGTATGAAATGGAAATTTTCCATCAAGATATGGATATCACTTCTAACTTGATGGCGTAATTTAGTGAAAAATCGAATACGCGGATTGAAGAGTGATCACCAAAGTGCGGATTTCATCCCTATTTTGGTGAGGTCGTCTCGTTAGTATGAGTGTTTTCAAGTCTTCAAATGTGTACATTGTGTAAATGTCTTAGGAAAGACATATTATATATATTAAGACCAAAAGAAATAGGAAGAAACAAAGTAGGAAGAATTAACATTTTAAGCAACAATTAAGAATGGTCAAGTTTGGTCACTTAAACTATAGACTAGGTCGAACATGGTAATTCTACCTAATTCCCTATAGTTATGGCTCTGATACCAATATGTCACACCCCAACCGATGGCGGAACATCGGAGTGAGACAAAATAGATCGCTCAAGGCATCATAACACTATTTGCGACAATATTTAAATCAAACCCATTTCATTTCTTAACAAAATTGTCAATTACACATGAAATTTCAAATGCAACAATAACAACATAAAACCTAACATTCTAGGTGTGTATCTATGGCGTCCCTACTACGTTTCGTCATGATCAACATCTTTAACCTGCAACATGTTAAAAGTATAGTTCAATACAACAAGTATTGGCGAGTACACAAGTTTGATATAGCATAAGTACGAAAATATTTAAACGAATCCACATGTTAAGCTAGCATACTAGATTAATGTAAACATGGCATGCGATCTATAAGTCAACCCTCGCGTGTCACCGCAAAATAGAATAAACTTAACATGACCTCAAGAATACAGGTGGTGCGTTACTTCTATAGCGCTATACATGTTAAGGGGGAGGCTCGTACGTAGTTAATGACAGATAGCATCACATAAGAATGTTCCAAGTATATAGATCATGTATCACGTTACTATAGCATGATGATAGATTGTTTGTGTGATTGCATAAAAGTGTAAGTGTGATTGCTTGTATTTTGATAGACTAACATGTTGCACCCAAAGGTATAAAGCGTAAAAGGGTGTTCGAGTGTACTCATTGTTTTGCAAGCTTCCACTTGGTATTTCCGTAAAGTGTTGGGGGTGTTTGGAGGATGGAGCACCGAGTTATCCTATAAAAGGACAACGTAGCTTGGTAAGTATTCGAACGATAACGGAGGATTAGGAATTTAAATACACTAAATTATGTATACATGAAAATAATCATCTAGACTTAATACTCATTCTTGACACTATACTACCCATTCGGGTTGATGTGTTTTCATGGGTTAGGATACCATTAGAATCGTAACAAGAAATTAAGTATTTAGGTGATGTAACCTAGTACAATGACGGATAATCATTCGATTACCATCAAGAGTTCGGTTAGTGTATATATATATTATATAGTATACGTAATGATGTTTATCATGGAAATTCATAGAAGTCATGCATGGAGGTAGGAGGATAACCTTCCTTTAACCTCTTTCGTATAGTTCACCAATACACAAGTCGTCACAAGGAAGACAAGGATGGTTATGAATAAGTTAAACATAAAAGTAAAAGACGAAAATAATCAAAATCATCAAGTGAGGTGGTGGATTGAAGGTAGGATAGCCAAGGCTTCCAAGTAATCACACACTACCAACTCAAGTCTTGTTTCAAGAACAAGCTTGGAAGGATACAACACTTGTGGGTTAAAACCCTATTAAAACAAAAGGTTCTTACACTTGGGACTGCAAATATGGTGATGTTCCAAGTTGGTTTTGCATGGAAACCTATGGAAACATTACCAAAGGTGATTCAAGTGTTAAGAAGGAAGAAAGATCAAAGAAGGGAGGTCACGGTGAGTTAGAACTCACTTTTGAAAGTCTTGATCTTTCAGATGGAGAGAGAGCTTTAGAGCTTTAGAGAGTAGAAGAGAAGTGTTTGAGGTGTGAAATGAGAGTGGGAGGAGGTGGTATTTATAGCTGAGGTTTGAGGGGTTGTTAGTTGGGTGTAATAAATGCAGAAAACACATAATGAAGCAATCCATGGGCAAGAAACCACTTTCTCTGATTATGCCCCTCTTGCGGGATGCGAAGAGTAAAGAAGAGGCGGCCGCGGGCCGCGAGGAGCCTGGTGGGCCGCGAGAGTTTACCACGAGGCCGGTCGCGGGCCGTGAGGTATGTAATTCTAGAAGCTTTTTTTGTTTTTGACACTTTTAGTCCTTGTACTTAGTTTTATCTTTCATTTGATGAGCTATGGAAAGTTGTTCAATTAAATTTCCCAGCTCATCGACAATTAGCAGACATTCAGCATGAAACCCATATGAAATTATCAGAAATATGGTAGAGGCTAGATACAAAGATACACAAGCAGACACTAAAGCCATCAAAGACCATTTTCTGAAAACTACTGGCTCTGCCTCGGTTATTATTCTTCAAGATAACATTGAAGATGATGCCAAAAAGGGGGAGAAAGATAACTTGTGAAAGTTGCAACCTGATTCAACTGTTAAATCAAAGGTGCAACAACAGCCAGAAACCACTGCTAGCACTGCTGAAGCATCCGAGGCAACTTTGGGAAAATGGATTGATGAGACCCTAAACAAAGAAGCTGAAAGGATTGCTGTTGAAAAGCAGAAGAGACAAAATACACTTAAAGCTAAAGCTTTAATGCTCATAGAAGCAGAAGAAGCTAAACAGTAGGAAAAAGAAGATGTTGGTATTTCAAGACAAAGAAAGTCCGCAAGAAAAGCAAGATAACCAACTATCATCTCTTCTATAACAACTGCTGAAGCTACTACTACTGTATCCTCTGTCCATACAAGCCCAACATATGTTAGGACAGATGTTGTGATAGCAGATGCTAGAACAACAGATGTTCCAAAAGATGTTTCTCAAACCACTGCCCTACTCACATTTCCAACATTAACCGAACCATTATCCACACCACCTCGAATTCCTGTACATCCACCATCACCCAAATATAATTCCAACGCAAAAGGAAAACTTTGGTTGATGATGATGATGATGAGAGTCAATCACCACTCCTTGTACACTTCACAACCATCTCATCAGTGCCATATCTAAAACCACATTTCCAACCATGCACCTATCATCTTCATTTCTTCCAATGGGTGCTCTATACCCTCTGGAACTTTTTGTTGTCAAAGGAGAGATAGAGGCTTTCTTCAAGATAGAGGATCCAAAACAAAGAGAATTTCCATCTCTTATAGGGTATCGAAAGCCTAAGAATCTAGATGAATGTCTGAAGTTAAAGGCTAGACAAGCTGAGACCATAGCAAAAGATCGATCAAAGGGTAAGGATGACGTGGCTCTACAAATATCCTTGCAAGTTCAACTAAGCAAAGTGAGAAACATTGAAGAATTTGCTAAGGATTTGAGTAATTCATTGTCTGAAAATCCAACCACTAATGATCCTGAATTGAAAGAAGACTACCTTGATCATATCATGAAGCACAAGCCTTAAAAAGCAACAAGGGCTCAATTCAAAGACTGGTCGGCAAATGTGCTAAAAGAAGAGAGTGAAAGAATCCATACCATGCTCAAATAACCTTCAAAGAGGCCTACTCTACTTGTTTAGAAAAAAGGTTAAGCCTGAAAGCCAAGACCATGCTCTAAAGATCAAAAGAATGAAAGCCAAACTTGTTAGTGCTCAATATGGAACAACAAGGGAAATTGCTAGGTGGTCAGAATCTAAAGTTGGAGATTCCGACAGACGATTGGAAGAGCTAAGAAAGAAAGATCCTTCTGTCCCAGGAAAGCCAGTCTATTCTCAAACAACCACTGCTCTTCAACAAACCCATGCTTCTAAAAGATCATCTTCAACATCTGTCTTATCTACAATTGCCTTAAATCAAGCAAAGAGGCAAAATCAAATGGAAGAAGAGGATCAAAGGTTGCATGAAGAATTAAGGAAAGAAGGGATCAAGAACCAAATCCTATACCATACTGATGCTGCAGGTGATAAGCTTATGGCCACACTTTCAACACTTTTAAGCAGACCTATCTCACCAAACTCATCACAAATAACCCTACTCCTAAGAAAGCCATCTGACTTAAAAATTCTGAAGTGGAAGTCATCCATAGACATCAATGAATTGACACTAGTCGGGTCAGATGGTAGAGCTCAAAGGATAAAAATGGAGGATGCATATGGTCTGGATACAGCTGACCTCCAAGACTTGCTGAATATTGAGCTTGAAAGGGATGTAGATGATATGATTTCCCTGGACTTTGAACTTCAATTCAAAGGATAAATAAGGGAATCATTGATGAGGAATAAAGATCAGTAATAAAGCTTTTGTTTGGCATCATCTGTTCTAGGGGTAGATTGTTGGAATTGAACCCTACAAAAGAACATATGATAGAAAGCCACAATATACTACAACCTCTGATCCTAATAATAATAAAACATCTGCTAGAGTCAGCTCTGCTGAAGACAAAATGTCAAAGGTCTGCCATAGCAAAACACTGTTGAAGACTAAAGCTAAAGCTCTGCCAAGGCAAAACTCTGTTGAAGACTAAAGCTAAAGGTCTGCCAAGGCAAAACTCTGTTGAAGACTAAAGCTAAAGGTCTGCTAAGGCAAGACTCTGTTGAAGGCCAACAGAGGTTGACTCATTAGTGTTTTCTATCAGTATTTGTAATGTTTAATTCTAGTGGTTAGCTTAGCAGATGTTGTTAGTTTGTTAATATTGTTAGATGTCTCTTTCTTGCTGACATTATCATAAGATGCTCAGTGGTTAGAATTGTAGCATAAATAGAATAGTTCCTGTACTGTTCTATTTGCTCACTTTTCATCACTTATCAATCTAATATTTCTTCCTTACATTCTGTACGAACAAATCAGTGATCTTAGACTAAGGGGGATTGTAAGTTATATGCAAGTGATTACAATCATGAAAGCATGATAATGAAAACAACCTCCCAATTGTTATGAATCAAAGTTCATCATTCCACTGCATTTACATCTGATTTATCATCTTTCTTTTTCATCTTTAGAACTTTCGTAATAGTTTGAAACTCAGATCCTAACATATAGACATTAATGGAGGGCACAAAAACTTACTACGTTAGTTTTTGGTATCTACGCGGTTTAGTTACTTAGTCTTTGTTTTTAACACTTTAGTATGTGAACTTACTTTATGATTTGCCGAAAATTGTGAACTAACCAACTTTATGTTGACACACTATTGCATGGTTTACAAGTCGTTAGGTACAACTATGGGTGGGCGTTGCAATCGGCTGGAGTGTGTGGTTTAGTTAAACTTTATGGTTTGAAAACATTTACCTAAATTGTGGTTTTAAGTCCCGGTTGGGTTTTAACTTTATTTTCTGCTGAACATAAACTGTCTTTTGAACAGATTATAACCTTATCGCTAATGATATTTTTAGTGGAGTTTTCATAATTTAAATGGTTGGTTCAACATGATTAGTGACTAGATTTTGGTCGGTCGCATGCCTCGTGGTAAAACCTTGCATGTGGATTTTGAGGGTGTGTCAGTTGAAGCGATCCAACACCATTAACCGGACCGTTCAAGGCTCCGGTCGTCGGTCCGACCGATCCGGCTGGCCCGGTCCAGCTTTCAAAAATTGGTTTACACCAAATGGCACCGTTAGTCTCTAAGTGCTAAAATTGAACAATCAAGTCCATGTGGTTGTTGATTTGGATCAATAACATTTCTACTATAAATGGGCGTTTAAATTTATGTAAAAAGACTAAAACACCCCCAGAACTTTATTTACCATATTAGTCCCTGCTACTATAATTCTTATATTCCCTCCAAACTCAAACCTTTTTCCTAATCTTGTAATTAACCACCAAATCAAGTAATTAACCACCAAAATCATGTCACTAACAAGTTGAATAACCAATTAAAGCCAAACAAAATTAACCACCAAAATCATATTACGCTTCGAAGTTTAAAACATGAGTTTAATGATTAACAATCACTGCAGTTGACTTTTTTTAGTCAAACTATAATTGCAGTCCAACATAATTAACCACCTAAATTATGTTCTTGTTCTATCGCCATATACATCAATAAAACACATCAAGTAATCTCAGGTTCCAGGTTCAAACATCCACAAACAGATCAGTTAGTCTTAGGCTTGATTATCATATGTATGACTAGATGATCTGCTTTGGTCAAACAAATCAACTAATCTTAGGTTTAAACATTTACAATAATCCTAATCCTATTGTGTATCTAAAATCCCAAGTCCATGACTGTATATGCAGCCTAAATCTTAATCAATGACAATAACCAACTAATGTACCATGATGATCCTTACTATATGAATATGCATGATGTCTTGTACCATCATCCTAAGACTAATGTGCATGATACCATCATGCTCACAATATGAATGTGCAGCCTAGTGTGCATCATCCTAACACTAATGTGCATAATGACCACCCCTGCCTTATATATGATCCTGCAAGAACATGACAGCGTGCATGATCCTGTCTACAACAAGTCAGTCCTTTTACTTTAAATTCTAAAGTGCATCACTCATGTAACTATAAGCCAACACCATGATCGAATTTATATGTGCATTAGCTAAACTATCTTTTAAATATCCACAATATTACCTCAGTAATCATGACCCAATAACAGGTACATATCTACTACACTATTGAAAACAACTGTCCTACATCAAAGTCATCCAACCGGCATTCAAAGTATCAAACATGGACCCAGTAACAAATACGTAGAACCATTCAGTTACATAGAAACATTCAAAACTAACTAGTTAAATACATGTTTGCAAAATGGGTTGACATTGATCATTAGAACTAAAACCCAGAAATCAATCAGACAAAAACCCATTAAATTGTTATAGTTAGTTTATAGATATGCATCAATAGACAGTTAACAACTTTGATTAAACTAAACACCACCACCACCACGACAACGAACAATCTTGATTCTGATTCATAGACAACCCATGTCTACGACCACTTCAACACTTGCATTGCCAACACCATGAACTACAACCCGCATTTAGATTTTTATACGACGTTATGTGGCTTGGACCCTGAATCTAGCTGCAATTTCATCTTTACCGAACACAGTCATCAATGTCATACAACAACCGTTAGTCGAAGCTAGCTTTTTAAGTGAATTTGATGAAATATCATACCTGTTACATGCTCTGAATACATTATCACAAAAAACTATAACATCTTCATGATGATCAGAGAACAAAGCTTTGTTGTCAGAGAAGATAGGTTGAACGTTGATGGAGTTTACGGGGAGATGGAGTATTTTGATGCTTAGGGGAGACGATTAGGGATTAATATGGTTGTGGGTGGGTGATATGCGTCAAAAGAAACATATAAATTGTATCAAATACGGTATAAAATCATCCCTTTTTAGTACTAATGTTGGAAAAAGTGCGTTTCTTTGTTTACTTTTGATTTTCAGGATAAAAATAGCATAAATGTACGAAAGGAACAAATAAACGCCAAAATCCAGCTTAATTATCAAAGACGGGAAGACAACACATCATACCAACCTCCCAAGCTTCACCCCAAGAGCAAAAAAAATAAGTCAGAAGACTGGCACGGGCCGTGCCTCATCGGCATGGGGCCGTGCCCCTTCAAGACTCCAGATCAGAAGAAGACAAACAAGGCAGACAAGAGACACGGGGCCGTGTCCCTATGGACACGGGCCGTAGTCAACTCTTAGATTTGCGTACCTAGGAAAGTACAACAAGTACAATGGCCACGGGGCCGTGCCATTGACACATGGGGCCATGTAGCAGGTTGATCTCACACCTACCACCACTTCACCACCACAATACCACCATCATCCATCCACCATCCATCCTAGAGTGTGTAGTAGTCTCGGGATCCAAGATTGATTGTAAGAGTTTTTGTCAAACAAAGGTCATGCTTGGCTAACCTCTTACATCACCTGGTGAAGAAAAGTTATTTATGTATTACTTTTGATTTCCTAACTTTGGTTAACTATTTAGTTGGGTGTGTATTAATGACTTTAATAAATAGTTTCTTATATTGAAAGTGAACTTTATTCTATTATCATGTTTTGTTGACTCACTCATTCGCGTCTTTACAGTCTATATAAAGCGTGTTACCTGCCTGGAAGGGGGTTAGAAGGGTGGTATGGGTAATGTGCTTGCCTCGTTCAGTGTATAGATCATGCGAGGACTTGGGTCAAGCTTATTAGGACTTCCCTTGAGGCAAATAGCATCAAATCGGGGGAAGTAAGAACAGCTTGAGCCCCTTATAAAAAAACTACTATTAAAACTTTAAACCGACCTTGCAGGACTGTATCCCTGCTGACTCAGACCATTGTAGTCAAGGACAGCATTGCCTCCAAAAGAGGGACATGCCATATTTTGAATTAATAACTTACTTAATTATCTTTCAATATTCCAGCCTTGCGAGACTATATCCTTATTGACTCAGACCAATATGGCTGAGGGTACTGTCGCCTCCCAAAGAGGGCATGCCACTTTAACTAAGATCATCTCTTAAAAAACCTAAAGCACATAAATCATCAAAGGATACATAAATAATGAGTCGGATCCAAGTGATTCTATCTTGTCTATTTGTCTCTTTTATTATTATTTAAGTTTATTCTTACTTATTAAAAATGTGACACCCGACTATTTTGAGTCTGTACCGTACTAGTGTGACACGTGTTATGAATAAATAAAGGCAATATTTTATTGAATTTGGTGTTAATATATGGTGTTTGATGTGTTGGTAAACCCAAACTTTATTAGAAAATGTCGGCAATAATAAGATAAACGCTTATAGCGTAACGGACAAAATGCGAAACGAACGTCGGTGACCGGCCAATTAATGTTAAAATCGTAAAATCTTCCGTTATGATTAAAATGCTATTCTAATCATATTGGTGAGGAAAAATTAATTAAAAGCTTTAAAACTCTATTTTTACGAGTTTAAGCGCGTACTACGCAATACCACGCATATACTGTAAAATAAAGACGATGCAATCAGTCGAGACAAATAAAATATTATTCAGCAATATTATGGTGAGTTTATTTTTATAAAATGATAAAAATAATTTAAAACACTTTAAAACGCGATATAAAATACCCGGTAGTCAGTTAAATATTTGTCCTTACCTATAATATATATATATATTATATATATATGCATGTATGCATGAAGATGTGTGTGTGTGGGGTTAGGTGGTGGCTCCATGGGGTGCCGACCTTTTCCTCTTTTCTTCTATAATGACAAGTGTCAAGGCTAGAAAGAGATGCAATCATAAAATTGCATTAACACTTTTTACAATAAAAATTTTCTAGATGAAAACCCCATTTCTTTCTTCCACTCTCTCTCTAACCGTATACGCATCCACCATCTTCCATTTCAAAATTTTGAACTTCTTCTTGAAGAATTAAGGCCATTCCAAGGTGTTTCTAAAAGTGTATGGTGATTCGAAGGTGTTTCCAAGTGATTTCAAAGAAGAACAAGCTCCAAATCATCAAAATTTCATCAAAACCCACTAAATTCTTATAAGGTATAAACTTGCTTTAAAATTTATATTCTTAATTCTTGATGATGATGATGAAAAGTTTCTCAAAAGTTGGAATTCTTCACAAACTTTAAATTTAACAACAAATGGTTTTCAATAAAAATAAAAATGGAAACTTATATGTATGTATACATGATCGAAAATGGGCATAAGTATGGGTTAGTACTTGTGTCTTGTTAAAATGATGATTCTTGAATGATGTGATTCTTGAAAAGTGATTGCATGCATGATAAAAAAGGTTTTATAAAAAGGTTCATATGATTGAAGATGAAAATATGAAAAATGAAATCTTGGAAGTATATATGTGTATACATGTGTGTCGTGTATATATATGTATACATGTACATGTAGGTTTTTGTATAGATGTTCATAAATGTGAAAGAATAATGCATGCAATGATATGATGATGATTATATGAAGATGATATTTGGCTAATATGAGAATAAATTAAATGTATGTAAGATGCATTTAAGTTCTTGGATGATGATGATGATATAATAATCATGCATTAGGTACTTATACATAAGTATATATTATGATTAAATGATCATAAGCTAGTGAACTTGAAATGATATGATAAAAGTGAGTTAAAAAATACGAGCATGATAAATGATGTTATATGATGTGTTATGATGATATGAAGTTATGTCATAAGTTTGGTAACTTTGTATGTTGTACATGTAGCTTAAAAAGTAATAAAATGGGTGAAATTGCATGATTTATGTGGCTTCCATAAAATCTGCACTAACATGAGTATAAGTATCATTTTATTAAGTAAATAACACGTGTTATGTTAAAATAACAAGTGATTACGATTTGGTATGATTATAGTAAAGTTCGGTACAAGACTATGCGTTAAAAACGGTAAAAATCGGCTTTTAAAGTTTTACAAAACTATTTTAAATCAGAATATAAACTGATATTTTTGAGATAAATATAAGTATTTTAACTTATACTAAGTATCTTTGGTGTTTGGCTAGTCATACGTGACTTCCGACGCCCGAAAACGTTACCGAAAACGTTAAAATACGCATATTTCAACGTATACAAAACTCGATTGTTCAAGAGTGAACTTTGTGTAATATGATATGATATGTGATAACAAGTATATGAAACGTGATATGTTAAATAATGACATGATAGTAGGAGTTAAGGCTATGCATGTACACTTGTACGGTTGAAATAATTTCGTTAAAAGTACGTTAAATATGTAACTTATTTGTCGAGCATCATAATAATACATAGGTTAACTTGATGAGTTATTTCATGTATAAATGCTTTAAAAATGATAAAATATATAAGTTCAGAAATACGTGTATTACGATATATGCTAATGCGTTCACGTTTATGTATATATATAACGAAGAGCAAATCGTAGATATATATTGCTTAAAAACGGGTGTAATAAAGGATATAACATAATGAGGGTCACTAATAAAATTGTTCAAGTCGCAATATCTTAATATAAATATGAACGCATATATATAAATACGCCAACATAATTAAAAATAAAGATTGTTTGAGAAAATCTCAAAGTTATGTGAAAATTCTAAGTATTGAAGAAAATTAGATATTTTGTGGAATATTGGTTATTAAATCGTTCCTACTTAAATTAGGACATGAGGACCAAATTGTGGGATCACGCTAATATAAATACGCACCCAAAGGTGAGTGTCACTAACTCCTCTTTTTATTGCTTTATATACATTTTAGGGGAAGAACACGCTTTAAAAGGATAATTATACGTTTGTGTATAAATAATACCTTTAAATAAATTATTAATATATTTTCATGGAAAATATATGGTTTTGGATTGAATATAAATATATGTTTGGGGGATAAACGGGGATTATTACGGTTTTGGATAAAACGACCGTGTAGACTTAAAAATGCGTAAATCTAAGTGGTGACGAATTTGCCCGATCTCAAGAGAGTAAGTATCGGTATTGTTTTATGTTTCGGTGGAGACTTCAAAGATTCGTACAACACAAAATATTAAATTTATCAAATTTTAGTAGGATATATATATTGTACATGAGGCAGGCATTATAAGTGGCTCATTGTGGCACTTACGCAAATTTTGCCGTTTAATCATTAATAATGTATGCGTGGAATTGTTGATAGATCTATCGGGTTGACCACCCCGTCGTGGCCGGTAGCTCCGTGTCAAGTCAAGCGACGAATTTATATTCTTTTATTGTCTAGCTTTGATTATACCCTTATTGTTAATACATTGCTCGTACGTCTTGCAAACTTACGAATCTGAACATTTAATGCTAGCAATTTAATATGTAAACCTTGGAAAGATGTTGTGTATCGAAGATTTTTGGAAAATGCTTACGATGGCTGACCCTCGATTTTTGTAAAGGGAATAAAAATTTGACTTTCTTAAATTATATGGATCTTTTATTATTAAACACATAATAAGAAAGTTTTTCCTTATATCAAATTATGTATAAGTTGAATATGTGAATTCACCTCCTTTTTGTTGACACTTTATTTTAACGTGTTCTTCAGGTACTTGAGTTCGGCTTCGGGATTTTGGCGTATCTTGTGGTTGTTGATGCATGTCGTGTTAAATAATGTTTTGGAAACTTATAAAACTATTTCGGGACCAAGTTTGTACTAAGATCCATAAGGATCAAAACAACTTAACTATGTCGTGGTTATGGTTGTGTTTAAACTCTAAACTGTATATTATGTTTTAATTAAGTTGAATGTCCAAAAATGAATATTACATCATCCACATAGATACTTATGGGCACCAACTTCTGTCACCACTATGTTTGTATTTCCTTGCGAGGTTTTTGGGGTGTGACAGAAGTTGGTATCAGAGCCAATGGTTGTTAGCGAACTAGATGTTTTCTGGGGAAACTCTTGACTTCAACCAAAGAATTTTGAGAATAAAATCCCAATATTCACGAAGCCAATAATTTGAAATAAACATGGATTTGATCATGTATAAAAACTATAGAGAGTTTATGTTTCATACATGTTAATCTGTTTATTTGTGCCTTATGTGTTATTTTTATTTGAACACACAGTTACTTAGTACAGTTACATTGTGTAATAGATGTCGCACACACACGAGATTATCGAGATTCAGGACTCAAAGAGCGAGCATGAATTTGAGATCTCACCAACCTCAGTCCTGCCAGAGATACCACACACTACCCCACAGATTGTTTACATGGTCGGTTTTCCACGTCATTCTATGCCGACCCCACTGCGTTTGCCAGTCAGGTTGACACTCGTTAAGCACATACGAGGAACAGTTGGATTGACGGAGATGATTTTGTTCCTCCCTTGATTTTTGAGATAGGAAAATCATCTGGTACTACGCCTGTTATCGATGATCTGGATAGAGGTACCCTTATGATTGGAGGATCTTTTGGGATATCATAAGTGGTGGATGCCACTACTGTCACGGGATGACCATTAGTGTAGGTCCACTTGGAGGATCAAGATAACCTACTTCCTTGTTATCTAACACACATACGAGTGCGGAGTCCATGTAAGTATGCAAACCAAAGCAAAGTAACAAACACAAGATAACCAAAGATTCACTATCTTGATTAACAGAAGAGAGCTAGTACAAACACATACACACAATGTTCATACAAACTCAGGGTATTCTCTTTGTGCTCTCTCTTACATGAACTGTGAAGTGCATGTCTATATATAGTCCCAACACCCAGCAACAGTACGAAGAAGGTCACTGGTCGTACGAAGGACTACAGGGACCACGAAGAACTTTCATTGAAGAGTTGCTCGTATGAACAACCTAAGGCTCGTACGAATAAGGTAACTTGCTCATACGAACAAGTAATGTTTGTTCGTACGAGCATTCAATGACTCGTACGAACAAGTAACTTGTTCATACGAACCACATTTCACTCGTACAAATATAAGGTTCTTCGGAGAATCCCTGTCACACCCCGACCGCAGCGGAATAAAAGTCGGGGCGTGATTGGGTTATCACCAAAGCTCATGATATTTATTAACAAGTTTCATATTTATTAAATTCGAATTAAATTCAAATATCCAACACAAAATTTCATACAAACACAAACAATAAACCAAATGATTGTTCCAACAAAAAATCATGATCATTTCGAGTGAGAGTACAATCACGTATAATAGACTTTAATGAAATGGGTTCTCCGTCAGCAACTTCCACCGTGAGCGATTCCGCGAGACTAACACGAGATCGGTTGAGAATAGATTCGAATTCTAAAGATATAAAGCTCTGATACCAATCTGTCACACCCCGACCCGCAGCGGAATAAAACTCGGGGCATGATTGGGTTATCACCAAAGCTCATGATATTTACTAACAAGTTTCGTATTTATTAAATTCGAATTAAATTCAAATATCCAACACAAAATTTCATACAAGCACAAATAATAAACCAAATGATTGTTCCAACGAAATAACTTGATTATTCTTCTAAGGCCATCCTAGGTGTTTCTTTCCTCTACTTGATCACCTGTATCATGCGTAAAACAGAAGAAATTTGGGTCAACAAAACTTGGGAGTGAACCTTGATAAAACATTTAAGTAAATGAATTTTATTGTTGTTTGAATAAGATTGTGCATAAATCACATGTGAAAAAATGTATATATGTAACAAATCATAAACCACATTGAATGAACATATGACATAATGGATGATGTATGTGAGATCAAGGCTCAATCAAACGGAGCTGATCTAATGAGGCACCTGATGCTCAACCCGTATCCCAGGAGGAACTGATGGGCCTAATGACATGATTGCATTGAAATAATAAAATGTATCCACATATGAACCACATAATAAACAATACACATTTGGTCACCAGATGATGTTAGCACAAACGTTAAATAAAATAAAGAGATGGTAAGACACATGATACAACCCAAAACGTGATTAAAACGAGGAATTTTGTAGAGATTCACTCACCGTGGGTGCGTAGTCTTGAGTGGTAAAGAGAGTGCACGAGTTGGAAATTTAATCGACGAGAGAGTACTAACCTAGAAATAATAACGCGATAACTCGGTTAATAAATTAACATTTAGGTTAAACTTTTGTTTAGATCCTAGGTTAATTTTGGTGGGTTTTATTGATATTTTTATACCCTTAGAATATATATTTTTAAACATTTTAATTGATTTTATATCAAACATAAGGCATTAAAATAAAATGTTAGAAAAATAAAATAAAAATAATATTTAAAAAAAACTTGTCAGCCTGTCAGCTTGTCAGACCGGTTCAATGGCACTGTTAGGGGTGCGTGGGGTGAGGCTCGAACTCGGGACCTCTCGGTTGTGTGCACGCGGCTCTTCCAACTGAGCTACGTGTCTAACCCGAAAGAAACATGATTTTAATTATATTTATACAAAAATTAGGTTTATTAAATTTTAATTAAATTCTAAAAAGATTTTTATTGGATTGAACCGGTCGCACCAAGGGTCTCGAACCCAAGGTCTCTGTTGTAGTTTGCACCCAGCCCGACCAATTGCGCTGGGTGTCTAACCAAATTATTCTTGAGATTTAATTTACTTATATACTAAATATCTTTATACTGCTGTGTTAAATTAAAAAGGGTGATTAAATCAATTGAACCGGGTGTGTGCGTGGGATCGAACCAGCGACCATGCGTTGGTTTTGCACCCGGCCCAACCAGTTGGGCTGGGTGCGTAACCCGACTATATTCTTATTTATAAAATATATATAACGATACTGCACTTAGTCTTCTTCACTGAATTTTGAACCAAACATTTACCCGCCCTACCTGAATCTGATTCTCCCCAGATTACAATGTAAACTCTATTAATTGAATAATACACAAGAAAAAGGAAGAAGGTTTACCGTAAACTCAGAAATGAAAAATTCCCAAAGTTTCCGGCAGTTTAATTCCGGTGACCGCCGGTGCTTCTAGTGAGTAGGGGGTGTGTTGAATGAATGTGCGTAAAGCAATTCGTAGCATGTGATTTCAGAAAGGGTTTGGTCTTAGTATTTATAGAGGTATATTTGGATTCGGTTTAGGAAACCGAATCCGTTGATTATCAATCGGTTGCGGTGATGACATCCATCACGATTGCAGTTTGCCAAAAATAACCACAATGCCAGTTGTCGACGGATTTAAACAGAAAAGGAAAGCGCGTGTTGCAGATATCTGGGTAGTTGCAGGTTTTCTCGCCCGGTTTGTGGGTGTATACATATATTTTGTTATGGGGGTTTAAACACAAGAAGTGTGTGTAGTCCGGTGGTGTTTGTAGCGTGTGTACAGGCGGGGAACCCGGGTTCGATCCCGGTTCACCCTTTTTCTTGAATTTTTATTTATTTTGACTATTTTATATTAAATTATTTATTAGATATAATTATTAATTAAATTATTACATTATTTCATTTAATTATTATTTTATGAAATTTCGTTATTAAATAAATGAATTTTTTTTTGAAATATTGTGACCATAATTAAATACATAACCGAGTGACGTAAAAATAAATACACCTGATGATTAAAGGGGGCGGGTTTTCGAAACCCAAAATACACGAATGTTACCGTATCCCCTACTTTTGGAAATTTCGTCCCGAAATTTAGGTAGTAGTTGTAACCGGAAAGAGATGCGGCTACTTTTCGCGCATTGAGTCTTCACGTTCCCAAGTAAACTCGGGTCCTCGTCTTGACTCCCAACGCACCCTAATGATTGGAATACGACTTCGCCTTAAACGCTTCTCACTGAAATCCATGATCTCTACTGGTCTTTCAACGAAATGCATTGATTCATCGACTTGAATATCTTCCAGAAGGATATGGAGGTTTTCGTCGGCGAGGCACTTTTTCAAGTTTGATACGTTGAACGAGGGATGAATTTTGTTGAGTTATTCTGGTAGGTTAAGCTTGTATGATACAGGACCTACTCTTTCGAGTATTTTGAAAGGTCCCACGTAGCGTGGTGCTAGCTTGCCCTTTTGACCAAAACGAACCAGGTACCTTCCACGGTGATACTTTCAAAAGTACTTGGTCACCAACGCAAAACTCCAAAGGCTTTCGTCGTTTGTCAGCATAGCTCTTCTGACGACTTTGAGCTGCTAGAAGATTGTTTTGAATTTGAATGATTTTGTCGGTTGTTTCTTGGATCAATCCAGGTCTAGTGATTTGCGCTTCACCAATTTCGTGCCAACATACTGGAGATCGGCATTTACGACCATACAAAGCTTCGAAAGGAGCTATGCCGATACTTGAATGATAGCTGTTGTTGTACGAAAACTCGACTAACGGTAGGTGAGCGTCCCAATTTCCTTTGAAGTCTATGACACATGCCCGAAGCATGTCTTCAAGGGTTTGGATGGTGCGCTCAGATTGACCATCAGTTTGAGGATGAAAGGCGGTGCTGAGGTCTAAACGTGTACCCAAAGCAGTTTGTACGGCTCGCCATGTGCGTGAAGTGAAACAACCATCACGGTTTGAAATGATGCTTAATGGTACACCATTACGGCTTACAATTTCGATGATGTAGATACGAGCTAGCTTCTCGTTCTTGAAGTCCTATCGGAATGAAATGCGTTGTTTTTGTAAGACGATCAATGATTATCCATATGGTGTCATACCCACTGGAGGTGCGAGGTAACCCGGTGATGAAATCCATGGTTATGTTTTCCCACTTCCATACAGGTATCTCGGGTTGGACAAGAAGTCCTGATGATCTTTGATGTTCGGCTTTCACTTTGGAACAAGTAAGGCACTTGGAAACAAAAACAGTGATATCCTTCTTCATGCCCAGCCACCAGTAGGTGTATCGTAAGTCTTGATACATCTTATCGGCTCTTGGATGTACAGAGTATCGTGTTTTGTGTGCCTCATTCATGAGGAAATCATAAAGGTTGTCGCGATCGGGAATCCAAATATGGTTTAAGTAGTACAGAATACCATCAGATTTGGTTTCGATTTTGAGTTCACCTCCACATGAAAACTCATCGCGTACGTCATTTTCCGTTACGATGTATGTTGGGCTGCCCGTATTTGATCTTTGATATCGGTTACAATTTGCGAACATAGAAGATGAATAGAGTTCGCATAACCCTTACGACTGAGTGCATCAGCCACCATGTTTGCCTTGCCAGGATGATACCGAATCTTGCAGTCGTATCGTTGAGAAGTTCGACCCATCTTCTTTGCCTCATATTCAACTCTTTTTGATTGAAGATATGTTGGAGACTCTTGTGAGTCAGTGTATATTTCACACTTGGTACCGTACGCGTCGCAATAAACCACAAAGTCTTCGTAACCCTTAGGGAGTGTGAGGATAGGTGCATCACAAAGCTTTCGCTTCAAAGTTTGGAAGGCCTCCTCTTGCTTGGGTCCCCAAATGAAGGGTTTTCCTTTGTGAGTCAAGGCCGTGAGTGGAACGGCGATACGAGAGAAATTGGCAATGAAGCGTCGATAATAACCAGCCAAGCCAAGAAATGACCTAACTTCAGTAGGAGTACGTGGCGCTTGCCATTCTTGTACTGCATTGATCTTTGAAGGGTCGACATGAATCCCTCTTTCATTAACTACATGACCAAGAAATTGTACCTCTTTCAACCAGAATTCACATTTTGAGAACTTAGCGTAAAGCTTTTCAGTCCTTAAGAGTGTAAGAATGAGTCGAAGATGCCGCTCATGATCGGATTTTGATTTGGAGTAGATAAGGATAACGTCGATGAAGACTATGACAAAACGGTCGAGATAGGGTTTGCATACCATATTCATTAAATCCATAAAGACAACGGGGGCATTGGTTAATCCGAAAGGCATCACCATGAACTTGTAATGACCATAACGAGTTCGAAAAGCAGTTTTTGGAATATCTTCTTCGCGCACCCTAAGCTGATGATAACCCGAACGAAGGAAGATTTTTGAAAAACAGGTGGCGCCTTGAAGTTGATCTAGAAGGTCATCAATACGAGGCAATGGATAACGATTCTTAAAAGTCAACTTGTTGAGTTCTCTATAATCAATGCACATGTGAAACGTTCCATCTTTCTTCTTCACGAATAGAACAGGCGCACCCCAAGGCGACGAGCGACGTATGAATCCTTTGTGCTGACTGGCAAACTCTTGCATTCGGATGGGGCTAACCTATAAGGAGATTTTGCGACGGTGTAGCGCCAGGCACAAGATCAATTCGAAATTCGACTTCTCGCACAGGAGGAAGTCCTGAAACATCATCGGGAAAAACTTGCGGAAATTCTGTCACGATTTGGATATCTTCGAGCTTCCTTTATTTTCCTTCCTTCGTGACGATGTGGGCTAGAAATGCGACATAATCCTTGCGAAGATATCTTCGAGCTTGAAGGCAGGACATCAATTTGAGCCCTTTCGAAGGAGTTTCTCCAAAGATACGCAGGGTCTGACCATTGGCAAGAGGAATACGAATGAACTTTTCATGGCACACCACTTCGGCGTGATGTTGGCTGAGCCAGTCCATACCAATGATAACATCGAAGCTTCCCAGTTTCATAGGAATAAGATCAATCAAAAAATCATGATCATTTAGAGTGAGAGTACAATCACGTATAATAGAATTTAATGAAATGGGTTCTCCGTCAGCAACTTCCACCGTGAGCGATTCCGCGAGACTAACACGAGATCGGTTGAGAATAGATTCGAATTCTAAAGATACAAAGCTCTTATCCGCACCAGTATCAAATAATATGGACGCATAACTACCATTTACAAGAAACGTATCGTTGACCACATTGTTGCCGGCCCTTGCTTGGTTTGCGTTGATATTGAAAGTCCTTCCTCTAGCAGGTGGGGGAGCTTGGTTAGCTTGGTTCACCAGGTTTTCTTGGGCTTAGGCATTGATGATGTTTACCAGGCGTGGGCAAGCATTTCTGAAATGGTTTGGGTCGCTACAATGAAAACAGGCTCTTATGGGTTGGTAGTAAGGTTAGGCGGTGGGTAGTGCAGGTGGTAGAAGTAAGGGTTGTTGGGCTTGGTCCCACCATTTGGTTTTGGGTTTGGGTTGGAGGCTGATTGCGGTTTGATCGCTGCAGGGTACGGAAGTTTGGATAGTGTGGCCTGCACGGCCACAACTTGTGCAATGTTGGCAAGGGTTCTCAGGAGGGTGATGGTATTGGCAACGGTTACACTTTGGGTGTGGGCCAGTGTATGGCCTTTTGAATGGTGCAACTGGAGGGGCGACTTGGGTGATTGGGGCAGCAGTGATGGGAGGGTTGGTTTGGGCGGCAAAGTTCTTGCCATTTCGCTTCCTCTTACCAGCAAACTTCAAGGAGGAAACAGACGGGGTTGGAGTTGGGGTTTCAATAGTTGTTCTCTTCTTCTCATCTTTAAAATCGCCGTTATGAATGTGATTTTCCGTAAGTTCCATAGCTAATTCCATTGCGGTTTTCGAATGTTGCAGGAGCAGTGCTTAGAACCGAATCTTGGATTTTCAAGGGGAGGCCTCGAATGTAGTGTTCAATTAAGTGGTATAATGGGGTGAACAGATTGGGAACCATCTGGTTCAACTCAAGAAACCTCTTATTGTAGGAGGTGTGATCCCCTTCCTTTTGCTTTAGAGAATAGAATTCATCCTCAAGCTTTTTAATCTCACTCTTAGGATAGAAACGTCTTGTCATTATTTCCCTCAACTCTTCCCATGATAGGGCCATGGCTTCTTCCACACCCCGCTTACCTTTCTCCGTGTTCCACCAGGTAAGGGCTACCCCAAACAATCTTCTAGTTGCGTATGTACCTTACGATCCTCAGGACAATCGCAATTGGGGAAGGTGTTTTCCATCTCCTCAAACCAGTGGAGGAGAGCGGTGACACCCTCAGTCCCTTCATATTTTGGGGGATCGCAGGACTTGAAGTGTTTGTAGGTGCATTTAGTGGTTTTTGGAAGAGGGTTGGTGACGTTTTGGCCTTCTTGGTTTGGAGGGTTAATGGGGTTTGCGGCGAGAGCTTGTTGCACTTGTAGTACGATGTCAGGAACTACTGAGGCCATTTGTTGAGCAATTTGCATGGCCAAGCGTTCGCTCGACTTTCCTGACCTTCTACCTCCTCGCAATTGCCTAGCAGATATCTACAGGAATATATGTAGGGAGATTGTGAGTTTGAGAATTTTCTAGGTGTCATATGTCGTAAAAAGGAATGAAAACAACATTTATAAATAATTGGAAGTAACTTAACTACATCCATTGGATGTCTTGGGCTTGCTCATGTTTGGGCCTCTAAATGCCTCCTATACCATAGCCTGTATGGTTATGTGGGCCCCATGACTATTGGGCTTGGTAGGGTTCACATTGGCGTCGGCTGGTTAACACTCGCATCACCCGAATGAAAATCGTAAAACATGATTGCGAGACATAAGGTTGGAGGGTGTCCAGATGTAGACACAATGACAACTCAAAGTGGGGTTAGTTCACACACGTTTTGTATAGCATGCTTTGGCCTAATAGGTCCTTCGTACTCTCATCGTTAGTCCCCAGGTAGACAAACTGATCCTTTATATTGGATTTATACGAATGCCAAGCCTAGACAGGACGTTCCGACTACCGGTACTCGTACCCTTCCAGTTACTACATGCCCGTCATGAAAACTCACTTTGATGTGATTTGAAAATTATGAAAACATTGCAAAAAAAATCTTTGAAAAGAAATCATGGAAATTGTGAAATCATGTAGTGTGTGCTTTCATAGATATGATATGTTATAAGGATATGAACTATGATGAGCATTGCAATTTAACATCTACTTGTGAGAGTGCTTGCATAATATGGTGTGTGAAACATGAAACATATAAACATCATGAATTTTAGATGTAACACATAAACAATCAAAAATCTAGTCAACTATAGTATAGGCTCTAAGGGTCTGATAACCTATCCTATATCCCTATAGTCACAAGCTCTGATACCAATCTGTCACACCCCGACCCGCAACAGAATAAAAGTCGGGGCATGATTGGGTTATCACCAAAGCTCATGATATTTACTAACAAGTTTCATATTTATTAAACTCGAATTAAATTCATATATCCAACACAAAATTTCATACAAACACAAATAATAAACCAAATGATTGTTCCAACGAAAATAACTTGATTATTCTTCTGAGGCCATCCTAGGTGTTTCTTTTCTCAACTTGATCACCTTTATCATGCGTAAAACAGAAGAAATTTGGGTCAACAAAAGTTGGCGAGTGAACCATGATAAAACATTTAAGTAAATGAATTTTATTGTTGTTTGAATAAGATTGTGCATAAATCACATGTGAACAAATGTATATATGTAACAAATCACAAACCACATTGAATGAACATATGACATAATGGATGCTGTATGTGAGATCAAGGCTCAATCAAACGGAGCCGATCTAATGAGGCACCTGATGCTCAACCCGTATCTCACGAGGAACTGATGGGCCTAATGACATGATTGCACTGAAATAATAAAATGTATCCACATAATAAACAATACACATTTGGTCACGAGATGATGTTAGCACAAACGTTAAATAAAATAAAGAGATGGTACGAAACTGATACACCCCAAAACGTGATTAAAACGAGGAATTTTGTAGAGATTCACTCACCGTGGGTGCGTAGTCTTGAGTGGTAAAGAGAGCGCACGAGTTGGAAATTTAATCGACGAGAGAGTACTAACCTAGAAATAATAACGCGATAACTCGGTTAATAAATTAACATTTAGGTTAAACTTTTGTTTAGATCCTAGGTTAATTTTTGGTGGGTTTTATTGATATTTTTATACCCTTAGAATATATATTTTTAAACATTTTAATTGATTTTATATCAAACATAAGGCATTAAAATAAAATGTTAGAAAAATAAAATAAAAATAATATTTAAAAAAAAAACTTGTCAGCCTGTCAGCTTGTCAGACCGGTTCAATGGCACTGTTGGCATGCGTGGGGTGAGGCTCGAACCCGGGACCTCTCGGTTGCGTGCACGCAGCTCTTCCAACTGAGCTACGTGTCAAACCCGAAAGAAACCTGATTTTATTTATATTTATACACAAATTAGGTTTATTAAATTTTAATTAAATTCTAAAAAGATATTTATTGGATTGAACCGGTCGCACCAAGGGTCTCGAACCCAAGGTCTCTGTTGTAGTTTGCACCCTGTCCGACTAACTGGGCTGGGTGTCTCACCCAATTATTCTTGAGATTTAATTATACTTATGTACTAAATATGTTTATACTAATGTGTTAAATTAAAAAGGGTGATTAAATCAATTGAACCGGGTGTGTGCGTGGGATCGAACCAGCGACCATGCGTTGGTTTTGCACCCGGCCCAACCAGTTGGGCTGGGTGCTTAACCTGACTATATTCTTATTTATAAAACATATATAACGATACTGCACTTCGTCTTCTTCACTGAATTTTGAGCCAAACATTTACCCGCCCTACCCGAATCCGATTCTCCCCCAGATTACAATGTAAACTCTATTAATTGAATAATACACAAGAAAAAGGAAGAAGGTTTACCGTAAACTCAGAAATTAAAAATTCCCAAAGTTTCTGGCGGTTTAATTCCAGCAACCGCCGGTGCTTCTGGTGAGTAGGGGTTGTGTTGAATGAATGTGCGTAAAGCAATTCGTAGCGTGTGATTTCAGAAAGGGTATGGTCTCAGTATTTATAGAGATATATTTGGATTCGGTTTAGGAAACCGAATCCGTTGATTATCAATCGGTTGCGGTGATGACAGCCATCATGATTGCAGTTTGCCAAAAATAACCACGATGCCAGTTGTCAGGAGGATTTAAACAGAACAGGAAAGTGCGTGTTGCAGAATACTGGGCAGTTGCAGGTTTTCTCGCCTGGTTTGTAGGTGTATACATATATTTTGTTATGCGGGTTTAAACACAAGAAGTGTGTAGTCCGGTGGTGTTTGTAGCTGGTGTAAAGGCGGGGGAACCCGGGTTCGATCCCTGTTCATCCTTTTTCTTGAATTTTTATTTATTTTGACTATTTTATATTAAATTATTTATTAGATATAATTATTAATTCAATTATTACATTATTTCATTTAATTATTATTTTATTTTATTCATTGATTCTTCGTTATTAAATAAATGAAATTTTTTTTGAAATATTATGACCATAATTAAATACATAACCGAATGACGTAAAAATAAATACACTTGATTGATAAAAAGGGGGCGGGTTTTCGAAACCCAAAATACACTGAATGTTACAATCCCGCTATCAGACATATTGCACAGTCAGCAAAATCAGAAACACAAAACTTAACAGTATGCACACATGCATCTGCTTTACAACACAGACAAACTAAACGTCGTACTAAATCAAGATAGGAGGATATCTTGATTTGGTCGACACTACCAAACTATACAGACACAACAAACAAAGACCATACAATTACTGACGTAACTAAGAACAAGCGATAGATACAGAAGTGCATCAACAAACTCCCCCTTGACTGTTTCTTGGTCTTCGGTCTTCATTTCTAATGGACTGCTGCACCCACAAGTGCATCAACAAACTCCCCCTTGACACAACAAACAAAGACCGTACCTTGGTAGTCCCGGCCACCGTTACTGTTGAGCTTACACTTGAGATCTCTCCGCCAGCCATGTCAGAGTCGTCCGTTCCGCAACCCGAGTCACGAGTCTCTACTACACCTCTACTAGTCTACACTCATCGTAGGAAGAGGACTCGACCTGCTGGTGATATCGCATCGACCTCTAGAGCCGCTATTGAGTCTGCTTTGAAGAAGCAGAAAGGATTTTGGGTCGATCGGTGTTCCCATTGTGATCGTCAGATCGCTACTCTGCGTGAAGACCTGGAGACGACTAAGGGTAAGATGAAGGATCTTGAGGGTCAGATGGATTGATACGATGAGATTCTGGACTTGGATGATAGTGCCATGGATCAGATGCACTAGAGGATCGTGGAGCTCGAGGAGCTAGTTAGGAAGCTTTTGGACTTCTTGGGTTTTAAGTGATTGTTGGTTGTTTGTTTGTTTGTTTGTCTCTTTTGGTAACCCTATTCAGGCTTGCATGCCAAGTTAGATATTTTAGGAGGAAATTCATCAAGACTTGTTAATGGTGTTTGATTTGTTCACACAAAATTTTGGTTAGTCTTTGTATTACAAACAAGCAGTGTAATTCTATGATAAATATCAATATAAATGGGTTTTGGACTAAATTATTCTCATTATTATGTGGTTAAGATTACATGCGTATCGATTAGTGCACTAGTATTTAATGATTGGATTATTTAAACATTATCTTACATTGTTATTATTGTTACAATAATAGAAACGACAATATGCCACCAAAAGCAAGACAAGGTCCCTTTACTAACAGTACTGGATTACCTACCACACCTGAGGAGTTGGCGCAACTTATCACTCAGCACGTTAATACCGCCATGGAACATCACGAAGCTAACAAGACTACAGGGCAAGGACCTGGACATGGTTATAATGTACTTGGTTTCGGTGGAATGCCAATTGGAGCCCCTCAAAGTAGTGTAATGATCGGAAAAGTTTTAGTAGTTTCTTATGTTATGATATAATCTAAGAGTCATCTTGAATTTTCATTAACCTTGTGAACAGTGCATGGATGTACGTTACAAAACATTCTAGGTTGTAACCCAAGATCATTTAGTAGTGCTGAAGGACCCCTTGATATCATTAGATGAATTGAGAAGATGGAGTCTGTGATGGTATTAACGATTGTGCTGCTGATCAGAGGGTTAGGTAAGCTTCATGTTCATTTCATGATGAAGCTTTATCCTGGTGGAACGCTCAAGTTCAGATTTTGGGAGTAGACGTTGCCTATGGTCTTACCTGGAACAAACTTAAATAGATGCTTCTTAAGGAATACTGCCCACTTAGTGAGCTACAGAAGATTGAGAAAGACTTATGGAATCTAACCATGAAAAGCTTGAATGTCAGAGCATACACGTCTCGATTCGATGATCTGGTCAGGTTGGTTCCTCGGATGGTCACTCCTAATTATGTTAAGACTGAAAGGTACATTTGGGGATTAGCGCCACAGATTCGCAGTATGGTCACATCAGAGAAACCCATTACCTATCTAGAAGCTACTACACTGGTAAAATCATTGACCGATGATGTTGTTCGCAGGAGTAGCCTTAAAAAAAGGATAAGGCTAGGAAGTCATCAGTGAAAGAATGCAGACAGGAGATCCGATCGACAGGAGCGCTCTAAGCATAGATATGAGGATTCGCGGAAGCGGAAGTCTGAAAGTTTGACGAAGGATTCTGATGAGAGGCGTGAGAAGAAGCATAGTTTTGGTAAAGTGTTTGTGGATAACACTAGTGGTCCAGGGAAAGTTGTGATTAGAGATGGCAAGAGTAGTTCAACGAAGAGAGTTCATGGTGATGAGCAAGGAAAATGCACCAGATGCGATTGATCTGGGCATGTGAATCGAGAGTGCCATGCTATAAGCACATTGAATGGAGTCAAACTAGAGGGATGCTTCAAATGCAGAGAACATGGATATTTCAAGCGGAAGTGTCCTTTATTGAAAGATCAGGGTGCTAGAGGTAGAGCATTTGAGCTGAATGCTTGAAAAACTCGTGATGATCCTGCAGTTGTTACCGATACGTTCTTAATCAATAACCATTCTGCGTTTGTACTATTTGATATTGGAGCCAACTTGAGTTTTGTTTCGAAAAACTTTGAACCATTTCTTTGTTCTCAAGCAAGTAAACTAGATAAAAAGTACTCAATAGAATTAGCAAATGGTAATTGATAGAAATCAGTGAAGTCATTAGTGGTTATAGTATTCGGTTACGCGATCATAGTTTTAGTATTGATTTGTTACCAGTGGAGCTTGGTAGTTTTGATGTAGTCACTAGAATGGATTGGTATCCAAGAATAGAGCTGAGATTGTTTGTTCGGAGAAACTAGTGCGGATACCCCGCCCTGGCGGTGAAGCAATGGTGATTCACGGATATCGAACAAGTCGGAAATCGAGAGTCGTTAGCGTTATGAAGATGCACAAGATGTTGCGTAAGGGTTATCTTGCATTCTTGGTCAACGTGGTTGATACAAAGATTGAAGAGGGGAAGACCTAAGAGATTCCTGTAGTTCGTGAGTATCGAGAAGTTTTCCCTGAAGACTTCCCTAGATTGCCCCCTGCGAGATAGATTGAGTTTAGAATTGATCTAGTTCTAGGTGCAGCACCGATTGCAAAATCTCCTTATAGATTAGCACCTTCAGAAATGAAAGAATTGTCGAATCAACTTCAAGAGCTACTAGACAAAGGTTTCATTCGACCAAGCTTTTCGCCTTGGGGAGCACCTATTTTTTGTGAATAAGAATGATGATTTTATATATGTTTTGGGGGAAGAACACGCCTTAAAAGAATAATTATACGTTTTGTATAAAAAATGCCTTTAAATAAATTATTAATATATTTTTTATGGAAAATATATGGTTTTGGATTGAATATAAATATATGTTTCAGGGAGAAACGGGTTTTGATGAATATAAATATACGTTTCAGGGAGAAAGGGGATTTGATTGGTTATATATATGTTTTGGGGGACAAACGGGGATTATTACGGGGTTTTGGATAAAACGACCGGATATATCTAAAAATGCTTAAATCTAAGTTGGGACGAATTTGCTCGATCTCAAGAGAGTAAGTATCGGTATTGGCTTACGTTTTGGTGGGACTTTGGGAAATTCGTACAACACAATATATTAAATTTATCAAATTTTAGTAGGACATATATATATATATATATATATATATTTACATAGCAGGGAGCATTATAACTGGCCCATTGTGGGCACTTGCGCAAATTTTGCCATTTAATCATTAATACTGCATGCGTGGAACTGTTGATAGATCTATCGGGTTGACCACCGCGTCGTGACCGATAGCTCCGTGTCGAGTCAAGCGACGAATTTATATTCTGTTATTGTCTAGCTTTGATTATACCCTTATTATTAATATATAGCTCGTACGTCTTGCAAACTTACGAATCTGAACATTTGATGCTAGCAATTTAATATGTAAACCTTGGAAAGATGTTGTGTATCGAAGATTTTTGGAAAATGCTTACGATGGCTAACCCTCGATTTTTGTAAAGGGAATAAAAATTTTACTTTCTTAAATTATATGGATGTTTTATTATTAAACACATAATAAGAAAGTTTTTCCTTATATCAAATTATGTATAAGTTGAACATGTGAACTCACCCTCCTTTTTGTTGACACTTTATTTTAACGTGTTCTTCAGGTACTTGAGTTCGGCTTCGGGATTTTGGCGTATCTTGTGGTTGTTGATGCATGTCGTGTTAATTAATGTTTTGGAAACTTTTAAAACTATTTCGGGACCAAGTTTGTACTAAGATCCAGAAGGATCAAAACAACTTAACTATGTCGTGGTTATGGTTATGTTTAAACTCTAAACTGTATATTATGTTTAAGTTGAATGTCCAAAAATGAATATTACATCGTCCACATAGATACTTATTGTAACATTCGTCGTAAAACGGGTTTCAAAACCCGCTTCGTTTAATAATCAAATATTCAGTTAAAAGTTCGTTGCGTATTTATTGTGCCGGTTATTTTAAATATTTCATAATTAATAAATATTTTAGAATTTAAAAACCATAATTAATAAATAATAATAATAAGTAAATTAAAATAAACCCTAAAATAATAAAACAAAACTTTGAATAGAGTAGCCGGGTCTCGAACCCGGGTCTCCCGCTTGTACACACACAAAACACACCACTGCACCACACATACAAGTGTGAATAAATCTGAAACCAAATAAGTTATATGTCGAAACAGAACAAGAACCTGCAAGAACAAATTCGTAGGAATCAGAAACTGTCAAAAGCAAAATTAGTGCAATCAAACAAATAACGTTTTCCTCATGATTAAAACTAACTTCCAATAACAGTTATAACCGAAATCGAAATCAATTGAGTTGAAACGGAATGACATCATTAGTCTTAAATCATGGTTTGAAACCGAAATCAGTGAGTGTTTGGCCGCTCTATAAATACCCCTCGTTTTCATTTCACCACTCGCTCAACTCACTCACTAAAATACATCTTCTACTCTGTTAAGAAATCTCTCTGTTCGTCGGAAGTTTTTCTGCAACTCGCCGGAGTTTGGTCACCGGAAAACCGGGTTCTGTTTTTCCAACTGGTATAAATCTCTAAACTCTTCCATATTTCTTGTTTAATTCATTCAGATTGCATTAAGTTAACCCAAAACAGTTAAAATCAATAATAGTTGAGTTTCCAGTTCTGAGTTGTTGAAGAAGATGAATATCGAGTTGTTTATGTATACAATTAAAATCAGTATTCTAACCGGGTTAGACACACAGTCCAGTGGTGGACTGTGTGCACATTTATCATGCACGTCCCGAGTTCGAGTGTTGTTCAAACTGGTTTTTCTTTTTAAATAAAAAAAAAACGCTCTCGTAGGCAGTTGTTAAATATAATATAAATCCTAATATAAACGGTTAGACACCCGGCCCAGTTGGATGGGCTGGGTGCAAAACAAACTAAGGTCGCGGGTTCGAGTCGGATTCTTCACTGGTTCGCTCATTTAAACCCTTTTTAAATTAATTAATTTCGGAAATATTCTAATCAGTATATAAGTATAATAAAAATCAAGAATCTAACAGGTTAGACACGTAGCTCAGTTGGAAGAGCTGCGTGCACGCAACTGAGAGGTCACGAGTTCGAACCTCGCACGCTACCAATAATTAAACCGGTTGAACCGGCCGTTGACCAGTCAACCCTTAGAAAAAGGGTAAATTTTTAATTAAAAATCCTTTTTATTTTCTTTGAAAATTAGTGAAAAATACCTCAAAATAAGGTTTTTAAGCTTTTAAAAATTTATATCAATTACCCCAATAACCTAAAAATCTAATAAAAAGCATAAATTAAAAATATTAATTCATCTATTTATCGCGTTATTATTTTAGGTTAGTTTTCCTTCGTCTGTTTAATTCCAAATTCGTGCGCGCTCGTCTTCGATCAAGGAAACGCACCCACTGTGAGTGAATTCTTACAAATTCCCCTTTTTATTCATGTTTTGGGGTGTATCATGTGTCGCTTTAATTATTTCGTTTATTCAAACTTGTACTGTTACCATTATATGATCTAAACATGTGATGTAAATGTTGTTTGTGGTGATGTGTGTTTACATTTTGTCAAGTTGCGTGCAAATCATTCTTTAGGCCCATCAGTTCCTCGTTGGAGACGAGTTGAGCATCGCGTGCCTCATTAGATCGGCTCCGTTTGATTGAGCCTTGATCTCATTGTTCATCATTTGGTGTGTGCGTGTGCATTAATTGATATTATGTGTTTTGTGATTAAATTTACATATACGTATACTCATATGTGGTTATGCACCTTTTTATAACCAATATAACAAGTTCGTTCAAATGTTTTCATAAGATTCACTCGCCAACTTTTGTTGACCCAAAACCCTATTTTTACACATGATACAGGTGGACAGGTTGAAGCAAGGAACACATAGGAAATGTCCTTAGAAGAAAAATAAAGAAGTCATGAAAAATGTATTTGAACATGTTGTGCTTGTATGTTTATTGTAATTTCTTCTTTAAAGAGAAATAATAAATATGAAACTTTATAGTAAATGTCATGAGCTTTGATGAAAACCCAATCATGCCCCGACTACCATATCCGCTACGGGTCAGGGTGTGACAGATTGGTATCAGAGCTTTTGACTATAGGGATATATGATAGGTTATTAGACCCTTAGAGCCTATACTATAGTTGATTAAATTTTAATTGTTTATGTGGTTACATGCAAACTCATGATGTTTATTTGTTTCGTATTTATTACACACACAAATGCATGCAAACACTTCCACTATCATTTTCTGTGATACTTAATGAGTTATACTTGTTGTTAAACATAACATGCTTACATATACATTAATCACGCATATTTCAATGTTCACATATTCAAATCATCCTCATATTTCCTTTATTCAAGATTTTGTGGCACTTTTCGTTTTTCAATCTCATCAAAGCGAGTTCTACGACGGGCATGTAGTAACTGGAAGGGTACAAGTACCGGTATCTGAAATGTTCTGTCTAGGTTGGCATTCGTATAAATCCAATATAACGGACTAGTTTGCCTACCTGGGGACTAACGATGAGAGTACGAAGGACCTATTAGGCCAAAGCATGCCATACCAAACGTCGTTCGAACTAACCCTACTTTGAGTTGTCATTGTGTCCATACCAGGACACCCTCCGACCTTATACTTTGCTGTCATGTTTTACGATTTTCATTCGGGTGGCGCAAGTGTTAACATGCCAACACCAATATGAACCCTACCCGAGCCCAGTAGTCATGGGGGCCCACATGACTACCAAGGCCAAGTAAGGGGACATATGGGAGCCTAAACATGAGCAAAGCCCAAGACATCCTATGGATGTAGCAAATTTATTTTCTTCATTTGTTTTGTGAATGTTCATTTCTAAATACGACACATAACACCTTAAACGTCAAACTCATACTCTCGATACGTATTCCTTGTAGATGTCTTCTAGTCACTCTCGTAGAGGTAGGAGATCAGGAAAATCCCGCGAGCGCATGGCTGCCCAAATCGCTCAACAAATGGCCACCGTAATACCCAACATCGTAGTTCAAGTTCAACAAGCCCTTGTCGCCAATCCTATAACCCTAACCAATCTAGAAGGACAAAATGTCGCCAACCCTCCTCTCAACACCACTAAATGCACCTTCAAGCATTCCAAATCCTGCGATCCTCCAAAATACGAAGGGACTGAAGGTGTCACCGCTCTCCTCCATTGGTTTGAGGAGATGGAAAACACTTTTCTCAATTGCGACTGCCCTGATGATCGCAAGGTGCGATATGCTACCAGTCGTTTGTTCGGAGTAGCACTTACATGGTGGAATACAGAGAAGGGCAAGCGAGGTGCTGAGGATGCTATGACTTTGACTTGGGAAGAGTTGAGGGAGATCATGATAAGACGTTTCTGTCCAAGAAACGAAATCAAGAAATTAGAAGATGAGTTCTACTCTTTGAAACAAAAGGAGGGCGACCACACCACATACAACAAGAGATTCCTTGAGTTGAATCAGATGGTCCCCAACTTGTTCATCTCCCCTCTACCGTTTGATCGAGCACTACATTCGAGGTCTTCCTTCAAAAATTCAAGACCCTGTAATAAGTACCACACCTGCAACTTTGGAAGCAGCAATGGAGTTAGCTACAGAGCTCACCGAAAACCACATACAGAATAAAGACTTCAAGGAGGAGAAGAAGATGGATAAAGCATCAACCAAAACCTCAAACTCAACCCAGACCGAATCCTCTTCTCAACCTACTTCTAAAAGAAAACGAGATGGTCAAAATTTCGCTGTCACCCAAGGCAATCAACCAGCTCCACAAGCCGTACCCCTCCAAGCCATCCCAATCACTCAAGTAGCACCCAACTCTACTTACCCAAATAAGAAACCTTACATTGGACCTCACCTCAATGCAACACCTGTTTTTATCACCATCCATCTACCATACCTTGTCGACTGTGTGCTAATTGTGGGCGTTATGGTCATTTGAGCAAACTTGTCGTACCCCTCAAAACCAAGCTTCACCCCCTACTCAAAACATGATCCAATCATATCAACAACCCCAATACCCCATGTTTCCACATGTTCGAGCTTGATTTAATTGTGGGGACCCTACTCATTTTAGAAACACGTGCCCTCGATTGGTTAACATCATAAACTCCCAAGCCAAGCAAACCCAGTTAACCAAGCAAATCAAGCAAACCCAGCACTACCACCAATAAGTGGAAGAGCTTACAACATAAACGCCAATCCTGTTAAAGATATAACGGCCCAAACGAACAACCCAACTAGCCTTCCCTCACCAAGAATCAAGACTCACCCGTCTAGTTCTTAATGTTTTCTCAATCTTTACGTATCCCTGTTGTAAATCGGGAATTTATGTATCTAAGAATTTTAATGCGAATTGATATTACAGTTTTGTTTTATATCTTTACTCATTGATTTAACTTTCATATCATCATACACCACGACGTATCTCGATCTCATCATTTAAAGAAGTTGAGCTGTGTCTCACTTTTACATAGACTGACCCCTTTATCATAACAAACGAGAGAGGTACTGTCGTCATTCAGTTATGTATTCTTTCAGATTTGAGACTCAAGCTTTGGCTGTTGTGTTTGTTTATGGTTTGTAGATTTTAGAATCACATAGAACTATTCATAACTTACTGACAAGCCAATGAAAATTTGACAAGAATATGGTGGATACGCCGCTGGTACTTCCTATATATAAGTATTCTTGTCAAAGGATCAGAGGCATTGTCAGGCGGTTATGAGAGGTTCCGTGTAGGTTTTAATATCGTCATGGTTGAAGTTTTTGTTTTATGATATAACCTTATCTTTTCAAACGTATCAATTCTCTCAAAACTCTTATGCATGAGATCACACCTAGTCAATCAACTCTGTTTATCCATGTTCCGCATTTTTATACTTTAGGCATCAAAAAGCGATTCCTGAAGCAGGGTATTCAACCCTTACTAGGAACGTTACCGCCTCAAATAAAATTTAAACTCTCACCCTCTTCTAATTATGTAATTGTCAAATTAAAACACCCTCCCTTCGAGTCAAACATACCACTACTACTTAAATTTCGGGACGAAATTTCTAAAAGTAGGGGATACTGTAACATTCGCGTAAAACGGGTTTCAAAACCCGCTTCGTTTAATAATCAAATATTCAGTTAAAAGTTCGTTGCGTATTTATTGTGCCGGTTATTTTAAATATTTCATAATTAATAAATATTTTAGAATTTAAAAACCATAATTAATAAATAATAATAATAAGTAAATTAAAATAAACCCTAAAATAATAAAACAAAACTTTGAATAGAGTAGCCGGGTCTCGAACCCGGGTCTCCCGCTTGTACACACACAAAACACACCACTGCACCACACATACAAGTGTGAATAAACCTGAAACCAAATAAGTTATATGTCGAAACAGAACAAGAACCTGCAAGAACAAATTCGCAGGAATCAGAAACTGTCAAAAGCAAAATTAGTGCAATCAAACAAATTACGTTTTCCTCATGATTAAAACTAACTTCCAATAACAGTTATAACCGAAATCGAAATCAATTGAGTTGAAACGGAATGACATCATTAGTCTTAAATCATGGTTTGAAACCGAAATCAGTGAGTGTTTGGCCGCTCTATAAATACCCCTCGTTTTCATTTCACCACTCGCTCAACTCACTCACTAAAATGCATCTTATACTCTGTTAAGAAATCTCTCTGTTCTCGGAAGTTTTGTCTGCAACTCGCCGGAGTTTGGTCACCGGAAAACCGGGTTCTGTTTTTCCAATGGGTATAAATCTCTAAACTCTTCCATATTTCTTGTTTAATTCATTCAGATTGCATTAAGTTAACCCAAAACAGTTAAAATCGATAATAGTTGAGTTTCCAGTTCTGAGTTGTTGAAGAAGATGAATATCGAGTTGTTTATGTATACAATTAAAATCAGTATTCTAACCGGGTTAGACACACAGTCCAGTGGTGGACTATGTGCACATTTATCATGCACGTCCCGAGTTCGAGTGTTGTTCAAACTGGTTTTTCTTTTTAAATAAAAAAAAAACGCTCTCGTAGGCAGTTGTTAAATATAATATAAATCCTAATATAAACGGGTTAGACACCCAGCTCAGTTGGATGGGCTGGGTGCAAAACAAATTAAGGTCGCGGGTTCGAGTCGCATTCTTCACACTGGTTCGCTCATTTAAACCCTTTTTAAATTAATTAATTTCGGAAATATTCTAATCAGTATATAAGTATAATAAAAAAAAAAATCTAACAGGTTAGACACGTAGCTCAGTTGGAAAGTTGCGTGCACGCAACCGAGAGGTCACGAGTTCGAACCTCGCACGCTACCAATAATTAAACCGTTGAACCGGCCGTTGACCATCAACCCTTAGAAAAAGGGTAAATTTTTAATTAAAAATCCTTTTTATTTTCTTTGAAAATTAGTAAAAATACCTCAAAATAAGGTTTTTAAGCTTTTAAAAATTTATATCAATTACCCCAATAACCTAAAAATCTAATAAAAAGCATAAATTAAAAAAATTAATTTATCTATTTATCGCGTTATTATTTTAGGTTAGTTTTCCTTCGTCTGTTTAATTCCAAATTCATGCGCGTTCGTCTTCGATCAAGGAAACGCACCCACTGTGAGTAAATTCTTACAAATTCCCCTTTTTATTCATGTTTTGTGGGTGTATCATGTGTCGCTTTAGTTATTTCGTTTATTCAAACTTGTACTGTTACCATTATATGATCTAAACATGTGATGTAAATGTTATTTGTGGTGATGTGTGTTTACATTTTGTCAAGTTGCGTGCAAATCATTCTTTAGGCCCATCAGTTCCTCGTTGGAGACGAGTTGAGCATCGCGTGCCTCATTAGATCGGCTCCGTTTGATTGAGCCTTGATCTCATTGTTCATCACTTGGTGTGTGCGTGTGCATTAATTGATATTATGTGTTTTGTGATTAAATTTACATATACGTATACTCATATGTGGTTATGCACCTTTTTATAACCAATATAACAAGTTCGTTCAAATGTTTTCATAAGATTCACTCGCCAACTTTTTTGACCCAAAACCCTATTTTTACACATGATACAGGTGGACAGGTTGAAGCAAGGACCACATAGGAAATGTCCTTAGAAGAAAAATAAAGAAGTCATGAAAAATGTATTTGAACATGTTGTGCTTGTATGTTTATTGTAATTTCTTCTTTAAAAAGAAATAATAAATATGAAACTTTATGGTAAATGTCATGAGCTTTGATGAAAACCCAATCATGCCCCGACTACCATATCCGCTGCGGGTCAGGGTGTGACACTTATGGGCACCAACTTCCGTCACCACTACGTTTGTATTTCCTGTAACACCCCGACCCGCAGCGAAAAGGTGATCGGGGCATGATTGGGTTATCATCAAAGCTCATGACATTTATTATAATGTTTCATATTTATTATTTCAATTTAAAAGAGATCATACAATCACATCAAACAAATACAACATGTTCTATTCATCCTTCTAAACTTCATTAATTTTCTTCTAAGGCAATTTCCTATGTTTTCCATGCTTCATCCTGTTCACCTGTATCATATGTAAAAATGGTTTTTGGATCAACAAAAAGTTGGCGAGTGAACCTTGTTAGAAAACATTTATTATTTATTTCTGGTTGTATTTAATATGGAAAAATTGTGCAATATTCATATGTGAACAAACGTAAATAAACATACAATAACAACAATTAGCATACAATAACAAACCATTAGCATACGATATCAAACAACAAACAATAACATACATTAACAAAACAACAACATACAATCACCAACCATTAGCATACGATATCAAACAACAACAAACAATAACATACCTTAACAAACCAACAACATACAATAACATATCAACTTGCATAAATATATAACATAAATGAAACTGTACGATCAAGGCTCAATCAAACGGAGCCGATCGTATTGCATGTACTGAAAATGAAAAATGTCTGTGCGATCAAGGCTCAATCAAACGGAGCCGATCGTATGTTGGCACGCCAGGTTCACGCTCATAATGTAATGGGGAACATGCTCAACGCTCATAATGTAATGGGGAGCGGCGGCCTATGAAATTGCATGTACTGAAAATAATAAATTAAATCTACACAATAATCACACAAACAGTTTACACAGGCAGGATACACATTTATTCATGATATGATGTATGCACAATGATTTAAATATAATAAATAGTATGACACATGATACACCCCAAAAACGTGATTTAAACGGGGAATTTGTAGAGATTCACTCACAGTGGGTGCGTTCGGTGAATGATGATGAATGCGCACGAGTTTATAGGATTGCTCGACAAGGAATAACTAACCTAATTAATAATGAAAAGTAAGGTAAATAAATGGATTTTATTAACAAATTTTAATAGAATTTTTGGATATATTTTTTGTGAGTTTTAGGCTATTTTCTAACTTTAAAAATGTTATTTTTAAGTATTTTTAATTGATTTTTAAATAAAATAAATAAATAAAAATAAAAAAAATAATGTTGACTTTTTGACCGTTGACCGTTGACCGTTGACTTGTTGACCGGTTTTATTGTGTAAGTGTATGCGCCGGGTGAGGCTCGAACCCGAGACCTCCCGTACGCGTACACGCAGCTCTACCAACTGAGCTACGTGTCTAACCCGAAATATTTCTGTTTTTAATTATATTTATATACTAACTAAATTAATCCGAAAATCATTTATTTTTAAAAAGATTTCAATGTGACGACTCGGTGTACTCCACAAGTCTCGAACCCGGGACCTGTGGTTTAGTTTGGCACACAGTCCACCGCTGGACTGTGTGTCTAACTTGGTAAATATTCTAGTTTTTATTATACTTAACATATTACTGAATTAACCCGGTTCAGTTATTAACAAAAAGGCATTTTATTACAGCGAATGAGGTTGGGACAGGATTCGAACTCACAACGTGTATGTGTTTATTTGCACACAGTCCACCGCTGGACTGTGTGTCTAACCCGTTTATAAAACTGTTTTTAATTAAACTTATATCATATCTGAACTCGTCTTCTTCGTTTTAAAACACAGGCATCGGTCAAAGCAGCTGATACTTGATTAATTCGGTTAATGAACAAGATGAACAATTGGAAAGTATTGAATCGAAGAGTTTGGGGAAAGAAAATACCGAACAGATCGTCTTCTTCAGAAAATCCGGGGAAGCTCGTCGGCTCTGTTCTGGTGACCTTCGACTGTTAGAGTCAATTAGCAGTTTGGAGGGATTAGATGTGAAATTGAACTAATGAGTAATGATTATCAGTAGATTATATGATCATACCGGTTACCAGCGTGATTCTGAAACTTTCAGAAATTTTCCGGCGAAAACAGAAAAATCCGGCGATGTCGCCTGGGGTTGATTCTGAGCGATGAAATGGTGTTAGAATTCGTGTAATAATGGAATGAAACAGAAAAATCGAGGTAATTACCGTGTAGATGAAAGTCCCGGCTTTCCGGCGACTTGCAGAGAATTCCGGCGAGTGCAATTTCTTGCGACAGAGATTCTTCAGAGGTTTAAGGTGAGTGGGAGTGATGTCAGTATGAGTCCTATGCTCTTATTTTTGGGTAAAAAGAAAGGATGGATTGAATTCGGTTTTCCGGCGAAAATTTCCGGTAATTGTTCAAAGAATTCCGGCGACTTCCGGCGAAGTTTTCTGAGTGAAATGGTTAGTGTGTTTGATAGAATTCGCGAGCTCACTGATGAAGAAAGTATAACTCCCGAATTTGAATTGTATTTTTCGGTTTTTAATTGAAATAAATGAAATTGATGGATTTCTTCAGTTATAACCGATCTTGCTGTTAAGGCATACGTTATGACTAAAAAGAAACGGCCAAAATTGACGAAATTGTCGGGATTTCCGGCGTGAACGGATTTGGGCGCGCTGTGCACTGGGTTTTGATTTCCAGATTGATTTATGTATTAATTGATTCAATATATTAACAAACATCACAAGTGGCGGAGTGGTTGAGCGCGTGAGAGTTAAGACTGTTATGACCAGGTTGACTTGGCTGACCCGGGTTCGAATCCCGGCTTCAGCATGTTATTTTTAACTCACTATTTTTAATACATTTTCAAAAATAAATTTTATATTCTAATATACTTATTAGTTATGTATAGTTTAAAATTAATTTGGGCATTAAATACGCAACGAAATTTTTAACTGGTTGTTCGGTTAATAAACGAAGCGGGTTTGGTAAATCCGGTTTTTGGCGGATGTTACAGTATCCCCTACTTTTAGAAATTTCGTCCCGAAATTTAAGTAGTGGCATATTTGTTTAAAAGGGATGGTGTTTTAATTTGATAATTACATACTTAGAAGAGAGTAAGAGTTTAAATTTTGTTTGAGGCGGTAACACTCCTTGTAAGGGTTGAATACCCTGCTACAGGAATCGCTTTTTGTTGCCTAAAGTGTATGAATACGGAACATGGATACACAGAGTTGATCGACTAAGTATGATGTTATGCATATGAGTTTGGGTATGTTTGAAAGATTAGATTATATCCTAAAATAAACTTCTAATACTAAAACCTACATGGAACTTCTCATAACCGCCTGACAATGTCTCTGATCCTCTGGCAAAAATACTTATATATAGGAAGTACCAGCGGCGTATCCACCATATTCTTGTCAAATTTTCATTGGTTTTATCAGTTAGTTATGATTGGTTCTATGATGTGACTCTAGAACATATATAAACATAACAACCAATATCTGAGTCCTAATTCTGATAGCATACATGTTGGATTGATGACACAATCCAATTCCTTTAAAGGATGAGATGATATGAATGCTAAATCAGTGAGTATAACACAAACTTCAATCAAGACAATACCAATCCTACATGGAACTTCTCATAACCGCCTGATAATGCCTCTGATCCTTTGACAAGAATACTTATATATAGGAAGTACCAGCGGCGTATCCACCATATTCTCGTCAAATTTTCATTGGTTTTATCAGTAAGCTATGATTAGTCCTATGTGACTCTAAAACATAAATAAACACAACAAACAATGCCTGAGTCATAATTCTGATAGTATACATGTTGGATTGATGACAGTCCCTCTCTCGTTTGTTGTGGTGGAGAGGTTAGTCTATGAAGAAGTGAGACACCGCCCAACTTCTTTAAATAATGAGATTGAAATACGTTGAGATGTATGATGGTATGAATGTTGAATCAATGAGTATAAAACAAAACTGAAATAATAATTTGCATTAAAATCCTTGGATAAATTTCCAATTTAAAATTGAGACATGCGAGAATTGAGATAACATAAAGAAAACATAAAACTAAGCAGCTGGAGTTGAATCCTGATTGTTGGTGAAGGGGACTAGTTGAGTGTTTTCGTTTGGGCCGTCATTATCTTCAACAGGATTGGCGTTGATGTTGAAAACTCTTCCTCTTGCTGGTGGCCTAGTGGTTGGGTTTTCTTGTTTTGCTTGGTTTACTGGGTTTGCTTGAGCTTGGGCGTTTATGATGTTAACCAATTGAGGGCACGTGTTTCTAAAGTGGGTAGGGTCGCCACAATTGAAACAAGCTCGAACATATGGGAACATAGGGTATTGGAGTTGTTGATATGTTTGGATCATGCTTTGAGTAGGGGGTGAGGTTTGGTTTTGAGAGGTGCGGCAAACTTTGCTCAAATGACCATATCGTCCACAATTCGCACATAGTCGACAAAGCACGGTAGATGGATGGTGATAAAAACAGGTGTTACATCGAGGGTGAGGTCCAAGGTAAGGTTTCTTATTTGGGTAGGTTGAGTTGGGTGACACTTGAGTGATTGGGATAGCTTGGAGGGGTACGGCTTGTAAGGCTGGTTGGTTGCGTTGGGTGACAGCGAAAAGTTGCTCGTCTCGCTTTCTTTTAGAAATGGGTTGAGAAGGGGATTCGGTTTGGGTGTAGTTGGAGGTTTCAGTCGATGCTTTATCCTTCTTTTTCTCCTCCTTGAAGTTTTTTTTACGGATTCGGTTCTCGGTGAGCTCTGTAGCTAACTCCATTGCTGCTTCCAAGGTTGCAGGTGTGGCACTTATTACAGAGTCTTGAATCTTTGAAGGAAGACCTTGAATATCTGATCAAACGTAGTGGGGAGTGAACAAGTTGGGAACCATTTGATTCAACTCGAGGAATCTCTTGTTGTACGTGGTGTGGTCGCCTTCCTTTTGTTTCAACGAATAGAACTCATCCTCTAATTTCTTGATTTCGCTCCTTGGGCAAAACCGTCTTATCATGATTTCTTTCAACTCTTCCCAAGTCAAAGTCATAGTATCTTCAACACCTCGTTTGGCCTTCTCTGTATTCCACCAAGTGAGTGCTATTCCATATAAACGACCAGTAGCATATAGCACTTTGCGATCATTGGGGCAATCGCAAGTTAGAAAAATATTTTCCATTTCTTCAAACCAATAGAGAAGAGCGGTGACACCTTCAATCCCTTCGTATTTTGTAGGGTCGCAGGATTTGAAATGCTTGTAAGTGCATTTAGTGGTATTTGGGGAGGGTTAACAACATTTTGAACTTCTTGATTGACGGGATAGCGGTAAGGGCTTGTTGGACTTGAATTACAATGTTGGGTATTACGGCAGCCATTTGTTGAGCGATTAGGGCAGCCATGCGCTCACGGGCTTTTCTTGCTCTCATTTTCCTACGAGCGAGGCTAGAAGACATCTACAAGGAATACATAACAAGAGTATGAGTTGGATGCTTTTGGGATCATGTGTCGTATTTAGGAATGAACATTCATAAAATAAACATAGCAAAATAAATCTACTGCATCCATAGGATGTCTTGGGCTTTGCTCGTAATTGGGCCTTGCATGCCGCCATACTTCACCTTCGTAATCACGTGGGCCCCCATGATTACCGGGTTTTTCATATGGTTCGCATGTGTTAGCCTGGTTACGTACACTAAAACCCGGAGAAAATCGAGAAATATGTAACGTATGCTATTCGGAATGTGTCCAGGTGTGGACACGGTGACACCTCAAAGTGGGGTTAGTTCGAACGACGTTTGGTGTGGCATGCTTTGGCCTAATAGGTCCTTCGTACTCTCATCGTTAGTCCCCAGGTAGGCAAACTGGTCTGTTATATTGGATTTATACGAATGCCAACCTAGACAGGACGTTCCGACTACCGGTACTTGTACCCTTACAATTACTACATGCCCGTCGCAGAACTCACTCTGATGAGATTTGAAAAATGAAAAATGCGACAAAATCTTGAATAACGGAAGTATGAAGATGATTTGAATATGTGAATATTGTAACATGTATGATGAATATGTATGTAAGTATGTATGTTGGACTGCAAGTATAATTCACTATGTATCACAAAATGTAATATTGGAAATGTTTGCATGCATTTGTGTATGTAATAAATATGAAACAAATAAATATCATAAGTTTGCATGTAACCACATAAACAATTAAAATCTAGTCAACTATAGTATAGGCTCTAAGGGTCTAATAACCTATCCAATATCCCTATAGTCATGGCTCTGATACCAATCTGTAACACCCCGACCCGCAGCGGAAAAGGTGATCGGGGCATGATTGGGTTATCATCAAAGCTCATGACATTTATTATAATGTTTCATATTTATTATTTCAATTTAAAAGAGATCATACAATCACATCAAACAAATACAACATGTTCTATTCATCCTTATAAACTTCATTAATTTTCTTCTAAGGCAATTTCCTATGTTTTCCATGCTTCATCCTGTTCACCTGTATCATATGTAAAAATGGTTTTTGGATCAACTAAAAGTTGGCGAGTGAACCTTGTTAGAAAACATTTATTATTTATTTCTGGTTGTATTTAATATGGAAAAATTGTGCAATATTCATATATGAACAAACGTAAATAAACATACGAAAAACAACAATTAGCATACAATAACAAACCATTAGCATACGATATCAAACAACAAACAATAACATACATTAACAAAACAACAGCATACAATCACAAACCATTAGCATACGATATCAAACAACAACAAACAATAACATACCTTAACAAACCAACAGCATACAATAACATATCAATTGCATAAATATATAACATAAATGAAACTGTACGATCAAGGCTCAATCAAACGCAGCCGATCGTATTGCATGTACTGAAAATGAAAAATGTCTGTGCGATCAAGGCTCAATCAAACGGAGCCGATCGTATGTTGGCACGCCAGGTTCACGCTCATAATGTAATGGGGAACATGCTCAACGCTCATAATGTAATGGGGAGCGGCGGCCTATGAAATTGCATGTACTGAAAATAATAAATTAAATCTACACAATAATCACACAAACAGTTTACACAGGCAGGATACACATTTATTCATGATATGATGTATGCACAATGATTTAAATATAATAAATAGTATGACACATGATACACCCCAAAAACGTGATTTAAACGGGGAATTTGTAGAGATTCACTCACAGTGGGGCGTTCGGTGAATGATGATGAATGCGCACGAGTTTATAGGATTGCTCGACAAGGAATAACTAACCTAATTAATAATGAAAAGTAAGGTAAATAAATGGATTTTATTAACAAATTTTAATAGAATTTTTGGATATAATTTTTTGTGAGTTTTAGGCTATTTTCTAACTTTAAAAATGTTATTTTTAAGTATTTTTAATTGATTTTTAAATAAAAAATAAATAAAATAAAAAATAATGTTGACTTTTTGACCGTTGACCGTTGACCGTTGACTTGTTGACCGGTTTTATTGTGTAAGTGTATGCGCCGGGTGAGGCTCGAACCCGAGACCTCCCGTACGCGTACACGCAGCTCTACCAACTGAGCTACGTGTCTAACCCGAAATATTTCTGTTTTTAATTATATTTATATACTAACTAAATTAATCCGAAAATCATTTATTTTTAAAAAGATTTCAATGTGACGACTCGGTGTACTCCACAAGTCTCGAACCCGGGACCTGTGGTTTAGTTTGGCACACAGTCCACCGCTGGACTGTGTGTCTAACTTGGTAAATATTCTAGTTTTTATTATACTTAACATATTACTGAATTAACCCGGTTCAGTTATTAACAAAAAGGCATTTTATTACAGCGAATGAGGTTGGGACAGGATTCGAACTCACGACGTGTATGTGTTTATTTGCACACAGTCCACCGCTGGACTGTGTGTCTAACCCATTTATAAAACTGTTTTTAATTAAACTTATATCATATCTGAACTCGTCTTCTTCGTTCAAAACACAGGCATCGGTCAAAGCAGCTGATACTTGATTAATTCGGTTAATGAACAAGATGAACAATTGGAAAGTATTGAATCGAAGAGTTTGGGGAAAGAAAATACCGAACAGATCGTCTTCTTCAGAAAATCCGGGGAAGCTCGTCGGCTCTGTTCTGGTGACCTTCGACTGTTAGATTCAATTAGCAGTTTGGAGGGATTAGATGTGAAATTGAACTAATGAGTAATGATTATCAGTAGATTACATGATCATACTGGTTACCAGCGTGATTCTGAAACTTTCAGAAATTTTCCGGCGAAAACAGAAAAATCCGGCGATGTCGCCTGGGGTTGATTCTGAGCGATGAAATGGTGTTAGAATTCGTGTAATAATGGAATGAAACAGAAAAATCGAGGTAATGACCGTGTAGATGAAAGTCCCGGTTTTCCGGCGACTTGCAGAGAATTCCGGCGAGTGCAATTTCTTGCGACAGAGATTCTTCAGAGGTTTAAGGTGAGTGGGAGTGATGTCAGTATGAGTCCTATGCTCTTATTTTTGGGTAAAAAGAAAGGATGGATTGAACGGTTTTCCGGCGAAAATTTCCGGTAATTGTTCAAAGAATTCCGGCGACTTCCGGCGAAGTTTTCTGAGTGAAATGGTGAGTGTGTTTGATAGAATTCGCGAGCTCACTGAATGAAGAAAGTATAACTCCCGAATTTGAATTGTATTTTTCGGTTTTTAATTGAAATAAATGAAATTGATGGATTTCTTCAGTTATAACCGATCTTGCTGTTAAGGCATACGTTATGACCAAAAAGAAACGGCCAAAATTGACGAAATTGTCGGGATTTCCGGCTGTGAACGGATTTGGGCGCGCTGTGCACTGGGTTTTGATTTCCAGATTGATTTATGTATTAATTGATTCAATATATTAGCAAACATCACAAGTGGCGGAGTGGTTGAGCGCGTGAGAGTTAAGACTGTTTTGACCAGGTTGACTTGGCTGACCCGGGTTCGAATCCCGGCTTCAGCATGTTATTTTTAACTCACTATTTTTAATACATTTTCAAAAATAAATTTTATATTCTAATATACTTATTAGTTATGTATCGTTTAAAATTAATTTGGGCATTAAATACACAACGAAATTTTTAACTAGTTGTTCGGTTAATAAACGAAGCGGGTTTGGTAAATCCGGTTTTTGGCGGATGTTACATTTCCGCCGCGACGTTTTTGGGGTGTGACAAAAAACCTTTTCCTTAAAAATTTGATTAGATTTGAGGTCGATGATATTCCGGTATTAAAAGCTCTTGTTCCTTAGACGAACTCGGTATCTTACCATCACTATACTACGCCAATGATGGGTGCACTTGCCCTAGTGTGTTATAGAGAGTGATGGTTGAATATCGTGTTTTTATAAATTGAAAGCTTGAATAAACGAGTGAAAGGTATTTAAAATATATCTAAAAGTTATACCCACGTTCGCACACATCAAGTTTTGGGTGCCGTTGCTGGGGACACAAGGATTTAAAAAAAAACTAAAATTGGCGGCCCAATCATTTTTATACTTGTATGATATTTCTTTTTAGGTTTTTTTTTTTTTTTCAATTTTCTGCTTCCTTCTTCGGATATAACACGGGGCCGTGTGACCATTACTCGGAGTCGTGTCCGTTTCTCAGTCTCATAAAACTGTTTTCTGCTAGAGACGAACTGCGGCACGGGGCCGTGTAACCATTACACGGGACCGTGTCCCATCAGCAGTTTCTAGAAAACAGTGTTGTCTGATCCAGCGGTTAAAACCTACCCTGGCAATTGTGGATGATAATAATTATTTTTACCTTGATACTCTTATGGTGAATGGTGTCCTATGTGGTGGAATTCATAAGATTTGGAATGTGCCATTCTAAAGATTAATCCCATTATTTAGACCCAGTGTTTTCCTGTGACGATCACCTTAAGATGAGCGGGAGTAAAAACAATAACTATGACCCTTCCGAACTCCATCAAACCCTTTCCATAAGGGACAAGCTCGGAAGAACTATGTCAAATAGAAAAGAGGATTCTCCAAAAACTCAAAGAAATAGAATCCATGATGAAGGCACGATATTCATCAGGAATCACAGGCAACGGAGGATTGATGGAGCAACGTCCAAAACAATACTGAGGCCAACAAAATTACCCTAGACACTTGCGAAAATGAAGGCGATAGTCGTCCCTGTATCAACTTTGCAATGACCGTCCCCTTTATAGTGTGTGAATTTCACATCAACGGTTTGGACGTGAGTGAGTGGACTCATACCTTCTTTAACAAGAGCCTGGAATAGGTGAATAATAGGAGGTTTCACCCTAAACTAGGTTTCTATCTTTCCGATAACCTCTTGCATTTTCGTACTTCTCGTCGGAGCCTAAGGTATATCAGGGAATTCGGTGTTGTTCCAACTAGTAATGAACCACCCAATATGATACGGTTCCTTAAAATCATCACAAAGCTTCATAAAAACCTACAAACATGGGGCCGTGCCACATAAGACACGGGTCGTGTCTCATCTATCCTCTACAATTAAGGGCGTGTAAAAAAGAGACGGGGACGTGCCACTCGTACTTTATGACACGGGGCCGTGTCATGCTTGGCACGGCCCGTGTTCCACTACCAGACAACGTTCTCTGACTCATGCAGGCGACACGGGGCCGTACCTCCCAGACATGGGGTCGTGTCAACGTGCTGTCACTTTCTATAAAGTCAGCCATGAGGAGAATGTTTGGGTCCATTCCAAAATGACCAAGATCCTATTTGATCTCTCACACATACCATAAAAGGTAGTTTCTTAAAAAGGTTTCTTTAAACCATCTTGTCTTTGCCACTTATATTCATTTCTCCTTCTTCAAACCTTAAAACCTCCATTAAAGCTTAAAGCTTTAAACTTCAAATGTTTCAAATAAGAGGTCAAAAGTATGGTTTTTAGCCCAAATTTTTACAAAATCACTATTACGCAACAATGTTTTAAGTTATCTATGTTCAGAAATGTCAAAAATCAAATATTTTAACTTAAAATAAAGGTTCTTGAGCTAAAAAAAAGAACTATTGAAGCAACACAGAGCCGTGCTCCTTGAGCAGGGGGTCGTGTGACCCTTCTGCAACTCTAAAAAGTCTAACGGTTTGTCATGTTTAACTAGCATGTCGAGTCAACAGAGCGAAACATCTTTGACTAGTTCGAGGAACAACAAAAGAGGAAGGAGGCTCTCGCTGAAGTAACTCTCCTATGCTATGTATGTGCTTTGCAAGAATCCATCGAAGAAGTAACAACGGTGGAGGTTCTATTGGATAGGGTGAACTACCTCACCCTTGCCCTTGAGGATAGCTTCTCGGAAATCAACCTTTTTTCACCAAAGGTTGAACATCCTAGTGATGCCCCCGATGGAGCCAATCTTGCCTCAAGATGACTGGAACATCGCCCGTGAGGTGGTGAACCCCACAGGTTGGGATGAGATACCTCCGTAACCTCCCATTAATGCCTATTTCGAGGTTCTGATAAACCCCGCTCCTCTTCCGGAAGAGGAGGTTGATAAGGATTCCTTCATCTTCTTGCCAAGGGTGATAGAGGAGATGCTCAACGACCTCTAAAGGAGCATTTCCCGGTGGAATAGCTTTAAGCCCTCATTTTCCGAACACTGTTTTCAGTTTCGCTAATCTTTCATAGATTTATCTAGGGAAACTATTCGTGTCTCATGGACATGCCCCTGTGTCTGTCTCTTGAAAATTTTCCCAATAATCTGTTACTATCACTTTGGACACGGAGCCATGTTGCCCTACAACGCCCCCGTGCCCAGTGCCTATTCTTGGAAAATTTGTTGTTTTCAACCCACCCTTTACCTATTTAATCAACTTTAACCAATTATTGGACACATTGAAGACCATGTGTAATTTAAGTGCGTGTGGGTGGGGGGGGGATAAGTTAACTTGAAATTGTTTGTACTAAAAACGAGCATTACACAAAACTATATTTGGAAATGCTAAAACACCGCAAATTATTTTTCCAAAACATTTTTTAGTTTGTTTTGTCTTGTTTATAGTTTAAGCTAGAAACCAATATCTAAAAATTTTCAAACTTTTATAAAGTTTACAATCGATAGCGGCGTGATAAAAAACCATACAAGAAAAATATATAAAATGACATGACCTTTTTTTTAAGTTTGATTGTATATACATTTTCACACTTATACCCTTTTTCTCACAAAAAGTGAGTTTTGAGCCTTTCCCGAGCATTCAATTCTATATCTTTACTAAATGCTCATTCTTTGTTTTTTGTGTGAATAGACGTCTGATTATTACAAATCTAGAATTGACAAGATAATACATTCACGGTCCTTACCGACAAATCCAAGTAAGTAAATGATGGTGGCATTAGGATTTTTAACCCTCTTTTTCATCTTAGACTTTATTCTCTTAACCTTCCTACCATAAACACAAAAATATTCCCCTAGTTAAACCCTTTGAGCCTAAACCTTTCATTTCAAAACCCGTAAAATACCATTTTGCACAAACTACCCATCACCCCAAACCAGTTTTTCTTTTCACCCCCTTTGCTTTAGTAAAATGCGGTTTTTTTGAATAATATAAAAAGAGGCGACTTAGTTTTATTAAAAAATTTCTCTCTAGCTACTTGAAATAAATAAGCAAAAATTTATTGCTTATAAATATAAAACTTATAACTAAGTCACAAATATATAAATTTTCAAAAGAAAAACTGACATTTTATGTTTTTAGCAACTTTTAAATAAAACCATCCTACCCCTGACAAAAACCTACCCTTTTAAAGTCTTCTTGATATTTACAAAGATTTTGTTAAGAAGGAGGAGGTTTGATCGCTTGTCAACCATATTGTAGAAGTAAGATCCATACCGGTCTCGAGCGTTTCACTCATACATTTACAGCCGAGTGTTGAGTGATCACTTGTGAGGTGTGTGAAATTGTATATAACTAGATAGAATTTTTTAAAGGCATGTTATGCCCAAAAAAATTATTTTTCTTAAAAATATTCTAAATAAATCATGACAAATAGGATTGTAAATAATGTAAAAACAAGAATGAAAAGAGCTTGGATTCCCGACACTCTACAAACAAGACCCAAAAACTTCTTCTCTATCAATTCCATTTGGGTGTGTAAGCAATAATTAAAGTGTTTTGCTTGAGGACAAGCAAATATTCAAGTGTGGGGATATCTAATATGCATCAAAAGAAACATATAATTGATGTAATTTATATGTTGCATTTTGCGCACATTAAATACCCCCACACTTGAATCTTTGATTGTTCTCAAGCAAAACTCTATAATGTGGCTTAAACACCCAAACGGAATTGGTAGAAGAGAAGTTTTTGTGTTTATCTTTGGAGTATCGGTAATCCAAGTTCTAAATATATTTTGTTTTTATTTTATTTACAATATTATTCGTCATGATTTATTTAGAACATATTTTAAGAAAAATTATTTGTTTTGGGCATAACATGCCTTTATAAAATTCAATTTAGTTATATACAAATTTACATACCTCACAAGTGGTCACTTAACACTCGGCCGAAGGTGTTTACGCGAAATAGCTCGGACCTGATGTGGTACTACGCCTACCATAGGCTTTACAAACAATCAAACCTCCTCCTTCGTAAGGTTTAATCCTTGTAAATATCAAGAGAGCTTTAAAAGGGTAGGTTTTGGCTAGGGGTAGATATTTTGGGTAAAAATGGTGAAAAGCGTAAAAGGGTTTGCTTTTTTGAACAATTTTTCTGGCTTACAGAAAAAAAACTTTAACATGGTGCGAGCTTTTACGCTTGATATAATAATTTTATAATGTAGATACTTTTTACTCGTAGAATTAAGCTTTAAATTTATAAAATACGATATAATACTACCACTTTACACAAGTTAGGGCAAGTGCACCCATCGTGGATGTAGTAAAGTGATGGTAGGATACCGAGGTCGTCCAAGGACACAAGAGCTTTTAATACCGGCTTATCATTAACGTCTAATCCGACGAAATTTTTTGATAAAAGTATTGAAAGTTTAAAAGATATAAAAGTAAAAACGTAAATAAAAAAGGAAAACAAATAGACAAGAAAGAATCACTTGGTTCCGACTCCTCTTTTACATATCCTTTGATGATTTCCACACTTTAGGCATTTTAAAAGATTATCTTAGTTATAGTACTAGGCCCCTCTTGTGAAGGCGATGTTAGCCTCAACCTATTGGTCTAAATCAGCAGGGATACAGTCCCGCAAGGTCGGAATATTGAAAGATAATTAAGTAAGTTATTAATGCGAAAAGTGGTAGGCCCCTCTTGTGAAGGCGACGTTACCCTCGGCCATATTGGTCTGAGTCAGCAGGGATACAGTCCTGCAAGGCCGGGTAAAGTTTTAATAGTAGTATTTTTATAAGGGGTTCAAGCCGTTCTTACTTTCCCTGATTTGATGCTATCTTCCTCAAGGGAAGTCCTAATAAGCCTGAACCAAGTCCTCGCAGGATCTATATATTGAATGAGACAATAACTTTACCTAAACACCCTTCTAACCTCCAGGTAGTTAACGCTCTTTATATAGACCGTAAAGACACGAATGAGTGAATCAACGAAACATTAAGAAACATTTAATTACAGTTCAATTTCAATATAAAAAACTAGTTATTAAAGTCGTTAATATATACCCAAATAAAAAGTTGCCAAAGATTGGAAATCAAAAGTAATATATAAAAGATTTGTCTTCACCAAGTGATGTAAGAGATTTAGCCAAGCATGGCCTTTGTTTGACAAGAACTCTTACGATTAATCTTATGTAAGAGATTTAGTCAAGCATGGCCTTTGTTTGACAAGAACTCTTACAATCAATCTTGGATCCCGATACTACTACACACTCTAAAAGATGAAAGATGGATGATAGTGGTGGGTGTTGGTGTTGTAGTGGTGGTGGACTGATGCCAATTGTGAGAGAAGTGGTTTGCCAAGGGATGCCTTTCTCATGAACCAAGAACCTCTATTTATAGCTATAAACATAAGGCGACCATGGCCCCGTGCCAGGTGGGCACAGTCTCGTGGTGGACCTTTTCTCTCCATTTATTAACTGCAGATGTTAGGTCGTTGTACCAACACGCCCCATGGTGGCAGAGCATGGCCCCGTGGTCAGTATACTTGCTGTAATATATCAGATTCTGCAAATCTTAAAGTTGACCATGACCTATGTTAACTTGGCACGGCCCCGTGTTGATTGTCTATTGCTTTTGTCTTTTTCTATAGAGAATCTTTAACTTGGTACGACCCCGTGCCTGAGCTTCTGTCTTCATTATTTTTTCTTGTTTTTGATGTGAATGGGGGCTTGGCAAGTCGTGTCAATCCTTTTTCTTTGTATTTGTGTTGGTTTCTGCTATTAATTTATTCCTTTTATTCATTTAAGCTCTTAAAATCCTATAATATAAAAGTAAACAAAGAAACATATTTTTTCCAACATCAATACCAAAAGGGATTGATTTTATGCCTTGTTTAACGTAATTTATATGTTGCATTTTGCGCACATCAAATACCCCCACGCTTGAATCTTTGCTTGTTCTCAAGCAAAACTCTATAATATGGCTTACACACCCAAACGAAATTGGTAGTAGAGAATTTTTTGGGTTTATCTTTGGAGTGCCGGGAATCCAAGTTCTAAATTTATTTTGTTTTTATTTTATTTACAATCTCATTAGTCATGATTTATTAGAACATATTTTAAGAAAAATATTTTTTTGGCATAACATGCCTTTATAAAATTCTATTTAGTTATATACAAATTTACATACCTCATAAGTGCTCACTTAACACTTTGCCGAAGGTGTTTAAGCGAAATCGCTCAGACCCGATGTGGTGCTAACGCCTACCATAGGCTTGAAAAAACAATCAAAGCTCCTCCTTCATGACCTTTAATCTTTGTAAATATCAAGAGGGCTTTAAAAGGGTAGGTTTTGGCTAGTGGTAGGTATTTTTGGATAAAAATGGTGAAAAGCGTAAAACTGTCGGTTTTTTTCGAACAATTTTTGTGGCTTAGAGAGAAAAACTTTAACCAATTTTTTTTAGCTAAAGTTTAAATTGAGCCATACTTTATTATTTATAACCGAAATTGCTACTAAAAGATAAATGTTGCAAACAAAAAGATTTTTTTATGGATGTGGGTGGTTGTTTTTGCAAAAATTTATATTTTACGGGCATAGAAATGAAAGGGTTAAGGATCAAAGGGGTTTAACTAGGGGATATGAAAAGGAAAATAAAGGTTTAAAATAAAAAATGGGTTGTAGTCTTAGTGCCTCTGTTATTTACTTACTTGGATTAGTGTCGGTAAGGATTGGTAACATATTGCTTTAGCAATTTCTAGATTTGTAAGAACCAAATGGGCTATTCACACAAGAAACGAAAAATTGAGCAGTTAGTATAGCTATGTATTTGTATGCTCGGTAAAGGCTCAAAAACTCACTTTTGTGGAAAAGGGTTATAATGTAAACGTGTATATATAATCAAATTTTACAAAGATTTGTTATGCCCGCTTTTATAGTTTTCTTAATTGGTTCTTTTAATCACGATGCTATCAGGTGTAAATTTGTAAAAACATAATTTTTAGAATTTATTTTTCGCAAACAAAACCAAGATAAGTACAAAAATGAAAAATTTTGTAAAATATTTAGGGTGATTAGCGGTTTTCCAAGGCGAGTTTTGTGTAAGGCTTGATTTTAGGACAAACGATTCAAGGTTTTAACATCCCTCCACACTTAAATTACACATTGTCCTCAATGTGTCCCAAAAGGATTTGTACTGATTAAATATGTAAGAAGTGGGGTTAAACAACAAATTTTTAAGGTAACTGGGCACTAGGCACGGGGGCGTGCCAGCTGGGCACGGCCCCGTGGCCAAAGTGACAGTAACATGAATTTTGAAAAGCTTACAGAAGGCTGGGCACGGGGGTGTGGCTATGGACACTTGCCCGTGGAAATTGTCTGTAACAGATTAGGAGATGTGTTGTGTCGCTTGCATCTGATTTCTGGGCTTGGGGACCACTATGCTTAGTGTGTCCAAGCCTCTATAAGCTATAATCCTACCACAATACAATAATCCAACACAATAACAAGGTTCCTGGGTTACGAGAGTTTACTTGTTCAACCATCATTATCAGAAAAAAATAAAAGAAAATGCAGGAAAGTAAATTGTCTTTAGAAGCAAATTTTTCATCGGGACGCAGCCCGAAAAATACCAAAGTGTTCAATGGTTAGGAAGGGTTAACCTGAATGTCAATCTGTTGCCCTCCACCACCATCGCCTAGTCCGAGTCCATGTCCTCGCCCTCCTCCTCCTCGTCATGATACGCCATGTGCTTTCGGATGTAGACAATATTGTTTTGCATGCTAAGGATATTGTGTTCCATGCTTCCGATCCGGCTGCTTGAGCTTTGTCCCAAGCTATAAGCGTTCCTAGACACTTGGAGGTTTTCCTGCATGATATTGTATAAATTTTGGAGGTAAGGATTGGTAACGTATTGCTTTGGCAAGTTCTAGATTTCTAAGAACCCTTAAAGGCTATTGACACAAGAAACGAAAAATTGAGCAATTAGTATAGCTATGTATTTGAATGCTCGGTAAAGGCTTAAAACTCAATTTTGTGGGGAAAGAGTTGTAATGTAAAAGTTTATATATAACCAAATTTTACAACGATTTGTTATGCCCGTTTTTAAAGTTTTCTTAATTGGTTCTTTTTATCACGACGCTATCAGGTGTAATTTTGTAAAAATATACCTTTTAGAACTTATTTTCCCAAACTAAACCAAGACAAGTAAAAAAATGAAAAATTTTGAAAAATATTTGGGGTAATTAGCGGTTTTCCATGACGAGTTTTGTGTAAGGATTGATTTTAGGAAAAACGATTCAAGGTTTTAACATCCCCCCACACTTAAATTACACATTGTCCTCAATGTGTCCCAAATAGTTATTGTCTTGATTAAATATGTAAAAAGTGGGGTTAAACAACAAATTTTTAAGGTTACTTGGCCCGAAGTGATAGTAACTTGAATTTTGAAAAGCTTAAAGAAGGCTTGGCACGGGGGCGTGGCTATGGGAACTTGCCCGTGGCAATTGTCTGTAATAGATTAGGAGATGTGTTGTGTCGCTTGCGTCTGATCTCTGGGCTTGAGGACCACTATGCTTAGTGTGTCCAAGCCTCCGAAGGTACCTATAAGCTATAATCCTACCACAATACAATAATCCAACATGATAACAAGGTTCCTAGGTTACGAGAGTTTACTTGTTCAACCATCATTATTAGAAAAAAATAAAAGAAAATGCAGGAAAGTAAATTGTCTTAAGAAGCAAATTTTTCATCGGGACGCAGCCCGAAAAATACCAAAGTGTTCAATGGTTAGGAAGGGTTAACCTGAAGGTCAATCTGTTGCCCATCACCACCATCGCCTAGTCCGAGTCCATGTCCTCGCCCTCCTCCTCCTCCTCGTCATGATACGCCATGTGCTCTCGGATGTAGGCAATATTGTTTTGCATGCTAACGATATTGTGTTTCATGCTTCCGATCCGGCTGCTTGAGCTTTGTCCCAAGCTATAAGCGTTCCTAGACACTTGGAGGTTTTCCTGCATGATATTGTATAAATTTTGGAGGTAAGGATTGGTAACGTATTGCTTTGGCAAGTTTTAGATTTCTAAGAACCAAAAAGGCTATTGACACAAGAAACGAAAAATTGAGCAATTAGTATAGCTATGTATTTGAATGCTCGGTAAAGGCTTAAAACTCAATTATGTGGGGAAAGAGTTGTAATGTAAAAGTTTATACATAATCAAATTTTACAACGATTTGTTATGCCCGTTTTTAAAGTTTTCTTAATTGGTTCTTTTTATCACGACGCTATCAGGTGTAATTTTGTAAAAATATACCTTTTAGAACTTATTTTCCCAAACTAAACCAAGACAAGTAAAAAAATGAAAAATTTTGAAAAATATTTGGGGTGATTAGCGGTTTTCCATGGGGAGTTTTGTGTAAGGATTGATTTTAGGAAAAACGATTCAAGGTTTTAACATCCCCCCACACTTAAATTACACAAGGTCCTCAATGTGTCCCAAATAGTTATTGTCTTGATTAAATATGTAAAAAGTGGGGTTAAACAACAAATTTTTAAGGTTACTTGGCCCGGGGGCGTGCCAGCTGGGCACGGCCCCGTGGCCAAAGTGATAGTAACTTGAATTTTGAAAAGCTTAAAGAAGGCTTGGCACGGGGGCGTGGCTATGGGAACTTGCCCGTGGCAATTGTCTGTAACAGATTAGGAGATGTGTTGTGTCGCTTGCGTCTGATTTCTGGGCTTGAGGACCACTATGCTTAGTGTGTCCAAGCCTCCGAAGGTACCTATAAGCTATAATCCAACCACAATACAATAATCCAACACGATAACAAGGTTCCTAGGTTACGAGAGTTTACTTGTTCAACCATCATTATCAGAAAAAAATAAAAGAAAATGCAGGAAAGTAAATTGTCTTAAGAAGCAAATTTTTCATCGGGACGCAGCCCGAAAAATACCAAAGTGTTCAATGGTTAGGAAGGGTTAACCTGAAGGTCAATCTGTTGCCCATCACCACCATCGCCTAGTCCGAGTCCATGTCCTCGCCCTCCTCCTCCTCCTCGTCATGATACGCCATGTGCTCTCGGATGTAGGCAATATTGTTTTGCATGCTAACGATATTGTGTTCCATGCTTCCGATCCGGCTGCTTGAGCTTTGTCCCAAGCTATAAGCGTTCCTAGACACTTGGAGGTTTTCCTGCATGATATTGTATAAATTTTGGAGGTAAGGATTGGTAACGTATTGCTTTGGCAAGTTCTAGATTTCTAAGAACCAAAAAGGCTATTGACACAAGAAACGAAAAATTGAGCAATTAGTATAGCTATGTAGTTGTATGCTCGGTAAAGGCTCAAAAACTCAATTTTGTGGGAAGAGTTGTAATGTAAAAGTGTATATATAATCAAATTTTACAAAGATTTGTTATGCCCGTTTTTAAAGTTTTCTTAATTGGTTCTTTTTATCACGACGCTATTAGCTGTAAATTTGTAAAAATATACCTTTTAGAACTTATTTTCCCGAACTAAACCAAGATAAGTAAAAAAATGAAAAATTTTGAAAAATATTTGGGGTGATTAGCGGTTTTCCATGGCGAGTTTTGTGTAAGGCTTGATTTTAGGAAAAACGATTCAAGGTTTTAACATCCCCACACTTAAATTACACATTGTCCTCAATGTGTCCCAAATATTTATTGTCTTGATTAAATATGTAAAAAGTGGGGTTAAACAATATATTTTAAGGTTACTTGGCCCGGGGCGTGCCAGCTGGGCATGGCGCCGTGGCCAAAGTGATACTAACTTGAATTTTGAAAAGCTTAAAGAAGGCATGGCACGGGGGCGTGGGCTATGGGCACTTACCTGTGGCAATTGTCTGTAATAGATTAGGAGATGTGTTGTGCCGCTTGCGTCTGATTTCTGGGCTTGGGGACCACTATGCTTAGTGTGTCCAAGCCTCCGAAGGTACCTATAAGCTATAATCCTACCATAATACAATAATCCAACACAATAACAAGGTTCCTAGGTTACGAGAGTTTACTTGTTCAACCATCATTATCAGAAAAAAAGAAAATACAGGAAAGTAAATTGTCTTAAGAAGCAAATTTTTCATCGGGACGCAGCCCGAAAAATACCAAAGTGTTCAATGGTTAGGAAGGGATAACCTGAAGGTCAATCTGTTGCCCACCACCACATCGCCTAGTCCGAATCCATGTCCTCGCCCTCCTCCTCCTCCTCGTCATGATACGCCATGTGCTCTCGGATGTAGGCAATATTGTTTTGCATGCTAACGATATTGCGTTCCATGCTTCCGATCCGGCTGCTTGAGCTTTGTCCCAAGCTATAAGCGTTCCTAGACACTTGGAGGTTTTCCTGCATGATATTGTATAAATTTTGGAGGTAAGGATTGGTAACTTATTGCTTTGGCAAGTTCTAGATTTCTAAGAACCAAAAAGGCTATTGACACAAGAAACGAAAAATTGAGCAATTAGTATAGCTATGTATTTGTATGCTCGGTAAAGGCTCAAAAATTCAATTTTGTGGGAAAGAGTTGTAATGTAAAAGTGTATATATAATCAAATTTACAAAGATTTGTTATGCCTGTTTTTAAAGTTTTCTTAATTGGTTCTTTTTATCACGACGCTATCAGGTGTAAATTTGTAAAAATATACCTTTTAGAACTTATTTTCCCAAACTAAACCAAGATAAGTAAAAAAATGAAAAATTTTGAAAAATATTTGGGGTGATTAGCGGTTTTCCATGGCGAGTTTTGTGTAAGACTTGATTTTAGGACAAACGATTCAAGGTTTTAACATCCCCCACACTTAAATTACACATTGTCCTTAATGTGTCCCAAATAGTTATTGTTTTGATTAAATATGTAAAAAGTGGGTTAAACAACAAATTTTTAAGGTTACTTGGCACTGGACACGGGGGCGTGCCAGTTGGGCATGGCCCTGTGGCCAAAGTGACAAAACATGAATTTTGAAAAGCTTACAGAAGGCTGGGCACGGGGATGTGGGCTATGGGCCTTGTGACAATTATCTGTAACAGATTGAGAGTTGTGTTTTGTCGCTTGGCGTTTAATTTATGGGCTTGGGGACACTATGCTTAGTGTGTCCAAGCCTCCCAAGGTACCTCTAAGCTTTAACCCTACCATAATACAATAATCCAACACAATAACAAGGTTCCTAGATTACGAGAGTTTACTTGTTCAACCATCTTCATCTGAAAAAAATAAAAGAAAATGCTGGGATGTGAATTCTCTTAAGAAGCAAATTCTTCATTAGGACGCAACCCGGAAAATACCAAAGTGTTCAAAGGTTAGGAAGGGATAACCTGAAGGATCGCTATGTCGCCCACCACCACCATCGCCTAGTCCAAGTCTATGTCCTCGCCCTTTTCCTCCTCATCCTCCTCCTCGTCATCATACGCCATGTGCTCCTAGATGTAGGGAATGTCGTTTTGCATCCTAACGATGTTGCGTTCCATGCTTCCGATCCGGCTGTTTGAGCTTTGTCCCAAGCTATAAGCGTTCCTAGACACTTGGAGGTTTTCCTACACGATATTGTATAAATTTTGGAGGTTAGGAAAATCACCTCCTCCTAGAGAGGAGGAGCCCGAGGCGTGTCCGGAGTATCGAGGATGGTTAGGCTCATCTTCGATTGCGAGGACCTCATTCGGGTCATTTTGGTTCCAGACCCGGCCACGTGCATCCTTAAAGCGCATGAGACCATTGTTGTAATCAATGATAAGACCCAAGCTTCGGGATAAGGTTAGATCAGCCTTTGCCACACCCATTCCCTTGTGGAACACACTCGAAGTGAGCCTAATGTAATTCTCGAATAGCTTGGCGATCCATCCTCTGAAGAATATTGGTGTGTGGGTGTTGGCGGTCGCATTTGCGGCTATGTTCTTTAACAACATGTGGGTGACATCAATGGCTTAGCGATCCAGGATGCAATATAGGAAAGTTAGTTCCCGAAGATTCACCACCCTACCACTATCCTTCCTTTGGCACAAAGAGCCACTAAGGACCCGAAGAGTGTATCAGATTAGAGGGTCCCTTAATTTTGTGCTGCTCGGATCATACTAGCCATCCCTAATCTATGCCCATGCAGCTTTTCTCAGGTTATCAGGTTATCTGGGAGTTCATGGACTCCTTTCGTGAAGTCTAGCTCAGTTGTCTCTTCCTTAGTGTATAACCCAATATTCACACCAAACTGGGCCACGGAAATGCTATACCATTCTCCCCCACACTTAAATTGAACTGCATTAGACTCAAACAGATCTTGTTCATTTTTTTCGAAGATGAGCATGCTTAAGAATTCCATGTTGTACTCGTGAACGAATCTGAGTCGGGTCTCTAGATAGGTACGAAGTGGACCAGTGATCAGAGCATCGTATCTCTCCCTTTGCCCCATAGTTTAAGCGTGGTATAACACACTTGTCTTGGTGGTTCTTTATGCCTTGCTTGTAACACTTCAAAGCGGTTTTTGTACTCAAGCTCAGAACTTTTGAACCTCTACAACCTATAAGGTGCCATTCCTCCAAGAAAGAACAAGTAAGACAATCGGTATGTCAAAATTTATGCGAAAAAGGGAATCAGGGGTCTAGACACGGCCCCGTGCCTACCAGGCACGACCATGTGTCTGCAGATTGGGGTGCCCACGACCCTGTGGTGAACCTTCTGTTAAACCAATTTTAAGGTTTTCGAGCCGGCTTCGAAAAATTCAAAATTTTTGGTTCATCATGTGCGGTTTACCCTGAAAATCAAACCCCAAGTGCTAATTTCGCACAAACTACTTGTTTACCCCTTCGATTTTAACTTTTTTCAGTTATAAACGAGGGTTTGTAGAAAACTTTTGAACAACCTGATTTTTCTGACAACGGATGATTATTTACTTCTCAAAACACTTCAATTTACTACTACTAATAAGATCTAGGCAAAAATTTGGGATTGGCACGGGTCTAGTTCAAGAACCCTAGATTCATACCTTGTAGATGGATTTTGGTGTTAAACTACTAATCATGATGTTAGAATTATACCTTGTAGATGGATTTTGGTAGGAAATAGTAAAAAAATCGACGGAAAAAAGGAGAGGAACCGGCTGCTCCAGAGAAAAGGGTCGTGGTTTTGTGTTGAAAAAGTGAAGAAAAAAGGGTTATAGACCCGTCTGCAGATTTCCCACGGCCCCGTGGCCAACTTTTTTTGTGTGACCATTTCTCTGAGGGTTCCCTTTTTGGTACTTACCTGTTTCGCGTTCATTTTACTTCTTCCAAATGTACCTACAAGATATATAAAAAGAAAGAAAGATATACATATTTACAATTAACGTTTGATTATGCCTTGATCAACTTTCCGCCTCTTGGAGTGTCATTTGAACTTCCTCATCCTCATGGAAAACTCTATAGAGCTTAAGCCTTTGTCCGCTGACTTTGAAAGGTTCATCGCTTGAAGCGTTAATTTCTATAGCGCCATGTGGAAAGCTTAGGGTAATGGAAAAAGGTCCCGACCATCTAGACTTGAGTTTTCTGGAAAACACCAAAGTCTTGAGTTAAACAAGAGCACTTGATCCCCCTACTAAAATTCTTTAGGTTTGCTTATTTTATTGTGTATGTTTTCATGCGTTCCTTATAAATTTCGGAGTTGGAATATGCTTGATTTCTCATTTCTTCTAATTCGTTTAACTGATAAAATCAATTTTACTGGAATTTTCTTGGTCTAGGTTTACGTTTTTTAATGCCCAGTATGATTTGTGTGCGATTTCTACTAGGAGGTAACAATTTTTTCCATAAACGAGCTTATATGAGGTAGTGCCTATTGGTGTTTTATAGGCTGTTCAAAAGGCCATAAAGAATCGTCTAATTTATCCGCCCAATCTTTTTTTATTTTGACCTACAGTTTTTTCTAAGATTCTTTTTAAACCGCGATTGGTTACTTCGGCTTGACCATTGGTTTGAGGGTGATAGGCGGTTAAAAGACGATGATAGACCCCATATTTTGTTAAAATTTTATTTAATTAGTAATTACAAAAATGGGCGCCTCTATCACTAATAAGTGCTTTTGGAGTGCCGAAAAGAGAGAATAATCGTTTTAAGAATTTACCACAACTTTTCCATCATTCGTTGGAAGAGATACGGCTTTGGTCCATTTGGACATGTAATCGACTGCCATAAGAATATATTTGTTCTCTCTTGACGGTGGGAAATGTCCCATAAATTCTAAATCCCAAACATCAAAGATTTCACAAATAATAATGCCATTTTGAGGCCTTTCATTCGTGGATGAGATATGTGTCACATGTTTTTATTAAATTATATGCATCCTTATGAAGGGTTGGCCAATAAAATCCTGAATCGAATACCTTACATGTGGTGCTCGTTGCTCCATGATATCCTCCATATGGTACTTCGTGACAATGGCGAAGAATTTTTCTTACTTCTTGACCAAGGAGGCACCTTCGTATAAGTTGGTTGGCACAAATTTAAAAATGATATGGATGTTCCCAAAAATAGTGTTTGCCATCGACAAAGAATTTTTTTTCTTTGATGATGTGACCATCCTTTTACTAAAATGCTACTTGCGAGATAGTTAGCATAGTCGGCGTACCATGGTTCTTCTTGATATTCGACCATTTTTAAGGATTCTATGGGGAATTTTTAATTGATGAGCTCTTCTCGAGTTAGCTCCAAAGCGGGATCTTCCAAGCGAGATAAATGATCACGACGATGTTTTCCGCCCCTCGTTTGTCTTTTATTTCAATGTCGAATTCTTGGAGTAGAAGATTCCACCTAATCAAACGTGGTTTGGCATCTTATTTTTTGAAAAGATATCGAATGGCGGCATGGTCCGTATAAACTATTAGAAAGAATAAGATAGGAACGAAATTTATCAAAAGCACATACTACGGCAAGTAATTCTTTTCGGTAGTTGTATAATTTTCTTGAGCATCATTAAGAGTTTTACTTGCATAGTATATTGGGTGAAAATGTTTTTCTTTTCATTGTCCTAAAACCGCTCCAACTGCAAAGTCACTTACATCGCACATGATTCCAAAAGGTAATTTCCAATTGGGCGCTATCATGATTATTGCATTGACTAGTATTTTTTTTAGTGTAAGAAAAGCTTTTTCGCAATCCTTGTCAAAGATGAATAGGGCATCTTTCTCAAGTAATTTGGTTAGAGGTTTATAGATTTTTGAAAAGTTTTTGATAAATCGCCAATAAAATCCGCCATGTCCTAAGAAGCTTCGTATGGCTCGAATGGAGGATGGGAGAGGTAATTGAGAAATAGTGTCTATTTTTGCCCGATCAACTTCCATTCCTTCGCTTGAGATTTTATGACCGAGTACTATTTCCCCCGTTACCATGAAATGACATTTTTCCCAATTAAGGGCGAGGTTAGTTTCCTCACATCGGGATAGCATTCGTTCAAGATAATCGAGGCATTGGTCATATGTATCTCCAAAGATAGAAAAATTGTCCATGAAAACTTCCAAGGTTTTTCTATCATATCGTGGAAGATAGCCATTATGCAATGTTGAAATGTTGCGGGGGCATTGCATACACCAAAGGCATGCGTCGATAAGCAAAAGTTCCATATGGACATGTAAATATTGTTTTTTCTTGGTCCTCCGGTGCGATGGGAATTTGAAAATATCCGGAGAAACCATCCAAAAAACAATAAAATTTATGACCGGATAGTCTTTTTAGCATTTGATCGACAAATGGCAAAGGAAAGTGGTATTTACTTGTTGCCTCGTTTAATTTACGATAGTCTATACAAACCCTCCATCCGGTGACGGTTCTTGTTGGAATAAGTTGATTTTTTCATTAGTTACAACCGTCATACCTACTTTTTTTTGTACTACTTGGACGGGGCTCACCCAAGGGCTATCGGAGATAGGACAGATGGGTCCGGTGTCTTGTAGTTTGATGACTTCATTTTAAACCACTTCTTGTACATTTGGATTTACTCTTCTTTGTGTTTTTATTACAGTTTTAAAGTCATCTTCCATTAAAATTTTGTGTGTTCACATAGATGGACTAATGCCTTTGATGTCTACAAGTTTCCATGCGGTTTCATTTTGTGTTTTTTCAAAAGTTTTATTAATTTTTCTTTTTCAAAAAGTTTTAGTTTTGAAGAAATGATGACTGTGAGCTTACCATGATCGTCTAAAAATGCGTATTCTAGACCTTTTGGTAGTTTCTTGAGTTCAAACGACGGTGGGTCTTCAAGAGACCGCTTATTTTCTTCTTTATTAAGATCGATGGCCGAAAAGTTTTATTCGGTGATGTCTTCTTCTTCAACGGGTTGTTCTTCTGTTTCTTCCGTATCGGGTGGCTCTGTTTCATCTTCAATTAGGGAGTCGTACTTAGTAGTGGGATATTTCATTGATTGGTCAAGATTGACGTACCTTTTGTCGGTCCCTAATTTAAGTGGTAGGTTGTTTTGCTTCCGATTGACTAAGGTTTGATGGGTTTTATGAATGGTTGTCCCAACACGGGCACATCATCTAAGATGATAAACTCAGTTAGTACTACTGTTTGATTCGTTTGCATTAAGACATCCTCAATCACCCCTTTGCTTTTATCATTTTTTAATTTGAGAGAAAAATAGGAATTTTAAGTGGAGAAAAATTACTAGTACCCAATTTTTCAAAAACGTAGTTTGCCATTATGTTAACACAAAGATCTTTATCAATTAGCACTTTACTAACAAAGATGTTTTGAAAAAAACATGGTACCGGTTTTATGTTCAATTCATGGTGTTTATCTTGTATTAGTGAAGTTTGATCATTTGTTAAGTTAATGCTAACCATTTCCTCAATTTTAGTGGTAGTGTTTAACTCTTTTAAAAACTTGGCATGAGGAGATACCAAACAATGATTTTCAAAAGATGGTTGTATCATTTATGAGTTTTTCATTTTGCGGTTTTTCTACTTTTACCTCTTCGATTATTACCTTTTTAGTACAAATGGTCTCGTCTTTCTCGTGAGATCTCTTAAGTAAGAGTCCTAAATTCTTTAGACTTTGTGTGAGGCTTTTGGCTTCGGGAACGATTGTTGGTGGAGTGTCATTTGTTTCAAACGGATTGGTATCCCAATCAAAACTTGTTTTTCGGAGCTCAAACCTTGGTTCTTAATACGTGGAGTATGAGGTTGATGGTTGAAAAAGGTAACAATGTTGTACCGAATGGGATTCACCGCTAATGGTACAATATGGTTCCTCGTAATCATCCTCAATGTAGCAGTGGGTATAATCTTTTGAGTAGTAACCCATTGGAAGATACTCATAAGATTAACGAGCCTCTGGATCAGAAAACAGAAAAGTAAAATTTAACAGCGAGATGACCACGGCCCCGTGCTGAACTGGCATGGCCCCATGGGCATACCTGTATCTGGGTGTTTGAAAAGTTTTGATTAAATTTCTGCAGCACGGGGGTGTGGCCAGCTGACACAGCCCCGTGGCAACCTATTGTAAAAAGTTTAAAATTTTTGAAAACGGGCATGCAGTTTTGAAAAACATACAAAATTTGATTAGGTTGCTAATTTTAAGCTTTCTTAAAATCCTTGTGTCCACGGCATTGACGCCAAAAACTTGATGTGGTGCGAGCGGGTTATAAATTTTATTATAATTTAGGTACTTTTTACTCGTAGATTAAGCTTTAAATTTATAAAACACGATACAATACTACCACTTTACACAAGTTAGGGCAAGTGTACCCATCGTGGACGTAGTAAAGTGATGGTAGGATACCGAGGTCGTCTAAGGACACAAGAGCTTTTAATAACGTCTAATCCAACGAATTTTTTTGATAAAAGTATTGAAAGTTTAAAAGATATAAAAGTAAAAACGTAAATAAAAAAGGAAAACGAATAGACAAGAAAGAATCACTTGGTTTCGACTCCTCTTTTACATATCCTTTGATAATTTCCACACTTTGGGCATTTTAAAAGATTATCTTAGTTATAGTACTAGGCCCCTCTTGTGAAGGCGATGTTAGCCTCAACCTATTAGTCTAAATCAGCAGGGATACAGCCCGCATGGTCGGAATATTGAAAGATAATTAAGTAAGTTATTAATGCGAAAAGTGGTAGGCCCCTCTTGTGAAGGCGACGTTACCCTCGGCCATATTGGTCTGAGTCAGCAGGGATACAGTCCCGCAAGGCCGGGTAACGTTTTAATAGTAGTTTATTTATAACGGGTTCAAGCCGTTCTTACTCTCCCCGATTTGATGCTATCTATCTCAAGGGAAGTCCTAATAAGCTTGAACCAAGTACTCGCATGATGTATACACTGAACGAGACAATAAATTTACCCAAAAACCCTTCTAACCCTCTTCCAGGTAGTTAACGAGCTTTATATAGACAAAGACACGAATGAGTGAATCAACGACACATGAAGAAATGTTTAAATAGAGTTCACTTTCAATATAAAAAAACTAGTTATTAAAGTCATTAATACATACACAAATAAAAAGTTGCCATAGATTGGAAATCAAAAGTAATATATAAAAGATTTATCTTCACCAAGTGATGTAAGAGATTTAGCCAAGCATGGCCTTTGTTTGACAAGAACTCTTACGATCAATCTTGGATCCCGAGACTACTACACACTCTAAAAGATGAACGATGGATGATAGTGGTGGGTGTTGGTGTTGTAGTGGTGGTGGACTGATGGCAAGTGTTAGAGAAGTAGTTTACCAAGGGATGTCTTTCTCGTGAATCAAGCATCTCTATTTATAGCTGGAAATAGAAGGTGACCACGACCCCATGGTGGACTTTTTCTCTCCCATCGTTAACTGCAGATGTAAGGTCGTTGTACCAACATGCCCCATGGTGGCAGAGCACGACCCTGTGGTCAGTATACTTGGTATACTATCCCAGATTCTCCGAATCTTAAAGTTAACAACGACCCATGTTGACTTGGCACGGCCTCGTGTTGGTTGTCTGTAGCTGTTGTCTTTTTCTGGAGAGAATCTTTGACTGGGCACGGCCCTATGCCTAGTGCGCATGACCCCATGTCTGAGCTTCTGTCTTCGTTATTATTGTTGTTTTGGATGTGAATGGGGGTTCGACAAGTTGTGTCAATCCTTCTTCTTTGTATTTGTGTTGGTTTCTACTGTTAGTTTGTTCAATCTATTCGTTTAAGCTCTTTTGATCCTATAATTTAAAAGTAAACAAAGAAACAGGTTTTTTTCCATCATTAGTACAAAACAGGGTTGATTTTATGCCTTGTTTGATGTAATTTATATGGTGCATTTTGCGCACATCACAAATACGATATAAAATCAACCCTTTTTAGTACTTATGTTGGAAAAAGTGCGATTCTTTTGGGCTTAGATTGCTAAAGGTTTACTCATTATGGACTATTTTGGGCTTTGGTGTATATTGTGGGCTTCCTAGTGCCTTATGGGCCTAGGGTTGTAATAGTGGGCTTGCTAGTGCTTATAAATAGAGATACTAGGTTAATGAGAGAGGGTTAGAGAGTTGTAATCAAAGAAATTGTATCAGACATCTTTTGGTGTATGCAAGTTGAAGTTATTCAAAGTTGTTCTTCTTCCTAATCATTATTTCCGCAACTGATTAGGTTAGCGATACCTGTTTGATCCGTTTATGGGACTTACAATTGGTATCAGAGCCTGCTGTTCAAATACAGGCTCCGGGTATTGCTGATTGAAGAAGTTTTGTGTGTTGCTGCTGCTCGGATTGGATTCTGTTCTTGATCACTATTCATCGTCGGAAGGGTTACTGTTCTGAAGAACTCGAAGAAGTTTTGAAGATTTCGGATCTGGTACTATTCCAGATTCCGAAGAACACAAAGAAGGTTCACACATCTCGGATCAACTACTGTTCCGGATTCCGAAGAACATGAAGGAGCCATCCATCTCGGATTAATCCCGAACTGTTGTTTAATCCGGATTACGATCCGATATACTGTTGCAGTTATCGATTCCCTGGATTCGGAGTATTGTTGCAGGAAAAGCGGACTACTGTTACGGATAAGGATAAGGATTCCGGATTTATCAGATAGAACAAGCATTCCGGATTTCTTATTCCGGATTCTCCTTTCCGGATTCAACCTCAGAATTGTTTATTCTGGATCATACATCTCGAATTTTCATTCCGGATTTGTCATTCGGACTTCTCATTTCGGATCCATCATCTTCCGGTTTCTTCATTTCGGATTTTCAAGTCGGACTCTCCATTTCGGACTCATCAATCCGGATTGATCAATCTGGGATTGAACAATCCGGATTATCATCAATTCGGATAATCTTTCCTTATTTGACCATCATTGACTTCAGAGTTGACTATTCCGGACCAATTTCGGATTTCATACTGTTCATCTAAGAAACTTAAAATAAATTAATTTTAAACTGGTTTGGTAAATTTTTAATTAATTTAATAATGATGGCTGGATACATGACCGCACAAGATCTGACAAACGCCACTCTGGCTGCCCTGCAATCGCAAACACTAGCCCTCCATCAAGAGCTGGATCAAGTAATTGGCACTTCCACTAAAGTGCGACGTTTATTATATGGGGATGAATCCTACGAATGGAAGTTTCGTTTTGAACAGTATTGCAAGGCTAAAGAGCCTGGTGTGTGTGGAGATGCATCATGAATGATCCAAGAACCATAGTTTACAGTACAGAACAAGATCCAGACACGAAAATTCCTAAGCCCATGCACCTATGGACTCCAGAGGATATCAAGATAATAGAGGAGTATTGTTGCAGGAAAAGCGGAGTACTGTTACGGATAAGGATAAGGATTCCGGATTTATCAGATAGAACAAGCATTCCGGATTTCTTCATTCTGGATTCTCCTTCCCGGATTCTCCTTTCTAGATTCAACCTCAGAATTGTTTATTCCGGATCATACATCTCGGATTTTCATTCCGGATTTGTCATTCAGACTTCTCATTTCGGATCCATCATCTTTCAGTTTCTTCATTTCGGGTTTTCAAGTCGGACTCTCCATTTCGGACTCATCAATCCGGACTGAACAATCTGGATTATCATCAATTCGGATAATCTTTCCTTATTTGACCATCATTGACTTCAAAGTTGACCATTCCGGACCAATTTCGGATTTCATACTGTTCATCTAAGAAACTTAAAATAAATTAATTTTAAACTGGTTTGGTAAATTTTTAATTAATTTAATAATGATGGCTGGATACATGACCGCACAAGATCTGACAAACGCCACTCTGGCTAGAGGAAGATGAGAAGGCCTCAGAAACTCTAACCATGGCCCTTGGACCTGATATCTCTATCGCAGTTAGAAACTTAAGACCACAACGGAGGTTTGGAGCGAGCTGCAAAATCTCTACGAGGGAAATGCAGACATGAAAATAAGCAGGGTGAATCAGCAATTCAGCTCATTCAATCGCATCTATGGGGAAACTATTGAAAACCAGATTCGTCTCTATGTCAAGCTTGTTTCCCAGATTATTTCAGCTGAGATTACCCTCACCAACAGTGCCATGAACAGACAGTTATTAAACTCACTGCCCAAGAGTTGGGATGCAGATGTGGGCATGATAAAAAAGACCAAGAACTTGAATGATGTCACTCTCACTGAGATGATAGCTACTAGAAAATCATGTGAGATTGACAACAAGCAGAGGGAAATCAATCATCAAAGCAGCTTGATGGCCGCAGGGATGACAGGACAAAATGCGGCTCTAATGTCACAAAATCTTATTTATAGTCCTCTGCAAGGAAATTCACAAGCACCGGGCGGATCAAACGTAGTTTATAGTCCTATAGCCACGCCTCAGAACACTCAGTACGTGTATGGTCTTGAATCTCATAATCCCACTATGGTTTCAGCTGCTCAAGTTCACACACGGTACCATGCTCACTATCCCAACATGGTGTTCAGTCCTGCAATTCCTCAAACAGTGCAACAAGGCAACACTCCTCAAACTGCTGCACCAGTGCCTGCACCTGCTCAACCTGCGTCCAACTCTGTGTTTCTCACTAAAGAAAACGAAGAAAATTGGCTATTGCGGCCTCAATGATCAAAAGCTTAAACGCCTTCCTGGTAGGTGATCTGACTCCTCCATCTATTCTTCCAACCGAAGTTGATCAGATCATGGAGGAGGACCTGCACGAGATTGATGTTTCTTGGAATCTAGCAATGGCCGCTTTTCGGGTTAACAAGTTTCAGAAGAAGTATGGAATGCAACCCTTGTCAAATTTGAAGACTGGTCTCACCAAGGACAAACTTAGATGTTACCGATGTCACGAACCAGGATACTTCGCCAGGGAATGCAAGAAGCCACCGTCCGGGTATGTATCATCCAGGGTCGTTGATATACAGAGCAGTGACAAACAGCTGGTTCCCGTCTCTCCCTCCAAGTCCACTACGAGTCCATCAAGCAGCTCGGGCGGGAAGTCAATAGTACTGGTGGCCCAACAGCATGAAGGTTTCAACTAGGCAATGCTGCAGCTCAAATGGAAACATTGAATCTCTCCAAACAGCAACCACTGCATGATGGCGCAGACAACTGAGACACTCGATCTTTCAGAAACAATAAATCGAATTCTCTATTCTGATAGTTGTCGTTTTAAATTATCACAAATGCGTACCCATAATTCAACTCTAGTAGCTGAATACCAACAAGCTGCGTCACAGAACATCGCCCTTAAACATAAGAACAATCTTCTTATGGAGAAGGTCGAAGCTCAGAAACAAGATGTAGCTCAGCTAAAGCTAGACTTCAACCAACAGCAATGTTGGGTCTACGACTATAAGCTAAAACTAGCTTAAAAGGACTTAGAACTTAAAGCAGCTTTAGCTAAGCTAAACTCCTTGACAGGAAAGCTTCACGAAAATGAAATAAACATTAAAAAAATTTGAAACATCCAGTAAACTTGTCAAGGACTTATGTGACCTCCAGCTTAACTATAAAAGAATTTTACCAAAGGCCTTGGGTATAATAGGGCGCCTCCACCATATAATCATAATGATACTAGAATGCCTGAATCTGAGGAAGATGTAGAAAATGCAGAAAAATGATTTATGGTAAACCCTCGGATTAATTATCCAAACCATGGATGCCCCGTTACCCAAAGTTCTCCAAACCCACTGAACTCAAGAGGGATGATGTCTTTGTTGCTTCCACACAATTTCACATTAAACTAGTAATCATCCCTCTGGAAGTACAGATGGCTTGGAGAAAGTTGTGCCTGAGGCAGACAAATCCACATCCTCCACAGAATGTAAAGTAAATGAATCTTCTGATACTAAAACTGAATTCGTGAACGATACTAATGTGTCTAACTCATGTGCAAAAGAATTTTTGGTTGAGGATATCACATAGGGTGATCAAGAGGAATGTCTGAATACAAATTCAGACAATTCGACAGCTGATTATGCATTTTATAAGCCTGCTTTTGACATTTTAAATCAATTTCTTGCTGAACAATTTACATGCTCAAACAGTGTTGGTTGTGTTGAGAATTTAGACAGTTTTAATTCTGGTTTTTCATCAAATACTGATTTTTTGAATGATGGTAATAACTGTAATAACTCTTCTGATGAGAAAATGAATTTAGCTGCAGGTTCTGCATCAACAGATGATTCGGTTTCATCAGTTTCAGCTGAGGATACCGAAAGTTCATCTCCAGAGGCTTCGTCTGTTGATGCATCTCCTAGGGTTGACAGTGTGAAAGTAGACCAACCAACCGATTCTGTAAACGTTGATAGTGACATAATTCTAGAAGACTCGGGCGACTCAACACAAGGGACTGATTCTGAAATGACAAAGATGAACACTCTTTTTCTCATGATTCAAATGAAAATCTTAAAATTGATTCAGAATTGGAGTCTCAAATTTTTCAAAATCGCGAGATTCCACATTCATCTTCTGAAATCTCAGAACATGATGTCCCTGTAGAGCCACTCGTGTCTTCTACAGAAATTGTCACGAAATGTGATTTGAAGAGTAAGATTAAGAAGCGGAGAACACGCCCATATAAAAAGAAGAAAACAAAACAGGCATCTTTGAAAACTGAAACGGCAACTGCTGGGTCTCTTCATCAAACTGAGAAATTGACTTAGCATTCACAAACTGAATCTGTTAAGCAACCAGCTGAACAGATATCAGTTAAAATTTTGCCAAAATCTCCATATCCAAAAACCAAGAGTTCAAATCACAAAACTAACAAGTGATGGTTGTGCGCAGGACACCGTCAAGACCAAGATCGTGCATCAGCCGTCAGTACCCGCCAGCAAGAAACTGACAGACAAATTGCCCAGAATTTCCCAAGCTGAGCGGACTGTTTTCTTCCAGAAGAGGCAGACCTGTTTCAATTGTGAATCTCCCGGGCACATTGCTCGCAATTGTCAAAAGACCTTTACCTCATTCAAAACTTTGTATTCCAGATATCAGAAGACTATGCCTAATCGCCCACCTGAGGCTTGATTTGTGGCTAAGTCTTCTGATCGAGACTGGAACTCGGCCAAGAAACAATCTTTCAAACCCTTGAGACCTCCATTTCCCAGAATCCCTCTAGCACTCCAAGGATTGTGCAGAGGTCTGATTTGGTAACCTGGAGGCCTAAGTTAATGGCCAAGACTCAGTCTTCTACCCCCATTTCTAATAAATCAAAAGCATCATCAACCTCATCCTCAACTAATTTAATCTTTCGTGAGGTTACTTACGTTAATGCTAATGACAAGCCCAGATCTTCAATGGCCTGGGTTCCAGTCTCTAACTAAAACATGTTGAAATGTGCAGGAACAGCTCTGGCGTGCTCTTGTTAGACTATGGTACATTGACAGTGGTTGTTCCAGGCACATGACCGGAGACATCTCGCAGTTGAATGACATTCAGTTCTTCGATGGAGGGTTTGTTTCCTTCGTAGATGGAGAGACAAGGAAAATTACCATGAGAGGAGCTGTTTGCAACGGAGCCCTCAACTTTAAGAATGTTAATTACGTACCAAAATTGAAGCACAGTCTTTTGAGTGTGTCTCAACTCTACGACAATCATTTGGATGTTCTTTTCACCAAGAAAGGATGTTATGTGCTCAATGTAACATTTGTCAAAAACGGGTTTTCCAAACCCGCTCCGTTTGTAATCGAATATCAAGTTATAAATGTTTCGTTGCGTATTTATGTCCATTTTATTTTTTTATGATGCAAAATTAATAAACAAATTAGAATATAAAAGTTATAATTGATAAAAAGTAAAAATAAAATAATTAAAAAGAAAATTAGGCTGCCGGGACTCGAACCCGGGTCAGCCGGGTTTAAACTCGAAGTCTTATCACACACACATACAACCACTCCGCCACTTGTTGTTTTCTGTAAATTCTAGGAAACAATAAGTTTTATAGTCAATCGTAAACCAAGCTGGTTTCGCCAATTGTAACCGAAATCGGTCACTAAACGTCCAAAGACGTTTGATTGATCGCGGTTTACTGAGTTTAACCAATACACCGACACCTCCAATCAATTGTGCTTTGAATGAACTTGAATTCTAGAGTGAATCGGTTTTAATAACCGAAAACTTTCAGTTCCTGAATTACTTCAATCTTTGTCCTCTCTCGCGACTCAAACACACTCTGCCAACCTTCAATTGCATTTTCGCACAACTTTCAGTCCGCTGGAGAAGCTATTTGAACTCGCCGGACTTTCACCGGAAAACCGTGTTTTCCATCAAATCAGTAAGTCTCTCAATTCTTTCGTTGTCTATCAATTGTTAAGCTATTGCTAACTCAAACCCTTCAATAGCCATCAATTTCAGACGTCGTTATCGGGTAATTCCCGCTCGCCGGAAAACTTCTGAAAATCCTTATCTTCAGCTGTAAAACGGTATAGACATTCAAACCTTCTGATAACTCTTGTTTAATACTTCAATTCCTCACTTAGCTAATCAAAACTGTTAATTTATTCGTTCAGTCGAAATCCGTAAAAACAGAGCCGACGACTTGCCGAATTCTGAGATAAATCGTTCTCTGGTAAGTTTACTTCTAAAAATCGTCTCTGCCATTTCATATTAGTCTGTTGAATGTTTGTCAATTGAATTAAACAAGAAAAAATAGAGAAATCCCAGACTTAATTTTGTAACGAAGAAGACGATGATAGGTTGATTATAAGTTTAATAAAATCTGGATATTATCTCGGGTTAGACACACAGTCCAGCGGTGGACTGTGTGCACATAGATATCACACACCTCGAGTTTGATCCTTGACACACGTATGCTCTGTAATAAAAATGTTTTATTTTTCTAACTGAACCGGATCCTTTTCGCTGTTAGATGTTAAGTATAATAAAAATCTGTATATTAACCAAGTTAGACACACAGTCCAGCGGTTGACTGTGTGTAACGTTAAAGCACAGGTCCCAGGGTTCGAGACCTGTTGACAGCACCGGTTGATAATTAAAATCCTTTTTAAAAAATAAATGAATTTTGAATAAACTGAATTAATATATAAATATAATTAAAAACAGGATTATTTCGGGTTAGACACGTAGCTCAGTTGGTAGAGCTGCGTGCACGCGTACGGGAGGTCTCGGGTTCGAGTCCTGCCCGGCGCATACATTTACACAATAAAACCGGTCAAACAGTCAAACAGTCAAGGGTCAACGGTCAACGCAAAAGTCAACATATTTTTATATTTTTATTTATTTAATTTAATTAAAAAATCAATTAAAAATACTTAAAAATAATGTTTTTAAAGATAGGAAATAGCCTTAAACTCACAAAAATATATCTAAAAATCCTATTAAAATTATTAATAAAATCCACTCATTTACTATATCTTCCGTTATTATTTAGGTTAGTTAATTCTCGTTGTTCAATTCTTCCAACTCGTGCGCATCTCATCATCTCCAACCGAACGCACCCAATGTGAGTGAACCTCTACAAAATTCCCCGTTTTTAATCACGTTTTTGGGGTGTATCATGTGTCTTACCAATTATTATATTTAAATCATTGTGCATACATCATGAACAAATGTGTATTCAGCTTGTATCAACTGTTGTGTGGTTATTGTTTAGATTTAATTTATTATTTTCAGTACATGCAATTTCATAGGCCGCCGCTCCCCATTACATTATGAGCGTTGAGCAGTTCCCCATTACATTATGAGCGTGAACCTGGCGTTGCCAACATACGATCGGCTCCGTTTGATTGAGCCTTGATCGCACAGACATTCATCATAGGCCGTCCGTTCCCCATTACATTATGAGCGTGAACGTGCCGTTGCCAACATATACAGTTTCATTCATGTTATATATTCATGCAAGTTCATATGCTATTGTAGGTTATTGTATGTTATAGTTTGTGGTTGTTATTTGCTATTGTTTGATTATTTACATTTGCTCACATATGACAATTGCACAATTTTTCCTTAATAAAGATAACAATAAATCAATAATAAATATTTATCTAACAAGGTTCACTCGCCAACTTATGTTGACCCAAAAAACCCCATTTTTACACATGATACAGGTGAACCAGCTGCAGCAAGAAACACATAGGATTGGCTTAGAAGAATAAACTGGTTTAGAGCTTGATTTGTTTAGTTTGGATAGTTTTCTTTGTATTTGTATGGACATGTTTGGATTATTGAGAATGTAATTTTGACTTTAATAAATATGAAACATATTAGTAAATATCATGAGCTTTGGTGATAACCCAATTATGCCCCGACTCTTATTCCGCTGAGAGTCGGGGTGTGACAGATTGGTATCAGAGCCATGACTATAGGGATATAGGATAGGTTATTAGACCCTTAGAGCCTATACTATAGTTGATTATAAATTTTTAAGATTTTTGTGTGTTACATGCAAAATTCATGATGTTTATATGTTTTATGTTTAATGTTACATTCAATGTTATGCAAGCATGTTCATAAGTACATATTAGTATATAATTCCTATCATGAATCATATTCTCATAACATATCATATCAATGAAAGCACACATCACATCATTTTCATGATTGTTTTTACAATGATTTTTGTAATTTCAAATCACATCAAAGTGAGTTCTCATGACGGGTATGTAGTAACTGGAAGGGTACAAGTACCGGTAGTCGGAACGTCCTGTCTAGGCTGGCATTCGTATAAATCCAAAATAAAGGACCAGTTTGCCTACCTGGGGACTAACGATGAGAGTACGAAGTACCTATTAGGCCAAAGCATGCTATACCAAACGTCGTGTGAGCTAACCCCACTTTGAGTTGTCATTGTGTCTACACCTGGACACATTCCGACCATACATCTCGTAAACATATTTCGTGGTTTTCATTCGGGTGATGCGAGTGTTAAATCGCCAATACTAATGTGAATCCTACCAAGCCAATAGACATGGGGGCCCACATGACTATACAGGTGAAGGTATGGGGGACATTTGAGGCCCAACATGAGCAAACCCAAGACATCCTATGGATGTAGTTGCATTATTGATATTTATGTTATTTTCATTTTCTTTAAGACACATGACACCTAAAAAGACTCCATAAACTCACAATCTTCTTATGTATGTTCCTGTAGATGTCGGCTAGACAAAAACGAGGGGGTAAAAGATCAGGAAGGTCTCACGAACGCTTGGCCACTCAAATCGCAAAACAAATGGCCGCGGTGCTTCCTGACATTGTGGTTCAAGTACAACAAGCTCTCGCCACAAATCCCACTAATCCTCCTCAGCAAGAAAACCAGGACATCGGCAACCCGCCTACCAAAAAGTGCTCATATAAACATTTCAAGTCTTGCGATCCTCCTAAATTTGAAGGGACCGAAGGTGTCACTGCTCTCCTCCACTGGTTTGAGGAAATGGAAAACACCTTCCTCAACTGTGATTGTCCCGAGGATCGCAAGGTTCGATACGCGACCGGGAGATTATTTGGGGTAGCTCTTACCTGGTGGAATACTGAAAAGGGTAAGAAGGGAATTGAAGATGCTATGGCCTTAACGTGGGAGGAGTTAAGGGAAATCATGACAAGACGATTCTGTCCTAGCAGTGAGATTAAAAAGTTGGAGGGCGAATTTCATGCTTTGAAGCAAAAGGAGGGAGATCATGCTTCCTACAACAAGAGGTTCTTAGAGTTGAACCAAATGGTCCCTAACTTGTTCACCCTAGTTTATCGTTTAATCGAGCATTATATTCGAGGTCTTCCCTCGAAAATTCAAGATTCAGTTCTCAGCACTTCACCAGCAACACTTGAAGCTGCTATGGAACTAGCTACTGAACTGACCGAGAATCGAATTCGCAACGGTAAGTTTAAAGAAGAGAAAAAGAAAGCCCCCGTTGAGGGCCAAACTTCAAACCATTCCACCTCCTCCTCTAAGTTTGCTAACAAGAGGAAGCGTAACACCAGAAACTTCGCTGTCACACAAACCAATTTCCCTATCCCTGCTGCACCCATTACCCAAGTTGCCCCTTCACCATACAAAAGACCATACTCTGGCCCATTACCAAAATGCAACCGTTGCCAATACCACCATTTCCCTGATCATCCCTGCCAACATTGCACCGGCTGTGGTCGCGCAGGTCATACTGTTCAAACCTGTCGCATACCTCAGCGAACGAACCGCCACCAGCCTTCAACCCAAACCCACCAACAAATAATGGGTCAAGCCCAACAACCCCTACTACGACCACCTACCCAACATTTAGCCCAATCATACTACCAACCCAACTATCCCATGGTACATCCTATGCGGGCTTGCTACAATTGTGAAGACCCAAGTCACTTTAGAAACACTTGTCCAAGGTTGGTGAACATTATTCATGCTCAAGCCCAAGCCAATCCGGTGAATCAAGCTAACCAAGCTCCTCCACCTGCAAGAGGAAGAGCTTTCAACATCAACGCTAATCAGGCTAGAGCTGACAGCAATGTGGTTAACGGTACGTTCCTTATCAATGGTAGTTATGCATCCATGTTGTTTGATACTGGCGCGGATAAAAGTTTTGTGTCCTTAGAGTTTGAACCGATCCTAAACCAAAATCGTGATAAGCTCATGGAATCCATAACAGTAGAAGTTGCTGACGGGAAACCGGTCTCATTAAACCCTATTATACGCAACTGTACTCTCACCTTAAATGACCACGATTTTCCAGTTGACCTCATTCCTATGAAGTTGGGAAGCTTTGATATTATAATTGGTATGGACTGGCTCAGCCAACATCAGGCTGAAGTTGTATGCCGCGAGAAGTTTATACGCATTCCTTTTCCAAACGGTCAGACTCTACGAATCTTTGGAGAAACCCCATCGAAAGGGCTCAGATTAATGTCCTGTCTTCAAGCCCAAAATTATCTTCGCAAGAATTATGTCGCATTTTTAACCCATGTCGTCAAAAAGGGAACCATGGAGAAGAAACTCGAAGACATCCCAGTAGTAAAAGATTTCCCGCAAGTTTTTCCTGACGACATTTCAGGACTTCCTCCAGTGAGAGAAGTCGAATTTCGCATTGATCTTATACCTGGTGCTACACTAGTTGCAAAGTCTCCTTATAGGTTAGCCCCCTCTGAAATGCAAGAGCTAGCCAGTCAATTGCAAGAGTTGACTGACAAAGGATTCATACGTCCTAGCTCCTCGCCTTGGGGTGCACCTGTCCTTTTTGTGAAGAAGAAAGATGGATCGTTTCGCATGTGCATCGACTACAGAGAACTCAACAAGTTAACAATCAAGAATCGCTATCCATTACCTCGCATGATGATCTTCTTGACCAACTTCAAGGCGCCAGCTGTTTTTCAAAAATCGACCTTCGATCTGGTTATCATCAACTTAGAGTACATGAAGAAGACGTCCCAAAGACCGCTTTTCGAACTCGTTATGGTCATTATGAATTCATGGTCATGCCATTTGGTTTAACCAACGCTCTAACTATCTTCATGGATCTAATGAACAGAGTCTGCAAACCTTATCTCGATCGTTTTGTTATAGTCTTCATCGACGACATTCTCATCTATTCAAAGTCTAAGTCTGATCATGAGCGACATCTTCGACTCATCCTTACACTTCTAGAGAATGAAAAGCTTTACGCCAAATTCTCCAAATGCGAATTCTGGTTAAAAGAGGTACAATTCCTTGGACATGTAGTTAATGACAAGGGAATACATGTCGACCCCTCAAAGATCAAAGTGGTATAAGAATGGCAAGCGCCAAGTACACCAACTGAAGTAAGATCATTCCTTGGTTTGGCTGGTTATTATCACCGTTTCATTTCAAACTTCTCTCGCATTGCTATACCACTCACGGCTTTAACTCATAAGGGAAAAGCTTTCATATGGGGACCCAAACAAGAAGAAGCCTTCCAAACCCTTAAACAAAAAACTCTCTGATGCACCAATCCTCACTCTTCCTGAAGGTTGTGATGACTTCGTGGTTTATTGCGACGCGTCAGGGCAAGGACTAGGATGTGTTCTAATGCAAAGAGGAAAGGTTATAGCTTATGCTTCGAGACAACTCAAGACTCATGAGAAGAACTACACAACACCCATGACCTAGAACTTGGAGCCGTTGTGTTCGCTCTTAAGATATGGAGACATTATCTCTACGGTACTAAGTGTGAAATATACACTGACCACAAGAGTCTATATCTTCAATCAAAAGGAGTTAAACATGAGGCAACGAAGATGGGTCGAACTTCTAAATGACTACGACTGTGAAATTCGGTACCACCCTAGCAAGGCAAATGTTGTGGCTGATACACTCAGTCGAAAGGGTTATGCGAACTCCATTCGTCTTCTATGTTCGCAAATCATAACTGACATTAAAGATCAAATTCGAGAAGCCCAACATGTTTCAGTAACGGAGGATGATGTACGAAAGGAGTTGTCCTGTGGAGCTGAACTTAAAATTGAAACTAAATCTGACGGTGTTCTGTACTATCTAGATCGCATATGGATTCCTGACCACAACAACCTTCGTGAATTTCTTATGAACGAGGCTCACAAAACACGATACTCTATACACCCAGGAGCCGATAAGATGTATCAAGACCTTCGATACACCTATTGGTGGCCTGGAATGAAAAAGGATATTGCTTTTTTTGTTTCCAAGTGCCTTACATGTTCCAAGGTGAAAGCTGAACACCAAAGACCCTCAGGACTTCTGGTCCAACCCGAAATACCTGTATGGAAGTGGGAAAACATAACCATGGACATTACCGGGTTACCTCGCACTTCTGGTGGGTATGACACTATATGGGTAATCATTGATCGACTTACAAAATCAGCTCACTTTTTCCTATTCGCGAAGATTTCAAGAACGAAAAGCTAGCTCGTATTTATATCAGCGAAATCGTAAGCCGACATGGTGTACCGTTAAGCATTATTTCAGATCGTGATGGTCGTTTCACTTCACGAACATGGCAAGATGTACAAGCCGCTTTGGGTACACGATTAGATCTCAGTACCGCTTATCATCCTCAAACTGATGGACAATCTGAACGCACCATTCAAACTCTTGAAGATATGCTTCGAGCATGTGTCATAGACTTTAGGGGAAATTGGGACGCTCATCTACCATTAGTTGAATTTTCATACAACAACAGCTATCATTCAAGCATCGGCATGGCACCTTTTGAAGCTTTATATGGTCGTAAGTGCCGATCTCCAGTATGTTGGCACGAAATTGGGGAAGCTCAAATCACTGGTCCAGAATTGATACAAGAAACCACAAACAAGATCCATCAAATTCGAAACAATCTTCTAGCAGCTCAAAGTCGTCAAAAGAGTTATGCAGATAAACGACGGAAGCCTTTGGAGTTTAACATTGTTGATCATGTACTTTTAAAAGTATCACCGTGGAAGGGAGTAATTCGTTTTGGTCAAAAAGGCAAGCTAGCACCACGCTACGTAGGACCTTTCAAGATACTCAAAAGAGTAGGACCTGTAGCATACAAGCTTGATCTACCAGAAGAACTCAACAGGATTCATCCCACATTCCACGTATCAAACTTGAAGAAGTGATTCGCTGATGAGAACCTCCATATTCCTCTGGAAGATATTCAGATTGATGAATCTATGCATTTTGTTGAAAGACCAGTTGAGATCATGGACTTCGGAGAAAAACGTCTTCGACGAAGTCGCATTTCAATTGTTAGGGTACGATGGGAGTCGAAACGAGGACCTGAGTTTACTTGGGAACGTGAAGACTCAATGCGCGAAAAATACCCGCACCTTTTTCCTACTACTACTACTACTTAGATTTCGGGACGAAATTCCTAAAAGTAGGGGATACTGTAACATTTGTCAAAAACGGGTTTTCCAAACCCGCTCCGTTTGTAATCGAATATCAAGTTATAAATGTTTCGTTGCGTATTTATGTCCATTTTATTTTTTTATGATGCATAATTAATAAACAAATTAGAATATAAAAGTTATAATTGATAAAAAGTAAAAATAAAATAATTAAAAAGAAAATTAGGCTGCCGGGACTCGAACCCGGGTCAGCCGGGTTTAAACTCGAAGTCTTATCACACACACATACAACCACTCCGCCACTTGTTGTTTTCTGTAAATTCTAGGAAACAATTAAGTTTTATAGTCAATCGTAAACCAAGCTGGTTACGCCAACTGTAACCGAAATCGGTCACCAAACGTCCAAAGACGTTTGATTGATCGCGGTTTACTGAGTTTAACCGATACACCGACACCTCCAATCAATTGTGCTTTGAATGAACTTGAATTCTAGAGTGAATCGGATTTAATAACCGAAAACTTTCAGTTCCTAAATTACTTCAATCTTTGTTGTCTCTCGCGACTCAAACACACTCTGCCAACCTTCAATTGCATTTTCGAACAACTTTCAGTCCGCCGGAGAAGCTATTTGAACTCGCCGGACTTTCGCCGGAAAACCGTGTTTTCCATCAAATCAGTAAGTCTCTCAATTCTTTCGTTGTCTATCAATTGTTAAGCTATTGCTAACTCAAACCCTTCAATCGGAATCAATTTCAGACGTCGTTATCGGGTAATTCCCGCTCGCCGGAAAACTTCTGAAAATCCTTATCTTCAGCTGTAAAACGGTATAGACATTCAAACCTTCTGATAACTCTTGTTTAATACTTCAATTCCTCACTTAGCTAATCAAAACTGTTAATTTATTCGTTCAGTCGAAATCCGTAAAAACAGAGCCGACGACTTGCCGGAATTCTGAGATAAATCGTTCTCTGGTAAGTTTACTTCTAAAAATCGTCTCTGCCATTTCATATTAGTCTGTTGAATGTTTGTCAATTGAATTAAACAAGAAACAATAGAGAAATCGCAGACTGTAATTTTGTAACGAAGAAGACGATGATAGGTTGATTATAAGTTTAATAAAATCTGGATATTATCTCGGGTTAGACACACAGTCCAGCGGTTGACTGTGTGCACATACATATCACACGCCGAGAGTTCGATCCTTAACACACGTATGCTCTGTAATAAAAATGTTTTATTTTTCTAACTGAACCGGATCCTTTTCGCCGTTAGATGTTAAGTATAATAAAAATCTGTATATTAACCAAGTTAGACACACAGTCCAGCGGTTGACTGTGTGTAACGTTAAAGCACAGGTCCCGGGTTCGAGACCTGTTGACAGCACCGGGTTGATAATTAAAATCCTTTTTAAAAAATAAATGAATTTTGAATAAACTGAATTAGTATATAAATATAATTACAAGATTATTTCGGGTTAGACACGTAGCTCAGTTGGTAGAGCTGCGTGCACGCGTACGGGAGGTCTCGGGTTCGAGTCATGCCCGGCGCATACATTTACACAATAAAACCGGTCAAACAGTCAAACAGTCAAGGGTCAACGGTCAACGCAAAAGTCAACAAATTTTTATATTTTTATTTATTTATTTTAATTTAAAAATCAATTAAAAATACTTAAAAATAATGTTTTTAAAGATAGGAAATAGCCTTAAACTTACAAAAATATATCTAAAAATCCTATTAAAATTATTAATAAAATCCACTCATTTACTATATCTTTCGTTATTATTTAGGTTAGTTAATCCTCGTTGTTCAATTCTTCCAACTCGTGCGCATCTCATCATCTCCAACCGAACGCACTCAATGTGAGTGAACCTCTACAAAATTCCCCATTTTTAATCACGTTTTTGGGGTGTATCATGTGTCTTACCAATTATTATATTTAAATCATTGTGCATACATCATATCATGAACAAATGTGTATTCAGCTTGTATCAACTGTTGTGTGGTTATTGTTTAGATTTAATTTATTATTTTCAGTACATGCAATTTCATAGGCCGCCGCTCCCCATTACATTATGAGCGTTGAGCAGTTCCCCATTACATTATGAGCGTGAACCTGGCGTTGCCAACATACGATCGGCTCCGTTTGATTGAGCCTTGATCGCACATACATTCATCATAGGCCGTCTGTTCCCCATTACATTATGAGCGTGAACGTGACGTGGCCAACATATACAATTTCATTCATGTTATATATTCATGCAAGTTCATATGCTATTGTAGGTTATTGTATGTTATAGTTTGTGGTTGTTATTTGCTATTGTTTGATTATTTACATTTGCTCACATATGACAATTGCACAATTTTTCCTTAATAAAGATAACAATAAATCAATAATAAATGTTTATCTAACAAGGTTCACTCGCCAACTTATGTTGACCCAAAAACCCCCATTTTTACACATGATACAGGTGAACCAGCTGCAGCAAGAAACACATAGGATTGGCTTAGAAGAATAAACTGGTTTAGAGCTTGATTTGTTTAGTTTGGATATTTTTCTTTGTATTTGTATGGACATGTTTGGATTATTGAGAATGTAATTTTGACTTTAATAAATATGAAACATATTAGTAAATGTCATGAGGTTTGGTGATAACCCAATTATGCCCAGACTCTTATTCCGCTGCGGGTCGGGGTGTGACACTCAAACCTGGTCTAATTATTCCAGATGATTGGATTCTTCTTAAAGCTGCACGAAAAGGAAATGCGTATGTAATTGATATGAATCAGGCTCCTTCTGACAAGCTCACCTGCCTCTTCTCATCTACAGCCGAACATGACGCCATGCTATGGCATTGCAGACTGGGACACATCAACATGAAGAACTTAAATCAACTTGCAAAAGGTGGTTTAGTCAGAGATCTACCAGTTCGTGACTTCATGCATCGAAAAGTGTGAATCATGTGCGTGTGGGAAACAACATCGACAGCCACACAAATCTAAAGCCATTCCTTCCACATCTCAAGTCTTAGAACTGCTACATATGGATCTCTTTGGTCCAACAGACATACGCAGCACTGGCGGGAAGGCTTATTGTTTGGTTAGTATTGATGACTACTCTTGATTCACCTGGGTTTTCTTTCTCACACATAAAAGTGAAACCGCTGAGTTAGTCAAACAATTTGTCATGCTTATGGAAATCCAGACAGATTCTACAGTGAAGGCTATTCGGTGTGATAATGGGACAGAGTTTAAGAATATTACCTTAAACTCTTTATGCTCTTCCAAGGGGATTGGCCGACAGTATAGTGCAGCCAGAACCCCACAACAAAATGGGGTTGCAGAACGCATAAATCGCACACTCATTGAAGCTGCATGCACTATGCTTGTTGAATCCGAGCTATCTCTTATTTTCTGGGCAGAAGCAATCAATATTGCATGCTATATTCAGAATCATGCCCTGATCAATAAACGCCATATGAAAACTCCATACGAAGTGGTTGAAGGTTGTAAACCTTTGGTCAGGCATTTCTGCAAGTTTGAATGCCCTTGTGTTCTCCTGCTCATGGACGCTAAAGGAAAGTTTGCATCACGCGGGGATCCTTGCATCTTCGTTGGCTATTCTAAAAATACGTCATACCACGTTTATAACAAGATCAAGAAGATGGTAGTTGAAACCTACAATGTGGGTTGGCTGGAGGAAAATCCCAAGGACACACGCATTGGTCCTGACTAGTTGTATGACTATTCCAAATTATTTAATCATATTGATGTGTCTTCCAATGTGCCTGCGGGTAACAGTTCAATTTCTGCCATTCCAACGGTGCCCATTTCATCTAAAGATGATGCTGACGCTGCCGAGCTACATGAGACTTTAAAGTAGCTGAGTGTCGATCCTCCTGGATTTAATGACGTTGTCTTGTCTTCCTCCACAGTTTCGCATTCTCAAGAATAGGCTATCAATTTGCCTACTCAGACCGATCCTTCGGAAGTTGCAGTTTCTGACCCAGAGCCCCCTACGACACATGAAGGACCTACTCCTGATGTCTTGGGCTCTTCTCTGCTCCCAGAGCCTACTCCACTCGATTGTTCGGTTGATTCCTCGGCAGCTACTTCTGCTGATGCATTTGTTGAGGGGGAGTCATCTGGAGTAGCTTCAGCTAGTGTTACCAACCTGCAAACCGATGTTCTCATTCCCGCTACACCAATACTGCAACGTTTACAACGAGATCACCCCATTGAAAATATTATTGGTCCTGTCAACGCTGCTGTTCGAACCCGCAGCCAGTCTGGGGATATCAATTCCTGTCTCTATTCTTGCTTCATTTTGCAAATTGAACCTAAAAGTATTGATGTTGCCTTGCAGGAACCAGGCTAGGTGGATGCCATGCACGAGGAACTCAATCAATTTGAGAAGATTGGTGTCTGGCAATTGGTGAAGCTGCCTCAAGGAAAACATACTCTCAGAACTCGTTGGGTTTTCCGTAACAAGCAGGATGACACTGGAGTTATCGTTCGAAATAAAGCTCGACTGGTGGTTCAGGGTTTTCGACAAATTGAAGGATTAGATTATGATGAGGTCTACGCACCTGTCGCGCGTTTGGAGGCTATACACATTTTCTTGCCTTATGCATCTTACATGGGTTTCATCGTCTATTAAATGGATGTCAAGACTGCGTTTCTATACGGCAAGGTGAAAAAGGAAATCTACGTGGCACAACCACCGGGCTTTACTGATCCTGACAAGCCAGACTATGCTTACAAACTAGACAAAGCTTTGTATGGGTTGCATCAAGCGCCTCGCCCATGGTATGCCACTCTTAAAAAGCATCTGCTTGCTCATGAATACACTCGAGGAACCATTTATCAAACCTTGTTCATCAAACGTTTTGATAAGGACATCATTCTTGTTCAAATCTACGTTGATGATATCATTTTTGGTTCTACCAATGATGGTTTGTGCCGCGAATTTGAAGAAATCATGAAGAAGAAATTTGAGATGAGCTCATTATGGGAGATGACCATGTTTTTGGGCTTCAAGTTCATCAGAGCCCACAGGGAATCCTAATTCATCAAGGAAAGTATGTCCATGACGTTCTTGCCAAGTTCTAGCTTACAGATTCAAAGCCTATGGCTTCACCTATCGCAGAACGGCCTCTGTTAAATGAAGACGCTGAAGGAACGCCTGTTAATCCGACTATGTATCGCTCCATGATTGGATCACTCATGTATCTCACTGTAACAGCCAGATATCATGTCTGTCGTCTGCCAGTGTGCTCGTTATCAGGCTACCCCTAAACTTTCTCATTTACATGCTGTTAAACGAATTTTTAGGTACCTTAAGGGGGCTCCATCACTGGGCCTCTGGTATCCTAAAAATTCTGAATTTGAACTGTTTGCTTTTCTTGACAGTAATCTAGGAGGTACAGATAGGGATATGCGCTCAACTTCAGCTGGTTGCCAATTTCTGGGAGATCGCTTAATCTCGTGGCAATGCAAGAAGCAACAGACGGTTTCACTTTCTACTGCCGAAGCAGAATATGTCGCAGCCTCTGCTTGCTTCTCCCAGGTTTTATGGATGCAACATCAGCTTGCGGATTACGGTTTGACTTATCTAAACACCACAATTTACTATGATAATGATGTCGCTATCCAAATTGTTAAAACCCCTGTTTTTCACTCCAAAACCAAGCACATAAATATTAAAGTTCATTTTATCCGTGATTGCTATGAAAAGGGTCTCGTAAAGCTTGAGCAAATCCACACTGATGCAAATGTGGCGGATTTGTTCACGAAACACGTTAGCAACGCGCGTTTTCAAGTGCTTGTGGATCTTCTCAAAATGATTCGGTTTTCTAAGTAGTCATCCTCTGTCTTTGTGTTTTGTTTACTGTTCTTATTTTCTTTTCATTGCATCATAAATTTGTTCATGTGTATGCACAAATTTAGGGGGAGAAAACTTAAAAAAAAAGTTTTTGCAAGGATAGGGAAATGAAATACTTTTTCATGATGAAATGTTTGACTAACACATGTAAGGTGTCGAGGTGGGAAAAGATTTGGATCGAAAGTGATGTGTCGGTAGGTCTAAAACTCAACTGGATGGGAAAAGTTAAATGATATAAACATAACGAACTATGTACTTAGTGGGTCACTTACTATAGGCGTATGATTTTATGGTCTTAAATCTTGTGTTGATAGATAGCCAACATCTGAGGTTTCGGGTTTTTATACTGTTGAGTCATCCGGGGATATCTTGGCTGCCCTTCTGTTGCATCCAGATTATATGCAGACCTAGGCACAGTCAGGATATCTTTATAAAAGAGCCAAAATGGAAAGGCCAAAACCTAAGAGCACAAAAGTTTCTTCATAAGTTCTTACGTACCACATAAGGTATTTGCCTAACCCTCATCAGTCACTATTGGTCTCTCTGTTGTACGGAAGTACTGACCTGTTCACCAATAGCCTGATGTTGTGAAATAAAGGATGACAACAGTATACTCACCTGCTACGATGAATTGTTGTGCTTACCTTGATCGCGGGGGTATGTCATGGTATGGGACACACGAGTATCATAGTATAATACTACCTTAAGCGTATCATAATGCTTGAACTGGAAGGGTTGAGTTTTAGGTTTAAATGGACAAGTATATTGACAATCGCTTAGACCAATTGAACCTGCTCATATTGACAAATGTTCCTTAGTTAGCATTTGAAACGATTTGATCCCTTAGCAAGGCTGTGTTAATTTTTATTGGTGTGTTAAATAGTTTTTCTTTGTAGAATGTTAAAAGGTGGTTGGATGCTTGGTTAGTCTACCTGATGAAGTTTGATTAGATGGTTTCTGTCAAGAGTTATTGGACTGGCCCAGTGTGCTTCGGGATTTGGGCCAATCTAATAAAATTGGTTAAAAGTCTTAAAAATTGGAAACCCATATTACTATTCCGGATTGGGCTTCTTTGGGCCCAAAAGGTACTGTTCCGGATTGGGCTTTTTCTGGAAAGGCCCAATTGGACTTTTTCGAACATGCCCATTGTGTTACTGTTCCGGATTGGGCCTGTCACAAGCCCAATCCGGATTCAAAATTTTAGGCCCAAGCCCATTTCGGAAAGTATATAGGTATCTCTGATAATTCATTTCGGATTATCCACAAAATTCTGAAATCCAAATTCTTCTTTTTTCTCTCAATTCGAACTGTCCATCTTGGACATTCATCCGGATTAGGTATAGATTGCTTAAATTTATGAACTCCGGATGAAAATATTAATGTTTATAGCGTTCCGAATTGTGTCTCGGATAAATCTTCAAAGTCTTACGTATTTCGGATTTCATTCCGGATAGGTATTCATCCGAATTGATGAACTCGGATTTCATCTCGGATTGGATCTTAGATAATCTTCATCCGGAATGATAATTCATCTGAGATACTATGGGTAATCCGGATTGCACCTTTGTCCGAACTGTAATTGACCTCCTTGTAATCCGGATTGATGAAAGGGTTCATCCGGATTATAATTGAAATGTCAGTAATCCGGATTTAAGGTTTTTGAACCTTTCATCTGGTTTGAACCTTTTCAACTGTTGAACCCTAAAATTGACTTGAACTCTTATTTATTTGAACTTTAACATCTGATTGAACTATCCAGTTAGTTTTAACTGCCATACTGGTAAACTCCGTTAACTTCTGTTAGTTGAGATTTAACTTGGTTGATGTCTTGACAGATATGGTTGAAGAAGCGTTTGATGCTGTGATGTTGGTTGAGGAGCAATTCCACAACCAAGCGGGTTATCTTTCAGACCCTCTAGCAGAGTTCTTTCAGGAGTTCCAAACCATGATTGTGGGGCTAAACGCGTGTAAGATTGCTAATGCTCTCCAAGCTAATCCAGTTATCTACAGAGACATAATTCGTTCTGGAAAAGAGCACGATTTCAACCAAGAGGTGAAGATGGAAGACTGTTTATACGTTTGCAGATACAGGGTAAAGAGATAGTGGTAAACGAAGCGTGCGTGAGAGGTGTTGCAGATTGCCGATACTTTTAGCGATCCAACGATATATGCCAAAGAGAAGGTGCTTCCTATGTTGATGGAAATGGGATATGAAGGATCGTATCCACCATTACTGAAAAAGATGTTTCCAGCTTATTGGAGGTTACTTGTTCACATGTTTATGCAGTGTGTATCGGAGAACAAAGGCGGTCTTGATCAGCCGAATCAAGCTTAGACATCTGCTATAGTTTTGTTGGTTATGGACTGGAAGTATAACTATTCTGGTTATATCTTCGACAACATGAAGAAAATTTTAGAACAGTCCAAGAAGCGAATGTTTCTTTTGTACCCGCGTTTTGTCCAGTTAATTCTAGATGCCCGCTACACTGACTTGGCAAAGGATACGTCAGATGCCAACTTGCTTAACATGAAGCCGATGGGGCCTACTATTTTTGGTACGATGAAGAAGAACTGCTCAACGTCTAAGACGGTGTTTGTGGGTTGATTTGCTCTGAAGAAGTTTGGGAAGTTCGCTGAAGTTGTTGGTTTGGATATTCCACCACCTCCTCCTCCTCCGGTCAATGCTATAGTGGCCGAAGAACACGATATACCTGCTAAAGAGAAAGAGATAGAGATAGAGATAGAGGACTTGGTTACGGATGATGAAACCAATGTTGGGCAAACTTTTCTTGATGATCTCACAGAATTCAACACCACTTTGACTCTCGTTTTACCAGAGTTATCATCGGAGAATTTAGAAGCTTTGATTGCTCATTTGAAGGATATTCAGGAGAACAAGGTGATCCTCCACTTGATATTCCACCTATCGTTGCACCGACTGATCTGGTTGAGGAAGATGACGAAGATGAAGAAGATGAGGTGCCACTGATTAAAAGGAGAAGAACCGAACTAAGTATTTCATCAAGTCAACCTGAAGCTCCTATTGCTGTGACTGCTGCAGAGTCTGAGTTGATCACTTCTACCGCTATTGAGTCTACAATTGCTAAATCTATTGTTGATACTTCGATACTTGACAAACCTGTTTTATCTGCACAGCCAACCACTCCTATTATTACACAGTCTACTGTTGTGTATATTCCAGCTGGCGCAGTACTTCAAGTGATGGAGTTTGGGGGAAGCTCATCAGGTGCTGGCGGTTCGGAAGCAGGTGGAAATGGAGTTGGTCGTACTGATGATGTTGATGAAGATTATATGCGCCGATCAGAAAAACAGGCATTTGAATTCGGGCAATGGATAGTGACGATGATGATGTGGAAGTTGATGTAGTGGATTTAAAGAAAAGGGTGGTCGTCTTGGAACAAGAAGTTATTCTAAAGGATGCACAAATTGCCTCTCTGCAGACTCGTCTGGACGTCAGAGATCAAACTATTGATCAGTTGCAGGGAGATGTAACCATGCTTATGACTCTGGTATTTGATTTGAAGGCCAAGCTGGAAAATAAGTTTGAAAGGGAACTCAGTGATCCAATAGACGACCCGATGAACATTGAGCATAGGCATCGTGCAGCGCAGCAGAGAATGGCTGAGGAGACTGAAGAAGAGAGATTGGCAGCTGAACAGTTGGCTGCTGAATGCCATGCTGGTCTGGATGATTATCTGAGCGACCCATGCAAGAAGTTTACTGCAAGTCAAAAACGTGCCACTGGTCAGAAGAATAAACAAAGGGTTCTAATGAAGAATGTCAACGTGAATCCGTTTGATGAGAACTTTCAGCTCAAGGATCCAACGAATCAGTCGGAAAGATATGTGATGGAGCTAGGGTCGAGCTATTATCGTAAAGTAGGAAACAAGTCCAGGGTGCTCAGCTGGATGTATGACCACGTCAAAAATATGTGGATTATTGTGCGTAGGATGGAACACGTGAATATTATTCAAAGGAATCGCAATTCGAGACGTGGACAAAGGTTGCTTTGACTGATCTATTGAGGGCTCCGTATACTGACGATGATACTACCGAGCGTGGACCCGGATGGAGATTTTTCAAAAGGCTAGAACGTGAGGTTAAGAGTGGGTTCAAGACTATGAAGACTGCTGAACCATATCTGAGAGCTGCTAAAGGAGTTCGTGATGCACACACTGGCAAGAGATTCAAATCTGTGATGTGGTCGCCGACCGACAAAGAATTGGTTATACTAGTTGCTTTTACTTTTCCTCGCGGGATTCTCAAGAATTTCAATTTTTGGCTATACGACCCTAAAGTTGGAAGCGTTGTGATCGTGACAAATGAGAAAGCATTCAGCGTTAACGATTTGGTAGATTTAGTAAGCTTTCATGACGGAGACTTGCAGGTTCTTGCGTCACATCAAATTCGAACTACAAAGCTGTATGAGGTTTGCGCGAAAGATTGGACTACAGTGGTAGCAGGGATTATAGCTGGGAGGCTCGGTGTGGATGCTCAACCAAAAGACAATGTAGTAAACCTAGGGGGAGATTTATGGGCTTAGATTGCTAAAAGTTTACTCATTAGGGATTATTTTAGGCTTTGGTGTATATTGTAGGCTTCCTAGTGCATTATGGGCCTAGGGTTATAATAGTGGGCTTGCTAGTGCTTATAAATAGAGATGCTAGGTTAATGAGAGAGGGTTAGAGAGTTGTAATAAAAAAATTATATCAGACATCTTTTTGTGCATGCAAGTTGAAGTTATTCAAAGTTGTTCTTCTTCCTAATCATTATTTCCGCTACTGATTAGGTTAGTGATACATGTTTGATCCGTTTACGGGACTTACAGTTTCTTTGTTTACTTTTGATTTTAGGATAAAAAGAGCTTAAATGTACGAAAGGAACAAATTAACACCAATATCTAGCATATTTATGAAAGAAGGGAAGCCATCACATTATACCAACCTCCAAGCTTCACCCAAGAACAAAAACAACAAGTCAGAAAACTGGCGCGAGGTCGGGCCTCGTCGGCATATGGCCGTGACCCTTCAAGACTTCAGATCAGAAGAAGACAAACATGGCAGACAAGAGACACGGGGCTGTGTCCCTATAGACATGGGCCGTGGTCAACTCTCAGATTTGGGTATCTTGGAAAGTACAGCAAGTACAATGGCCACGGGGTCGTGCCGTTGACACACGGGTCCGGGTAGCAGGTTGATCTGATAATAGAATTAAATGAAGACAGAGAAAATGGAAGGCACGGGGCCGTGTGAGTGGTCTGTTTCCAGCTATAAACAGGGGTGCCTGGTTCCATTTCAACTCATCCCTTGTCAAACCATTTCTCTCATAGCTGCCACCACTTCACCACCACAATACCACCATCATCTATCTACCATCCATCCTAGAGTGTGTAGTAGTCTCGGGAACCAAGATTGATCGTAAGAGTTTTTGTCAAACAAAGGCCATGCTTGGCTAACCTCTTACATCACTTGGCGAAGACAAGTTATTTATGTATGACTTTAATAACTAGTATTTTAATATTGAAAGTGAACTTTATTCTATTATCTTTCATGTTTTGTTGGTTCACTCATCCGTGTCTTTACGGTATATGTAAAGCGCCTTAACTGCCTAGAAAGGGGGTTAGAAGGGTGGTATGGGTAAAGTTCTTGCCTTGTTTAGTGTGTAGATCCTACGAGGACTTGGGCCAATCTTATTAGGACTTCCCTTGAGATAGATAGCATCAAATCGGGGGAAGTAAGAACATCTTGAGCCCCTTATAAACAAACTATTATTAAAACTTTAAACCGGCCTTGCGGGACTGTATCCCTACTGACTCAGACCAATATGGCCGAGAATAACATTGCCTCCAAAAGAAGGACATGCCACATTTTGCATTAACAACTTACTTAATTTTTTTCAATATTCCGGCTTTCCGGGACTGTTTACCTACTGACTTAGAACAAACCAATATGGCTGAGGGTACTGTCGCCTCCAATAGAGGGGCATGCCATTTTAACTAAGATAATCTCTTAAAAAATTGAAAGCACAGAAATCATCAAAGGATACGTAAATGAGTCGGATCCAAGTGATTCTATCTTGTCTATTTGTCTCTTTTATTATTATTTAAGTTTATTCTTACTTATTAAAAACCTTTTCCTAAAAATTTGATTAGATAAAACATCAATGATATTCCGGTATTAAAAGCTCTTGTGTCCTTGGACGACCTCGGTATCTTACCATCACTATACTACGCCAACGATGGATGCACTTGCCTTAGCGTGTTGTAGAGAGTGAAAGTTGAACATCGTGTTTTTTTAAATTTAAATCTTGAATAAACGAGTGAAGAGTACTTAAAATATATCTAAAAATTATACCCATGCTTGCACACGTCAGTGGGGTTTTCTTGGGTGAAATGACAACTCTGCCCTTCACACTATTAGTGAGTTAGATGGTTCATTAAAGAAGGTTAGTTAAAGGGATGTTATTGATCCAGATCGACAACTATAAGGACCAGATTGTTCAATTTTGGCACATAGGGACTGAAAGTGTCATCTAATGTAAACCACAAGTACGGAAATTATAGTTTACTCAATAACTTTTTATCAAATGATTAGAATTCTATATAAAAGTAAATCAAAACTTGGTTATTGTTCTGCAAAGTTGTTTCAATAAAAAAAGGATTAAAAATAACATAAGAAAAAGAAATTTATATTTAAGTACTATCCGGATATCATTCTATTATGTGAAACGAGCATACCTAAATCCCAAATAAAGTTTCAATTCCTTCGCAAATTCCAATTCCATGACATTCCATGAAATGAACATTGCCTATGTTTGTCCATGTAAAAAATAATAACCATAAAATATAATCAGTTTATATAAATAAAACAAAAGGGCTCACTATTGGGGTTTAGTCAAGTGGGAATGCAAAATCTTTAAAAACACTTAAGTGTGACGTACTGGGTTTAAATCTTTTAAGACATAAAATTCAACGTTAAAAAAACTTAGGGAACTACTTTTGTATTATCCCAAAGCTATTTAACGAATATTTGAGATTACATCTAATAGGAGAAGGTTCATTTGAGAATAATCTTCTTGCAAGAAGAAAACTAAATTAATCTAGACACTATATTTTTTGATCAATGGCTGTGAATTAATATACCATTTTGTCCACTTTTAATTAATGATTTAATTAATAAGGGTATGATAAATAATTTGATGTAGAAAACTAATAAATATTAACAAAGGTTATTCAAGTCTCATTAATGCCATCATAATTTTTCCCTTCAACACCATTAATGTGTTGGGTCATACACCAATTATTAGAAGTGACAAAATTATTTAAAAGTGTTGTGTTCTACACATATTTTATTATGAGTTGCAAACTTATTTAAAAATGTTCGGATCCTACACATTATGTACCCTACACGAAAACATAGTTTTTATGGTGTAGGAAACGTTGTTTTTATGGTGTATGAAACGTTGTATGTAGGATCATGTGTAGAAATGTTTTTGTTGTGTAAGGTGCACAACTATTATATAAGATAGACTAATTAAATGATTAAAGTTCATTAAATTGAATAGAAAATAAATGATAGACTAATTAAATGATTGATTTAAATTACCTTTGTACCCTTCATTCTTATTATTCTTAATTTGTGATTTCTTCTTATTTGAACTCTCCACACATGTTATATATGCTAGCTAATAAAATACTTTTTGAGTTTTCATACTATTATATATCTGATTTTTTTTATAGAAAGTCATATATTTATATAGATTCATTGTAAAAATTCGGATGTAACTAAATTTTCATATATATTTTACTTTTTAAGGTCAGGTTTTAGGATTCGATTTTTTTACTACAAAGTATAACAATGTTTATTAATGAATATTGAATATGTCTACTGAATATGTCTACACCATGTGTATAAAATGTACATGATATTCGACACATAACTTATGACTTATGAATTTGTTCCTCTTATAGTCTCTAATCTCATTATCGAGCATGTTTTACCTTGTATATAAGCTATTAATAGTATTAACTTAATGATTTCTATGTTGATCAGTTCTGTTTAAACATAATGGAAAACATGAATAAAATACCTGTGACGGCAGACAAGATAGTAGAGAATCCATTCAGAGACGCAACCATAGATTTCGACATCTTTGTCAGTATGATCTAGTTCCTCCTTAGGGTGTAAAATTATGATGCTAAAAACCAAACTAGGGATGAATTCGGTTTAGGTTATGGAGAGAGAGGTGGGTGGCGACCTTGATGATAATGATGTTATTGTAGTTGTCTAACCCTAAACCTCTCTAATCATCTCCTTATATATACACCCAGAAGGAACCCTAATTAGTTAATAAGGGTAATATGGTCCATCAACAATTACCAACTAATATATAATAGGATTAATATATTTTGATCTAATAAAATGATTATAATGGCTACAAGATTAAATATTATACATAATATATTTAATCTTACATTCTCCCACTTAGCCGAGTAATCATTTATAATGAGTATTAGATAAGCCTCATCAGGAGTTAACATTCATTTTAGCTTTAAACCAAGAACCGTAGTAGAGAAATGCAGCTGTTGAATCATCATTCGACTCAGGACCCCCATTAGTCATACTACAGCCTCAATTTAAAACCTAACAGTTATGATCAAAACATGTAAATAAGCCCTTTAGCGTTTGAGTTGTATTTATATTTGTCTATATGTAATTACACCAGCAGAACATATAATAGAGACATACAAAATCAAAATGAGGAAATTTCATTAATTAAAACATAAGTAAGTACAATATGCTATTAAATAAGGTCTTTAGTAAATCTCATATTCGAAACATGTTCTTCGAAAACTTTAGGTGGGAGACATTTAGTCATCGGATCCGCAAGCATATTTTTAATACTAATATACTCAATACAAAGATTATTTTCCTTAACTCGTTCACGTACGAACAAGTACTTTGTATCGAGATATAAACCAGCTCCAGTCGAATATTATTGTTCGAGAAACTAACGGCAGCTGAGTTATCACAGTAAAGCTTCAATGGTCTAGAAATGGAATTAACGATTTTGAGTCTAGTGATTAGATTTCTAAGCAACATTCCATGACAAGTTGCGTTATAAACAGCAATGTATTCTGCCATCATTGTCGAAGTTGAAGTTAACTGTTGTTTATGACTCTTCCATGAGATAGGTCCGCCTGCTAACATAAAGATATAGCCCGAAGTGGATTTCTTGTCATCTTTGCATTTGGCAAAGTCAGAATCAGAATAGCCTACCACTTCTAAATGATCACTTCTTCTATAAGTCAGTTTATAGTCTTTCGTCCCTTGCAGATATCTAAGTACTTTCTTAGCTGCTTTCCAGTGATCTAGGCCAAGATTAGTCTGATAACAGCCTAGCATTCCAGCAATATAAGCGATATCTGGACGAGTACAGACTTGAGCATACATCAGGCTCCCGGCTACTGACGCGTAAGGTATCTGGCTTATCTGCTCCTTTTCAACCTCTGTTGTCGGACATTGGAATGAACCGAAAACATCTCCCTTAACTACTGGAGCGACTGAGGGTTTGCACTGTTGCATGTTATAACGCGTAAGGACACGATCTATGTAAGCCTCTTGAGACAATCCTAAGATCCCTTTGTGTCTGTCTCGGTGAATTTCGATGCCAATTGACGTAAGAAGCATCTCCGAGATCCTTCATGTCGAAATTATGCGAGAGTAATCGCTTCGACTCATGCAACATGTCTAAGCTATTACTTGCCAATAGAATATCATCTACGTAAAGGACAAGTACAGTAAAGTTGCTCCCACTCATCTTGAGGTAAGTGCATTGATCCACTTGATTCTTTATAAAACATTGCCTCTTCATGACTTCATCAAACTTAAGGTACCATTGACGTGGTGCTTGTTTTAACCCGTAAATGGATTTCTTCAACTTACAGACTAGATGCTCCAGACCTTCAGGTTTAAAGCCTTCAGGTTGTTTTATGTAAACATCTTCGTCTAAGTCTCCGTTAAGGAAAGCGGTTTTAACGTCCATCTGATGCAGCTCTAAATCAAAATGAGCTACTAGGGCCATAACGATCCTTAATGAATCTTTACTAGAGATAGGTGAAAACGTCTCTTGATAATCATTCCCTCTTTTTGAGTGTAGCCCTTTGCAACCAATCTTGCTTTATAGCATTCAACGTTCCTATTCGGATCTAGTTTTGTTCTGAATACCCATTTACATCCTACGGGTTTGACACCGTTGGGTAATTCTACCAAATCCCAACGTCATTTTCTTTCATGGATTCAAGCTCATCATTCATTGCATTATTCCATTCAGAAGACTGATCACTGCTAATGGCTTCATTATAAGAGATAGGATCATTGAGCTTTTCGGCATCCATTTCAGTCAGGTAGGTAATATAATCATCCCAATTAGTAGGCCTTCGGTGCCTGGATAACCTCTTGAGTTGATTTTAGGGTTCAGCGGTGTCTTGGTTCTGAGCGTTTGATGTGCCTTCGTTATGAGGTATAATGGGTTCTTGTTGTGGAGGTAAATTTGGAGTTGGTGCAGTAGCTTCAGGTGCAGTTGTTGCATTGGGTACAAGAGGAGTAAACGGAGTTATGGTAAGCTTCAAGTCTCTCCCTCCCATGTGTTGTACTTCTTGGAATTCTTCGTAAGGGTTAGTACTGCTCCCACTGACGTTAAAATCCTCCAGGAACGCGGCGCGCTTGGTTTTAACAATACGGGTGACATGGGAAGGACAATAGAAACGATAACCTTTGAGTGATCAGGGTACCCAATAAAGAAGCAGGTAACTGTTTCAGGGTCAAGTTTCTTTAGGAAAGGATTGTAAAGTTTCCCTTCAGTAATGCAGCCTCATACTTTCATATATTTAAGACCCGGTTTCCTTCCTGTCCAAAGTTCATAAGGAGTTTTAGGGACAGACTTAGAAGAAACTCTATTAAGTATAGAACAACTGCTTTTAACGCTTCAGTCCAGAGGAATAATGGTAAATTAGTGTTGGCTAACATACTGCGCACCATGTTCATAAGGGTACAATTTCTTCGTTCAGCGACACCATTCTGCTGAGGTGTACCTAGCATGGTGTATTGGTTTACAATCCCCTGGCCCTTACAAACTCATAAAATGGACCAGGAGCTTGACCCACATCAGTATGTCTTCCATAATATCACCGCCTCTATCTATCTCACAACTTTAATTTTACGATCTAGTTGTTTTTCAACTTCAGTTTTGTAATCTTTAAAAGTTGTAAGAGATTCAGATTTTTCCTTAATTAGATACAAGTACATGTAACGAGAATAATCATCAATGAAAGTGATAAATGAAGTATGTCCAGTTATGCCACCGATTTGGTAAGGACCGTTAATGTCAGTATGAATAAGCTCTAATAAATTAGAGCTCCTAGTGGCACCTTTCTTATTCGTTAATGTCATTTTACCTTTAAGACATTTGACACATGTTCCAAAATCGGTAAAATCGAGAGGAGGTAAGACTTCATCCTTTACGAGTCGATTATCGTTCTCTTGAGATGTGGCCTAAACGTTGATGCCACCACATGGATGAAGTCTCTAAGTCTCGATTTTGTTTCATCTTTGTGAGTGATTCATTAATATTAGATGACAACAAAGATTTGGAAAAGTCGTCATCTAGTTCTAATCTATAGAGACCACCATCCAAAATGCCGGTACCATAAACCACAGAATCATAGAGAATAGAGAGTTTGCGATGACCATGAGTAATATCAAAACCGTCTATGTCTAACTTTGGTCCTGATACAAGGTTCCGAGTTACCTCAGGAACATATAAGGTATCATAAAGTTTAATACATAAACCAGTTTTCATAAATCATTGTAAAGTTCCTATGGCCCTCACTTCTAATTCTCTATCATCCCCTACTTTAAGTGTTCTTTGGTTTCTTCCCAGCCTCCGGATTGTAAGGAATCCCTGAGTAGAGTTAGTGACATGAGTCATAGCACCAGAATCAAACCACCAAGAATTAGCAGGAACATTAATATTATAGGACTCAAGTATCATGAAAAATCGTTACCTTTCTTAGCCAACCACTCCTTAAAGTCAGGGCATTCCTTCTGCTTATGTCTTATCTTTTTACAGAACTTGCAGTAGGGTTTGCCTAAGGGGTTCTTAGAGCTGGAAGGCGCACTTGTATTAGGATTGAGCTTTTGGACTTTAGAAACATCCTTCCTTGGATAAGTGTTCTTCCTCTTCTTAGAGCTGGAGGTAGTAAAGTGTGCAACATCAGTAGTTCGATCCATCTTCATACACTCCTCCTCCTGCACGCACATGGCGATCAGCTCACTCATCGACCATTTCTCTTTCTGAGTGTTGTAATTGATCCTGAATGCTTCATAGATGAAGGAAGCGAAGTCATAATGAAATGAACAAGAAAACCATCACTAATCGCCATTTCTAATCCCTTGAGCTTATGGTCCATGTTTTTCATCATCATGATGTGTTCACGGATGCCGCTCCTCCCGTCATACTTAGTAGTCACCATCTTGAGGATTAAAGTACTAGCGTGTGCTTTAGACGTTCCTTGAACTGCTCCTCCACAGAAGCCAAGGAGGTTTTAGCATCTTTAGAATTAGGAATGGCTCTCGAATTGCATTGCTTATGGACTGCTTCATGAACATGAGAGACATGCAGTTACACCTAGTCCATTTTTCATGAGCCAGTTGCTCAGCAGCGGTACTCTGAGGAGTAAGGTCTTCGGGCTTATTCTCTCTTAGAGCATAATCGAAATCCAGTAAAGCAAGAGTAAGCATGAGAGAGTCTTTCCATGCAGCAAAGTTATCACCAGTCAATGGTGGAATCCCGCAGTTGGGTGCTGATAGTGGAAATAATATGAGCTAATTATGATACTAAGAAAAGAAGTCTTAATGTGATCTAAGGGCAAGTTACACTAAGGCATGCATAAGTAATGACCATTTTAATTATGAAACTGTGATATTATGTATTACAAACATCAAAATAATAGACTTAGTTAAAATTCTACTTAAATGAAGACAAATCAGCTTTGGTCATAAGTGTAATCATCTAATTATGTGTGCAAAGTAATTGTGACAAATCAGCTTTGGCCCAGAAATGAGAGAATCACTTTAATTATGCACTTGTTAAGTATGCTAAGACATGAATGAATTAGATCAGCTTTGGCCAGAAAATAAGACATTCACGTATATAATGCACAATTAACATAGCTTCTTATTATACTTGAACAATAAATAGATGCATCAGATCACCTTTGGGCAGAAGTGATACATAAGAAGCTCATTAAAGTTAAGCTATTTTGGTTTTGCAAAAAGTTATCTTATTATGATTAATTAAGTATTTACAAAACCATTTATTTAGTAGCAAACCCCCTGTTAGCGCTGAAATTTAGTTCACAATAATAGCCTAATTTAGTAATGAGATTTCGGATAAAATCTTGGATTTCGGATTAGTCCGAGATAGGCATCTCGGATGAGTTTCAAAATTAGTCCGAGATGGGCATCTCGGATAAGAATCAAAATTAGTCCGAGATGGGCATCTCGGATAAGACTCAAAACTAGTCCGAGATAGGCATCTCGGATGAGTCTTGAATTAGTCCGAGATGGTCATCTAGGATAAGTTTCGGATTAGTCCGAAATGGTCATCTCGGATGAGACTCTGATTAGTCCGAGATGGGACTTTGATTAGTCCGAGATATGTATTTTGGATGAGACTCAAGTTAGTCCGAGATATGTATTTCGGATGAGACTCAAGTTAGTCCGAGACTTATCCTGCAAGATTTCAAAATCTCTAATGATGGCAGTTAGTTGTGATAAGTTTGAAATTCGAAAATTAAGGAATTATGGGATTAGTTTTCCTATTTTAATGCTGATCTAAATATATCAAAATATTTCGAAAATAATATTCGTTTATTTAATAACAGATTTCGAATATCTAATTAAATAAAAAATAGATCAAAGCTGGGAAAACACTCAATAATCCGCATTTAATTCGAATTTCATAAGAACATAATGATGAACCCTAAAAAAATATAAACTTAAACTCTGGAATAATAATCCGAAATTTATGATTTTAATGATTTCGGAACAGTAATTTAACCATTGAAACACTAGATCCGAATTTTAATTCATAAAACATGTAATTTCGGAACAACAACTTTACAAGGTTTTTATAAATTCCGTTTTCCAGATTTTAATCCCAAAATAATGGATTCAAAACAGAACTGGTTTATCAACATATGCTCTGTTACCACATGTTGTTCAGTTCTGTTTAAACATAATGGAAAACATTAATAAAATACCTGTGACGACAGACAAGCCAACAGAGAATCCAGTCAGAGACGCAACCATGGAGTTCGACATCTTTGTCAGTATGATCTGGTTCCTCCTTAGGGTGTAAAATTATGATGGTAAAAATCGAACTATAGATGAATTCGGTTTAGGTTATGGAGAGAGAGGTGGGTGGCGACCTTAATGATAATGATGTTATTGTAGTTGTCTAACCCTAAACCTCTCTAATCATCTCCTTATATATACACCCGGAAGGAAACCCTAATTAGTTAATAAGGGCAATATGGTCCATCAACAATTACCAACTAATATATAATAGGATTAATATATGATCTGATATAATATAAATAATTATAATGGCTACGAGATTAAATATTATAAATAATATATATTTAATCTTACTAGACTTTTAGAAGTGTTAATTATAAATAAAAAAATAAAGTGTAGCATTTAAATTCAAACTTTTGGTCAAAATTCACCTTAGCAAGAATAAAAAAGAGAGCATGGTATTTCATAAGTTTAAAGGTTGTACATTTATTCACATTAAGCACTTGATGTCCTTTTTGTAAGTCTTTGTATTCGTTCACTTTAGTAATCTTTCAACTAAATTTTTTTTACATGAATTTCATCCATTCACCAAAGCAGAAGTGTAAATTGTCACACTTTATATGGGAAATGGAGGTTAGATGAAAAGCGACTCTCCATGTTGATAAAATTAATACTTAGTCGTTAAGGCTATTCTAGTCTAAAGAAGTCTAAGATAAATCATACAAATAACAAGTATCGGATATTTATTACCACATAGAAAATGTTCTAGATGTTTAATCGGACTCTTGTAACGCATGCCAAAGTGTAGATTTATGGAGTGTGAACTTGTTAACCATATTGTTATTTCATGTTTTTTCTACACATATTAGTGAAAGTTGAATTTTGTTTCGGCCATAGATATGTATGTTAGTTATATAAAGGGAAAATCATAAGTATCAATTTAATTAAATGTCTATCTTAACAAAAATCAATAGGTAGACAACATGTGGGCAGTGGGCACCCACTCAAAAATGTTGATGAAGGTTGGAGGAGATGCAGGGTGTTGAAGAAGATAATTGTTAGGGTTTTTATTATTTTTTAATTTATGAATTTATTTTCAAATAGCCTGTAATTTAGATTTTAAAATTTTATGGACTATATTTTATATAAAACAGAAACTTAATTTTTTTTAAAAACTTAAACTCTAATCCGTCTCATCGTCTGAATGATTTTGTGTGATTGGGGTTAAATTTTTTTAGGAATGCATTAGTTTAATTGTGTGTGAAATGTTTAATTTTAATGTTTAGGAATGTATTAATTTTAATTTTTGGGAATGTATTAGTTTTATTATTATGAACATATTAATTTATGTGTTAGATTATTTATAAAAAAAATAAAAAAAGGAAGAGCGTGTAACATCTGTCTAAAACAAATCCTAAAAAATCTACTTTTTTTTGTAACCGGATTGTAAGCAAATTACATGAATAATGAGAATTTTTATTTTTTTTATAATAATTTGTGTTAGTTGAATTGAATACGGATTAAAAATATTAATTAATTTCGGGCTAAAAGTATTAAATGTATAAATGACCTTTCGTTAGTTTCGTTAATTATATAAAAGAAAACAAGTAACTAAGTTTGATATAATAAATAAGTTAAGTTAGAAACCTTAGGGACTAAGGGTGTCAATATGTGAAACTTCATAAAGAAAAAAGGGGAAAAGAGTCACAGGGCACATGACTTGAACCCGACCCTTTCTAGTTAACAGCCATCACACAATCCAGCTGAGCTACGTCGCTGTTTGTGTTGATTTCCTACACGTTTTGCTTAAAACTCTTCTTCCTCATTTCCTTCCTGTTCGGCGTGATCCCCCTGAGATCTGACCTAGCCCGAGTTTGATCAATATATGCGACGTGGCACTTACCTAGTTATCTCAAACGATTCGCAAGCCTTGGGGAACTTCCTTATCATAAATCAGACCATCAATACCACATAATTAATCAATTGAATTTGAATTTATGTACCATTAAGAGCTTAAAGAACTTGATATGGCGTTTAACGATTTTGGTAACTAAAGCCTTCAAAACTTATGCCAAATGAATTCTAGAGACATTTCACACCTTCACCCACTCTCAAAACCGATTAACAACTCCTCAATCTCGTGAATTCAAGCAAGGAACTTTCTAGGGCTTGTAGCTTCCAAGTGTGATTTCTACTTCAATACGCAATCTTTTCAGGTGATTCTTTATCCTATTGTGTTTAATTTTCATGCTCTACAAAATCGCACTTTCCATTTATGTGATAGAGGACATTATGAATACGAATTTGATTTCTTGTTAAACTAAGGTTCTTAGACTATAGAATTTTGGGCTTTTTATCCTAGGCTAGTGTTTGGTGAAATTGATCATATGTTATTGTATATACCATGCTAGGATATTTTGTGAAAATTTTGGGAAATTTTAGATATCATTTGGATTTTATATGAATTCTATATGTTTTAATCAAAAATTAATTAAAGATAAAAAAATAATCACAATAAATTCTATAAATATTTATACTAACTTTTACATATTATATAAATGCTATATAGTTTTTATGGTATTTTTCTATAATTTTTTAATTACTTCGAAATTAAAGGATTTAACAAAATTTATAAACAAATGAATTCATTTATGAAATTAATTAGTTTAAATAAAAATATCTGATAATCATTAAATCTGATTTATAAAATTATTAGATCAATTCAATTAATTTATCTAATTTTTGGCAATTTCAAAATATAAAAACCTATTAAATTGATATTTTTTAAGAATCAGTCATGCTTAATATTCTTGAAATACAAATACTGATTTGGTTTTTATTTTCATTAATCATTTTATATAATTTAAGTCCTCAAATAGGAGAACCGAATATCTTCTATTTATTGTATTATTCATTTTTATTTGTATTTAAATTATTTGTTATATATTTTAGGGTGATTTTTCATTAGAGATTCCATGTTAGTGCGGTACCGTTTTAGTGGATCAATTCTTCACAAACACTGAGTAAATTTTATTTCCTCTTTTTACATAATTTTTTTTGGGTTATCATTGTGTCACAAATTTTCTTAAACATTTTAATCATTTACTAAGCATGCAATGTTAGTGTGTATTATTTGGTTGTTGTGTTGGTTATTGAATTCAAGCAAGTAAGCATATTGAGGATCCACGATTGATCTTTCCTTATGAATATGGGATGTTGGTAACGCCACCTCATTTAGTCATGCCCTTTTTGGGTGTGGGACACAAGTATTTGATCAGGTTTATTTTGTTCATGATTCATTGTCTCAGCATTCATTATATATGTTTACACATGAAGTTGCATGTTTATTTTGTTAAATTAATATACAAACTTAATGTTGCCTAACTTGAATTTACTCGCCAGCTCATTGTAGTTGACCCAAAGTTCTTTTACACATGATACACGTTGTGAGAACTAAAGGCTGGACTGGATCAAGATCACATAGGAGCCTATGCCTTATAAATTAATAAAGACAACTCTTATATTATTTTATTTGGATATTGTTTGTGTGTTTGGATAATTTTAATAGTGTCATAAGCTTTGGCTAATAATCATGCTTCGATCACCAATCTGCTACGGGTCAGGGTGTGACAGATTGGTATCTGTGAGTCCCAAAACGGATACGGATCACAGTGGTTTGATTGTTATCACCCAAACAACTATAGATTAGTTGCTTGAATGTGTAAAAGTTAAGAAAAAACAAAAGATGAAGATTCTTGTATGGATCAAACAACAAGTGTTGTATATAGAATCCCAAATGATATAATCACTTAATGCACCTGGATATTTTGGATTAAGCACAAGAACAACAAGCACAACACAAGAGCAATCACCAAAATCTGTCCAAGAACCTTGGACTAGGGTTTTCATTGATCAGCACATATATAGCCAGTGACTACCCAGCGTATTTATTAAATACGTTGGGACATTAAATACGCCGCTACTGATACAAGTATCAAAATTTACACTTTTAGCCCTTCTAATTTTACTAACTATTACCAATAAGCTCTAAACTGTTAACCTCAAGTATCAACGGTCTCTAAACATCCTAACAATATCCCCCTAGACCGTTGCGTACTTGAGAGTCTTCAATTTTTGTTCTTAGCTTCAGGGCTTGCGGCAGCATCTTGAGTTTTTGTTGGTGGCGCAGATTGGTTAAAAGTAGCTTCACTGGTTGTTGGTCGGGCCTCCATAGTGACTTCATATGTGGATGAAGTCGGAGGTTGATGAATGACTTGAACGTCTGAATCAGGGGATGGATCTTTGCGTTGTGGAGAGGATGATTTCGGCTCAGTAGCTTTCTTCTTTCTAGATTCACCTTTTTTTTCTTTTTGAGTGTCGATCCTGAGCATAATCTCCATTACTTCAATCTTTCATGCCAGTGCCGCTCCACCGCCCATTGGAACAGCATGCCTTCCTCAAGGTATTCGTTTCCTGCTTCAACATTTATCTTGTTTCCATAGAGAATGTTCAGATCAGAAAGACAAAACATGAAAACATCCATCGGATCCAAAATATGGATATCTTCGTTAGAGTTAGATCTAATAACCGCTTCACCGGTTTTACCATCATAGAACCATTTCTTGAAGTTGGTGAGGGTCACAGATTGTTCCGGAGGAAGTTTCACCCTAGTCACCACTTTTGTTGGATTGATTACCCAAGTTACCTTTCCTTTTCCCATAAAGGGTCTTTTGTGGTTTTTAATACGGTCTTCTTGGGCGTTGAGGTTTGAAAACAATAAATCCACGCATGCATTCTCTAACTATCAATCTTTCAAGGTCGCCACCAGTGTTGTTGTTCGTGGGATTTATCAGATCGTGCTTGCTTAGTTCTCAGATATCCCATGTGGGTAGACTTTGCATATCATTTCCATTTCTGAAATACTGGATCACACCTCCCCTTCGCTTCACCACATACCATCATGTCAGATTGCAACATTTCTAGCTAATGATTCTATCCATGACCTTGGTATTCTCAACTATTATAACTTGATAAAAATCTAGCATTTTTGCTCTTTCTTTCTTGAACCATTCAGGATGTTGAGGCTCGAACTCATCTCCTCCATCAGTCTCATATCACACCGCATCCGCTAAACCGCACTCAAGAATTTTTTCTGGCATTTCGGTTCTGTCAACCTCTTCTTCTTCACTATCTTCATCAAAACTAACATCGACATCAGATTTGAGTCGTTTCTTTTTCTTTTCTGCTATGTCATCTTTCCGTTTCTGTTCTCTTTCTCTGAAGATGTCAAAATTGAAGATACCTTTGCTTGTATATTTTGGTTTCTGATTTGCTGAAGCATACAGATCCTTCACTAGCTCATGCAATTTCTCCAACCCATTCTGTTGAAACCTTATAACTTCAGATTGCTTAGAGACGTAGGAGTGCAATTCTTTGTTCTTCTTTCTTTGCTCTTTCAGCTTTCCTTTAAGCACATTAGTATCATTTACTTGATTTTTCAACAAGCAAAATTCCTTTGCAGGAAACAGACCGATTTCTTTGGATAGGCGATCATACAAGTCTTGAAACGGTCGAGGTCTTGAAGGAACTCTTTGAGGAGGAGGTTGAACAGATGAGGAGGGCTTGGGTGGAACATCCTTGGAAGATCCCTCAGCTGTTTTTCGCTTCTTGGGTGCGGGAGTCTTGCTTGGAGTGGGCTCTAAGGGATCGGTTAATAACTCTTCTACAAAGCGATCTAACTGCTCCTGTTCTGATGTCACCACAACAGGTGTTTCTGACTCTGTCATCTCTCTCCTTTTCATTCTTCGTTCACGTTTTTCTACCTCCGCACAGCGTGAATAGCATGCATCCTTTCAATTTCCTCTCTCGTTGATCCAGCATGAATGCTGTCACCCATAATTCGTTCTAGGTTCGAGGAGTCTTTCTTGCTTTTCTTCTTGGAGGCTTCTTCTTCAACCACTTTCTTCCCTTTGTCTTTGCGTTGGCGTATAAGTGGTATTTTCTCTTCAACTTCAGCTTCCTCTTCAACATCAGCAGGTTTGTCTTGTCCTTCTTTACCCTGCCTCACCCTTTCCCGGTACTTATTGGAATCCACCCAAATCACTTGCAAAAATGGGTGGAATCCTGTAAAAGTTATGAGATTATGTTATAAAACCAAGTCAAGAGTAACATAAAATTTGGCATTGGTTTCAAAGAAAATGACCAAATTTCTGAAAATATTACTAGAAATGATTCTAGTGTGGTTGAAATTGTTCTAACAAACTTGGCCAGTTAAGAAATCAAGGTCACTGATAAAAATGGAAATTAAATTGTTTTAAAAGACATGAGGGATCCTCAACTTTGAGGAGATTGAGAAGTATCAATTTAAACCCACATGGTCTGATGAATATGACATTCTTGAAAATTTCAAGCCAATGGATTGTTCAACCATTGAAGGTGTCAAAGCACCAAAGGCAAGAATCATTCCCATAACATATTTAACGGCAGATGTTACAACATTTGCTGACAAAAGTCTGAAAAGGGGAAAAAGAAAGAAAAGATAAAAACCCGTTTTCTGATTACTATGAAAAGAAGAACCATGTTACCAAAAATTGTTTTCTTCTAAAAGCTTATGACAATCACAAAACAAGTGTGATCATTGATTCTCCAAACTGCACAATTTGTACTAAAACAAATCATAAAACTCAAGAGTGTGTTTATCTCGGAAACTTTGATGTGAAAATGAATGAGTATAAATCCTAAACACTGGAGAGTTCAAAGACTAGTACTTCAAAAGAAAAGTCTAAACAGACCTTAGTGCCTGTTGAAAAACCTGTTACCAAAGCACTGCACAAAACCTCTGCTCCCAGAGAGGTGCAGGTAACAGATGCACCACCTGCCAACCAGTACCTAAGAGGATATGGCCAACCAATTTACCAAAAGATACCTCTTAGTTATGAGGGTTATAAAAGGGCCTCAAAACCAAGAGTAAATAGGCATCCTCATGGTTACTATCATCTGATAGGAGATGGGTCTCAATAGATGTTACAAAAATCTGTTCAAACCACTGACCATTCTTCTAAATTTGAGACTGACATGTGTATGACCCTTTCCAAAGCCAAAATAGCTTTGGAAACCCACCTAAACTAATTAATTACCACTGTGCAGGGAGCTTCTACTTGCCTTGATAGTTTATGGTATGTAGATAGTAGAGGCTCCAGGCACATGACAGGAGGCAGAGCCCTTCTCAAAGACTTCATGGCTCATGGAGGGGGTGATATATCTTTTGGTAATAATTCAAATGGGAAGGTGATTGGGTCAGGGACTGTTTAGGCTAGGAAACTCAAATTTGAAAATGTCAATCTTATTAACAATCTGAAATTTAATCTTCTTAGTGTTTCACAAATGAGTGACTAGGGCTATGGATCATTCTTCACTAAGAAAACTTGTCAGATTATTGGCCCAGAAGTGGTTAAAAAGATTGATCAAATCAAGTTGAGAGCAAAGCACAACTTGTTGCTCATAGGAGTGGCAATGTGTATGTGGTTGATATGTTGAAGGATAATCCAATAATTGATGCCTGCCTGTTTTCAGCTGCCTCTAACAAAGAGACAGAACTATGACACAGAAGACTTGGGCACACAAATCTGACAACTATCACCACACTCTCTAAACAAGGCTTTGTAAGAGGTCTACCACAAAAACTTTTCACAAGAGATGAAAATTGTGTTTCCTGTTTAAAAGACAAACAACAAAAAAGTTCATACAAGCCCATTAGTGAGTCCAAAACAAGTCAATTTGCATATGGACTTATTTGTCCTGTAAAAATCATGAGCCTTAAACAAAAAATGTATTGCCTTGTTATTGTTGGTGATTTTTCTAGGTTTACTTGGACTTACTTTTTGCACTCCAAGGATGAGACTGAAGATATCTTGCAGGGATTTGTGGAAACAATTTGAAAAGCAATTTGACCTGCTAGTAAAAATCTTCAGGAGTGAAAATGTAACAGAGCTTAAAAATAAGAAGTTGGATAAGTTTTGTGCGTCAAAAGGAATTGTAAGGCAATACAGCATTCCAAGAACACCAGAACAAAATGGGGTGGTTAAAAGAAAAAAACAGAAGAATGATAGGTTCTTTATTGTACATACAAAATCTGATGTGAATGATTGTAAACCGTGTGGCACACCCATGGCAACCACAAAGCTTGTCACTATTGATGACAAAGATGACTTAGTTGATCAAACTCTATATAGAAGAATGATAGGTTCTTTATTGTACATAACTGCATCAAGGCCAGACATCATGTTTGCAACATGTGTTTGTGTCAGATCCCAGTCAGCATCTAGGAAGTCCAATCTCATTGCTGTAAAAAGGATATTCGAATACATAAAAGGTGCTCCCACACTTGGTATCTGTTATCTAGCAAATGGAAATATTGAGCTGTCACACCCGGATTTCCAACCCGAAATCCAAACACCGGTGGGCCCAGGTGGGGAGTATCGTGACGTAAGTTGATAACATCATTGTCAATTAAACATAGCACAGTGGAAGTCTTGGAGTAAAATTACTATTACAAACCGAATGTTCGAAATATAAAATAATATACAGGCTCGTAATAGAAGATCCACAGGCGGATCATAAAATATACAAGAAAGAATATAAAATAAGATTTAAGGATTTGCAAGATCCTCTTATTCATTACCGAGCAGCTTCCGGCCTATTTTATATCGTACCTGCAGTTAGCCTTTGGACGATACATCAGCTTTCGCTGGTATATACACCCAACTGACTCATTTTGAAAACTTTAAAATGATTTTTAAGTGCAAAATGGCACAAAATCTTTTATTAACTTGGGAAAGTTGACCTTGCAACCTTGTATCAGATTCACATGTTTGTCAATACATACATGGACTAGTACATAAACCGAGACATGATTAAATACACACCACTTCGAACTCACGAAGGAGTTATCCCCAACGTCTTGGGTAATTTGCATATGAGCGTCTGTAGGTGTATGCCTACACCCCGCGCTAAGGTCGTGGCCAATAACTAATGTATTGAGCCGAGGATATCCATGACACGGTAATTTAATCCCGATGTTTAAGTTATCAAACAAAACTGATTAAAACAGAATATGCGGGTTTACTAGCCACAAACGGGCATTCGATTGACCCTATTTCAAACTAGGCGGTAATAGTTTACCGTATCCCAAGCCCATATAGGGAAAATAAGTCGAGAGTATTTACCGGAGCTAGTCTTCTTTTAAATTTCAATAACTCAGCCGTATACAAAAGTACTAACGTGCAGATAGTATTTACCGGCAAGGCTCTAGTCTGGATTATGGCATAAGCTAACCGATTAAATACTATTGGTCTTTATTTAAGTCATAGACTTAGACCGAGTAGTGTACATGATCAAGACATATAACGCCAGATTAATCGATGATTGGATAGAATGTAGTTTAAACCTGACAGTACTTTGACTTGCATAATATGGGTAAACAAATAACATTCTGGATTTTGAGATTAAAATGATAAGGTTAAACCCGTTTCGGTTAAATTCCGTATGATTAACCGTATGCTTATAAGCGATAATGGGTAATCGGATAAGTCATGGATAAGTCCTATATGCCATTATATATTAAATAAGTTAAGATATCAGTAGGATATCAATTTGTATGCCCGTGAAGGTTTTAAAACGAAACTATGTCTCATAAGGGCATTTCGGTAATTATATACCGTATAAAAGGAACTTGAACATATCTTAAGTTTATAATCATGAGTATTCTGGAAAAATATTTTATTTATGATATAATATCAGTAGGATATCAATTATATGTGTATTTTATCTTTTATGACCAAACTATGCACCGAAGGGGCATTTTGGTCATTTTACACATAGTTTATAAATTATTTGGGAATCTGAGTTTATAACATGTACCTACTGTAAATATGTTTAAAATAAGTTTCAAAATCAGTAGGTAACAAGTCTTGGTCAGTTAATATGGTTTAAAACAATATTATGCGCCAAAACGGCACTTATGTCGTAAAATGATGTTTTTATGCGATGTTTATGAAAACTGATGTTACGGTCAGATTAAAATATTTAAAATATGTTATTTAATATAAAATATCAGTAGGTAAATGATTTACCTTGAAAAATTTTGATTAAAACCATTTTATAAGCCACAAAAGCTAAAATCGTAATTTATCGACATAGTTTAAGGACCTGTTTGAAAACTCAGTTTATAACTTGGTTTAACACCCCAAATAATCCTACTTATAATATTACATCAGTAGGAAACTCATTTTCAAATTCATTATTATTTAAAACCTTGTTTTATGCAAAAAGGTCATTTTAGTCAAGAATGGCATAATTATGGAACTTGCGCATAAACTTGGATTCTGATTATGATCATATAATATAACCTCCGATGGTTATGCTACATTATATTATGATCATAATGCAACTTTGGATTAGTAGGTAACTAATCTAAATCGGGTCAGAATCGAAAGTCAAAGCAGAAGTCAAACTTCGCGACTTTCGATTGCGAACCGACCCTAGAACTGAAATTGACGAGCCGAACATGTTCTTACATGTTCTAATAATTATTACCAACTTGTTTAAGTCTCAAAACAGGTTTCATAACATATATAAGATCAATTTATGATTTTTTTTAAATGGCCTGTTTAACTTTTTAATATCGTAACTTTGACCCGTCAATTGGTCTAGCAAACGTGATCTTCAGGAGGTGCCGCCCTTTATAGGGATAAACACCTACCTTATTACGATCACTTAGCCATGTTCATTCCGAACAATGGCTGGACCATAATGGTCTTAACCGAAAGTCAAAACGTTTTCCTAAAAAAGCTTGACTTTTGGCTATAAAAGCCTATAAACGAAAATGCACAAGAAAGGAACACTTACCAGTGATTCCTATGGTGCAAAAGAACTATGTTGGATGCTCCTTTTAGCTTTGAACTTCCAGAGGAGTGAGAAGAGTGAATAAATGAGAAAGGTGCAAGTTGGAATGTGAACTTAAGCACCTATTTATAGTTGGAGAACTCAAAGGAGGTGAAGCCATGTGTTTAGGGGTATAAGAGGAAGCTTACAAGTGTCCCAAAACGTGGCATAGCAGTTTGGGAAGCCATGGTTTCGGTTTTAATGGTTTTGGAGTTTTGTTTGGGAGCTAAGCAAAACTTTCAGCAGCAGATTTTCTCTAGCGGGCCGTGAGAGGCACAGGCCCTGCCTCTCGCGCCCCGTGGAGCGCCCCAAAGGCAGATTTCAAGTTTGACACTTTTAGCCCCTTAACTTTAAAGGCTTCTAAAACCCTTTTTAAACACCTTTTTGGCACTTCCGTAGCCAATACTTAGCATACCCGGGATTATGCCCGGACATTGTCGAGCTCTCGGTTCGTTAAAAGGTCGCTCAGAGGTGTAAATTAACATGTTAACACTTTTAATCCCTCCATTATCCAACTTTCATATATTATTGGATTTAATCACTCTCGTCCAACAAACAGGACATATGAGAGTTTGGACTACGTAAAGGAACACTCAGAGGCTCAGTATAAGCATGTTGACTCCGATGTCACTCAGAGGCTAGGCATGTTGACACAACGGTCACTCAGAGGTTGAGTTTAATCATAACGACACTAATGGTCGTTCAGAGGCTACGTTTTATGCATAACGACACTTAAGGTCGTTCAGAGGCTACTTTTTTATGCATGACGACACTAATGGTCGTTGAGAGGCCAGGTTTATGCATGTTGACATCAGAAAGTCATTCAGGGGCTCAGTTTGAGCATGTTGTCACTTTTAGTCCATATTAGTCTTTAATTGATTATATTAAAAATACAACACGTGTCACTATATTGGACACGATTTTACAGGGTGTTACATCCTCACCCCTTAGAAGAAATCTCGACCTCGAGATTTTATTCAAAAAGATGGGGGTACTTTTGTCACATAGTGGACTCAACCTCCCATGTATACTCGGGACCTCTAAAAGCGTCCCACTTAACCTTTACTATAGGTATTATTTTTCTTCGGAGCTTCTTAACCTGTCGATCCTCGATCGAAATTGGTTTCTCAACAAACCTCAGGTTTTCATCAATTTGCACATCCTTGTGCGACATTGCTAGCGAGTCATCGGCTAGACATTTCTTAAGATTTGATATGTGAAAGACATCATGAATTCCATTAAGCTCCTCTGGCAACCTGAGCTTATAAGCTACAGTGCCGACACATTCGATTATCTCGAATGGTCCTATATATCTTGGGCTCAACTTGCCCTTCTTTCCAAAACACATCACACCTTTCCAGGGTGATACTTTTAGCATGACTGTGTCCCCTACTTGGAACTTAAGAGGTTTACGCCTCTTGTCAGCATAGCTCTTCTGCCTATCTCTGGCAATTTTTGAGACGATCACGGATTTGCACAATCTTTTCCGTGGTCTCCAGGACAATCTCAGGTCCTGATAGTTAGGCTTTCCCAACTTCCGCCCAGCACACGGTCGTTCGACACTTTCTCCCATACAAGGCCTCAAAAGGAGCAGCCTTAATGCTCGCATGATAGCTATTATTGTAGGAGAATTCTATTAGGGGTAAGTGGTCATCCCAGCTTCCACCTAAATCAATCACACATGCCCTAAGCATGTCTTCCAGTGTTTGGATAGTACGCTCACTTTGACTATCAGTCTGCGGATGGTAAGCCGTACTAATGTTTAATCGTGTGACTAAAGATTGTTGGAAACTTTTCCAAAAGTGAGATGTGTATCTAGTATCTCTGTCAGATACGATAAATACTAGCACACCATGTAGGGACACAATCTTGTCCACATACAACTTAGCCAATTTATCTGAATTATACGTTTCCTTAATTGGCAAGAAATGTGCTGACTTAGTCAGCCTATCCACAATGACCCAAATAGTGTCATTTCCACTTTTGGTTTTGGGTAACTTGGTAATCAAGTCCATAGTTACCATTTCCCATTTCCATGTGGGAATTTCTAATTGTTGCAGAAGTCCTGGCGGCTTTTGGTGTTCGGCTTTAACCTGCGAACACGTCAGACAATTCACTACATAAGTGGCTATGGATTTCTTTAAATCCATCCACCAATAATTATTTTTTAGATCTTGATACATCTTGTCACCTCCCGGGTGAATTGAGGATCTTGAACTATAAGCTTCTTGGAGGATTAGATCTCTAAGTCCTCCAAAGACTGGAACCCAAATTCTATCGTTTAATCTTAGGATTCCATCCTTTCCAGCCGCTAACTGATCAACATTTCCGCCTAATCCCTCATTAGGGATATTAGCCTCTAATAGGGCTTGCTTTTGCGCATCTAATAGCTTCTCATTTAAGTTATTTCTGAGCTTAGTGCTCTTGGCGTTAATCCTTATAGGTTTAACTCGTTCTTTGTGACTTAAGGCATCAGCCACTACATTTGCCTTGCCTGGATGATAGCGAATCTCGCAATCATAATCATTAAGTGTTTCCATCCATCGGCGTTGTCGCATGTTAATTCTTTCTGATTGAACAGATGCTGGAGACTTTTATGGTCTGGGTATATAACACACTTTGTACCATACAAGTAATGTCTTCACAGTTTTAGTGCAAATACAACGGCACCCAATTCTAAATCATGGGTGGTGTAATTCCTCTCGTGCATCTTCAATTGTCGTGATGCATAGGCAATAACTTTGCCTTTTTGCATTAGCACACAGCCCATACCGGTTGTGTGATGCATCACAATAAACAACAAAATTCTCAATACCCTCAGGTAGAGATAACACAGGAGCATTGCTCAACTTGTGTTTTAGAATCTCAAAAGATTCTTGTTGCTTTGGACCCCAGTTATACTTAACATTATTTCGGGTCAGGGTAGTCAAAGGAGTGGCTATTCTTGAGAAGTTCTCAATGAACCTTCTATAATAACCATCCAGTCCTAAGAAATTAGGAATCTCAGATGGAGTCTTGGGAACTTCCCAATTCATTATGGCTTCTATCTTGGCGGGATCCACTTGGATACCACGCTCACTTACAATGTGTCCAAGGAATTAGACTTCTCAAAGCCAAAATTCGCATTTAGAGAACTTTGCATAAAGTTTCTCCTGCCTTAGCAGTTCTAAGATGCACCGAAGATGTTTCTCGTGATCAACTTGATTACGAGAATAGATAAGTATGTCGTCTATGAAGACAATGACAAACTTATCTAAATACGGTTTGCAGACTCTATTCATGAGATCCATGAATGTTGCTGGTGCATTTGTGAGCCCAAAAGGCATCACCAAGAATTCAAAATGACCATAGCGGGTCCTGAAGGCTGTCTTAGGAACGTCTTCACTTCTAACCTTCAGTTGATGATATCCTGATCTCAAATCAATCTTAGAAAAATAACTAGTCCCTTGAAGTTGGTCGAATAAATCGTCGATCCTGGGCAAAGGATATCTATTCTTGATTGTTAACTTGTTTAGCTCATGGTAGTCGATGCACATTCGCATTGAACCGTCTTTCTTCTTTACAAAGAGGATAGGACTCCCTAAGGCGAGGAACTAGGTTGAATAAAGCCTTTCTCCAAGAGTTCATCCAACTGAACTCTTAATTTGTTCATTTCAGTTGAAGCTAGTCAATATGGAGCTCTAGCTATGGGTGCTGATCCTGGTATAATGCCAATTCTAAACTCCATTTGTCTGTCTGGAGGTAGGCCTGACAATTCTTCTGGGAAAACATCGGGATATTCTGAGATAACTGGTTGATCTTCAAGGTTCGGCTTGGGTTCATTGATGGTTACTTGTGCCATGTAGATGACACAACCTTTTCTCAAACACTTGGATGCCTTAGATAACGACACCTTGTCCGGAAATCCATAGTGTGAGTCTCCAGGAATGGTGATCACTTCACCAGATGGGGTCTTAATTTCGATGAGCTTCTTATCGCAGGCAATGCGGGCTTGGTTATGAGATAACCAATCCATGCCTAAGACAACATCAAACCCCGCCAATTTCATTGGCAGAAGAGAGATAGGGATGGAATGATTCTTAATGGATATAGAGCATCCATCAAGAATGGAAGATGTGGATTCTATCGTTCCATCAGCAAGTTCTATCTCATAAATTTTATCTAGAGTTCTTATGGGCAAATTTAATAGTTTACTAAACTTATGATCAACAAATGATTTATCCGCACCCGAATCGAAAAGAACTCTAGCATAAATATCGTTAATGGGGAAGTACCTATTATAACGTTATTGTCATTAACAGCTTCCTTTGCAGTCAGTCGAAAAGCGCGTGCATTCCCCTTCTTGGCCTCTCCAGGCTTCGGATTATTATTCTTTGAATTCTTAGGGCAGTTAGTTGCAATATGCCCTTTTTCATTGCAGATATAACATACAACATCCTTAAGATCTTTACAATCTAGGGTCTTATGCCCTCTCCTTTTACAAATACCACAAGGTCTAGCTTCTGAATCAGAATTACACTGTCCCCGGTGTCTGCGGTTGCAAGTCTTGCAAAATGGCATCACAACCGACTTGCCTTGGTTCCCTTTGAACCCGAATCTCCCTTTATTTTTCTTATTAAATCTTTGGGAGTTGTCTTCATATCTCTTCCTTTTCCCGTCAGTTTCTGGCTTAACTGACTTTTGCCTTACAAGATCAAGGGTGAGAGAGAGAGATAGGTCTACAGCAGACCTATGGGTATTAGGCTGAGCAGCCTTTACCATGCCCTTAATCTCGGGCGCTAATACATTGATAAAACGCGCAATGCGTTTGGATTCAGGGGTGATTTGGTAGGATACTGACCTAGATAGGGAATTGAAGTCGGAAACATACTTCCGACAGTCTAGGTTTTTCATGGAAAGAGACAAGAAGTCTGTCTCTATTTTCTCCACCTCATGGGTGGGCAGTAGATTTCCTTAATAAGGTCCACAAACTTAGACCACCCAGATTATACAGGTATACTTTACATGTGGATTGAATCATGGTTTTCCACCAAGTTAGGGCATCACCCTTGAGGATTGTGATACATACTTGACCACATCCTTTTCAACACAGCCGCTGATGTCTACGATGGTCTCCATCTCGTCCAGCCACTTTAGGGCTTCTACAGCTCCTTTTTCCCCATTAAAGTCTCGGGGCTTACAGGAGACAAAGTACTTGTAGGTGCATACGTCCTTAGAAGAGCGGGACCTATCAGCATAGTCTATCCTCTTAGGTTCACTCTTCGCATTTGATGAGTGAACAGAGCTCTCTTTATGAGCTAAGGATGGGGGAATCGGTAGTGGTCTAGAGCGAGTAGCACTCGACTCTCTAAGTTTCTCTATGGCTTTACCCATGGCCCTTTCTACTGTCGCATCAATGCGAGCTTGGAAATCATTATCATCAATATTTCTATTTTCAGCATTGATGGGTTCAACGTCCCGCTGGCTATTTTGTGCCTCTTTAGTTCTATATACCAAATAAAATTTGCCTTAGCCATGGTATACCAACCATATCAGCTTTAAACATTGGATATAAAAATCCATTGCCTAATCATGCTAGTGTGAATAACATCACAACTCTTAGGCTTATAGTATCTATATTTGGCCTAGGTCTTAATAGGACCATTATAGGCAATTTACGATCTGGACAAGCTCCATAATTACTAGACAGTGGATCGTATTGTCAACTGTCATTGTCATATGTGACAATTGCATAGCACATAGGCTTGTCACAAAGTACATTTAAAACATGGCACATAGGCCTGTCACAAATGGACATAAGATTATGGCACAAAGTCCTATCACTAATGGACATAAAATATGGCACATAAGCCTGCATCACTAATGGATATAAAATATGGCACATAGGTCTGTCATTAATGGACATAAAATAGGGCACATAGGCACTACATCACTAATGGATGTTTTATTTATCATCGCACTGATGATATTAGCCGGGATCCAATTGATCACATAGGCTATATAAAATTAATCATAGCCATAAGGGCAATACATCACTAATGGATGTTTTACTTATCACCATACTGGTGATATTTAGCCGGGATCAAATAGATCACATAGGTTATATAAAATTAATCATAACCCGAAAGGGTAATACATCACTAATGGATGTTTTATTCATCACCGCACTAGTAATATTTAGCCAGGATCAAATAGATCACATGGGCTATATAAAATAAATCATGACCCGAAAGGGTAATACATCACTAATGGATGTTTTATTCATCACCGCACTGGTGATATTTAGCCAGGATCAAATAGATCACATGGGCTATATAAAATAAATCATGATCCGAAAGGGTAATACATCACTAATGGATGTTTTATTCATCACCGCACTAGTAATATTTAGCCGGGATCAAATAGATTACATGGGCTATATAAAATAAATCATAACCGGAAAGGGTGATACATCACTAATGGATGTTTTATTCATCACCGCACCGGTGATATTTAGTCGGGATCAAATAGATCACATGGGCTATATAAAATAAATCATGACCCGAAAGGGTAATACATCACTAATGGATGTTTTATTCATCACCGCACTGGTGATATTTAGCCGGGATCAAATAGATCACATGGGCTATATAAAATAAATCATAACCCAAAAGGGTGATACATCACTAATGGATGTTTTATTCATCACCGCACTGGTGATATTTAGCCGGGATCAAACAGATCACAAGGGCTATATAAGGTTAGGACATAGTCCATTACCTTGAAGGTTAGTGTGATTCCTCAAGCCACACTACCAAGAGTATGAACATTACTTGAATGTAATCATAAGAGGACCTTAATGATTGATTAATAGTCCTGGTCGCATTGACCTTAATGACTTGGAGGCTTGAACTTAGTTCACCACCTCTAGATAGAAGGATAACTTCCCTTAACTATCAAGATAGAAGACCCTTTCGTTCTTAACTATCATTGTATATTTTGGCCAAATATGTGGTCTGTGCCACTTGGCTACATCAAAACCATTAAGATCTTTTTGGGTCGTAGCGCATAAATTTCGAGTAAAATCGAGACGCTCGTTTTGAAGAGGATGAATACATATATTTAATTCCAAAATACTTCATTAAATTTTAAATTAGAAATACAATACTAGAAAATGAAATAAATTGTCCATGCAAGGACTTTAAAGAAATAAACATGTCCACGCAAGGACTAAAGAAATAACAATGTCCTTGCAGGGACTACATATAATAGAAGGGACTTCATTCGTCCTTCTTCCCCTTAACTAGCTTGGAGAGTTTCTTGAAGAACTTATTTGTCTTTTTTCCCCGTTTTCTCCGCTTGTGTTGCATCTCTTTCATCCGTTCCAGGGCCTCATTAATGGCCTCAGTGGTGGCGAAGGTTGTGGTTATGGCATAACCGGATACTGGTACCCATAAGTTGGATATCCAGTCAGTGGATAAGCAGGTGGGAAAGGAGACGGGTAAAGTGCGTTGTGCATAACCGCCTGCATGTAGGGGTCTTGCGACCATGCTTGATAGTCTATCGGTGTAGACGTGTTAAAAGGATCATATCCAGACGTGTCTGGATCTGTGGGGATTGGGTTAGTATAACCCGATGGTGGTGGTTGAACAGCGGGTGTTGGTGTTGGTTCCACTATAGGAGAAACATTAGAGGGTCCATCCATTTGTGGGTCCTCTTGAATTGTGGGGTACGAGTTGGGCAAATGTGGCAACGATCCCGACCTTTTTCGGCATGTACCGACATACGTGCTCCATGCTTTCTTCTTGGTGGTTCAGGTGATGATTGAGGTTGGTCCACCGGTTCCATGTGGACATCTTCTTGTACTGGGGGTGGTTGAGAGTGTTGAGAAGGAGTCTGGGCGAAGGTAAATTGGTTCCAATATTGGTCCCACTTATTAGGACCTTGGTAGGGCGATCCGACATAAGAGTTCGAATCGCTTGATATTTCTATGGGATGCGCGTTCGATCTCGACGGCAGCATCTCTGGGTCAGAGTCCTCGTCCATAGGGTTTGGCTGATCCAACTGATTTTGATCGGCTGGAGGTGTGTTAAAGTAATGGTTAGGGTTAAATTCTTCATGGTAAGAATGATGAGAGTAGGAATGGTGAGAATGGTGTGAATGATAGGAGTGGTGAGAGTGGTAAGAATTTTGGGAATGTGAGGGCGAGTGCCTATTAGAGACAGAACGTCTCACTGGTTGCCAAGGAAACGAATCTCCTGATTCTTGGTAGGCATCTGAGTTGTGAGGTTGAGGGGGAATGCGCCCCAATGGTCCTCTCCTCATTGGGCCTTTTCCTCTCCCACTTTGTCCTCGTACACGTGGCGGCATTTTCCTGCTTAAAAATCAATTCAAAAACAATACTAATAACTTAATAATGAAATGAATAATCCTACGTCAATGCCTAGACTCGGAAGTCTAAGGAATATGCTCGTGTAAGTTTGAGAGTAAACACAAAAGGCTAGTGTTTAATTTCTCAAACGTTGGCTCTGATACCAACCTGTCACACCCCGGATTTCAAACCCGAAATCCAAACACCGGTGGGCCCGGGTGGGGAGTATCGTGACGTAAGTTGATAACATCATTGTCAATTAAACATAGCACAGCGGAAGTCTTGGAGTAAAATTACTATTACAAATCGAATGTTCGAAATATAAAATAATATACAGACTCGTAATAGAAGATCCACTGGCGGATCATAAAATGTACAAGAAAGAATATAAAACAGACTTTAGGGCAGATCTAAGGATTTGCAAAATCCTCTTATTCACTACCGAGCAGCTTCCGGCCTATTTCGTATCGTACCTGCAGTTAGCCTTTGGACGATACGTCAGCTTTCGATGGTAAATACACCCAACCGACTCATTTTGAAAACTTTAAAATGATTTTTAAGTGCAAAACGGCACATTATCTTTTATTAACTTGGGAAAGTTTACCTTGCAACCTTGTATCAAATTCACATGTTTGTCAATACATATAGGGCCTAGTACATAAACCGAGACATGATTAAATACACACCACTTAGAACTCACGAAGGAGTTATTCCCAACGTCTTGGGTAATTTGCATCTGAGCGTCTGTCAGGTGTATGCCTACACCCCGCGCTAAGGTCGTGGCCAATAACTAAAGTATTGAGCCGAGGATATCCATGACACGGTAATTTAACCCCCGATGTTTAAGTTATCAAACAAAACTGATTAAAACAGAATATGCGGGTTTACTAGCCACAAACGGGCATTCGATTGACCCTATTTCGAACTAGGCGGTAATAGTTTACCGTATCCCAAGCCCATATAGGGAAAATAAGTCGAGAGTATTTACCTGAGCTAGTCTTCTTTTAAATTTCAATAACTCAGCCGTATACAAAAGTACTAACGTGCAGATAGCATTTACCGGCAAGGCTCTAGTCTGGATTATGGCATAAGCTAACCAATTAAATACTATCGGTCTTTATTTAAGTCATAGACTTAGACCGAGCAGTGTACATGATCAAGACGTATAACGCCAGATTAATCGATGATTGGATAGAATGTAGTTTAAACCCGACAAGTACTTTGACTTGCATAAATTGGGTAAACAATTAACATTCTGGATTTGAGATTAAAATGATAAGGTTAAACCCGTTTCGGTTAAATTCCGTAAACTAGTTACGTATAATTAACCGTATGCTTATAAGTGATAATGGGTAACCGGATAAGTCATGGACAATTTCTATATGCCATTAGTTAAGATATCATTAGGATATCAACTTGTATGCCCGTGAAGGTTTTAAAATGAAACTATGCTCATAAGGGCATTTCGGTAATTATATAACGTATAAAAGGAACTTGAACATATCTTAAGTTTATAATCATGAGTATTCTGGAAAAATATTTTATTTATGATATAATATCAGTAGGATATCAATTATAACCAAACTATGCACCAAAGGGGCATTTTGGTCATTTTACATATAGTTTATAAATTATTTGGGAATCTGAGTTTATAACATGTACCTACTGTAAATATGTTTAAAATAAGTTTCAAAATCAGTAGGTAACAAGTCTTGGTCAATTAATATGGTTTAAAACTATATTATGCGCCAAAACGACGCTTAAGTCGTAAAATGATGTTTTTATGCGATGTTTATGAAAACTGATGTTAAGGTCAGATTAAAATGTTTAAAATATGTTATTTAGTATAACATATCAGTAGGTAAATGATTTACCTTGAAAAGATTTGATTAAAACCATTTTATAAGCCACAAGAGCTAAAATCGTCATTTATCGACATAGATTAAGGACCTGTTTGAAAACTCAGTTTATAACTTGGTTTAACATCCCAAATAATCCTACTTATAATATTACATCAGTAGGAAACTCATTTTCAAATTCATTATTATTTAAAACCTTGTTTTATGCAAAAAGGTCATTTTAGTCAAGAATGGCATAATTATGGAACTTGCGCATAAACTTGGATTCTGATTATGATCATATAATATAACCTCCGATGGTTATGCTACATTATATTATGATCATAATGCAACTTTGGATTAGTAGGTAACTAATCTAAATCGGGTCAGAATCGAAAGTCAAAGCAGAAGTCAAACTTCGCGACTTTCGATTGCGAACCGACCCTAGAACTGAAATTGACGAGCCGAACATGTTCTTACATGTTCTAATAATTATTACCAACTTGTTTAAGTCTCAAAACAGGTTTCATAACATATATAAGATCAATTTATGATTTTTTTTTAAATGGCCTGTTTAACTTTTTAATATCGTAACTTTGACCCGTCAATTGGTCTAGCAAACGTGATCTTCAGGAGGTGCCGCCCTTTATAGGGATAAACACCTACCTTATTACGATCACTTAGCCATGTTCATTCCGAACAATGGCTGGACCATAATGGTCTTAACCGAAAGTCAAAACGTTTTCCTAAAAAAGCTTGACTTTTGGCTATAAAAGCCTATAAACGAAAATGCACAAGAAAGGAACACTTACCAGTGATTCCTATGGTGCAAAAGAACTATGTTGGATGCTCCTTTTAGCTTTGAACTTCCAGAGGAGTGAGAAGAGTGAATAAATGAGAAAGGTGCAAGTTGGAATGTGAACTTAAGCACCTATTTATAGTTGGAGAACTCAAAGGAGGTGAAGCCATGTGTTTAGGGGTATAAGAGGAAGCTTACAAGTGTCCCAAAACGTGGCATAGCAGTTTGGGAAGCCATGGTTTCGGTTTTAATGGTTTTGGAGTTTTGTTTGGGAGCTAAGCAAAACTTTCAGCAGCAGATTTTCTCTAGCGGGCCGTGAGAGGCACAGGCCCTGCCTCTCGCGCCCCGTGAGCGCCCCAAAGGCAGATTTCAAGTTTGACACTTTTAGCCCCTTAACTTTAAAGGCTTCTAAAACCCTTTTTAAACACCTTTTTGGCACTTCCGTAGCCAATACTTGGCATACCCGGGATTATGCCCGGACATTGTCGAGCTCTCGGTTCGTTAAAAGGTCGCTCAGAGGTGTAAATTAACATGTTGACACTTTTAATCCCTCCATTATCCATCTTTCATATATTATTGGATTTAATCACTCTCGTCCAACAAACAGGACATATGAGAGTTAAGACTACGTAAAGGATCACTCAAAGGCTCAGTATAAGCATGTTGACTCCGATGTCACTCAAAGGCTAGGCATGTTGACACAAGGTCACTCAGAGGCCGAGTTTAAGCATAACGACACTAATGGTCATTCAGAGGCTACGTTTTATGCATAACAACACTAATGGTCGTTTAGAGGCTACGTTTTTATGCATGACGACACTAATGGTCGTTGAGAGGCCAGGTTTATGCATGTTGACATCAGAAAGTCATCAGAGGCTCAGTTTGAGCATGTTGTCACTTTTAGTCCATATCAGTTTGAGCATGTTGTCACTTTTAGTCCATATTAAAAATACAACACGTGTCACTATATTATTGGACATGATTTTACAAGGTGTTACATGAGCTTCCGGGTTATTCAGACTGTTATTTTGCTAGAGGTTACACCATAAGAAGTCAACTTCAGCAGGCTGTCAAATCCTAGGAAATAATTTAGTGTCTTGGCAAAGCAAAAAAGCAAGCTGCAGTATCAACATCCACAACAAAGGCTGAGTATATTGCTGCAGCAAGCTACACTGCTCAACTCCTATGGCTTCAAAATCAATTGCCAGCTGATGCCAGCTGGCCCACCCCTGAATCCATACACGGTACTTCCTTTGCACCATTCCTGCAAGTAATCTACACCGAGAAGGAGAAACAAAATATATTAGATACAGAAATATGTAATACACATAATTCAACTAAATAAACAATAGGCAATGAAAGTATGAAAGCCGAACCGAAAATCCCAGATATAACATTGTGTCCTCCTGGAGCTTGCCCGCCGGACAAAACAACTCCTATCTTCAAAGGGGTTCCTGGTTCATTAGATTCACCAGGTACCAACATTGCTGATAGTTGCCCAAATAGTGAGGGAAAAAGTTTTGCAATTTCATCTAAAACATTAAAACAAACAAAATTTGAAGTTGAAATCCTTCTATTGCAACTTAAAATAGCAGAATCTCTGATGTTTCAGCATGCTTATGTTATATTGTAATATTGAGTTTGGGCAAATTAGTTAAATTGTAATTGATCAAGGTAGTATAATCTAAATATGAGTAAACGAACTTTAATAGTTCAACTCAGTGTGTTAAAACTTAAAAGGGTTATTTAACTATAACTATGTATAAGGCATCAATTAGGGATGTTTGAAAAGCTCGTAGCTAGCTCAAACCTCCCTCGAAAAAGCACACTCGAAATTGGCTCGTTTGTATATCAGCCGAGCTGAGGCGAGGTAGGCTTGACTCATTTGCTTTCGTGTTTGGCGTTTAAATCAAAGCTTAAATTGATTATATGTAAATTATAAATCTTTTGTTTTAAAATTCTACACTATGTGTAGGCTAAAATATTAGTTTTGTTTATATATATATATGGTAGGGTTATCTTGAGAACGCTAAATATTGCGAGAACCATGAGAACGAATGGAAAAACCGCAAGAACTAGGTCAAAAATAATTCAAATTCAAAATTTTCTTTACACTTATCATTATTATTTGAGTACAATGTTAGAAATTGAATTTACATGTTTAAATTTAGAGAATTCATAAATATAGAAAATTTACACATGTGTAAGTTTGTCATTTACACATGTGTAAATTTGTTGTATTTACACATGTGTAAAAAAAATTAATAATAGTGATTTGAGAGGAGAAATGCATTATTTGATGTTATAAATTCTTTTTTTGATTTTGTATTTTAATTACAATGAGGTTTGTATTAAAAAAAAATGGTTTTGATTGGTTTACTAATTCGTTCTCATGGTTCTCGCAATATTTAGTGTTCTCAAGATAACCCTCCGAATGTGCTATTTATATATTTGTTAGATGCTTTGGAGCCGAGGCCTCACTGGAAGCAACCTCTCTTGGGGTAGAGGTAAGGTGCGCCTGATCCCACCCTCCCATTTTACTGGGCATGGTTGTTGTGGTTGATAAGTTCATTCTACTGATATGTGAAAATATAAAAGAGACTTTAAATAAATAAGTTGGGTCGAGCGTTTATGAGTCTGACTTGGGCTCAACATTTCAACTTGTTAAGATGATTGGCTCGTAAAGAAGCCAAGCTAAGCCCGAGCCTAGGCTCGCTTAGCCCTACAAAGATAAGATGACTTGAGATGTTTATACTTATTCATCAACATCTAAAAACAATCAACCTAAATAACTAAACAATCGAACTCAAGTTTTATCAACGATCAACCAATGAAATACACTCCAGTAGAATCACAATTCGCTTTCACAGAAAAAGGGGAAATTTGAAATCAGTGAATACCTGGATTTCCAACAGCAGAGCTAGCAGGACCATCGACGACTTTGAAAGGGTTTCTGAAATGGAAGGGAGAGCAAGAGGATGATCGAGACGGCTGTTCTGAACTTCACTGTAGACGGAAGTCAAACGGCTACTCATCGGAGAGTTACCACCACCGTTATTAGGAAGCGGAGTCATTGATAGTGCTTGGGGTTTCTGTTTCAGCGTTTGCCTTCCAACAACGGTGGGGTGAACATATCACAACGAACAAAACTTTATGATATTTTAGCAGAGGCTTGCGTCACCGGACCCCAATCAGGTTTTTCCTACTTTTCGCATAACTCTTTACTAGTTTTATGGTATTGGAGTCTACTTCATGAGTTTTAATAAATATAAAAAAATCTTGTGAGAATCCAACCTAGGACCTCATGAGGTTTTGGATTCAATTCCTACATGAGTTTTTTTTTTCTAGAGTGTTAAATGACATTTTAGTCTCTTTGATTTGGGCTATTTTGACAGTTTAGTCCAAACGTTTCATTTTTTGCATCTGGATCCAAAAAGGTTTCATCATTACCATTTTGGTCCAACTAACTTAACCCCATCCAGGCCTCTCAGTTAGTCAAAGGGTATTTTTGTCATTTCAATATTTCATTTAAAGGGTTAAAATTGGGTCATAAAAAAGGTATGCGAAACGTAGGATATGAGGAGCGAACTCGGGACCTGCCAAACACAATACACACGCACAACCAGTTGAGCCAGATAGGGTTTCGCGTATGTTTTGGTTTCTTATTTGTTTTAACATCTTGTTTGACCATTAAACCTCACCTGATGCACCACCATTCCAATTAATTGAATTGATATGATCAAATATCGGGTAATTGAATACACCTACACCTTCGTTTATCATTCTCATTGAAAGCCCTAAATCAATTTAAGTTAAGATAATCAGATTGACACTGATCAAATATCTAGGGTTCTTCAATAGTCTCATTTGGGATTTCTGATTGAAACAGGTTCTAAAACTAAATTTAGTTATACAGAAAGGTTCGCAATCTTTCATTTGATAAAACCCTCTTATTCCATAACCTAATTCAATCGATTGGAATCATTTTGAGATCGTGTTTAAAAACTAGGGTTTTGGATTACAATTGATTGATTAACTGGCCAAAACATGATGTTTTTCCAAATTGAAACCACCCCCGTAGTCGTAATCTTCTGTGAAACATATATGCTAACATCTTTGTTCGATCATGGATTGGTGGTTCATCGGGTGAGGTTTAATGGTCGAATAAGGTGTTAAAAGAAATAAGAAACCAAAGCATATGTGAAACCTTATTTGGCTCGATTGGTTGTGCGTATGTGTTGTGTTGTGTTTGGCAGGTCCCGGGTTTGAACCTCATAGCCTACGTTTCAAATACGTTTTTTAAATGACCCAATTTTAACCCTTTAAATGAAGTATTGAAATGACAAAAATACCCCTAGACTAACTGAGAAGCATGGATGGGGTTAAGTCAGTTGGACCAAAATGGCAACGATGAAACCTTTTTGGATCTAGATGCGAAAAATGAAACCTTTGGACTAAAGTGGTAAAATAGCCCAAACCACAGAAACTAAAATGCCATTGAACTTTTTTCTAGATTTAGCAGGTGGTTTTGTGATGTGATCTAAATAGACCTATACAAATAGTATAGGTTTCTTACAAATAATTGATCTGGTCTTTTTGGGTATTATGTACAAAATTATTGGCTATGCGACTTGTATGAACCTATATGAGTTGCATAAGGACAAACCTATAGGAGTAGTATAGTCCTATATGACTTGTATAGACATATAGTGTAGTAGAGTATAACATATTATGGTTTAGCATAGCCGGTGACGGATTCAAGAAATTGTTTCATGGGGTGAAATTTTTTAGGGGTCGACTAGTTGTTTATCTATCGTTATGTAATAATTTTTTCGTTTCGGTTCAGGTTGGATTGTGTCGGGTCATATTAAAAAAAATAACTAAATTTTATATAACCAACAAAAGTATATCAAACGTCATCACAAATGCATAATGAAAGTACAATATAGCTAAAGTTGTTCACTACGGGTTTTCATTTTTTGAAATCTAACTATAGCGTTATCTAGAGAGATATTCCTAAGCAAGTATTTCTCAATATAACAAATACAACTATGTTTTGTATTCTCATCACCAATCCTATTACGTAAATTGAACTTCATGTATTTCATCGCAGAAAAATATATTTCAACGGTTGCGACGGGCAATTCATCGGCACTTTCAGGGGCGATGGGATCCGTATTCTAATTTTGTGTTTGCCGCTCGCCCGTTTCTTTTTTCTTTTTCTTCTTTTGATAAGGTTTAAAACATGAGCTAAAGCCTAAGTATTTGGTAATTTGGCCTAGAGTTAAGCCCTTAAAAGTTAAAAAAAATGAACATGGACTTAATCCTTAGGTTAACATAGGTTAGAGATGAAATTGGGCTTAATTATATAAATTATATTTAGTGTTTATTTGAAAGTTATTATTATAGTTGAAAATCTATAAATTTCTAAAATGGTTTTTTCATAGGGGTTAGTTTCGTGATTTTGCAGATGTCGGTTTTGGAAGTTCCTGGGGGCGATTGCAACATCTTATGGGGATGGGGACTTAGGATTTATACTAAGGATGTCCACGGTTCGGTTTCAAATCATAAAACTGTTCAAACTAGCATTGCTTTGGTTTCGCGGTCGATTTTTTTTTAACTTTCATTCAACCGGCTTCAAAATTTTCAAACCATAGTGAACGACTGGTTTTCGGTTTATACCAAAAACTGACCGTATAAAATTGTAACAGACCGTAGTATTTGGATAACATGTTTTACTCTTTTATACACATATTTAAATATCTATATTAATATTAGATTTAATTTAAATAAATACATGATTATATCATACTTAAAAGTTACATTTCATCTTTCTTTTTATTAACGGTGAAGAAACCCATTTACATGCTTTTAAAAAGTTAAGAATTAAAACTAAAGGTTGTGTAAAAAGTTATCAGTTCTTGTTCCCAAATAGTATTTCATTTGTATATTGTTTACTTCAAAACCGGAACCAAGTCATTGGTAACGGTTCGGTTCGGTTTTAATTTTCAATGGTTCGGTTTCGGTTTTCAAATACCAAAAACTAGAGGTGTAAACGAGCTAGTCGAGCTCAGCTCGTCATGTTTTTATGAAGCTCGAGCTTGAACTCAGCTCGGTTCGAGCCTACTTATTTGAGCTCGAGCTCGGCTCGCGAGTAAAACCCAAAGCTCGAGCTCGGTTCGACTTGAGCTATTTTCAGAATAACCTCAATCGAGCTAAAAGCTCGGCTCAAGCTCACTTCAATATCCTTAAACCAGCCAAAGCTTGAGTTGAGCTCGGCTTACCAATGCTATCATCATCATTAGTATATTATATATAAAGAAAACTAAAATTTTGTTTGAGCTCGTATAGGCTCTTTTTATTTCAGGCTCGAGCTCGAAAACTAAACGAGCTTTATTTCAGGCTTGGGCTCATTAAGGCTCGGCCCGTTCGAGCTTTTAACCGAGCTGATCACGAGTAACTCCCGAGTCTCTGGGCTTATTTACACTCCTGCCAAAAACCATTACTAACGGTTTGACCCAAAAACCGTCTAAACCGGACCATGAACACCCTTAAATTTTTACGCGAATATAACTTTAGAAAAAAAATTATAAAGGGGGCGACTATCCTTATGGTTTATAAAACTCATAATACATTTAGGGATAAGATGTTTGCAACAAAGTAGGTTCATGGAGATTATAAAGCTCAATATGAGATCCTTAGGGACTACTATGATAAGCTCATTATATCTAATCTAGGTATAACTATCAAAGTAGATGTTGAAGAAGTGTAACCCTAGCAGTCTAACCAGCTAGTCTAGGAGGATTTACATATGAAAAAGTGTAATGCCTTGAAGGAATGATTCGGGATCTAGAGAGACAACTAATGGAGCTAGATGAATGTTTCATGTAAAGGGCCTTATCCTAGCCAGATTTTAACTGTAGCTGGAGTAGATGCAAACTGGGATTTTATTATGTTGCTTATGCATTGGCTGAAGCTGAAAGTTCCACTTCCTAGACTTGGTACTTTTTGGAGTGTTTAAAAGAATATCTAGACCTATCATCTAACTCTAATTTTACATTTATATGTGACATGCACAAGGTATGGTTTTGTTTTACGATTTCATTAAATAATGCATTCTTATGTTCTAACTGTTTTGTTCTACAGTTAGGGTATAATACGTGCATTAGCTAAGATGCTTGTAAGAACTGAGCATAGATACTGTTTAAAAGATATGCATGAAAAAATAAGGAAGGCCCAGTTGTACAAAAACATACTTTAGAATTATGAAAGTGCAACAACACAAGGGTTTGATATGGTTATGAAGGCAGATTGAAACAAGATAAGGCACTACATGAATGGTTGAAAGATATTCCATCAAAACATTAGCCAGTAGCTCATTTCAGTGGCATGTTAACTTTAATTACTTGTAATTAATGTAGGTAGGTCAAAGTATTATGTATTGTTGAACAATTTGTGTAAGGTTTTCAACACGCAACTGATAAGGTAGTACCTAGTATATCAGGTAGTACCTCATGCAAAGTATGATGGACAAGCCTATATTCACTTGCACATAGTATATAAGGTAGTACCTCATGCAAAGGATTGTTGTAGTACACAAGATGACTACAAAGTGCCAAGGACCTTTAACACCTGTTCCTACCAAGATATTTTGACGAATCAAAATGAGCCTCACAATACAGTGTCATTTGGAATGGTGTATCCAAGTATCAGGTTAATGGTCGTAACCAAGACCAATGTGTAGTTATTGTTGACCAAAGTACTTGCTCATGTATAAATGGGACTTGATTGGGATGCCATGCAAGCATGCGTTGGCATGTATTTGGAATATGGCCATGCATTGTATCCCAGAGAAATGTATTAATCAAGCTTACTAGTTAGACACTTGTCAAATTTTTTTAATGCTAATACCATAGACACAATTAATGGCAAGGAGATGTGGACACCCTTAAAAACGCCTAACTACATTAAGTACTCAAAGCATTATATAATATAGATTGGCATGCCAAAGGAAAAAAAGGAAGAAGTATGCTGAGGAGTTAAGTTAGTTAAGTCGAACCATTTATAGCGGTGGGAAAATGTCAAGGAAGGGTAAGTTAATTACTTGTGATAAGTGCAAGCACAAAGTATACAACAAGAGAACTTGCAAGGGGCAATGGGTTGGAACACATGTTGATTGACAATATGCAGTTAAGGTACTTGGGTCATTGTATTTTAGTGGTCATGGTGTTTATGTCACATCCCGACTCGCGACAGAATTACATGATCGAAGCATGATGATTGTTCATAGCTCATGACAACTATTAAAGTTTTAATATTTATTTCGTGCCATAAATTAAAATATCACATAACCAAATAACTTCGAATAATCCATACAATTAACAAAAACAGAAAACATTAAAAATCTTGTTTATTCAACTAAGGCAAGCCTGCGTGATCTTCATCCAAGCTCGTCAAATCAAACATGGTCACCTTTATAATGTGTAAAAGTAGTTGTTGGATCAATATAAGTTGGAGTAAACCTTATATTTAAATAAAACAATTTTTGTTGATTTATTGTAAAAGATTTAATATGCAATTTAATAGTAAATAAGTGATAACAATGCCAATAATAAAGTAACCACAAACAAACCAATAATTAAATACCAACCAATGTGATAATATCTAGACGTGACAAATGGAAACTGCCACACTACGATAATGCGAAACTGCGAGACTCAAGCCCACCGATGAGCGAATCTAAATGTTATAGCGATACCAAGCTACAACCCATGGTAATGGAGACCAGGCAGCTTGTGGATCCACGTGCATTGCATGTATGTGATACTGGAAATAAAGTGAATTAGTGAAACAAGTGACACATGACACCCAAAACTGTAACCTGTAAAAAGGGTAATTATGAAGATCTACTCACTGTTTGCGTTAGCTTTGATCCGAGAAAAATACCGCACGAGAAAGAGGACTTCAAGAGATACGAGTTACCCTAAAATATTGATATGCGTCAACTACAAAGTAGAAATTATATCAAATACGGTATAAAATCAACATTTTTTAGTATTAATGTTGGAAAAGTGTGTTTTTTATATACTTTTGATTTTAGAATTAAAAGAGCTTAAATATACAAAAAAATTAACAACAAAATCCAGCATAAGTATAGAAGACGGGAAGACAACACACTGTACCAACCCTCCAAGCTTCACCCCAAGACTAAAAACAATAAATCAGAATTCTAGCACGTGGCCGTGACTTGTCGGCATGAGGGCGTGCCCCTTCAAGATTCAAGATCAGAAGAAGACAAACAAATGCAGACAAGAGACATGGGGCTGTGTCCCAAAGGACACAGGTCGTGGTCAACTTCCGGATTTGTATATCTGGGATAGTACAGCAAGTATAGTAGCCACGGGGGCGTACCGTTAACACACAGGTTCGTGTAGCAGACGATCTGCATACTTATTAAATGAAGACAGAGAAGAAGGAAGACATGGGGTTGTTTGGTTTCATTTCAACTCATCCCTTGGCAAACCACTTCTCTCACACCTACCACCACTCCACCACCATCATCCACAATACTCATCCATCATCCATCCTAGAGTGTTTGTAGTAGTCTCGGGATCCAAGATTGATCGTAAGAGTTTTTGTCAAACAAAGGCCATGCTTAGCTGATCTCTTACATCAGTTGGTGAAGACAAGATATTTATGTATTACTTTTGAGTTCCTAGCTTTGGTTAACTTTTAATTGGGTATGTATTAATAACTTTAATAACTAGTTTTTTATATTGAAAATGAATTTTATTCTATCATCATTCATGTTTCGTTGATTTACTCATTCGTGTCTTTACGGTCTATATAAAGCGCGTGAACTGCCTGGAAGGGGGTCAGAAGGGTGGTATGGGTAAAGTTCTTGCCTCGTTCACTGTATAGATCTTGCGAGGATTTGGTTCAATATTATTAGGACTTCCCTTGAGGCAGATAGCATCAAATTGGAGGAAGTAAGAACGGCTTGAATCCCTTGTAAATAAACTACTATTAAAACTTTAAAGCGGCCTTGCGGGACTGTATCCCTTCTAACTCAAACCAATATGGCCGAGGGTAGTGTTGCCTCCAAAAGAGGGACATGCCACACTTTGCATTAGTAACTTACTTAATTATATTTCAATATTCCAGCCTTGCGGACTGTATCCCTGCTGACTCAGACCAATATGGCTGAGGGTATCGTTGCCTCCTAAAAAGGGACATGCGACATTAACTAAGATAATCTCTTAAAAAACCCAAAGCGTGGAAACTATCAAAGGATACGTAAACAATGAGTCGGAACCAAGTGATTCTATCATGTCTAATTATTTCTTTTATTACTTTAGGTATTTATTTAATTTTACTTATTAAAAATCTTTCCTAAAAAATTTGATTAGATTAGACGTCGACTATATTCCAGTATTAAATGCTCTTGTGTACTTGGATGACCTTGGTATCTTACCATCACTATATTACGTCAACGATGGGTGCACTTGCCCTAGCGTGTTGTAGAGACTGATAGTTGCATATCTTGTTTTTATAAATTAAAGCTTGAATAAACGAGTGATCAGTACTTAAAATATATCTAAAAATCACCCATGCTCGCATATACGTCAAGTTTTTGGCGCTATTCCCGGGGACACAAGGATTTTAAAAAAGTTTAAAATCGGCGGCCTAATCATTCTTATGTTTTTATAATTTTTCTTTTCAGGTTTTTGTCCTTTTTCTCAAATTTTTCGTCTCTTTGCAGAAATAACATGGGGCCGTGTTTAATCACACAGGACCGTGTCTGACTTATGGCACAGGAAAGAATCCGTTTTCTGGCTATTGGAATTAAGACACCGGGCCGTGTTACAGGAGCACGTCCGCCCGCCAGTATCTGGGAATCTGGAAAGAAAAACTTTTTCTTAACAGCACAGGGCCGTTTCACCTTGACACGGGATCGTGTCACCTTGACACGGGGTCGTGCTACTCTTTTGATCAGCATTTTTTTATGTTTTTGTTTGTAGAAAGTCGCGCCATCCCGCATAATTCTCCAAAAATACAGCCTGGTGCATGACCTCCACCTCCGAAAAAAGACATAAAAGTGCCACTAGAAGAACTCGGGCGCTTTTTCTGAAAAGACTTCAAGCTAAAAACCGACAAAAAGTTCCCGACCCAAAACCCACTATGGCGGATCAACGCACTCTCATGGATTACCTACGGCTTATGTCGTTAATATTGGAGCCGCAGTTAACCCTTCTAATGTCGATGCCAATAACTTTGAGCTTTGACTACACCTCATCCAAATGCTCCAAAATTCTGACACCTTTCACGGCCTACCCGATGAAAATCCCCATTTACATATTGCCAACTATTTGGAAATATGTGATACCTTTCGGATCAGTGGAGCCTCCAACGATGCTATCCGGCTCCGTATGTTCCCTTTTTCCCTCCAAAACCAAGCGAAAGCTTGGCTAAACACCCTTCCAGGTGGGTCCGTACACACTTGGGATGAAATCGCCCAAAAATTTCTTTACAAATATTTTCCTCCCGCTAAAACTGCCAAACTCATGACCAAGATTAATTTATACTCTCAAGACGATGGAGAATATTTGTATGAGACATGGAGAAGTTCAAGGAGTTATTAAGGAAATGCCCGCATCATGGTCTTGAACGATGGCAACAAGTGTCTATTTTCTACAATGGACTCTTACCACACACAAGGAAAATCCTTGATTCCAACTCTGGGGGACACCTTGGAAATCGGCAACTCGATGAAATTTATAATCAAATTGAGGAAATTGCTCAAAATAGTTTTCAATGGCACACCCATAGGGGTTCAAAGTCAATTGCCCTGGTTGCCCATAAAGTGGATGAAACCACCTCTTTACAAGCCCAAATCGAAGCCTTAACCACAAAAATAAAGAAGCTTGAATTAAATAAAACGGTTTCGGTTATGGATTGCGAAGGGTGTGGCGGACTACATGAAAACTTGAGTTGTATGAAAGAAATGGAAAATCAAACGGAAGTGGTAAACTACCTTACCAACCGCCCTCATCCACCGGGAGGTCAAGATAACACCTTCACCCCCGAGTGGCGAAATCAATCCAACTTTGGTTGGAGAGATTTGGGGGCTAACAATCAACAAATCAAAACCAACGATCCAACTTTAAACAACAACCCCGACATGAGAAACAATGCTTCCAACCACAACAACAAGGAGGAAGGGAAAGGCTTGAGAACCTCATCACTCGCATTTTCTTCGAATCTGACAAGAGGTACTCTGAAAGGTTCCTACAAACCGAAACCAACATTAGGAACCAACGGGCTAGCATGCAAAACATCGAAAACAAGTAAGCCAACTTGCCTAAAATTTCTCTGAAAGACCACAAGGAGCCTTGCCTAGTAACACCGAAACAAACCCAAAAGCCCAAGTAAACGTTATCAACTTAAGAAACCAGAAGGTAGGACCTGATGACGAACCAACACCACAACAACCCAATTCACAACCAGCGAAATCACCCACAACTAATGACCAAGGAAATACTCAACCCCAAAATACCGAGCCAACCAAACCACCCCCGGTCCCTTACCCCGTTCGTTTACTCCAGCAAAAGACCGACGCGCAATTCACGAAGTTTGTAAGTTTGCTTAAACAACTCCATATCAACCTTCATTTTGTGGAAGTCCTCACCCAAATATCAAAATATCTCAAATTCATGAAAGACTTCCTAACTCACAAAAGAAAGATTGAATCAATCCAACAAGTTAACCTAAGTGAAAAATGTTCGGCGGCACTCCTCAACAAGCTCCCCCAAATTTAGATTGATCCCGGAAGCTTCACTATTCCTTGCTCCATTGGAGGGTCACCAATAAGCAATGCTCTTGCCGCCCTAGGGGCTAGCATCAAACTAATGCCCGCCTCTATGTTTAACCGACTTGGGCTAGGAAAGCCACATCTTACAAGGATAAGCATGCAACTTGCGGATAGGTCGGTAAAATACCCTCAAGTTTTCGTAGAAAAACTCTTGGTAAAGGTCGTAGAATTTGTTTTCCCGGCCGACTTTGTAATCCTAGATATGGAGGAAGACACCAAGATCCCACTCATATTAGGGAGACCATTCCTTGCCACCGTACGAGCGATGGTGGACATGAGTGACGGAAGGTTAACATTAAGGGTAGGTGATAAGTAGGTTAAGTTCGAAGTGGGACAATGAGTGGAGGATGATCCGGCCAACTACATCAAAGCAATAGACTCGAGCCTAGACTATGCCCTTCGTCGATGCAACTTCTGATGCGAGTCATCCCGCTCGGGTAACATTTGACCAACTTTGGGTCTAGCCAAGGACCCTTATAAACATGGCGCACCATGGGGCATTCCATGACCTATCCTTTAGTTAAGTAGTTTAAATTTAAGCGTAATCTTAAGTTTAATGTTTCTCTTTAAGTTCTCTCTTTGTAGGAATAAGCCACACTCGAAGGAAATATGGAAAATGGCCAAAGCGACGTTGGAACAGCACCCTATGCACATAAACAGACACTTCCCGAAGCAAAATCTTCAAAACAGTAAGTGTAGCACAGAGCCGTGTAAGGTAAGCACGCCTCCGTGCCTCAAGGCTATAGAAAGTTTTTTGATTCTAGAATATTGACACGAGGTCGTTTCCCATAGACACCCCCGTGCCTGGCTTCTAGAAAATTTTCGTTACTAGCGTTTTTGACAGAGGGTCGTGTCCCCCAAACACGCCCCCGTGTCTGCCTTCTGAAAATTTTCTCCGAAATCTGGTACTGGCACTTTTTGACACAGGGTCGTGTCCCCCAAACACGCCCCCGTGTCCAGTGCCTGGTTTTTGAAAAATTTGTTGTTTTTAACCCATTTTTACACATTTAATCAATTTTAACCAATTTTGGTCACATTAAGGACAATGTGTAATCTAAGTGGGGGGAGCTTAACTATAATTTATTTGTCCTAAAAACAAGTCTTACACAAAACTCTACTTGGAAATGCTAAAACACCTTAAAGCTTTTTTAAAAAATATTTCTTAAGTTTGTTTTGCCTTGTTTATAGTTTAAGTTAGGAACCAAGATCTAAAAAAATCAAGTTTTTATAAATTTCCAACCGATAGCGTTGTGATAAAAAAAAAACCATATAAGAAAAATTTATAAAAATGCATGACAATTCTTTGTAAAATCTAATTGTATATATGATTTCACACTTTTGTGCTTTCCCCAAAAAATGTGAGTTTTGAGCCTTTACCGGCATTCAAATTCATATCTTTACTAAATGCTTATTTTCATTTCTTGTGTGAATAGCAGTGTGGTTCTTATAAAGTTAGAACTTGACAAGACAATGCATTACCAGTCCTTACCAACTAATCCAAGTATGTATATGATGGATGCATTAGGATTTTTACACCCTTCTTCATTCTCAACTTTATTTTCTTGTTATCTTTCCACAAAAAACTAAAAAATATATATTCCCCTAGATAACCCCTTTGAGGCTAAACCCTTTTGTGACATCCCGGGTTTTTCGGATAACTTAAACGTAATACTTGTCGAGTGAATTATATGCTATGCATTAAACGTGTACGAGTTAGTGAACACGTGATGTGCGATTATGTGATTGTGTTATGTGATTGTGTTAGTTATAAAATAATCATGGCAATATGTACACGAACCGAACCGCGACACGAACCAACCGTAAACTCCTTGTGGCTCTAGGAGTGAACCGAGATTTAAACCTTAAACCTTATGCCATTCTCGGCCAAGTGCAAACCAAACCAAACCAACCCGTGTGCAAACCAAACCCCAAACCCATTGCGTACAACCCAAAACGACCCACCCAACTCCCTCGGCCACGAACTCAAACCAAACCGTAACCTTGTTCTCTTTGCGCCTATATATACAAACTCACATGCATGCCTTCATTCACAACACAAAACCCTAAAAGAAAAACTGCCGTCGGCAGCCTCATTCTCGCCCCTTGTGATCGCAAACAGCTTCTTTCCTTCATCATATCAATCTGATCAGCCTTGTTCACCTTCACGGTCGCGCAACAGCTTTTTCTTTTCTTTCCTCTCGGTCGCAGCAGCAGCAGCCCTCGCCATCTTCATCTCTCGGCCGCGAGCAGCTTGTTCTTTTCATCCTCTCGGTCGCAACTATCCTTGATCATCGGTTCCTCGTCTACTCACGGTTCATTAAGCTTGATAGTAAAGGTTAGGGTTTATCTTTGGATTACAAGATCATGTTCGGATATATGTGCTTGAATGATTAATTGGTTTGTTTTCGGATTATATGTGTTTGAAAGTAAGCGGCTGAATTATCATTGTTTACATGAATGATTGTTTGCGGAACTTGTAAGTTTGCGAGTATGTTTGTTGGTAAAAACTAGAAGTATGAACTAGGGTTTGCATGGATATGTTATTAGTATTGATCTATGATTAGAAATCGGTTCTTGCTCGCCTAGGTTGATCATAGGAACGGTTTATGCAAGTTATGGTAATAATATGCTGAAACAGTTTGCTGAGTAATAGTTACAGCCGACTTCATCTAGCTGTAACTTGGTCATTAGTTGTCGAAAAACGGATTTTCTGATGTCTAGAACGTAGAGATTTGAATAATGAATCTAATGGCGTTGGATTCATAATTTTCGGAAGTCGTTTGATATTTTTAAAGGGCCAAATAAGTTCAGTAACAAAAGCTGTGAAAATCCTGAAATTTGGTTAGTCGTTTATCGAGTTGGATTTTAAAATCAGTAGGGAGTTGAGTCATGAATTTTGTACAGCAACTAGGTATGGAAATTTCCGGGCAACTCCAACTGGAATTTTGTTAATTGGACGATCGGTGATTTTTAAATAAATTCTTCTGTGGACTGCAGTCAGAAAGCGATAAATCTGACTGCAGCCTAGTATATTAATATTTATGGTTAATTGGTAAAGATTTAGGACTTGGAAAATTTATATAAATTTCTACAGTATAAATGTCACCTACTGTAAAAATATTGGAATTTTTGGAACGTTGGAACTATTTTATAAAAATCCTAGAAAACAGCTGAATTATGAGCGTTAAGCTGAAATTTGATAACTTGTGATTGTGTGCACCAAATTGTGGCATGGATTGGTTTATGTTCATGATAAGTTGTTTTGATCACTAGGTTCACATGAGAATACTTGCATGCATGTTTGAGTGTTAGATATGTTGTTTGTGTGTATCACTTTGTGCGTAAATTACGTGTAGAATTTTTATTGGTGTGTTCACACACTGACTTGGAATTAATTGGTTTGTTAGGACGCAACTAGCGGTCCCATCTCTTATAACTTCTTGGCTACACTAACCGAGCAAATAAAGGTGAGTTCACGGCCCCTAACTTTATCCGGTTTTTAAACAACAGGGGGATAAACATGTATACACTCTTCAAACTCAATCTCTTTACGTTATACGAATTTAACGTCACATAACTATTCGGTAACTAAGTTAATGTTAATGTAATGTTATGGTCACTAAGCAGCTTTATCACTTAAGTCCTCGTCAATCTCTCGGATCGTTAGTATTGGGTTTAATAGCGGGGGAGTTATAAGTAGTACTACTGGGCCCGACAAGCCCCATCCGAGCTAGTGGCGCTAGCCGACCGGGTATGGTCAACGGGTGAATAATTCGGCCTAACTTCGCCATGGTCAGTGATAGGCCTGGCAACACGGAGGCACAACAGTCAGCTTCAATCGCGAACACTTACGTGACATAACTTTAGGCTAGCTACCTATATATGTTAACATTGAACTTAATTACGAAACAACTATATTATCCCGGGTTGAGGATAATGGAAACAACAACTTATTATTCCTGGTTGGAATAATGGAAACAACAACTATATTATCCCGGGTTGAGGATAATGGAAGCAACAACTTATTATTCCGGGATTGGAATAATGGAACCAACACGTTATCCCGGGTTAGGGATAACGGGGAAAACAAACTATAACCGAACAAACGAATTTATGAAAACCTGTGAACTCACTCATCTTTAATGTTGACACTTGTTTCTTTACATGTTTCTCAGGACGCTAGGAGCTCTAGGTGCACGCACATGCATTGAACAAGACATCTTTTATCGAGTCTTATTTATAAATATTGTTTTGGGGTTTTTCATTTGTTTTGGCGTTTGTGTTGGCGCCCGCTTCACTACTTATTTATGCTTCCGCTCAAACTTTAAAAACTGATGCTTTTGCTAAATATTGGTAACTAATCAAGACAATATAAAATCTACGACAAATGATTTTTGAAAACGTATTATCAAATCATATAGAGTCGTTCGACGTACTAGTGTTTCAGATTCTGGTTTGTTCACACGCCTCGCGGTAAAACTCGCAAGTGGAAATTGAGGGTGTGACAGATTGGTATCAGAGCCACTAGCTATAGAGAACCAGGTTTGTATTAGAAGTAGACCTAAACTATAGCTGATTACACGACACTAGACTTAGTTTGGCACCGAACTGTTATACCTTGTGATGTGATGTACCACAACTATGTTATGTGAAATATGAATGCATAATTGAAACGAATGCAACTCGTAACTAACTACACAACCTAAAGGCAATGTCATCATCATCCTCATCATCATCCGACAAACTTACGCAACCAAGGGCGCCAGGAAAGACACCTATAGTGGAACCCTTACCATCTTATGGCGTGGAGACACGCTCAGCTGCTAGGAAAAGACTCGCTCTAGGGGAGGAGTCGTCCTCACGCCCGACCATCATTGTGACGGTCGAACCGGTTAACTCGTTAGAAGTAGGGAACGACCTACTTAGAGATATGATAAGAACGCAACAAGAACAACTAGAAAGAATGCATGAAACCATCCAAGCACAAGGATGGATGATACGACAATTGACAGGTAAAACTGAGTCGCTCGAGGAAGAGCAACATACGAGTAAGATAGCTCGTAGCACCTTAGCCAGAGATCTTCGTGCTGAGCAGCTAAGGGCTGACTGGCTAGAGGACAGAGTTCTTGAGTCTAGCTGGAGAATTCAAGAACTGGAACAAAATCAGGCACCTGCACCAGTACCTGCCCCAGCACCGGCCCCTCCAATGCCGGTAGAGGATCCAGAGGAGGATCCAGAGGAGGAAGAACCAGCTGTAGAAGCTGGAAACGCCGCGGAGGATGACGGCAACGACAGCGATTTGGGGGATGGAGACGTAGAAGACTGACACGTCTCGCTTATTTTATTTACTTTCCTTCAGTCAATTTATTTTCTACTTAGATCTAAAATGGCAACTGGACGTTGCGGAAATCTAAACATGACGCCTTAAGAATTAGCCGCAATGATCCAAGAACACGTGAATGCTGCTCTGGCAGGTGTTCAAAACCCACCAGCAGCAGGAGGGGTCTTAACCCCTACAAGATGTACCTCGACGCGAAACCAAGCAAATTCTCGGGGGCAGAAGGACCCATAGGACTGGTCCGCTGGATCGAAAAATCTGAATCAGTATTTGAAATGTGCAACTGTCTAGAGGCCAACAAGGTCAAGTACGCAGCTTCAACACTGGAAGACGGGGCATTAACTTGGCGGAATGCACAAGTCCAAACGCGTGGACTTATTGCTGCAAATGCAATGGCCTGGGCCGAGTTTAAGGCCCTAATCAGAGAAGAGTACTGTCCGCGAGACAGAGTGCAACAGTTGGAGCAAGCTTTATGGAACCACAAGATGGTGGGATCTAACATCGAAGCTTACACAGCAAAACATCATGACTTGGTATTTCTATGTCCCTATCTGGCCAACACTGTGGAGAAAAGACTCGAGTTCTATCTTGGGGGACTGGTTCAGGAGATTCAGGGTATGGTAATGGCTAGTAACCCTGTAACTGAGCATCAAGCAATCCGATTGGCGCACAAACTCACCGATAAGGCGGTGGAACAAAAGAAGTTGCCAGCACGGGGTACAACTGAAGTTGCCCCTGACAATAAAAGAAAGTTTGAAGACTCGTCTGCTCGACAGTCTTCGTCATCCCAGCCACAACAGGGGAACCAGAAACGGTTCAATCATTACAACAGCCACCGGGGTCACCAAAATCAGCCCGCCAACAACAACAACAACAACCAGAACGCAAGCGGCTATGTAGGTCGAAAGCCGCAGTGCACCCGCTGTAATCTTCATCATCACGGCCCTTGTGCCGGGAATTGCTGCCAACGATGTGGCAAGATGGGACATGCGGCAAAGGATTGTCGTGGGGAAATCATGCCCCGACAAAATCAAAATCAACCCCAGGGTCAGCAGCAGGGTATTAACCGGGGATGCTATCAGTGTGGTAGCACTGCCCACTTCAAAAGAGACTGCCCACAGCTGCGTAACAACAACAACAATGGTGGGAACAACCACAACCACAATAACCACAACAACAATAGTAACAACAATAATGGAAATGGTGGCACAGGAGGTGCCAAAGGTCGCGCATTTACATTGGGCCGCGGAGAGGCCAGAAACGACTCGAGCGTGGTCACCGGTAAGTTTCCCCTTAATGAACATTTTGCTACTGTGCTTTTGATACGGGTGCGGATAGGAGCTTTATATCTGAGTCTTTTAGGAAGAACCTAAATCTCACGCCTAAACCATTAGAGACCCCTTATGTTATAGAATTAGCCGATGGTAATTCTGTAGATGTGACCCATATAGTATCCGGCTGTCAACTCAAACTCGCGGGTCACACCTTTACCATTGATCTGATGACAACTACCTTGGGTAGTTTTGACGTGGTAGTCGGAATGGACTGGCTATCCGACATCCGAGCTGAAGTCCTCTGCTTCAAAAAATCTATCCGTATTCCGCTCTCTAACGACGAAATCTTGACAGTGCAAGGCGATAAGGCAAGCGCCATCACAAACATCATCTCTTACATGCAAGCGCAGAAGTATCTTCGGAGAAAGAACTCCTTCGCTTTACTCGCACTGATTAACGAACAGCCTAAGGACGAGAAACGTATAGAAGACGTCCCTGTCGTCCGTGATTTTTCCGATGTATTCCCAGAGGAACTACCTGGTCTTCCACTCCATCGACAATTGGAGTTTGAAATCGAATTGGCAAACAATGCAACTCCTATCGCCAAGGCTCCATACCGCCTAGCTCCAGCCGAGCTGCAGGAGCTGTCTACCCAACTTCAGGAACTATTAGAGAAAGGGTTTATCCGACCAAGCGTTTCGCCATGGGGAGCTCCAGTCCTTTTTGTCAAGAAGAAGGACGGGACTTTCCGCATGTGCATCGACTACAGGGAACTCAACAAGGTTACTGTCAAGAACCGATACCCGTTACCTCGCATCGACGATCTCTTCGACCAACTTCAAGGGTCAAGTTACTACTCCAAGATCAATTTACGGTCCGGTTACCACCAGCTACGCGTCAGGGAGGAGGATATCGCCAAGACGGCATTTCGCACTCGTATGGCCATTACGAGTTTTTGGTCATGCCCTTCGGTCTCACCAACGCACCTGCGGTGTTCATGGACCTCATGAACCGCGTGTGTAAACCATACCTCGACAAATTTGTCATTGTGTTCATCGATGACATACTCATCTACTCCAAAAGTGAAGAAGAACATGCTGAACATCTACGATTACTGCTAGGATTACTCCAACAGAAAAGCTATATGCCAAGCTTTCGAAGTGTGATTTCTGGATTCGGGAAGTTCAGTTTCTCGGGCATATCGTGAATGAAAGGGGTATCCACGTAGACCCTGCCAAGATTGAAGCCATCAAAACTGGGAAGCACCCAAGACACCGACGGAGATCCGCCAATTTTTGGGATTGGCTGGTTACTACAGACGTTTCATCGAGGGGTTTTCAAAGATCGCACAACCGCTTACTACCCTCACCCAGAAAGGTATCAAGTATACTTGGGGTAACAAGCAAGAAGCAGCATTTCAATTGCTGAAATAGAAACTTTGCAGTGCACCCATTCTGTCCTTGCCGGAAGGGACAGATGACTTTGTAGTATATTGTGATGCTTCCATTCAGGGATTGGGATGCGTACTCATGCAACGCGATAAGGTCATCGCGTATGCGTCGCGACAACTGAAGGTTCATGAGAAAAACTACACGACGCATGACCTGGAATTGGGAGCAGTAGTGTTTGCACTTAAGATATGGAGACACTACCTCTATGGAACGAAGTGCACAATCTTTACAGACCACAAGAGCCTCCAACACATCTTTGATCAGAAGGAGTTGAACATGCGACAGCGTCGCTGGGTCGAACTCTTGAACGATTATGAGTGTGCCATTCGGTATCACCCGGGTAAAGCTAACGTGGTAGCTGATGCCCTCAGTAGGAAGGAACACTTGAAACCTCGTCGCGTACGAGCACTACAACTCACTATTCATTCGGGGCTACCCGAACAAATACGTGACGCCCAGTTAGAAGCAGTTAAGGAGGAAAACATCAAGGCCGAATCGGTGGGAAAAATGGAACGCGATTGGGAAGTAAAACCCAATGGAGCCCGGTATTTCATGAATCGCATATGGGTACCTCTCTACGGAAACCTCAGAGAGCTAGTCATGGATGAAGCTCACAAATCCCGATACTCTGTCCATCCGGGTTCGGATAAGATGTATCAAGACCTTAAAGCTGCATATTGGTGGCCCAACATGAAAGCCGATATAGCCACCTACGTGAGCAAGTGTTTGACTTGTGCAAAAGTCAAGGTAGAGTATCAAAAGCCATCGGGGCTACTCCAACAACCTGAGATCCCAGTGTGGAAATGGGATCAGATCTCGATGGACTTCATCACTAAACTCCCGCGAACTTTGGGTGGTTGCGATACCATCTGGGTAATTGTGGATCGTTTAACTAAGTCCGCACACTTCCTAGCTATTAAAGAAACAGATAAGATGGAGAAGTTGACTCGCATCTACATTAAGGAAGTAGTTTCTTGGCACGGAGTGCCAACATCCATCATCTCAAACAGAGATGCTCGCTTCACGTCAAACTTCTGTCAGTCACTCCAGAAAGCGTTGGGAACACGCTTGGATATGAGCACAACCTATCACCCTCAGACTAATGGTCAAAGCGAAAGGACCATACAGACCTTGGAAGACATGCTTAGAGCATGCGTCGTAGACTTCGGAAATAGTTGGGAAATTCACTTGCCTTTAGTGGAATTCTCATATAACAACAGTTATCATATGAGTATTTCGGCAGCACCGTTTGAGGCATTATACGGTCGTAAATGTAGATCACCGGTCTGCTGGGCAGAAGTCGGTGACAGTCAACTCACAGGCCCGAGTTAATACTTGAGGCTACCGAAAAGATTGTACAAATCAGAAACCGCATGGCGGCGGCACGAGATCGACAGAAAAGCTACGCTGATCAACGACGCAAACCGCTCGAATTTCAAGTAGGCGACCGCGTCCTACTAAAGGTGTCACCCTGGAAGGGTGTAATCCGCTTTGGAAAACGGGGCAAACTAAACCCACGGTACGTAGGCCCGTTTGTAATCTTGAAACGTATTGGACCCGTAGCTTATCAATTAGACCTTCCTGCCGAACTCAGTGGAGTTCACAACGTATTTCATGTGTCAAATCTGAAGAAGTGTCTATCAGACAAAACTCTAGTCATTCCATTGGATGAGATCCAAGTGGATGAACAACTACACTTCGTGGAAAAGCCTATCGAGATCATGGATCGTGAGATCAAGACTCGAAGGCACAGCAAGATTCCGATCGTTAAGGTTCGTTGGGACTCTAAGCGTGGACCGGAGTTCACGTGGGAAAGAGAGGACCAAATGAAAAGCAAATACCTAAATGAGCAGCAATCTAACGATACCAGTAACTAAATTTTCGGGACGAAAATTCTTTCAACATGGGGATGATGTGACAACCTGGAAACTTCTCATACTTTCATGTACTATTGTTAACTAAATTCTTGTGCATGGCACTTGGAAATCTTTGTGTATGGCACTTGGGAACTTCTTGTAACTTCGCGTACCATCATTAACGAACTAACTCTTTGTGCGTGGCACTCTAAACATGTACGCTACATTCTAAACCGCGTTTACTCAATTTTCGGGACGAAAATTCTTTCAACATGGGGATAATGTGACATCCCGGGTTTTTCGGATAACTTAAACGTAATACTTGTCGAGTGAATTATATGCTATGCATTAAATGTGTACGAGTTAGTGAACACGTGATGTGCGATTATGTGATTGTGATATGTGATTGTGTTAGTTATAAAATAATCATGGCAATATGTACACGAACCGAACCGCGACACGAACCAACCGTAAACTCCTTGTGGCTCTAGGAGTGAACCGAGATTTAAACCTTAAACCTTATGCCATTCTCGGCCAAGTGCAAACCAAACCAAACCAACCCGTGTGCAAACCAAACCCCAAACCCATTGCGTACAACCCAAACCGACCCACCCAACTCCCTCGGCCACGAACTCAAACCAAACCATAACCTTGTTCTCTTTGCGCCTATATATACAAACTCACATGCATGCCTTCATTCACAACACAAAACCCTAAAAGAAAAACTGCCGTCGGCAGCCTCATTCTCGCCCCTTGTGATCGCAAACAGCTTCTTTCCTTCATCATATCAATCTGATCAGCCTTGTTCACCTTCACGGTCGCGCAACAGCTTGTTCTTTTCTTTCCTCTCGGTCGCAGCAGCAGCAGCCCTCGCCATCTTCATCTCTCGGCCGCGAGCAGCTTGTTCTTTTCATCCTCTCGGTCGCAACTATCCTTGATCATCGGTTCCTCGTCTACTCACGGTTCATTAAGCTTGATAGTAAAGGTTAGGGTTTATCTTTGGATTACAAGATCATGTTCGGATATATGTGCTTGAATGATTAATTGGTTTGTTTTCGGATTATATGTGTTTGAAAGTAAGCGGCTGAATTATCATTGTTTACATGAATGATTGTTTGCGGAACTTGTAAGTTTGCGAGTATGTTTGTTGGTAAAAACTAGAAGTATGAACTAGGGTTTGCATGGATATGTTATTAGTATTGATCTATGATTAGAAATCGGTTATTGCTCGCCTAGGTTGATCATAGGAACGGTTTATGCAAGTTATGGTAATAATATGCTGAAAACAGTTTGCTGAGTAATAGTTACAGCCGACTTCATCTGGCTGTAACTTGGTCATTAGTTGTCGAAAAACGGATTTTCTGATGTCTAGAACGTAGAGATTTGAATAACGAATCTAATGGCGCTGGATTCATAATTTTCTGAAGTCGTTTGATATTTTTAAAGGGCCAAATAAATTCAGTAACTAAAGCTGTGAAAATCCTGAAATTTGGTTAGTCGTTTACGAGTTGGATTTTAAAATCAGTAGGGAGTTGAGTCATGAATTTTGTACAGCAACTAGGTATGGAAATTTCCGGGCAACTCCAACTGGAATTTTGTTAATTGGACGATCGGTGATTTTTAAATAAATTCTTCCGTGGACTGCAGTCAGAAAGCGATAAATCTGACTGCAGCCTAGTATATTAATATTTATGGTTAATTGGTAAAGATTTAGGACTTGGAAAATTTATATAAATTTCTACAGTATAAATGTCACCTACTGTAAAAATATTGGAATTTTTGGAACGTTTGAACTATTTTATAAAAATCCTAGAAAACAGCTGAATTATGAGCGTTAAGCTGAAATTTGATAACTTGTGATTGTGTGCACCAAATTGTGGCATGGATTGGTTTATGTTCATGATAAGTTGTTTTGATCACTAGGTTCACATGAGAATACTTGCATGCATGTTTGAGTGTTAGATATGTTGTTTGTGTGTATCACTTTGTGCGTAAATTACGTGTAGAATTTTTATTGGTGTGTTCACACACTGACTTGGAATTAATTGGTTTGTTAGGACGCAACTAGCGGTCCCATCTCTTATAACTTCTTGGCTACACTAACCTAGCAAATAAAGGTGAGTTCACGGCCCCTAACTTTATCCGGTTTTTAAACAACAGGGGGAGAAACATGTATACACTCTTCAAACTCAATCTCTTTACGTTATACGAATTTAACGTCACATAACTATTCGGTAACTAAGTTAATGTTAATGTAATGTTATGGTCACTAAGCAGCTTTATCACTTAAGTCCTCGTCAATCTCTCGGATCGTTAGTATTGGGTTTAATAGCGGGGGAGTTATAAGTAGTACTACTGGGCCCGACAAGCCCCATCCGAGCTAGTGGCGCTAGCCGACCGGGTATGGTCAACGGGTGAATAATTCGGCCTAACTTCGCCATGGTCAGTGATAGGCCTGGCAACACGGAGGCACAACAGTCAGCTTCGATCGCGAACACTTACGTGACATAACTTTAGGCTAGCTACCAACTAGGGATGGCAAAAAAGCCCAAGCCCCACGGGTATACTCGAAACATACGGGCCGGGTATACCCGAAGCTCAATGGGTATGAGCTGGGTACGGGCTTAAAAAAAGAAAAAATTCGGGTACGAGTACCGGTATAGGATTTAGTGATACCCCGATACCCGGCCCATTTACCCGAATAATACCCGAAAGTATCATATTATATATTTCAATAATATATAACTTATTGCATGTACTTATTATCTTCTCTATAGTCATATGTGGATATGTATTTTACAAGTGTTTAGTGAAGATATAACTTATTTTGAGCATGTATATTAGATATGGAAGCTATCACCCTTTATTATGTGGATGTTTATGCAATTAGGTGATCCTGAAACAATTACTTAATTAAGTAATCGTTTTGATTTAGTTTGATATATGTAGTCTAAATATGAGATTTAAGTTATTAATCATATTTTCATTTGTTATAGTCATTAAAATAGTATATTATATAAACATCAAAGTAAAATTTGCACATTTAACTTAACGGGTATTTTTAAGAAATTAATGGGTATACCCGATACCCGCTGGTATGCCCGATACCTGACGGATAATTACCCGACGGGTAACGGGCCAAGTATGGGACAAAGAATTACAACCGGGTACGGGCCTGGGATTACCAATACCCGGCCCATTGCCGTTCCTAGTGACAACCCGTAACTTTAAGGTAAAAACCGTTCGTTTCGCATTTACAAATTAAATATATACTTACCTTGTTCGACGAATTAAATTTATACTTATTTAATTTGTAGTGTGCAAACGTGTAGTCAAAACCAAATCCATATCGTGTTGAACCGACCCTGACCGTTGAACCAAAGCACATGTCGATTCAACCCACTCGTGTAACTCGGAACTTACGGGACCCAAACCATAGCATGAATATCAATTGTATCCATCTATATTAGTTGGTTAATTATATTTTTTTAGTTAGTTGATTATGTGTTTAAAAAACTATCTATCTATCTCTATATATATATATATATAAAAGTTGAATCAAAACAACGTTACCAACCTCATTAACGGGCTCAAGCCCATTACGACCACAAAACAACTTCTAATTGCCATATTAATGCGTTATACGTAAATTAACCTTAACCCTCCTAAAGGAATCCTAACTCACCCCTTTCAGTCCAAAAGTGCGGCCCACATACGCTCCTTATCCAAATTCATTTAGAATTCCAAAAGATACGTAATACATTAACTTTTTAAGCCCTCACATTCTCAAAACCCTACAACATAAAACTGCGATCATACCCTCTCCTCTTCCTGTTGATGACGCAAATCAGGGGCACCAAGGACGCTGCACTATCGGTTCAAGGCTTAATCGCACTCTCACTTCGTCTCTCGTTACCATGTCTTGATTTGTAGGTTTAAATTTATAGGTTCATGCATGACTTCTGTTATGAAACTTTGGTAACATGGCTGCGTTTTTTTCTAGATTTATAATGTTTCTTAGTGTTTTGATGATCACATGTAATATGAGACTGCTAGAAATTATTGTTGTTGGCGTTATGACTGAGTGCGGGTTCGGTTATGTCGTTAGGGTTTTAATTAAGGGTTTAACCTTGGGTTTTGGTGATCGTTGTTAACGTTCACGCATGATTTTATGGAATTATATTAGCTGCATTTTATGTATTGATGATGATTTTTGATGTTGGGTTGATCACGGATTCGGGTATGTCTCCCGGGTGGTGTTTATGGGTTTAACCCGGTGGTTAGCGATAAAATAGTAGCTACCTGATCTAATTTATGATAAAAACCTACTGTGATTTATGGGTATAAGCCGTTGGGTTTGTTGGATAATCTTTTGTGGAGTTCGGGTGACTAAACATGTTCTGTCCAGAACATTACAGCCGACTTCAAGCGGCTGTAACCGGGTCAAATCATGTCAAAAGCTGATGTTTCTTGAGTGTAAGATGAAGTTCCAGGAAAAACCTTTCAAACCCAACTGGAATCGCATTTTTTTGACGTTGTTTGTTATTTTAAATGATTTATTTCGTGTCAAAGGTCAAGGCTGCATTTTCTGTCAGAAATTTCAGCCCATTACGAATGTCATAAGTCAATGTATAAATTGAGTTGTGATATGAAATTTTACTGTAAGTACTTCCAGGTGATTCCAAAAATCTCCAAGTGGATTCTACTAAAAAGATTAAACGAGAATTTTTAAATAATTTTTGGCGTAAACTGTCATCAGAAAGTTATAAATTAAACCTAGGTGTAAAGAATGATTTTTTTGTGTAAAGATTCAGGTCATGAGAAAATACACTAGTATTCAGGAACCAAATAACATGTTGTGTTAAAATATCATGATTGTATGAGTTCATTTAGTATTTTAAATAAATTCCAGAAAAGCCTAATGACCGACATGAAACTACAATGAGCTGAAAGTGTTTATGAACGTTTTAAATATGCTTATATGTTGCAACAAAGTGTTATATGTTATTAGAAATGTTAAGGGGTGTCTATGAATGCGAGATATGGAATTAGACGATCACCTACTTTAACTTACCTAAAACATGTAATTGCATGACAACATGATTCGGTAACTATGTGTTAGACCACGTGTTGGATTCATAAATTAAACTAATTGAAACGGTAAACCTAACAGGAAGAGATTGACATTCCTGAATACATTTCAAGTTTACTACCGAGCAAACTAAGGTGAGTTCACAACTCTTTTCTAAAAGCATTTGTCCATAATTTGGGACAACACTTTTTACGGTAGCCCTGGTTTGGACTACGCGCGCATCCCTTGTGTTGACCACTAAAACATGCTATCCGCTAGAGATCGATAATACACTAAGACTAAATGAAAAATCTATCATGAAAGTCCCCATATTTTACCAATTAGATTGCTGGGTGGGCATACGCAAGGTATTAGTTGATAGTGTTATTAGGTTTGACAAACCTCACATCGTGCTAGAGGTCGGGCGTGAAGTTCTAGCTTTCACTCTTGCTTTAATGCTGATAGACATTATTGAGGGCACATATGAAACGTTAGCATTCGGTACATAGTTATAAGGGTTAGCTACCCGAGTATACTTAAATCAAAATGTTGTGAACTTTACTTTTACTAAACATAAATTTTGTGAATTCGCCAACTTTATTGTTGACACGTAGTTGCATGCTTTGCAGGTCAGTAGGTGCAGCTAAGGATGGACATTGCAATCGGCTGGAGTGGGTAGTTTGCTAAAAACTTTATGTTTTTTTAAACAATTATTTAATTTATGGTTTTAGTTTCTGTTGGTTTTAACTTTATCTTCCGCTTCATTATAAACTGCCTTTTGAACAAGTTAAAACCTTATCGCTAATCATATTGATAGTGATGCTTTTATGACTTTAATTGTTGGGTTCAATATGATAGGTGGCTAGATCCTAATCACACACACGTCGTGGTAAAACCCCGCATGTGGAATTTGAGGGTTTAACATGGGCCGTGCCGTTAACACACGGGGCTGTGTAGTAGACGATCTGACATACTCATTAAATGAAGACATGGAAGAAGGAAGACAGGGGGCCATGTGAAGGGTCTGTTTCTAGCTATAAATAGGGGTGCTTGGTTTCATTTCAACTCATCCCTTGGCAAACCACTTCTCTCACACCTACCACCACTCCACTACCATCATCCACCATACTCATCCATCATCCATCCTAGAGTATGTGTAGTAGTCTCGGGATCCAAGATTGATCATCAGAGTTTTGTGAAACAAAGGTCATGCTTGGCTAATCTCTTACATCAATTGGTGAAGACAAGTTATATATGTATTACTTCTAATTTCCTAGCTTTGGTTAACTTTAATTGGGTATGTATTAATGACTTTGATAACTAGTTTCTTATATTGAAAATGAATTTTATTCTATCATCATTTTTTTTGTTGATTTACTCATTTGCGTCTATACGATCCACGTTAAATGCTTGGAAGGGGGTTAGAAGGGTGGTAGGGGTAAAGTTCTTGCCTCGTTCGGTGTATAGATCATGCGAGGACTTGGTTCAAGATTATTAGGACCTCCCTTTAGGTAAATAACATTAAATCGGGGAATTAAGAACGACTTGAATCTCTTATAAATAAACTACTATTAAAACTTTAAACCGGCCTTGCGGGACTGTATCCTTGCTGACACAGACCAAATGGCCGAGGGTAGCACTGCCTCCAAAATAGGGACATGCCACACTTTGCATTAATAACTTACTTAATTATCTTTCAATATTCCAGCCTTGCGAGACTGTATCCCTGCTGACTCAGACCAATATGGTTGTCGTTGCTGTGACAAATGGCAAATAACCAGTAATTCCATATAATCTAATCACTACTTTAGTACATAATCTCATGCATTATATCGTAATTTGATTACGTAATTGAGTCATACATCATATCATAAGAGTAGGACAAGTGAATCATGCCATAACAATGGCACGAAAGCATTTCATGGACGAAATACAAATAAAAACCACTAATTAAAGATATCAAATACAAAAACACTTTAACTTTCCAGAAAATACATGCCGTTACAATTTGCCCGAACCGCGCTAAAATATAACAAAGTAAATTGTTCGAGACACCAAAACTCAACATTTTAAGGGTCGTAGGACTCGTAAATAATGTTATACAACCTAAATAAGCTTGGGGATATCAACGGAATATCCTAAACATAAGCTTCCGGTAATATACCATAACAGGCACAATTTGTCTGATATTTGTCCGACAAGCTAGTAAGAAGCATTCTTGCCATCCTAACACCTAAACGGATTGTCCCGCAAACTAGTTAAGATAATTTCATGTCCGAAACAACACTAGTGGTACCATATACTAAGTCGAGTCAACGTTTTCGGTATTAAAGCTGATGTGTGTGAACTGGATATATTTTTATAGCTATGATTTTCTTTCACACAATTTGGGTTTTAAAAATGGTTTTTACTTAAAACTAACTAAACACACAAGGGCAAGTGTACCCGTTAGGTGGCAGTATAGTCAGTCGGTAAGAACCGGATATCAATCCTTGGACTCGGTGTCTCAATACTAAATTCTTGTTACTTTTAAACCTTTTTCAATGGATGAGTTGATTTCTTGATTTTAAACTATCTTGTAAAAATAACAATTAACTAACTAAAGTAATAAAGAACGATAATTGAGAAAGTTGCTTAAACTAAGTATCCACTAATAAACGTATGACAACAATTAAGGAAAACTAGTGATGATGCAAGTTCTAAAGTCAACTAAGTTTCCATTCAAGGTTTCCTAGTTTATAAATCTTGGGAAAATTGTAATGAACAACATTTTAATCACCTAAGATTCATTATTTTAAGTTCACTTGCTAAGTTGATGGTACTCTTTAATAGTGAGTTATTTGTTTGTCAAAACTACTAACTCTACAAGTCAAGGAAAACTAATATGAACAACACACTAATCACCCTAACATGGTTTCGAGTAAATGACATCTTCAACATGTTCTTGATATGAATCACAAGCATGGTCATGCTAGATAACAATCTTGGCCTAAATCATTAACCCACCATAAATACAAACTATAAAATCCATATAAACATTCATGTGATCTTTCTAAATCTAAATGAAAGAATTCATACACATATTCAAATCACTATTCTAATCATGTTAGCAATTATCATTCCTAGTTTCATGCTATGAATCATATCAACAAGTTAACAAGATTCAACAATCATTATCTCTACATGGGCATTCCAACACAACATGTAAATACTTATGACCAAACATTCAAGAACAAGGACTTTAAACATGCATATGAACTCCAAGAACAAGATCAAATATCATCATGAAGATTAACAAATAACAATCATCACATCTATTTCCATGTTATCAAATATTCATTAGCTTCAACATTGTTTAAGCAACATAAAAGTTTAGCCTACAAGGCTCATGACAACTAAAATTGCAAGATAATGTAAATTGTTCATGAATAACAAGTGGATAACTAAAGTTTAAGGCAAGGTAAATGGTAAAATGAGTTGATAATCAAGTGATACAACCTTCCTCAAGGCTCCTTCTTCACTCTACAAGCTTCCAAGACCAGAATCTTGAGATGAAAAGTTCACCAAAATGCTCCAACTCCTTTCAAATGAGCTGAAACCATGTATTTATGCTGCTGGAGAGTTGGCACGACCGTGCCACCTTTTGGCACGGTCGTGCTTGGTAAATGTCAAATACCTTTCTGAGTTGTTGACCATGTTTGCTACCAAATCCGGAAAGATCCCGCTCAAATTTCCCCGAGGTGCACGATCATGCCAAAAGGTCGCAAGGTCATGCTCATTGGTAACGTACTCGGCAATGACTACTTCGATCTCGGAAATGAGATGATCAGAAGCTGAGATGGCACGAGCACGGTCGTGCTAGGGGTTGGCACGATCATGCTAGTTGTTGGACTGGTCTGGTTTGCGCAAATTGATGATAGTGCTGATGACAGTGCCGGTGTCCGGAGGCTTGGCACGCTCGTGCCTATGGTTGGCACGGTCGTGTCATATCTGGCAGTTTGGCTAAAATGTTCCATTTTTGCTCCAAATTGCTCCAAAAGCATTCGTTTCATCACCGAGCCGAAGCCCGGACCTGTATTTTCACAAACAACTCAAATGAGTATCAAGATCAATGAAAACACGAGTTTTCGCATAAATGGGGAATATTTGACGTTTAAAAGATGTATAATTCTTATACATCAAACATCCCCACACTTGAACTTTGGTAATCCTCAAACAAACTAAAATAAACAAAAACTCTCTCTACGACAATCACCTCTACTAGCATTATATAAGCACAAATAAATTACCCGGGCTAAAACAAAAACAGACTACTCGACATGAAAGGAAAACCAAAAAGTATGTAAAATATGATTATTAGCAATGATCCATCTTTGACATCCCTACACTTTCACCTTACATCCTCACAGTATTCACACACACTCGGCTAAATATATAAGAGAACATACAATTCATGGAGTATGTTTAGAACACTCGATGCCAAGACAATGACCATGCGATATCATAAGCTTGTGTAAGGATCAAATCTAAACATTCGACTAACACATAACACAAATCAAGAGGTCTTGCGTGGGTTGTAACTTGGCTAGTGTTAAGAGTGTGGAAATGGATTTATAAAAGTGGTTACAAACGGTTAAAGACCGAAGGCTCGACTAACTTGAATCAAAGAAACACAAAGCTATACAACTTATTAATAACTAACCGAGAGCTAGCCAACCGGCTTAGATATTCATTTTCCCAAAATTGCTCTAACAAAGCCATTTGACAAGGATTTTTCAACTTTGATTTTTTTAACACCGTGCTTTAGAGGGAACTAAGTACGTCTACTCAGAAAAAACTCTTAGCTATGAGGTTGTAACTAATAAATCGAAAAACTATACAAGAAGGCTAATAAGTTAGTCGTGACCGAATCGGGCTTCAAACCAAAAAAATGGGTTTAAAAGTAAAAGGCTAATTTGGCTAAGTGGCGATATTTAGTGGTTTAAAAGAAACGAAAGGGAAAGGCTCAAATTGGTTTGACTAGGGGTGTGATTTGGGTGTAGGACTAAATAAAAATGGTTAAAATTAAAATGTTTCATAATGCCTCAATCATTTTTATGCTATGTGCTTGCTTAGTGTTCTCGAATTGTATACCCAACACAAGTTCTAAACCGCAAAAGTCATCCGGCGTACTCAACTTTGCCCGCAAAACATGAGCAAAAATAATTCTAAAGCTATAAGGCTCAAAAATAACTCACAGAAACGGGCGTATTGGGTAAATATGCAAGGCAAACAAGTAGGTAGTTGCTTGATTTCTCATGCTCAATTTATTACGAAAAAAAATATGTTACTAGATGGTAACCTTTATTCAAGTAATTCCTTTTTTTGAGTTCACTCTTGTATATTTATCAAAAACTTTAGTGTTTATATAAAACTTATATTGATTTTATTATTCAAAGAGTTTGTATATTATTTATTATTATTATTATATTATTATTATTATTATTATTATTATTATTATTATTATATTATTATTATTATTATTATTATTATTTTATTATTATTATTATTATTATTATTATTATTATTATTATTATTATTATTATTATTATTATTATTTTATATCAATAACCAAAAACAAGCTTTAAGCCACCTCCCCACACCTGAATTGTACATCGCCCTCGATGTACAACAAAAAAATAAGCATAATGAAATGAAAATAAGTAAAAGTGGAGGAAGCGGGAACACGAAAACTCCCCTGAAATGCAAAGGCTATAATAGCAAAATCATACAAACCCACACTGCACAAATAGCATACACAATCAAGCTCACAAGAAAACAACCCCAACCCCAGATTTACCTTGTCTTTGTTTATTAATGCAAACCACTAAATTAAAACATATGAATTCAAAGCAACCAGACGGAGGAGTGTACCTTCAGTTCAAAATGGCACATTCCTCAAACACAAAATGAAAACAAAAGTACAACATATGTGGCAAGATCAGGACCTGTCGCTAGATCTCGAGGGACCGACGTCATCCCGGAGGTCAAACCGGGATCTCCGCGTGAAGTGCGACGGCGGCTGTGTGTAGGGGTAACCGAGCGAGCTCGCTATGTGTTGTTGTGAACCGAATAGCCAATCAAAGCTACGCCTGCTCTGCTCATACATGTCCTCTAAAAAGTCCCCTATCGATGTTGCTCTGCGCGGATCAAGTCCACATCATGCCTCACAGTCTGCTGGTCCAAGGCCAAACTGTCCATGCGTCTCCATAGATCAACTGACGACGGCTCATACGGGCCGTAAGCACCTAGCTCAAACCCACCACGATAACCGTCATACATGTGCTCCCAGTTTGGGCTTCCAAAGCCCTGGCCTAAATCATCTATCTGCATGTGAGGGTATGCTCCCCTAGCAGCCTCACCTTGCCCGTGAACTAGGGCATCCTGCATATGTACGTCGTCGTCACCACCACCAACATTACCTCCCTCTTGATCACAATCCTCCTCAGAAGCGGATCCCAAATCCTGCCCAAGCGATCAACTAGCTTTGGGATACCGTTTACCTTTCGAATCATGTGCATAGCGGTCAACTGCGCCACATCGAGAAGTCTATAATCACAAGCGACGGTTATATTATCTAACGGCACCCTGTAGTATTTAGCTAACTTGGTGGCAAATGCACCTCCGAAGATTCTCGAAGTGGGTGTCGAGCCAATCCCCCTCTGTATTTACTTGGCTACACTGATAGCTACGTTGTAGTAGGATCCAGAGATGATGCAATAGAGGTGAAAGAGGTCGCGTGTGGAAATGTTTCCGATACTGTCACCCTGACCTCCGATGACGTGAACGATGGCACGCTCGATAATACGATGCAACAGGTCGAGAATCCATGTAGCCTTAGCTCGTCTTGGGTCCCATTCTCGACCCGATACAGTGATCTCGGCCTAGAAAGCGTCTTTATCCGCGTCAGCTTCCCACTCTTGAAGTCTACAATGAAAGAGCTCAGAGTCAATCACGTCATCAACATACAACCCGAGTATCTGACCAAACCTGCTGATGGATTGGTGGTGCCATTTCCGTCCCAGATGGTAACTAACCCCAACCCACTTTTCATAGACATCCGGGCACGGAAAGAAAATCGGAACGAAGCAAAGAACTCGATAACAAGCTCTTGTATTGTGGTTCAGCTATCGCGAAGAGGCGGGTCCAAGGTGGAGTCATCATATCCTCAAACCGTTCGGATTGACCAAGTAGGTCGAGATCGACAGTCTAAAGTGTCCGCATTGGTTCAATTAAGTGCCTCCTAGCCCACAACTGCCCCACTTTAGCAATGTAATGCCCTTCCATGGCATTGTTGCTGAACCTCAGAAATGGGTGATTCATCTGCAAGAGTGAACGACAAGATTAGTAGTTAAAAGCGAATAACCGAACAAAAACTGGGTGCTGGACAGATCCGCACGAACGTGCCACCCTAAGGCACGATCGTGCGTGCTTGATTTCAGCAGATTTTATGAAGTTTTCTGAATTATGAAGTTTTCTGGGTTTGTCCTTCATTAAGCACGACCATGCCACACTTGAGCACTCTCGTGCCAGACCAATTCTGGGCGAAAATTTTGGAAATCTGGAAATTTTTATGAAGAGCACGATCGTGCCAACTCAAGGCACAATCGTGCGTGTTGAATTTCTGGGCAGGTTCTTCAGAATCATCACAAGTTTATGAAGAGCACGATCGTGCCATATGTTGGCACGATCATGCGTGATGAGTTTCTGGGATTTTCAAGCAGTTCAGTCACAGTTTTATGAAGAGCACGGTCGTGCGTGACGGAACCAAAACCTGCAACAGCCCCCAAAACTCACCCAAAACCCCGATTTTTTAACACTTTCATTTGGGCGGTTTTGTAAATCGGTCAAGTGCGACAACACAAAAACACAAAAGCAGGCTTGAATCAGATGATTTAGACCAAACCCTAAAAACTTAGAAAAAACTAACTTGAAGAACAAACCCCAAAATTACCCAACAACTAATAAGAAAAGATTAAGATTCGTACCTGGATTGCTGATTGGGATGAAAAAATGACAGATCTCTTGAAGGAAGGTAGGAAGTGTGGAGGATTCGTGAGTGGTTTGTGAGGATTCAAGTGAAGAAGATGAAGGTTTTTAAAGAATAAAAGGGTGCCTTTATGAATTCTGCAAAGGATACTGACACTACCAGGTCTGGTAGTGCCAGAAAACCCTGTTGGTAGTGCTAAATTTTTGGAATTTTTTTTACAAGAGTTATTTATTTCCCTAATTATTTTTATTTATTCACAATAATAAAACCAAGGTAAAAATCACTTGAATTCGAACCACTCACGAAACACCTCCTATCAAGAAAAAGAGCCGAACTAACATACCTGAAGGTCGTTGACGCATTCCAACATCCCCCGCATCCAGGACGAACCGCAACCTGAAAAAAATAATTAAGCAAACAAAGGAAAAACAACTATTAAACCCAAAAACATGCTAAGTTCATTTACGAGTCTTCGGCTAGACTCACCACCCCGAATTCATTTGTTCTTGGGGTGGAGGGTGACAACCTCCTCACTCTTATCCACGGGACCACCAACATACGCCTTCAGCTTGTGCCCATTGACTTTAAACAATCGACCATCCTCATGGCCTATCTCCATCGTTCCATATGGAAACACTTATCGCACAGTGTAAGGACCTAACCATTGAGATTTAAGCTTGCCAGGAAACAACTTAAGACGTGAGTTGTATAACAACACATGATCACCCACTCGGAATTCTTTCTTGTCCTTCAAGCGGGAATCATGGAACGTCTTAGTCCGTTCCTTGTATAGCTTGGAGCTTTCATACGTGTCATTCCTGAGCTCCTCGATCTCATGGATCTGCACAAACCTATTTTCACCCGCTGCTACCATATCAAGGTTAACTATTTTCAAAGCCTAATACGCCTTATGCTCGAGCTCCACAGGGAGATGACAAGAATTCCCATAGACCAACATAAATGGTGTGGTGCCTATAGGGGTCTTGTATGTAACATTCGTCGAAAAACGGGTTTCAAAACGCTTCGTTTATTAATCAAATATTCAGTTAGATGTTCGTTGCGTATTTATTGTTCAGTTTATTTTTAAATAATACATAATTAATAAATATTTAGAATTTAAAAACCAAAAATTATAACTAACAATAATAAGTATCAAAAAATAAATAAATATTGGGGCAGCCGGGTTTCGAACCCGGGTCTCCCGCAAAGACAAACACACATCACACCACTCCGCCACACCCTTCTTTTGTGATAAATACTGAAACGAATAACATTTATAATAAAAACCGAAAATCAAATCTATAAATCAGCGCGCCCAGAACTCGCAATCATCGGAAAAAAAACCGAAACTCCGCGATTTTGGCTATTCTCCTTTGACTGAAACGCATAAACGGATCGCGACATCAGTTATAACCATTGCCGGCACTCAATTGCAGTAAAAACCGATGAAATCATTGATCGCGATTGTTGACCCCTAATTCAGACCCAATCAACCTGCCCCCTTATAAATACCCAGTCAAAATCCTTGTAAACCATTGCCGGAATATCGCCGGAATCACTGATCAGAAAACCGCAGTTGTTCTTCAGACGGTATAAATGTCTAAACCTCCCTACTATCTCTTGATTGATAATTTAATTGCTCAAATCAATAATCAAAACTGTTAAAACAGTTCACTCAGCCGGAAATCGCAAATCAGAGCCGACGAAATCTTGCCGGAAATCCGAAGCAAACTCTCTGTTTTGGTATACCATATTACTTAATATTCTTTTTCTATTCCATTTCAATCAAGTATAAGTTGTGGTCGATTAAACAGATAGTCGGTTTCACTGTTCTGTATTTTTTTTAGTAAAGAAGATGAAGTTGAAAATGCGTATTAATATAATTAAAATCGGATATTTAACCGGGTTAGACACACAGTCCAGCGGTGGACTGTGTGCAAATACAATACACACGTCCGGAGTTCGAATCACGCATGCTTCCGACTTTCTGAAATAAAACCAACATTTTTTTAAAACTTATTCAGATCAATCCACAGAACGTATATAAGAGGAATATAATCCAGTAGTTAAGCAGATTAGACACACAGCCCAACTGGTTGGGCTGTGCGCACTCGAACCAAAGATTCCGGGTTCGACTCCGGGTCTCTGCAACCGGTTCGGCCATATTAAATCATTTTTAATAGAAAACTAAATAAGGTTAAAGTTAATTAGTATATATATATAATTAAAATAGAGAATATTTCGGGTTAGACACGTAGCTCAGTTGGTAGAGCTGTGTGCACGTATACGAGAGGTCCCGAGTTCGAACCTCACTCACCGCATAGAATAAACACAGTCTGACCGGTCAGACCCGGTCAAACCTGACACAAAGTCAACCCATTTTTTTATTTTTACTTATTTATTTAATTGAAAAATCATTTAAAAATACTTAAAAATAAGATTTTTAAAGTTAGAAAATTTCCTTAAACTCACAAAAATAAATCTAAAAATCCCATTAAGAGCACTAATTAAAAATATTAATCTCAAATAAAATTTATTTATTTATCGAATCATTTCGTTATTATTTAGGTTAGTTTTTCCCTCGTCGGTTGAATCATAAATTCGTGCGCATTCATCGTCATCAAGAACGCGCCCACTGTGAGTGAATCTCTACCAATTCCCCGTTTTAATCATGTTTTGGGGTGTATCATGTGTCGTACAATTCTTTTATTTTATTTAAACACTTGTGCATACATCATATCCGTGATCAAATGTGTATCAATTGTTGTGTGAATTATATGTAGATTGGATTTATCATTTTCAGTGCACGCATTTCATTAGGCCCATCAGTTCCCCGTGGGATACGGGTTGAGCATCAGGAGCCTCATTAGATCGGCTCCGTTTGATTGAGCCTTGATCTCACATACATCATCATTCATGTCATATACTCATCCAAAGTGGTTTGTGATTGTTTATCTATATATGTTTGCTCACATGTGATTATTGCACGAATTTTCTTTATTAAATGAAACAAGAAATTAGTAAAAATGTTTTATCAAGGTTCACTCGCCAACTTTTGTTGACCCAAAATCTCCCCCGTTTTACACATGATACAGGTGATCCAGCTGAGATAGGAAACACTTAGGAAGGCCTAGAAGAATAAACAAGTTTATGCTTTGGAATAATTATGTAGTTTCATTTTCTTGTAATTGTATGAATTTTGTTTTGGATATTTAAGTTTGTAATTTGAATTTAATAAATATGAAACATCTTAGTAAACATCATGAGCTTTGGTGATAACCCAATTATGCCCCGACTTTTATTCCGCTGCGGGTCGGGGTGTGACATTGTAGGCCGTCCAATAGGCCCACAATGCATCATCCAATCGCTCAGACCAGTCCTTACGGCTTGCGCTAACCATTTTCTCCAAGATACGCTTGATGCCCCGATTCGTGACCTCGACTTGTCCACTTGTCTGTGGATGGTATGGTGTAGAAAAGCGGTGTTGCATACCATATCGGGACAATGCCTACTCCAGCTGAGCATTACAAAAATGTGTCCCTTGGTCACTAATCAACGCTTTAGGAGCACCAAAGCGAGCAAACAGTCTCTTCAGAAACCTAACTACCACCCTAGCATCATTGGTGGGTAAAGCTTGCGCTTCTGCCCACTTTGATACATAATCGACTACGACTAAGATGTAGCTGTTGCCGAAAGATGTCGGATAGGGACCCATGAAGTATAAGCCCCACACATCAAAAACCTCACAGATTTGAATGCCGCTCTGCGGCATCTCATTGTGTGCTGAGATATTGCTTGCCCTTTGGCAAGCATCACAGGATCTCACAAACTCATGGGCGTCTCTGAAGATAGAAGGCCAGAAGAATCCAGCGTCAAACACCTTCTTTGTTGTGTTCTTCGCCCCATGATGCCCTCCTGTAGGTCCCTCGTGACAGTGGTGAAAAATATCCCTCGCCTCATCACCATGCACGCAGCACCGGATCATCTGATCCGCGCCCACCCTGAATAAATAAGGTCATCCCAAAGATAGTACTTAAGATCCGCAAAAAAATTTCCGCTTCTGCTGGTAGGTCATCCCTTTGATCAAGATGCCGCTGGCTAGGTAATTTGCGATGTCAGCGAACCATGGGGAATCTTTGTTTGTCTCGATCCGCACAAGAAACTCGTGGGGGAAATTATCATTGATGTTGGGCCCACTAATTTCTTTTCCCTCGTAATGCTCAAGTCGGGACAAATGATCAGCTGCCAAGTTTTTGACCCCTTTCTTGTCACGGATTTCAATGTCAAATTCCTACAACAAAAGAAACCATCATATCAATCTAGGTTTAGCATCTTGCTTGCCAAAATGATACCGAAGCGCTGCATGATCCTGTACACAATAGTCTTGGAGAGGATGAGATAAGATCGAAACTTGTCGAAGGCAAAGACCACGGCTAGGAGCTCTTTTTCTGTCGTGGTATAATGCTCCTGAGCGTCGTTCAAGGTCTTGCTCGCATAGTAAATCGGGTGAAAATGCTTATCTCTCCTCTGACCCAAGACGGCCCCGACTGCGAAATCACTCAAATCACATCATCAACTCAAATGGTAATTCCCAGTCGGGAGCTACCATGATTGGGGCATTCACTAATTTCTCCTTCAATAGCTCGAATGCTTTCAGGCATTCATCAGAGAAAATAAACTAGGCATCCTTCTTGAGGAGCTGGGTCATTGGACCGGCAATTTTGGAAATATCCTTTATGAATTGCCGGTAAAAACCTGCATGACCAAGAAAGCTCCTAATAGATTTCACGGATGTGGGCGGTGGGAGCTTAGAAATAGTCTCAACTTTGGCTCAATCAACCTCGAGTACCGCCTATGAAATCTTGTGCCCAAGCACAATGCCCTCCTTTACCATAAAGTGGCATTTTCCCAGTTCATAACAAGGTTAGCTTCCTCACACATGGCCAACATCCTCTTCAGATTCCCGAGACAATGATCGAAGGAACTCCCGAACACAGAAAAATCATCCATGAAGACCTCCATGGAGTCCTTGATCATGTCATGAAAAATAGCCACCATGCATCTTTGAAATGTGTGACACAATCCAAAGGGCATTCGTCGGTAGGCAAATGTGCCATAGGGACATGTGAATGTCGTCTTCTCCTGATCCTCAGGAGATATGGGAATCTGAAAGTAGCCAGAGAAACCATCAAGGAAACAGTAGAACATCCTCCCCGACAGCCTTTCCAACATCTGATCAATGAAAGGGAGCGAAAAATGATCTTCCTCGTGGCATCATTGAGTTTACGATAGTCAATGCAAACTCTCCACCCGGTGACAGTACGAGTGGGAATCAACTCGTTTTTTTCTCATTAGTCACACTGTCATCCCCCCTTTCTTTGGGACAACCTGCACGGGACAACCCAAGGCGAATTAGAGATCGGATATATCAGACCTGCATCAAGTAATTTGATAACCTCTTTCTTCAGAACGTCCTGCATGTTCGGATTTAAACGCCTCTGATGCTGCACTACAGGTTTAAAGTCCTCCTCCATCAAGATCTTATGGGTACAAAAGGATGGAATGATCCCTTTTATATCCATGATCTTCCAAGCGATCGCCTTTTATGCTGCTTCAACACTTCAAGCAATCGACCCTTCTCTTCTTCCGATAATCTAGCAGAAATGATGACGGGCAAATGAGTTGCACCCTCCAAGAAAGCATACTCCAAGTGATCTGGAAGCTCCTTAAGCTCAACTGAAAGTAATCCTCAACCGAATGGCGTGCTTTAGGCTCAGCAACGTGATCCACAACCTCAAAAACCTCGGGATGTGGGGAGCCACATGACCTACCAGACAGGTCATCTCCTCAACTAACTGGTCCACAGCAGGTGAACTAAAAGTCTCCCCTCCAAGTAGCTGTGTGTCCACAACATCCTCCTCAAATGTGCTACGAAGATGGTCGCTCACATACGTGTCAATAGTCTCGATAAAGTAGAGTGTATCATCATGACTCTGTGGATGCTGCATGGATTTCCTAATATCAAAGATCACCTCTTCATCATCTACCCTAAGAGTAAGCCTGCTGGTGCAGACATCGATCAATGCTCGAGCAGTGGAAAGGAATGGCCGACCTAAGATAAGAGGAACAGTTTTCTCCTCATCCATGTCCAAATCACAAAATCGGCAGGAAAGACAAACTTGTCGATTTTTACTAGCATATCTCAACTATACCTCGAGGATACTTTAAGCTGGCTCCAAGATCAGCTAATGCATTGCTGACCGACAAACTACCCATCAAGCATGGGATAGTGAAACTCCCGGGATCATTCATTTTCTGTGGTAGTTTGTTCTGAAGAACTGCTGAACATCCTCATTCAAGGTCACATGCAAAAGCTCCTCAAGTTTCTTTTTGTTAGATAAGATATCTTTTAGAATTTTGGCATACTTAGGCATTTGAGCAAGTGCCTTGACAAATGGTAAATTTATATGAAGTTGCTTAAAAAGCTCAAGGAATTTACCATAGTGTTCTTCCATTCTCTGCTTCTTCAACCTTCTCGGATATGGAACGGGAGGGACATACTCTCTCACTGGCTCCTTGGGACGTGTTGTACTTGCTGGGTCTCGCCTCAGTTGCACCTCTCCCTGAGACTCAGTCTCAATCTCCTCAATAATCTCGTCATCAATCGGCTTTATTGGAACAGCCGAAGTGATGGGCTCAGCAATCTTGCCGCTTCTCAACGTGATGGCCTTTGCAGTGGCTTTTGGATTTGGCTCTGGGTGTTGCTAGGAAGGCCCCCTGTTGTCTCTCGGACAACATCTTGGCAATCTGACCAACTTGGTTTTCAATGGTCTGCATGGAAGCCTTTTGGTTTCTCAACTCACTCTCGTGCTTCATGAAACGACCATCATACTCCATAAAACACTTTTCATTTTCGACTCTTTGAGAATTTTGACCAGCTAAGAGTTAACTAAACATATCCTGCACACTAGGTTCAGTAGTGGAAGGCATCTGCAGAGGCCTAGGTGCACCGTACCCTTCCAGGAGCTATGGGACGTGGAGCAAATCCGGGTGGATGCTGATTCGACGCTTCAGACTTCTAACTGAAATTTGGGTGATTCTTCCACCCCGGATTGTAAGTATTACTATAGGGATTATGCTGAGGACGGTATTGGTTTCCCATGAAAGCTACATGCTCGTGTGATACCTCTCCCATCGGAAAATCGCCTACATGATATGCTCCCCCACTCGAGTGGATCTCCATCACTCGATCAAACTTTAAAGATAAGGCATCCATACGTGCTGTAATGGCAGTGAAATCGTTTACGTGATGAACTCCCTGCCGAGAACTCTTCCCCTTCGACGGCTGCTGTGTCTGATTCTTCAAGGCGCATTTCTCTAAGATTTCAAATGCCTCGTTGGCATTTTTGTGCCAATGTCTCCGCCTGAATATGTATCGACCATCATTTGCCCTTGACCATCTAAACCGTGGTAGAAGATCTGACATTGTTGCCACCTGGGCAACCCATGGTGTGGGACCTTTCTCATGAGCTCTTTAAACCATTCCCACGCCTCATAAGGGGCTCATCATCGTCCTGATGAAAGTTAAGAATCTTGGTTCTCAACCAAACAGTTTTCTCTGGAAGGAAATATTTCTGAAGGAACTTCTCAGCTAATTGATTCCATGTAGTGATAGACCCAGCTGGAAGTGAAAGAAGCCACTCCTTAGCTCCATCACGTAAAGAAAACGGAAAGAGCTGAAGGCGTATTGCATCCAATGATGCATCACGAATCATGAATGTGGCACAAACCTCCAGAAAACCCGCAATATGGACACTAGGATCCTCGTGATCCTTGCCATAAAACTGAACCGCATTCTGCAACATCGATATGGTACCGGATTTGATCTTGAAATTATTATTATTAATTGTGGGTGCATTGATGCTCGCAGGTAAGCCCTCAAGTGAAGGTTTTCCTATGTCGTTTAAGACGCTCGTTTCCTCTTTGTCTGCCATTTCTACGTGAACCTCGTGGAATGTGTCATCTCCCAATGTGTCTACCTCGATTGTAGAGGCCACCACGCGGGACCGCTCTCGCAGTCTCCGATGAAGATTGCGCTCCGGCTCCGATGAAGGCTCAACATTTTCAGCAACTGAGGTTGAGGACATGCACGACCTGTAAGGAAAAAGAAGAAACACAATGCACTATATATACATGAGAATAAAAACAACTAGCAATTAATTATCATATTTTCTTTTTCACTTCTTTTTCAAATTATCATGCAAAGGTAAATAAAACAACTAGACAAAAACTTTATACAGTTTTCACAGAAGACCGAGTCCCCGGCTACGGCGCCAAAAACTTGATGTGCGTGAATTGAATATGTTTATATAGCTATGATTTTCTTTCACACAATTTGGGTTTTAAAAATGGTTTTTACTTAAAACTAACTACACATACAAGGGCAAGTCTACCCGTCAAGTGGTAGTATAGTCAGTCGGTAAGAACCGGATATCAATCCATGGACTCGGTGTCTCAATACTAAATCCTTGTTACTTTTAAACCTTTTTCAATAGATGAGTTGATCTTGATTTTAAACTATCATGTAAAAATAACAATTAACTAACTAAAGTAATAAAGAACGATAATTGAGAAAGTTGCTTAAACTTAGTCGCACGGTCATGCTCATTGGTAACGTACTCAGAAATGACTACTTCGATCTCGAAATGAGATGATCAGAAGCTGAGATGGCACGAGCACGGTCGTGCTAGGGGTTGGCACGATCGTGCCAGTTGTTGGACTGGTCTGGTTTGCGCAGATTGATGATAGTGCTGATAATAGTGCCGGTGTCCGGAGGCTTGGCACGGTCGTGTCATGTCTGGAACTTTGGCTGAAATGTTCCATCTTTGCTCCAAATTGCTCTAAAAGCCTTCGTTTCATCACCGGTCCGAAGCCCAGACCTGCATTTGCATAAACAACTCAAATTGGTATCAAGATCAATGAAAACACGAGTTTTCGCATAAATGGGGAATATTTGACGTTTAAAAGATGTATAAATTCTTATACATCAAAAGCACATCTTCCGTATATCATCCGAAGGTGACCCGACGACCGAACTAGTTATATTTTTATCATCCTAACACCAAAGTTTTTAACTTAGTGAACTAGTTAAGACTAGTTACTACCCTAAACTACCATTAGTGGCCTAATGGTGCAAGAATTCCATTAAGTACATAAAATATCTATATATGAGAATAAGGTGCACATGTTATATTTTATAAAAGTTATATTATAAATTACTTACACTTTACCCCCATGTGGGCCCCACAACCTACAACTAGTTTATGATGGTAGAAGATACGAAAGCATGGCTCTTTGATATTCTTGTTGACTTAGAGATTTTTTTTGAAGATTATAAGTATACATATACACTTATCACCTTACATTTTATTACAAAAAAACCTCATCACATCTTCTTCTTCCCCCCACATCCCACGCCACCACCAAAGCACCACCATACACCACCCTTAGCCACCATTTAACACCCTAAATCAAGCCTTTTCAAGTCATTGTACAGTGGTTTAAGGACTTTGCAAGCATGGAGGGTCATTAGGGACACTTTGGAGCTCTTATTATCTTCTTAATCTCCATCATAATCTTGCAAAGTGGTAAGACTTTACTTCACTAATTTTTAAGCTTGTTATTATATAAAATTTATATATACAAATGTTCATCTTGAATCCTAAAACAAAACCAAGCTTAAAAACACTAAACCCACCTTAAAAAGTATACTAAATATGAAGTATAATGTGCTAAATTATGTTGTTATGTGTTAGATTAGGTTTATATTAATGTTGATTATGTTAACGTGAGATGTTTAAATGCATGATCTTGTATGATCTAGGCTAGGAATGATCTTGATGTTTAGATCTAAACAAGATCACCATCCTTATGTTCCATGGATTTATACATAAACTTGAAGATGATTTGTGATGACTACCACTTTTATAAAAGTTAAACACCACGAATTTCACTAGATCACCTTAAAAAGTAACTTAAATGAGTTGGTTTAAAGTTAATAACTTGGTTAGAATGCATGAGAAAAATGGTGGTTTTAATGATCTAGTAAAATATATGAAGATTTCATCATGTTTAAGTTTGTTATATATATATATATATATATATATATATATATAAACGCATGGAAAAAATAGGATGAATATGTATGGTTCATGCATGCAAAGTTGGTGTCTTGAAACTTGATTTGAGTTGATAATGATTAAAGGGTTTAACAATGTTTAAAATACGTTTTCAAAACATGGAAAACGCCATAGTTTAGGGGAAACTATGGCGAAATTTTCTAAAATCTTAATCGCGATTAAAATATGATCAACGGGGTGATTAGCATGGTTAATCGTGATTAGTAACCTTAATTGTGATTAACAACCTTAATCGTAATTAGACAAACCCTAATGACAAGGGTTAAGACTTAACCACCGAAGAGTTTATATAAACTTAAAAAGATATTTTCAGTAAATGAAAGTAGATAAAAATTATAAGTATAACACCAAATATAATTTTAAGAAAATTATATATACATATGTTAAACACTTTACTTGGTGTATATTACTTGTATAATATGTGTATATACTAGTGATAGGAGGAATACACACCAAAGACTTAAATACGGACGTTGGCCGAATCGATTCACAACCATAAGTATTAACAAGACAAAAGATACTCTCTGAACCGACACAAAATATATAATAAACGCTCTATCGAACAAAGGGCGTCATCATCGGTAATGACCATCCTAGCGTCTCGACCCAGAGCGTGCATACATTGCGGATGACACATTGTCCCTTTTGACACGAAAATAAATACATACTCGGTTACTACGACGAAACTCTAAAAATAATATATAATATTAGACAAGAGGAGTATGAATGCATGATATATGTTTAACACTTATAAAAACCCGGAAAGTATAAGGTAAATATTCCTAAGTGTATTTATACACAAAAGTATACAAGTATAACAACACGTATAAAATACGCTCAAAATACACTTGAAGGAATGCAAGAATACTTGGACTTATAATGGGCTAGTAAAAGCCCATTTATATAATAAGTTAGGATGGGCCATTAACACATCAATTGGGCTAGGCCCATCATCATATAATACATCAAGTTAAGGCCCACCTACATGACTTAAATGGGTTAGGCCCATTCATACATAATTCCGTTCGGTTGGGCCCATTTATACAAAGACACCAATTAATACAATATAAAAATATGTATAAATACAGTATAAATACCAAATAATACGGTATACAAATAGGTATAAATTCAGTATAAATATCAAATAATACGGTGTACAAATAGGTATAAATACAGTATAAATACCAAGTAATACGGTATACAAATACGTATAAATACATTATAAATACCCAATAATACAATTACAAATATGTATAAATACGGTATAAATACCAATGGAATGGTATACAAATACAAGTATGAATACGGTATACATATACGTATACATATACAATGGAATGGTATACAAATACAAGTATGAATACGGTATACATATACGTATGAAAATACGTAAGTACATAGTGATGTACTCATATACACTTGCTGAAATGTACTCACGCAAAGAATATCGTACAAATACATCAACGTATATACGATGTTAAAAAAATACTTTTAACACTTATAATTATTTAAGGCATACAACATGAAGAACTAATACTCATAATTAAACCGAACATGTTGTTACGAGTGAACGAGGTTCACTAGACTCAAGATGTATATATTTTGAGAACATATATATATCACACATAACAAACATAAGCCATGCATGGCACGGAGAATCTCATGGGCTAGGCCCACTCATACCGTGTGGATCACGGAGACTCAAATGGGCTAGGCCCATTCTCACTTGTGTGAGGCACAAAAGACTCTTATGGACTAGGCCCACTTATACTCGTGCGAGGGACGAAGACTCACGAAGGGCAACGCCCGTTCGTACACTTGATGGATACAAGAAATGTATACATATCCAAAAGAGGTGTATACATATTAAAACAAACACATGGAACAAATGCCAACATATTTAAAATACATAAGGGATCCAAATACTTAACTTGTACAGTAACTTTCAAGATGAACAACGTGTACACATTTAACATTAACCCAAATGTCTAATGAGTTAAAGCACTTGTAGGTTATTACGCCCCTTGGATACCCATCTAGCTAGCACATACTTACGGACGCAAACCAGTGAGTTCGTGTCCCCCTTTCTTTTAAATGTTTTCAGTTTTTACAATTCTCGGGGGGAACTACATGTTTCGATGGTATGGTTTAGCTATGGAATAAAATATTAGATCATGTGCGAATAGGATGAATGTTAAGTGCCATTAATCTTTTATAAGACCAAGGAACAAGAGGGGTAGATCTATCTGGTACGAGCGAGCCCCACTCATGAGTCCTTGTGTGGCTGCATGTAGTGCTTTTGTTGTCCCAGCCGATCGCGGATCGGTACTAAATCGTCTATAGTTGAGTGCTTCCTATGCCGTCACAAGTATTAATGTCCTTGCAAAACATTAATGACAAACAAGTTCATTGACGCTTTATATACCAAATTTTTACATACGAACTTTCAAATGTTTTTAAGGTTCATTTGATGCGAACACAAAATGCATGAACTCGCCAACTTTTGTTGATGTTTTAAACTTACATGTATTTCAGGAAATTGAAGTGGATCTTGGTGCAGTCAGTTACGAAATCTTCAAGGTTAACAAGTAGTCGATGTCATCCGTATTTTGAAGGGTTCGGTCTATATATTCCGTCTTCGAACGGAATATAGGATGCAAAGCCTTAATGATTAAAAGTTATTTTAAACAAGCCTTATTGTAAACTTTAAATTATTTATGTCGTCTTTTATTTCCAAACAACTTGTGGCTTGTAATGTTTATTTAAGGTTAATGGATGAACATTGTGTATGCTTTTATTTCTATAGTTGTTTACTTATATCGTATGCAATGAAAACTAATCAAGTTCACACCGTGCGCTTCCGCCTATGAACGGGTGTGACAGATTGGTATTAGAGCTTCAATTGTAGTGAACCAGGATTCCTTCTCGAGTCTATTCTACAATCAATGGGAACCTCTCATGAAAACATTTTGAATCTGTAAAAGGTTTTCATTGCATATACAAAAACGCAAGATCCACTACTAAAACTCTTTTAAAATAAAAAATGCAAGGATATTATTTGGGGCATAGTCTATATGGGATAAACTTGCAAAACTAGATTGACTCGCACGAAAAAATGTGATTACACTTTATATGATCATGCTTGTATACTTAATAAGTAGTGATATCATTTATTGATATATATATATATATATATACACGTACATGTTGTACGGATTATTTTGCCAGGGTACGATGGCTTCCTCTGCCAGTAGTGACATATACGATGATGTTGACCCAATGGAGGTTGCAATAGACGATGAGTATCCGCACGTGATTGAGATCATTTCCTCCGATGATGATTCGGAGCGAGACGAGGTTCACGACATTGAGTCCGAAGATGAGGAATTAGAGGATTTTCAGCCACTCGCGTACTCGACCCTATCATGGATGACGTCCCCATGGAGGACGATGTTTTAGCTGCACCGCTCCCGCTCAACAATATCATTATTATTGGCCACCCCAATGGTGAGCATCTCAGGGAGATCATACCCATTGATGCGATCCCTCTTGTTGTTGTTCCACCTATTATCGAGTTACCTGACAACGAGGACGAGGTCCCCGTCTTCCATGTGGATCACCTAGATGACAACCTAGGTGATGGCGAGATTATTGACATCGCCATCTTGGAGGTGTCATCCCCTATTGTGTCGGTCATGGACATATCTTCATCTTCATCAGACGCGAGTGATCGCGCTTCTTCATCAGCCATCCGTCGCGCTAGGCTGCAGGCGGATGCCACCGACAGTATTTTTGATACCGTTCCCATTGCTACACCTACTCCTACCCCGATCCCTACCCACACCTCTGCTTGACCAGCTACTCCTACCACTACCCTATATGTTATCTCTATCCCTCCTCATACCACCGACACACCTGCCGACATACCTGCTCCTCTTGTCGACACCCCATGGCCTAGCAGCCTTTGTTCATTGAGACTTCTCCCTCAAACCGATACATCTGTCATTTTCACTCATGAGAGGGATATTCACACCAGCCATTTCGGTCATCTCCCCATATGTCCACATCAGACCCTTACCACCCTAGTTACCACCCTATCTACAATAGGGATGATCTCGTTCTGTCCCTCCAGCTCCTGTCCCGTAAGTTCTGGGAGTTGGAGCGTTTCCGTGATACCCTACCACCACCACCTGCCTACCCACCACCATCTACTCCACCGCCACCATCATCACCACCACCCCCGTCTCCACCACACTCACATCTACCCACTGGCCTTGAGGCTCGCGTGCTGACTTTGGAGGAGCGAACCAACCTCTCTGACACTCGTGTTAACCGGATGGAGGATGAGATGGATCATCTCCATAGTTTGGTCGTTCCTACCCCACCCCCTTCACCTACCGCACCGTAGTTTTATTTTATTATAGGTACTTGGTACGGGATTAAAAGACCCGCTTTTGATGTATATATGAAGACTAGGTGCAAGCTATCGACACTTGAAGACTTTTGAAGACCGATGGGGAAGAAAAGACTTTACCACTTTTATGTATTATAAACTTGTACGACCGGGATTATGTATTCCTGTGTCCTTTTGTTTTTCTTTCCCGAAAACAATGTAACAAGTTGTCGAATATATATATATATATATATATATATATATATATGAAAGCTTGGTATTATGTTTCTTTATTTGCACTTTGCTATTATCGTATGCATGCCTTGTTATCATGGATGATGTTTGGTTGACGTGATGATTATTTATATTATATATATTTTAGCCGACAATATTTATTAATAAATATTTGTCTAGCACCCTTCGATACCTACTACCAGAAGACGATGCCACCGAGACGTAGGACCAATGCGAACGTGCTGCCAACGACTAAGGCGGAACTAAATGAGCGCATCTCCCAAGCGATAGCGCAATATGAGGCTAACCGCACCGAGCACAACGGTGGAACTGGAGGTTCATCTGGGGGCAACCCCAGTACCGGTAATATTGGTTGTCTACGACACCATGCAATACTCTCGTTTATTCCATTCGTGCTTTTGACATTGCTTTCTGATTTGTTCATACAATGTTTCAGGTTGTTCATACAAGTAGTTTCTGGGCTGCAAATCTCTGAACTTTGATGCCACTAAAGGTGCCGTGGTATTTGTTCGTGGACTGAAAAGACTGATTCGGTCATAAGAATGAGCAAGTGTCCTCCTGACCTAAGGGTCACATATGTTACTGGGTTGTTTGTAGATGGAGCACTGTCATGGTGGAACCTTCAAGTTCAAACCAAAGGGGAAGAAGCTACTTATACTATGAGGTGGGACGAACTCAAGGAGTTGACGAGAAAGAAATATTGTTCAAGGGCTGAAATTCAAAAACTTGAGACCGAGTTTTGGAATTTGAAGATGATCGGAGCTGATATTGCTGGGTATACACAACGCTTTCATGACTTATCAAGAGTTGTTCCATATCTGGTGGAACCAGAGTTTAAAAGAATTGAGCGATACATTTGGGGACTTGCTCCTGAGATCTTGAGCGTGGTTACTTCTTCCAAGCCTGCTAATATTAGTGAGGCAATTGATTTGGTTGTTAGCCTCACCGAGGAGGCTGTTTGTTTGGGAAAGTTATCAAGGACTAGTTCTAGCAAGAAGGAGACACATGTGGAGTCCACGAGTGATGGAAAACGAAAGTTCACCAACTTTAAGAAAGGCACCCGAGCGAACAACAACAACCAATCCAACAAATGAAGGGAAATGAAGACACCTAGGGAAGCTAAGTCATTTACGGCAACTAACACAACTATTGGAAGAGGTTATATGGGTACCTTACCAAAATGTGATAAGTCTAGATATCACCACTTGGGCCATTGCAAAAATGCCAAGTGTGACAAATGCGGTAAGGCTGGGCACAACAAAGAAAATTGTTGGGTGGGTACTGGGCGTGGAAATGCAAACCAAGGTGGTAACGGTAATAATAATCAAGGCGGAAATGGGAATGGCAAGGTTCAAGGATGCTACGGGTGTGGAGATAAGGGGAATTATCGAAAGGATTTCCAGAAGGAAAACCAAGCTCGAGGGAGAGCTTTTGTGATAGGAGCTAAGGCTGCACGCCAAGACCCCAACGTGGTTAGGGATACGTTTCCTATAAACCAACACTTTGCATCCGTTCTATTTGATACTGGCGCCGACTTTAGCTTTATATCTATAGAGTTTAAAAATATACTTGGCCTAGAGTCGAGTAAACTAGACGTCCCATATTCTATAGAATTAGCGAATGGAAAATTTATCGAAACGGGAGAAAATTAGAGGTTGCACACTCGAACTTGGAGCACGAAAGTTCTCTATCGATCTTTTACCCATCGACTTGGGTAGTTCTGACGTGCTTGTCGGAATGGATTGGCTGTCCGACAATCGGGCGAAAGTGGTTTGCCATGAGAAAATCATCTGCATTCCCTTACCAGATGAAGAAACACTCGTTGTACATGGAGAAAAGCACGAGAAGTCCTTACGAATTATTAATTGCATGAAGGCACAAAGTGTCTACGAAAGATTGTATAGCCTTCCTCGCTCACGTAGTAGACAAAGGAACTAATGAGCCGAAACTAGAAGACATTCCGGTCGTGAAGGAGTTTCCAGAAGTCTTTCCAAAAGACTTGTCGGGACTGCCTCCAAAACACCATGTGGAGTTTCGCATCGATTTGGTGCCTGGAGCAGCACCGGTGGCGAAGTCTCCATACCGATTAGCTCCGTCCGAGATGCAAGAGCTATCTACTCAACTTTAAGAGTTGTTAGATAAAGGATTTATTACACCGAGTTTCTCACCTTGGGGAGCTCCGGTACTATTTTTTAAAAAGGACGGGAGCTTGCATATGTGCATAGACTATCGGGAGTTGAACAAACTCACTATCAAGAACCGATACCCCTTACCTAGAATTGACGACTTGTTCGATCAGCTACAAGGCTCAAGCTTCTATTCAAAGATCGATCTGCGATCGGGCTACCGGCAATTGAGGATTCAAGAAGAAAGCATACCCAAAACGGCCTTTCGAACTCGTTACGGTCACTACGAGTTTCTTGTGATGGCGTTCGGCTTAACAAATGCACCCGCGATGTTAATGGATCTCATGAACCATTGTGCAAGCCGTATTTGGATAAGTTCGTGATCATATTTATTGATGACATATTAATATATTCGCGATCGAAGGACCAACATGAGCAACATTTGCGAACTATCTTGGAACTTCTGAAGAAAGAACAACTTTACGCGAAGTTTTCCAAATGCGAATTTTGGATTCGCGAGGTACAATTTCTTGGACATGTGGTGAACGACAAAGGAATTCATGTCGATCCTTCCAAGATTGGGGCAATAAATAATTGGGAAGCACCTAAGACGCCGATGGAAGTGCGACAATTTTTGGGGTTTGCAAGTTATTACAGACGATTTATAGAGAATTTTACAAAGATTGCCCAACCGCTAACGTCCCTGACTCAAAAGGATAAAAAGTTCGATTGGGGCGACAAACAAGAAGCTGCATTTCAACTGTTAAGGACAAACTCTGTGACACACCAATCTTATCTCTACCGGACGGTACCGACGACTTTGTGGTATATTGTGATGCGTCGGATCAAGGTCTCGGTTGCATGTTGATGCAACGAGACAAAGTCATCATATATACATCTCGAAAACTTGAGGTGCATGAGAAAAATTATACCACGCACGACAACTTAAGGTGCGGTGGTATTCGCGTTAAAAATCTGGCGTCATTACTTATATGGTACTCGTTGTACAATCTTTACGGATCACAAGAGCCTTCAACACATATTTAATCAGAAGGAATTAAATATGCGGCAAAGACGATGGGTTGAGTTATTGGACGAATACGACTGCGAAATAAAATATCACCCGGGCAAGGCGAACGTGTGGTGGACGCCTTGAGTCGCAAAGAACGAGTGAAACCTTTGAGGGTTCGATCCTTAGAAATGAACATACAAAATAACCTTACTTCTCGGATTCGCGATGTGCAACAAGAAGCACTTAAACTTGAGAACATATCAGCCGAATCATTGCGCAGAATGGAAAAACAATTGGTGCCAAAGGAGGATGGAACATTATACATTATGGGACAAATTTGGTTTCCATTCTTTGGCGATCTACGGGTAATTATTTTGGATGAAGCACACAAGTCGAAGTACTCTATACATCCCAGATCAGATAAGATGTATCAGGATTTAAAGGAATTCTACTGGTGGCCTAACCTTAAGGGCGACATTGCTAATTATGTCTGAAAATGCCTTACGTGTGCCAAGGTTAAGGCGGAATATCAAAAGCCTTCGGGTCTACTGCAACAACCTGAAATTCCCGTATGGAAATGGGAACAGATTTATGTGGACTTTATTACTAAGTTACCCAGGACCTCGAGAGGTCATGACATGATTTGGGTTATCGTTGATCGGCTTACGAAGTCTGCACACTTCTTACATATTCGCGAGAAGGATAGCACGGAGAAACTCGTTGAATTATACCTCAAAGAAATTCTGGCAAAGCATGGAGTGCCTCTTTCTATCATATCAGATCGAGACGGTCGATTCGTGTCAAGGATTTTCCAATCATTCCAAAAGACCTTTGGATCGCGATTGGATCTTAGTACGGCCTTTCACCCTCAAACAGCCGGCCAAAGCGAGTGAACGATACAAACTTTGGAGGATATGTTACGTGCTTGTGTGAGGGATTTGGGTGGAAATTGGGATATCCACTTGCCCTAATGGAGTTCTCGTATAATAATAGCTATCACACGAGCATACAGGCCGCCCCGTTTGAAGCCTTATATGGACGAAAATGTTGGTCACCGCAATGTTGGGCGGAGACTGAGGATAAACAACTCATTGGTCCGGAATTAGTCCAGGAGACAACGGACAAAATATTTCAGTACGAGACCGTATCAAGGCGACTCGTGACCGACAAAAGAGCTATGCCGACAACTGACGAAAACCACTATCTTTTGAAATCGGAGACAAAGTATTATTGAAAGTCTCACCTTGGAAAGGCGTAGAAAGATTTGGTAAACGTGGAAAGTTGAACCCACGCTACATTGGACCCTTTGAAATCTTGAAAAAGATTGGAACCGTAGCATATAAGTTGAAGTTACCAGACGAGCTCAGAAGCATACACGACACATTTCATGTGTAAAATTTAAAGAGAAGTCCTACCCAAGAAACGGTTATTATTCCAGCGAAGAGATTCACATCGACGACAAACTCCATTTTACTGAAGAATCCGTTGAGGTTACGGACTGGAAGGTTCACAGACACGGAGAAGTCGTATTAAACTGGTTAAAGTTCGTTGTAACTCACGTCACGGCCCTGAGTATACGTGGGAACGCAAAGACCAAATCAAGTGCAAGTACCCACAGTTATTCCAAGGCTCCCTTGCAAAACAGTAATTCTTTTAACGAGGGGAGAATGTGACAACCGGAAAAATAATGGTAAATTCAACCCACTCGTATAGCTCGGAACTTACGAGACCCAAACCATAGCATGAATATTAATTGTATACATCTATATTAGTTGGTTAATTATATTTTTTTAATTAGTGGATTATGTGTTCAAAAAATATATTATATTTATAAGTTGAATCAAAACTGCCAAAACATTACCACCCTCATTAATAGGCTCAAGGCCATTACGACCACTAAACAGCTTCTAATTGTCATATGAATGTGTTATACGTAAATTAACCTTAACCCTCCTAAACGAATCTTAATTCACCCCTTTCAGTCCAAACGTGCGGGCCACAAACACTCCTTATCCAAACTGATTTAGTATTCCAAAAGGATACATAATGCATTAACTTTTTAAGCCCTCACATTCTCAAAACCCTACAACATAAAACCGTGATCATACACTCTCCTCTTCCTGTTGATGACGCAAATCAGGGGCACCAAGGACGCTGCACTATCGGTTCAAGGCTTAATCGCACTCTCACTTCGTCTCTAGGTACCATGTCTTGATTTGTAGGTTTAATTTTATAGGTTCATGCATGACTTTTGTTATGAAACTTTGGTAACATGGCTGTGTTTTTTTCTAAATTTATAATGTTTCTTAGTGTTTTGATGATCACATGTAATATGAGACTGCTAGAAATTATTGTTGTTAGCGTTATGACTGAGTGCGGATTCGGTTAAGTCGTTAGGGTTTTAATTAAGAATTTAATCTTGGGTTTTGGTGGTAGTTGTTAACGTTCATGAATGATATTATGGAATTATCTTAGCTGCATTTATGTATTGATGGTGATTTTTTATGTTGGGTTGATCACAGGTTCGGGTATGTCTCCCGGGTGGTGTTTATGGGTTTAACCCGGTGGTTAGCAATAAAATAGTAGCTACATGATCTAATTTATGATAAAAACCTACTGTGATTTATGGGTATAAGTTGTTGTGTTTGTTGGATAATCGTTTGTGGAGTTCGGGTGACTAAACAAGTTCTGTCCAGAACGTTACAGCCAACTTCAAGCAGCTGTAACTAGGTCAAATCGTGTCAAAGCTGATGTTTCTTGAGTGTAAGATGAACTTCACGGAAAAACCTTTCAAACCCAACTGGAATCGCATTTTTTGACATTGTTTGGTATTTTAAATGATTTATTTCGTGTCAAAGGTCTAGGCTGCATTTTAAGTCGAAAATTGCAGCCCATTACGAATGTCATAAGCCAATGTATAAACTGAGTTATGATCTGAATTTTTACTGTAGGTACTTCAGGTGATTCCAAAAATCTCCAATTGGAATTTCGTAAAAAGATTAAACAATGATTTTTAAATGATTTTTGGCTTAAACTGTCATCAGAAAGTTATAAATCAAACCTAGGTGTAAAGAATGATTTTTAGTGATTTTTTGTGTAAAGATTCAGGTCATGAGAAAAATACACTAGTATCCAGGAACCAAATAACATGTCGTGTTAAAATATCATGATTTAATGAGTTCGTTTAGTATTTTAAATAAATTCCGGAAAAGCCTAAAAACAGACATGAAACTGCAATGAGCTAAAAGTGTTTGTGAATGTTTTAAATATGCTTATATGTTGCAACAAAGTGTTGTATGTTATTAGAAATATTAACGGGTATCTATGAATGCGTTATATGGAATTATACGATCACCTACTTTAACTTACCTAAAACATGTAATTGCATGACAACATGATTCGGTGACTATGTGTTAGACCACGTGTAGGAATTCATAATTAAACTAATTGAAATGGTTAACCTAACAGGAAGAGATTGACATTCTTGAATACCTTTTAAGTTTACTACCAAGCAAACTAAGGTGAGTTCACAACTCTTTTCTAAAAGCATTCGTCCATAGTTTGGGACAACACTTTTTACGGTAACCCTGGTTTGGACTACGCACGTGTCCCTTATGTTAACCACTAAAACATGCTATCCACTAGAGGTCGATAGTACACTAAGACTAAACGAAAACTCTATCATGAAAGTCCCTATATTTTACCAATTAGATTGCTGGGTGGGCATTCGCGAGTATTAGTTGATAGCGCTGTTAGGTTTAACAAACCTCACACCGTGCTAGAGGCCGGGCGTGAAGTTCTAGCTTTCACTCTTGCTTTAATGTTGATAGACATTATTGAGGGCACAAACGAAACGTCAGCATTAGGTACATAGTTTAGTCATATGATAAGGGCTAGCTACCCGAGTATACTTAAATCAAAACGTTGTGAACTTTACTTTTACTAAACTCAAATTTTGTGAATTTGCCAACTTTATTGTTGACACGTAGTTGCATGCTTTGCAAGTCAGTAGGTGCAGCTAAGGATGGACGTTGCAATCGGCTGGAGTGGGTAGTTTGCTGAAAACTTTATGTTTTTTAAACAATTATTTAATTTGTGGTTTTAGTTTCTGGTGGCTTTAACTTTATCTTCCGCTTTATTATAAACTGCCTTTTGAAGAAGTTAAAACCTTATCGCTAATCATGTTGATAATGATGCTTTTATAACTTTAATTGTTGGGTTCAACATGATAAGTGGCTAGATTTTTGGTCAGACACACGTCTCGTGGTAAAACCCCGCATGTAGAATTTGAGGGTTTAACATGGGTTATGCCGTTAACTCACGGGGCTGTGTAGCAGACGATCTGATATACTCATTAAATGAAGATAGAGAAGAAGGAAGACACAGGGCCATGTGAAGGGTCTGTTTCAAGCTATAAATAGGGGTGCTTGGTTTCATTTCAACTCATCCCTTGGCAAACCACTTTTCTCACACTTGCCACCACTCCACCACCACCATCCACCATACTCATCCATCATCCATCCTAGAGTGTGTGTAGTAGTCTCGGGATCCAAGATTGATCGTCAGAGTTTTTGTCAAACAAAGGTCATGCTTGGCTAATCTCTTACATCAATTGGTGAAGATAAGTTATTTATGTTTAACTTTTGATTTCCTAGCTTTGGTTAACTTTAATTGGGTATGTATTAATGACTTTAATAACTAGTTTTTCATATTGAAAATGAATTTTGTTCTATAATCATTCATGTTTTGTTGATTCACTCATTTGTGTCTTTGCGGTCTATATAAAGTGCGTTAACTGCCCGAAGGGGGTTAGAAGGTGGTATGGGTAAAGTTCTTGCCTCATTCAGTGTATAGATCCTGCGAGGACTTGGTTCAAGATTATTAGGACTTCCTTTTAGGCAGATAGCATTAAATCGAGGGAAGTAAGAACGGCTTGAATCCCTTATAAATAAACTACTATTAAAACTTTAAACCGGCCTTGCAGGACTGTATCCTTGCTGACTCAGACCAATATGACCGAGGGTAGCATTGCCTCCAAAAGAGGGACATGCCTCACTTTGCATTAATAACTTACTTAATTATCTTTCAATATTCCAGCCTTGGGGGACTGTATCCCTGCTGACTCAGACCAATATGGCTGCCGTTACCTCCAAAAGAGGGACACGTCGCATTAACTAAGATAATCTCTTAAAAAACCCAAAGCCAGGAAACCAGCAAAGGATACGTAAATAATGAGCCGGAACCAAGTGATTCTATTTTGTCTAATTGTTTCTTTTATTACTTTAGTTATTTCTTTACTTTTACTTATTAAAAATCTTTCCTACAAATTTGATTAGATTAGAGGTCGACTATATTTCGTTATTAAAAGCTCTTATCTTTTTGGACGATCGCGGTATCTTACCATCACTATACTACGCCAACGATGGGTGCACTTTCCCTAGCGTGTTGTAGAGAGTGATAGTTGCATATCGTGTTTTTATAAATTTAAAGATTGAATGTGACAACCGGCAAATTAATGGTAAATTCTGTACAACTAAACAACTTGATTATACAGTTAATTGACGTCGTTACGACTTAATTTAATGCATGATTAGGTTGCGTAAAATCTAGCAATCATAGGACATGGTTAAATATGTCAAATAACATCGTTACATTCGTCGCGTCGCGAGAAAACAACAAACTATGTCCAATTATGTTGGCAAAATGCTGAAAACGCTATTCATTTACTATTCATGCAAGCAAGTTCTGAAAATGTCCGAACGAGCAACGAATGGCACGTAAGCATTTCATAGATGAAATACAAATAAAAACCCCTAATTAGGGATATCAAATACAAAAACACTTTAACTTTCTGGAAAATCCATGTTCTTACAATTCGCCCGAACCGCGCTAAAATATAAAAAAGTAAATTGTCCGAAACGCCAAAACTCAACAGTTTAAGGGTCGTAGGACTCATAAATAATGTTATACACCCTAAATAAGCTTGGGGATATCAACAGAATATCCTAAACATAAGCTTCCGGTAATATACCATAGCGGGCACAACTTGTCCGATATTTGCCCGACAAGCTAGTAAGAAGCATTTTTGTCATCCTAACACCTAAACGGATCGTCCAGCGAACTAGTTAATGTTATTTCATGTTCGAAACAACATTGGTGGTACCATATAATAAGTCGAGACAACGTTTCCGGTATTAAAGCACATCTTTCGTATATCGTCCGAAGGTGACCCGACGATCGAACTAGTTATATTTTTATTATCCCAACACCAAAGTTTTTAACTTAGTGAACTAGTTAAGACTAGTTACTACCTTAAACTACCATTAATGGCCTAATGGTCTAAGAATTCCATTAAGTACATAAAGTATCTATATATGAGAATAAGGTGCACATGTTATATTTTATAAAAGTTATATTATAAATTACTTACACTTTACCCCCCCTATGTGGGCCCCACAACCTACAACTAGTTTATGATTGTAGAAGATTATAAAGCATGGCTCTTTGATCTTATAGTTGACTTAGAGATTTTTTTGAAGATTATAAGTATGCATGTCCACTTATCACCTCACATTTTATTACAAAATAAAAAATACTCATCACATCTTCTTCTTCCTCCCTCATCCCATGCCACCACCAAAGCACCACCATACACCACCCTTAGCCACCATTTAACACCTAAATTAAGCCTTTTTAAGTCATTTTAAAGTGGTTTAAGGACTTTGCAAGCATGGAGGGTCATTAGGGACACTTTGGAGCTCTTATTATCTTCTTAATCTCCATCATAATCTTGCAAAGTGGTAAGACTTTACTTCACTAATTTTTAAGCTTGTTATTATAGGAATTTATATATACAAATGTTCATCTTGAATCCTACAACAAAACCAAGCTTAAAAACACTAAACCCACCTTAAAAAGTATACTAAATATGAAGTATAATGTGCTAAATTATGTTGTTATGTGTTAGATTAGGTTTATAATAATGTTGATTATGTTAAAGTGAGATGTTTAAGTGCATAATCTTGTATGATCTAGGCTAGAAAGGATGATGTTTAGATCTAAACAAGATTACCATCCTTATATTCCATGGATTTATACATAAACTTGAAGATGATTTGTGATGAAATACCACTCACCTTAAAAAGTAACTTAAATGAGTTGGTTTAAAGTTAATAACTTGGTTAGAAAGCATGAGAAAAATGGTGGTTTTAATGATCTAGTAAAATATATGAAGATTTCATCATGTTTAAGTGTGTTGTAATATATATATATATATATATAAACCCATGAAAATACATGTTTCAATAGTATGGTTTAGCTATGGAATGAAATATTATATCATGTGCGAATAGGATGAATCTTAAGCAACATTAATCTTTTATAAGACCAAGGAACAAGAGGGGTAGATCTATCGGGTACGGGCAAGCCCCACTCATGGGTCCTTGTATGGCTACATGTAGTGCTTTTGTTGTCCCATTCGATCGCGGATCTATACTAAATCATCTAGGGTTGAGTGCTTCCTATGTCATCACACATATTAATGTCCTTGCAAAACATTAATGATCAACAAGTTCATTGACGCTTTACATACCACATTTTTACATACGAACTTTCAAATGTTTTTAAGATTCATTTGATGCGAACACAAAACGCATGAACTCGCCAACTTTTGTTGATATTTTAAACTTACATGTATTTCAGGAAATTGTAGTGGATCTTGTTGCAGTCAGTTACGAAATCTTCAAGGTTAACAAGTAGTCGATGTCAACCATATTTTGAAGGGTTTGGTCTATATATTCCGTCTTTGAACGGAATATAGGATGCAAAGCCTTAATGATTAAAAGTTATTTTGAACAAGGATTTTTGTAAACTTTAACTTATTTATGTCGTCTTTTATTTCCAAACAACTTGTGGCTTGTAATATTTATTTAAGGTGAATGGATGAACATCGTGCATGCTTTTATTTCATTTAGTTGTTTACTTATATCGTATGTGATGAAAACTAATTAAGTTCACACCGCACGCTTTCGCCTATGAACGGGTGTGACAATGAATAAATGAATATAAGTATTTAAAATATATCTAAAAATCACCCCGCTCGTATAAATGTCAAATATGTAATAACGAAAAATACCAAACAACAAAACACATGAATATGACTATACAATTTAAATCCTATGATTTTGGGAAGTAACTATAGAATTTAAATACTATGATTTAGGGAACTTTTGTATAAATATAATTTTTTTTTAATTTGACGCCTAAATTAGTTAATTTTAGTATTTGCACGGTACGTCTTGTTTCACCATGGTTTCCTGGATCCCGAAAGATCCGGGTGAAATAAAAGATCATCATCTCTTGGAAGGTTTGAAGCTTTCCCGAATATATATCTCTGCAAATATTTAATAAAAATAAATTAATCGAATTGATAAATTAGTTCCATAATTTTTATTACATATATAATTAATCGAAATACATGGAATTTTTTGTAAAAATTTCATAATTTATATATTTTTCTAAAATCAGATAAATATTTATAAACTCTTATTTTCATGTCTTCCATATTTCTTTATTATTTTTATATAATATAACATGATTAAAATATAAAAAATACATTCAAAAGATAACAAAAAATTCTCAGAAATTACGAGATCTAATCTAGTATGATTATCAACAGTAAACAAGTTTCAATTTCATCAAAATAATAATCTAAAACAAAAGTCCCAAATTTTATCATCCAAGAACCCTAGAATTCGATTCAGATTTTGGATGTTCTTTATCACAGAAATTGATAGAGGAGTTTTGTATATCTTGAAAAACTAAGTGGAATTGACACAAGAATTACCTCGTTTGATAGAGAATTGAAGGAGATATGAGAAGATGAAGTTCCAAGCCCTAGTATAAGTTGTTGCTTGAATCCACAAATTGGAGAGAGGTTTGCATGAATTGGATGCTAGGGTTTACCTTTTAGAGATAGAGAGATCGTTTGAGAGTGGCTGGGGTTGATATGGTGGACGATTTTGATTATAAGGTTTATAAAATTTTATAAGTTTTAATGGTGACTTGATTTTAAATGAAATTAGGAAATTACACAATGTATTTGGACATTTTAGAGTGTGTACTAGTGTTTAAAATTAGCATAAAAACAGCTAGATTAGAGATTTGGGAAAAAGGTTGTCGCTAAATTTGGAGAAGAAATTGTAAGGCACTGTCGATTGGATCTTTGTGTCAAACGACAATAACTGTTGTTTCGTTTAGAAGCATGCCATTGTCGAATCTTTGTGAAACGAGAGTAACTGTCGTTTCGTTTAGAAGCATGCCATTGTCTGGCCATAACACTATTGTTTGGAATTAAAATGAATGGCCAAACGAAGCTCATTTGAAAAGTATGTTTTTCTATATTATTATATTATATTATATATATTATATTATTAATTCAACTCTTTAACTTATTTTTCTTGTATAACTCGAAAAATATGATGTTTTATAAAAATATGAATATACCGTTAGAACGGTCGTATTTTATTTATAACGATTCGAACCGATTTACAAATGGTTCGGATCCAATTTTCAAAACGGTTTAGTTTTTCTAAGATCCAATTTTGACGGATGTTACAGTTTTGGTCATGGATGTTTTGATCTTGTATGATTTATAATGCTATGTAAGTTACATTGTATTTTGGTGATGGCAGTCTTGTTAAACCTTTGAACATGGCAAGTTTATGAAATATGGTATGTAATGTTGATCTTGTTAAACTGTTGGATATGTTTTGTTGGTCAGTGACATACTTTTTCAATTGACATATTAGAGAGCCAAGAATCTAAGATTCAAGTGGAGGAGTGTAACCAACACACCCGAACAAATGATATAAAACACGTTGAACAGAATATAAACACGACACAAGAATTTTACATGATTTGGTCCCAATGGGGAACCCACATACATGGGTTGTAACTAGGTTATCTCATTAAGCTCATACAAAATATTACAATTACATGACTGAATATGTATAGAGATCTAATATGGGTTTCTAACTTGCTAAACAAGAACACTAAATGGGCCCTTAACTTAATAAAAATTTCCCCCCCCCCCCCCCCCTCACATTAATTTGCTAATCAAAAGCCCAATAAGGCCTTCACAAACCCAACAATACACAATGAGGCCTTGTGCAACAAGTATAAATTGGCCCTTAAAATTAGTCATTGACTTATTGGGCTCCCTGTATAACATGAAACTACTACAAACTTTATAAATTTTTATATGTTTGTTAATCGACCTATGGTATCTTTTATCTAGACAGAAAAAAATTCATCCCTCTAAAACATGGGCCATGTGTCACCGTGCACACCCTCGAAGACGCCCTTGACTATATTATTTATTTTATTTATTAAAATGTTATGATATCTTGTTAGTTGAATCATGATTAGATTATGATATTACATCTCATTAGATTATGAAATTTCACTAGCCAGTTATTGATACTCAAGAGATATGTGACTAATGACTAATGATAAGAATCTTGATTGTATGTCCCATTGGGTACTAAAGTGTGTGCTCACAACATATCACTCACTACACTTATCATAGGTTGTTTAGGTTCCCAATAGGTGGTAGAGGTTGTATGTTTATCTACTTAACAACAGGTAGGAAGAGGTTATCGTACTTACCAACATGTGGAGTTTTTAACTTGCTCAACAACTTGTAATAGTGGCTAAGAGGTTTTGTACCTTAAAAAGGGTTATAACATTTCAGAAAGAACTACAAGGACATTTTTCTATTTTACCAAAACCTTTAGATGCTAGTGAACCACAGGTTTTAATAAGTATTATAAATACAAACTGTCACCCAATGCACATTTTAAAAAAATATTGCAAATGACTTCTTTATGTTTACATAAAGATACCTACCAGTTGTATACAATAGAGCTTAAGATATGAACTGCCTTTACATCTTAATTGATTATATTTCTCGTATTCATTATTGTTTTTCTGTTATTTCGGTTTAGTTATTTGTAGACACTTAATTATGCTATGAAATTTCGCTTGTGTTTAATTCATGTAATAGTGTGACAGGTTAGCCTATTTTAGATTAGGGTGTCGCATTTGGTTGAGACGATAAATGTCAGTTATATGTCTAGATTACATGGATGTCTAGATTATTGCTCTTTCCACCACTAAAGCAGAATATTTACCTACTGAAATTCAAGCAAATAACTCCTATGCTTGTTGACTGTTGAGGGCTTTTTTAATCATAGTTGGTCAAAGAACATAATAAGGTGTTCTTATTGTGATACCAAGGGTGTGGTTCATCTTCCAAAAATCAAGTGTTTCAAAATAGGATGGAACATATTCAGATGAGATATATTATATCAGCTGACTCATACATGATGATGCTTCTAGGCCGATTGGTCAACGCTGCTGATCGGACATTATGAATTATGAGTTTGGCGTGTATGAATTTTAGACTCAATTTTATGTGTAGTTGTGCAAACATGGGGAGGAACTTAATAACTCTAATTGAACTGTCATGTTCCTTTGCAAGTGGTCTGTGAAAAATGCTGAAAAACATTAACAGGCTGTTGCGGTGTTTTAGTCTTCTCATAGGTTTAAGCGTGAACCTTCAGAAAAGCAAAGTGTTCGGGGTTGGGAATTCTGAAGCTGAAACTGAGCAGGTAGCGGGAATTTTAAAGTGTGGCATTGGCGAGTTCTCGTTCTCTTATTTGGGCCTTCCTATAGGGGCCAACATGAAACGTATAAAACACTAGGAGCCGGTTATCAAAAGATTCCAGAAACGGTTGAACGGGTGGAAAGCTAAGACTTTATCTTTCGCGGGTCGGGCGACGCTGGTCAAAAGAAAAATGAAGTGTTATAAATAGACATCTTATGTGTTTTTAAACTTTTTTCGGTTGATAATAATAATATATCTCTAGTTCGATCATTGACATAACGCGATCACATCATCGCCTGAACTACACATATTCCTGTGTTCTTTAAATCATTCCAGCACTTTGAGTTTGTCACACAGTTGTTCTTGTGTGGTTGCTTGGGAGACACGTTTCCCCAACAAAAGTGTATATCATTATAAGCACTAAGTACATACTTTAAAAGACACCCTATATCTCTTCTATTAAGTTGTACAGATTGAGCAACAATAAGATTAGCTAGATAAATAAGAAATCACTAAAGAGAAGATTCTATCTAGTTGTACAATCCTCTTGTGATTCTTAGCATGATTAGGGACTCAGGATCAAGCAAGCAAGCAAGAGTGAGAGGAAATTGGGATCCACCTAAAACCAGCACATAATAATCTTGCTTTTATCCTAAAACCCGACAAAAATCGATTTTTTCGAGGTTAATTAACCCTTAATGGAGATAATATTATATATAATGTGTTGATTAAAGTGACCTATTTATAATCATTATGCACCCATAATTCAGTAGGTGAGAATAACAAAAGTAAAGAACCCTGCAAAGTAATATGTAAACTTTTTTTAAGAAGTGATGCTACTGCTGCCATTTAAGCAGCCCACCAAACATGTTGGCAATTCTCAAAGTACTAAAATGTATTAAAAATTGATAAAAAGTGGTTGTTTGGCAGAGTTGAGATGGATAATAAGTTGGTAGTGTTATGTTTTGAAGTGAAAAAGGACTCTTTTCAATGATGAAGCCATGTGGTGTGTGTTAACTTAGGCTTTGTCTAATGACAGGGAATAGTCATGTGCCATATGTACCTAGATATAATATAGGTATAACATGAAATTCATAGATGAGAGTTTAGTTTTTATGGGTTCGGATCAGTTCCTGATTAAACCCATGAATGCTTTTAGTTAAAAGGATCAACCTTGTGGGTTCGTGGGTTGACCCATTTAACCTGTTTGTTTTTATAATTTAAATAAACAATATGTTTTAGGTCATAATTGAAATTGATCGGGTTTTTTATGACAAAGTTTAATAGATAATAGAAAACTGGGCATTATTTTCATAACTTAAACGTAATTGCTTTATAGCACATTTGGGTTTGTCGTTATATATTTGTAATTTTATAGTATTAATGTGAAAATAAAATCCATGTTAAATGGGTCATGTTCATATGAATGTCATATTTGGATTCATGCGTTTGACATGATATTTGGGTTCATATAATGTTTGAGTTCAAGTCTTGTTCAAGTTCGTGTCAAGTTCGACCAGTTAACCCGATAACACGGCCCTAACACACTTTGGTACACGCATTTAAACATGCTTCCAAGTGCCCTCTTTATCGTATGAAGCTCCATATTCCCCATTGTCTACCAACTCCAAGTTAAGTGGGGATACAAGATAATTCATTCATTGGCTGATTCAGGGTACTACTCTTAGTGACAATCATGAAATCTCCTACTTGACCACCTTTTTCTTTTTGCTTTTAATCTCACTGGCCATAAATATATCTTTTTTACTCACACACAGCCTCAATCACAATGCAAACCTCTAGAGGTCATCTCAAGAAGTAAAAGCTTCCATATAAAGGATGCAAGACATTATGTTGCAATTGTAGGCTTAGTGTTTCATCTTCTTCTGAAGAAGAAACCGACAGCAGGAAATCAGACCGATTTCCAACCGTCTCAAGCCTTGCACACGCGATGGTTCAAGAACGATTAGACCAAATAATTAGAGAAAGACAAGAAAGAAAATATGAAGAGAGGAGAAGGGTAAGAGAAGAGGGTAATAGGTTGTTTGTGATGGTGGCCATGGAGTAATCGTCTTATAATCTTAGACAAGATTTTCGCGACTCCATGATGGAGATGATCACTACAAACAGGATTTCCGACTCTAAAGATCTTCGTCGGCTTTTAAATTGTTATATATCCATGAATTCTGAGGAATTTCATAGTGTTATACTTGAGGTTTTTCATGAGGTTTGTTCAAATTTGTTCTTGTATTTTAAGTGCCAGTAAAGACTACCAATATTCTTCTTAATGATCATAGATGTTAAGTTAAACGTTATTCCACGTTTCTTGTTTCTCATATATGGTCAAATAAACGAGTTATGTGGTTGTATATGGATAAGAACATATAGAGTATGGTCGATTCGTTGACACTTTTTATCCATTTAATTCTATTCACATATACAATTATACAAGATATTATTATTTAAAATAAAAACTTAAAATGTTATAAGCATTAAAATACATTTCCAAATGACTTTTGACCGGTTTTATTAGCCCATTTTTTGAATTTTATCTATTTAAATTACTATAAATCAAATGTTTATAACACATATATAAATGAATTCAAAAAATAAAATAAAATATTTCACCAAACAGTTAAATAGATGCACCTTAAGGTCCATAATATCCCTAGACGAAACTCCAATTGATTTCACAAAACCAAGAAACAAATACATCGGCCATAACAGGCGTAGGCCCATAAAGTAGCAAAATACCAGATACATGATAATTAACTGGACTCTTAAAACCGAGAACAAATTGCATGTAGTAGAGGTGCACATGTTGGGTTTTTCAAACACCCACTGGGTTTGAAACCGAGTTCGAGTATGATCAGGTATTGAGAACTTGATTAGAGATGGGCATAATAACCGGTTCCAAACCCGACCCGGTGGAACCTACCTGGGACCGGTTCCGGTTCCTACCCGACATATAGTAGAACCGGTTACGTGTTCAAAATACCCGATGGTTCCTACCCGGTTCCACATTTTTGGAAAAAAATAAGTTCCGGAACCGGTTCCAACCCGTACCCGGGTTGTACCCGTAACCGGTTCTTATCATACCCGGTTCCTACGGTAACCTTCCAGACCCGGCGTCAATATTTTTAATGTGAGTTTTTTTTTATAAGTCTTTGCTAGAAACAAGTACCCGGTTACACAAACAACCTATACAAGAAACGTTAAACAAAACATATAAAACACTAAACATACTAATCATAAAACACAAATGGGTTTACAATACATAAAACAAACTAAACTTTCGATGACCGGTCCCGGATGCTTCACCCTTTTCATTGTTTTTCGCCTTTGTCACCGGACAATGGCGGTCGGTGTGTTTCTTGAGCGTCGAGTTGGCCGACGCCTTCATGAACTTCCCGCACCCCTTGCATCTAGCCATTTCATGGCTATCCGACATCAAGCACAAGTCAAAGTGCTTCCAAATAGCGGGGTTTCTTTTGGTTTCCAAAACAACCACGACCTCATCGTTGCAAGCCATCGTTATCTCTTTGATAGTATTAGATTTGAAGTGTAAAGTGTTAAGTTTAGTCATGGTAAGTAGGAAGGGGTTTATATAGAAAAACCGATTCTTTAATCAGGAACCGGTTCCAACGGTAACATTTATCAGGAACCGGTTACAACGGTAACATTTTATCAGGAACCGGTTCTGAACAGTAAATGGCAGGTTTGACTGTCAGGAACCGGTTCCCAATAGTAAAATGGCAGGTTTGGCTGAACAGGTTTGACTGCCAGGAACCGGTTCTGAACAGTAAATGGCAGGTTTGACTGCCAGGAACCGGTTCCCACACTATCAGGAACCGGTTCCGCACCATACCCGGTTCCATAATACCCGTACCCGGTTCTACACGGTTCCATATTCTTGGGTGTGAACCCGGGTAGGAACTGGACCCGGTTCCACACCATACCCGGTTCCAATGACATCCAAGCAGAACCGGGTCCGGGTTGGAACCGGTTCCGGGTAATAATAAAACCCGATAATGCCCATCTCTAACTCGGATATTCAGATAAACCTGGTAGAGTTTGGGCACAGGTATTGAGAAAAAAAAACACAAACCTATACACCCGGGTAGGGTGGGTATGATCGGGATTTTTAGAAAAAGTTTGTTTTTCTTATTAATTTCTTTTTCAAATTAAATTTGCATTGTACTTTCTGAAAATAATTACAATAAACTGCAATAACATTAATACATTTAAGTAAAAGTTATTTACTTAACAATATCTATTTTTTTTTTAATTTGCAATAAAAAGAATTGAAGTAAAGCATTAAAACCCTATGCATACCCTATCAGTGTTCGGAAGACCTGATTTCGAATACTTATATATAAATATAAACGGGTTCAGGTGTTGATAATAACCAGGTACCAATATATTTCGGGTATTGATTGGGTATGGTTCCGGGTAGGGTATTGAGCTCAAAATGTGTACCCTATATACCATTCATGTAAGCTCGTGTTCGGTTTCAGTTATTTTGGTCGGGTTCAGTTCCGTGACTAGTTTTGTTGCCCACCTCTAATTATTTCAGTAATATAAAATGACAACAAACAAATAGTACGTTGGTTAATTGGGTGCATATAATAGTATAATACCAAGAACAAGTGCCAAAAACATGAGCCATGATGGGCTTAAGCCCATAAGGTATCCGAAACCCAAAATCCGAGACAATATATAAAAAGACAACAGGCAATGAGACAGATAACACACTCATGCCATCCAAACCTTAGCATCTTGTCAATAAAAGAAGTATTATCTTAAATAAAAATTAGCATCACATAAAACTCATGATCCAAACAATAAATTAAGTTTGGCACCAAAATGTTCTTTAACAAACCCTTCCTCAAATCTAAAAACACAAACACAATTTTCCATTGCAGAAAAACAAAACAAAAATAACCTTAAAAGATTGTTCACAATCGTCGTCTTTGTTCATCAAACCTTAAGTTGAATCTTGTACCTTTTTGTCCCCGCCTTCAACCGCTTCTGCATTACAACAATGGTTCTTCAAAACCATTGCAATGTCAACCTCTGACGCACCCGCAAGCTTGAACCGCTCAACCGCTGTGTCCAAGTTCTTTTCCCAACCGGTCAAACCCAACTTACACTCAACTTGAGATCTTTCGAAAAGCATATTACCCCAGAAAAGATGTATCTGAGATTTCATAACAGCTGCTTGTTCTGCTGCTTCATCGCCTGAAACTTCGTTGACCTTTGACTTTTTCTTCAATTGTTCTTCTTTCTTGCTGACATTTGGATCTTTAGCTTCTTTAGCTCTTTGTTCCTCAAGTTTTTCCCACATTTCTGTTGCGGATTTCATCTTTTCTTCAGCACTGTCGAAAAGCTGAATCGTTTCTGTCGGGTCCCACTTTGACAGATCATCTTTCTTGGCAACAACAAACGACCAATAAAGTTTTGCCATTTCGAACTGCTGTTGGCCTAATGCGAGTAACCCTTCGTAAAAGTCGGGCTTTATTGATAATGCTTCTTCGTACTTCTCTCTTGCTAATGTGTATTTCTCTTTCACCCAATCGTATGCCGCTTGAAGCCGAGTCGCAACAATTTCTTGATCACCCGAGTTGTCTATTGGGATCCGTTTACGCGCCGCGCACATGTGGACATTTCCCCAGTTGAAGAAAGCCAAAGCCGCCACTTCCTGGAACTTTGAAGCAGCTTTGTCAAATAGAACTTGAGCTTCTTCGCTAGTAACGGTTTCTTCAAGGGCTTCAGAGCACATTTCCATTCCAAGCTCGTGTAAATCGATATGCGCGTCGGGGTCAATCCCGACATGTGTACGGAACAGCTGAGCAAATTCAAACAACCAGTCATCCATTTCCACTTCTTTCAACTCGGGATCTTCAGACGAAGCTGGTTTATCAGCTTCTTTTTCTGTCTTTTGGTCGGTCTCGGGATTAGATTGGGACCCACTATTGTCTACTTCAACCGGCTCGATCTCAACGGGTTTCTCTTCTTCTACCTCTACTTCTTCTAACAACGGTGGCTCTTGCTCTGGACTAACCTCAACAACATGCAATTTCAACATCCCGTATAGGTCAGATTTCTCAATATCGGCTTCTTTATCTGGAAGAACGGGTCCATCTGCAATAGATTCAGCCAATCTGAGCTCATGGGTACAGGTTATAGTTACTAAATCCCCATCGTCATCCTTGTACTTAATCAGGACCGAATTAGAAGACGGAAACCTTTTGCTAACAATCTCTCTCAACACTTTAAAGCTGCAGTTCACTGGCATTTGCGCAAGACGTATGTCATGATCATACACAAGTTTCAAAGATCTCCACTGAATCGCAGCCTCTGTAGCGGGCGGTTTCAAAGATATGGTCTTTTCATTCTGCTTATCCTTATCACCATTAGCACTAGATTTATTAGAACCACTGGAAGGCTTCAAAACAAGCTTTGGCATTTGAGTGGTTTTGACCTCCGGGTCAACTTCAACAGGTGGGACCGGATACGTCTTATCTACCTTATTACTACCAACACCAACCGAACCAGAAGGCCCGGTCTTCTTCGGAACAGGACGAGCCGGCAAACAAGGTCCAAGCCCAGCAATGGGAGCCCCACGAATAGCCGAAGCCCCTAAAGCTGCAGGCGAAGGGCGACTCTGAAGATCCTGTTGTGCCTCCTGACGGGCCCCAATAATTGGACCGCGTAACCTCCGAGCTATCTCCAAAGCATCTCGATGACTCGGGTCAGCAGCCAACAGCGTCTGCACATCAAACATAGCCATTTCATACTTCCCCACCGCCTCAAAAGCTCGCGCCCTACGCAATAACGCACGCACATACCCAGGCTGAACCTGAAGCGCCATTGAGCACTCAGACACCACCATCTTGTAATCAATGGGCTTCATTTGCATCAAACAAGCAGCCCGGTTACTGTGGTAAATCGCTCGGTCCGGGTGGTTTTTAGGAGTAAGTTTAAGCGCATTCTCATACTGTTCAAGTGCACCGACAAAATCCCGAGCCTGAAACCTCTTATTCCCTCTTCTTTAAGCTCATTAGCCCTCTTCAAGAAAACAGTTGAATCCAAATCAACACCAACACCACCACCATTAGCCATAGTTGATACAGGTTTAGGGTTTACTCCTGACACATGGCCACCAGTTTGACTAGGGTTTTGACTTTGATTTTGACTACCCCCACCCCCACTCTTCTTCTTCCGACCACCAGATTTCCCCATGAATTCTAACTAAAGCAACAAACTTTAACCTAAAATCGAACAGAAACTACAATCTGCTCGATTTGAAGAACGACTGTTGACAAATTAATTGATGAAATTAGAGGTGGATTTACCTGCTTTTGGATTACGCGCACACAGTTGCGAGCCGATTGAAGGATTTGTGTGAGGATTTGAAGGAATATGAGTGTTGAAATTTGGGGGTTTTAGAGATTTTTATCTGCTTAAATTCGAAACCCTAGATAGCAGGGGAGGGGGGTTTTATTTTTATTTTATCAAGTGGAGTGAGGGCCGACTTGTTTTGTATAATGGCTTTCCGCAACATGGCTGGGTCTCCATAACTTGGATTATTGTTATTGCATAACTAGTCCTTTATCTATTTTCTGTCTTTCATGTTGTGGGAAATGTAAATGAGACGGAATTACACTAATCGTGATTCGTGACAGGTTCAGAACGTAGATAAAATAAGTGACTTGCACCCGGACATAGGGAATTTAGGGAAAACATTACTGTGACATCCGACAAATTTCTATGTTAATCCGTACATTTTAACCATACGTGTTTATGTTAATTGTGTGCATTTAGAGTTTATTATTCTTAATTGAGTCTATAAAGTCCGGGTAAATGCAAAGGTCTACATTTAGTAAGTGTTAGATATCCTCATATCACATAAGGGTAAATTGACCAAAACGAACATTTGTGATTATCCGGTAAACTTTTAATAACTGGAATTATTCCAATATGTCTGGAACACTAAACTGATAGCATTAGTATATGTTTTGGCGTGATAAAATGATAAAAAAAACTACATGTGGATATGTTAATATCGTATTTTTTGGTTTTCATGTGTTATTGTTAATTTTGTCACAAATTAACACCACTAGTTATTAATTTCACCAAACTATGTGTTTTTAGCTAATTAACAATGTCTAGTAAGTTATTAGCCCTAATTGGAGCCTAATTTGGTATAATCGGCCATTACATTGCAACCAAACTAGAAACCACCTTTTAGGGAACCAAGTTATGACACATTATCTACTTTTTGCGTACCGGTACTGGTATCGAACCGTACCGGGTATATTTGGTACCGGTACCCACTTTTCCCGTTTTTCGGTAGCGGTACTTGTACGATACCAGTATTTACATGTACAACACCGGTAAATACCGGTATTGAACCGGTATATTCGGTACCAATACTTACGGTACCGAACGGGTACCATGCTCATCCCTAGTCTAACGGTAAAATCTACCTCTTTATTTGTTTAATCTTGTAAATATCACCAAATGAAATTTGCATGTGTTTTTATTAAACAAGATGATTGATGTGCTAAAAGTAGTTTAACTAAATTAGACACTAAGTAATACTCTAGACTCTTTAAAACTAAACTACTGATAGGCAAGTGAACCTCTCAAACTAGTAAAGCTAAAGTAAGTCCGGATATCGAACCTACGAGACTCCTATTGAAAACGTGAATTAGACTCGATTACTTATCTACACTACTAATTTTATTGTTTTATTATTTTGAGGGGGTTTCTAACAATCCTAATGCAATTAATTAAATGATTAACTAAAGCGAACTAAGACACAAACTATGACTATAGACGAGATCAGATAATGGTAAAAGCACTACCCAGGTCAGAGTCCTACACATGGATAACAAGTTTTTATCTATAATGGAATTATTGTGGAACTGGGAGCTTAATATGCTAAACTCAAATGATGATCTAAGAATCCTCGACCCTTCTCAAGGATTTACCTAAGAGATTCCTAAAAGTTGTTAAGACTATCGATTTTGTGGATTTACTCACGGGTTTCCAACTCTAATAATGAAGTACCTTCTAGACAATCTACCTCACAGCACGAAGGTCTCAATACACTAAGAAGTGCACGAGGTAACTAACGAATCCGGATAAGATCGATAGGCAAAGAATGGCAGGTAAACTAAAGAAATCTTCTCACCGAGGGTTTACTCTTAGAAACCTAACATTCAAGATAAGTCGATAATCTCTCACCTCATGGATATCAAGATTAGTTGAATACCTAGACCTACGCAATTCACAATTGTCACTCCTATGGGTTACTACGTCTAGCAAGCCACTTAACAATCAAGAACACACAGTAAACGATCTAGCATGCACCTATAACTAGAAGACATTCAACAAAGCATATGTGTGGAGTTTGATTATCATGCAATGAATAAATCTAAATGCGCGTACACATAAGATCGGAATAACAAAGTCTTTTACTTCAAAATTAATAATCCACAAACAATGTTCCAAAACTGACATATTATAGATCATTCATGTATATTCATCGAAACCTAAGCAGTTCTATGAATTTAGCCAAATATCATCATGAAAAAACAAACATAAGTCTTACTATGTTTAATACACATGTTTGGAAACAAAGAAAATGAGAAGTCAAATGTTAACACCCGAAGAATCTTGATCAATTCGCTTAAGACCTAGAATCCTAGATCCGTGTATCTCGAAAATTGCCCTATGCAGCTCCAAGTTCATCCAAAAACAGATTCTATGTTTTGAAGTTCGTAATTAGGTTAAAACATCACAACTTGGGCCCAAAACCAATAAGTCTACGAGATTAAGCCCGTCGCGCAACGGGCAAGATACTCTAGTGTCGCATGATGCAAGATACTCTAGTGTGTTTATAAAACCTAAAGGTATTGCTCTTTTTAGATAATGGTAGAAGGAAGTTAATTGATATCACCCACACACACAAGAGTTATGTCTCCAAAATAAAAAATTACATAAAACCAACATTAAATCCAGATTAAGATGAACACGTAAAGCAACATAAGAACACCACGTAGCAATTAAGTTGATTTACATAGAGAAGAGGAGTAGGGAAGTCGTACCTGACAATGTAGAAACCCGACATGTGTTGTATGATCCAAATGTTGTATGCTTTTGGTTGACAATCCAAAGTTAAAATTACACCCATATTACAAAGGAAAATGGGAGAAGAAAGGAACAAGAATGGAACATGATAATAGGAAGACGCACTCGCTCGCAAATTTGTGTGCCTAATCTTCCGTTTCCGACTCTTTTTGAATGGCTAAAATCACCACACCTGCCTTTTGCAGGATTTGAAGCCACAACCATTTGGTTAAAGAATACATCACTTTACCACCAGGCTATTCCCTTTGGACTCCATTGTCGACTTCGTAATAAGCAGGTGATGGTAACGGATAGGGATTGAGAGAACGAATTGAGTGTGAGACGCTTCCTTGGCAGCCTTTAAATTAAGGATAGATTTGGAGAAATTGAATTGCACATGAAACCGATTGAATCAATTTAGAGGGTTATGGTAGATCTGCAATCATTGAAGAGGGTGACTACACTGACGATGGTAGTGCAGGGGTCTTCAAAATATGAAAATTCAAATGTATCTTTAATAGACTTCTTATAATAAAGATAGAGTTATCAATTTACCCACCACAAATGCTTTATAAGATAGTACAGAATATTATTATTATTATTATTATTATTATTATTATTATTATTATTATTATCAACTTGATGTACATTAATACATGATTGGTCCACATGGCAATGTGGCTTTTTTTTCTCTTTCCATATTAATATATATATAAATAGTTTCAATTAGTAACATCATAGTTAATCACTCTCTGTGTGGTTGGTTCAGCTTCCAGGTATTGTATTTTTTTTTTCAAAAAAATGTTAATTAGTTTTTTTTTAACGACTTTCTTGTATTATGCTACTGTACTTCATAAATTGGAGAGCCCCGTTGTCTCGTTTCGCCCAGACTATATTGTTTTAACCGGGCCCATGTTGTCTTCAAAGTTTGGCTTGGACGATCCCCCGGAAAATCATACCGTCGACTACCACTTGACAGACATGCCACCACAAGAGCTGAACACTCTCTTGCATAACACACAGTGGAATGAAAACCTGAATGAGCTTAGGATAGAATCTGCACCTCTTCAAGGAGGCTAGACTGCCTAATCCATTAAAGTAACATAAATAAGGATTAAACTTGGTCGGTATTGAAAAACTCAAACCTCCCTATCACTAGTTTTTTTCTTTTAACACAAATGTTTAGTTAACTCTAGAGTTGAATAAATAAGAAACTACTTTGCTTTTTTATTTATTTATTTATTGTATAGTTATGTGAAGGGAAAAAAAATACTACATTTCGTTTACTTAAATTGACCACAACAGTTTTGGCCATGTTTTTTAATTTAACATTATGATTAGTATAGTTCTAATTTTTTATAACTTTAAGATAAAGTTTTGTACTTTGAAGTATAGCCACAAAATTCTTATTTTTAGATTTTGATATTCTAAAAGAAGCTAATTGCATATTCGTGTTTAGTTTTTGGTACTACTAGTTATACGTTTTTATATTTTCTCATCTATGTAAACCATGTGCAAGTATTCTTTGAGGCATGCTACAACTTTATTTGTTCTTTTTTATACTTTTTAATCAATGTAAAACACATGTTAAAATTTTATTAAAAGTATCACAAATTTATTTCTTTGGTTTGACCTTTCGTTATTATAACGAGTGTCGTTGATGTAACAAACTGAACCGATCGATACCAACTGAAACCAGATTCCCAACGCATCATCACGTGGGAATCAGACTCGTTATTGTTATTATTATTATTAAGTGAAGTTTAAATGAAATGGAAAAAAATAATATTTAATGCACTGATTAAGAATTATTAGATATTTTATATTTATGCAAGACATAAAATAGCAACACTTGACGAGGGGTAAGAACGTAAATATCCATCAATAAGACATCTAGGGTTTTCACAAACCCTCTATAAATACATACATAGCAGCCCCATGTTCTTCATTACGTTCAGTCTCTCTCGCTTTCCGACGGAGTTCATTCATCCTGAAAACCTCCATTTTAAACGCTTCAAATTCGTAATTTCGTCTTTGGATCTTAGTTTCTGTTATAAAACGCGTTCCAATTTCTTCTTAAATCAAGTGAAGTTGTATTCCTCTGTTTATAAACTAATATTTGATAGACGTTTACAGATTGTCTCATCGATTTGAAAACAGGAGGATAAAGTAAAGCTGGCGAGATATCGTTTCAGTCGTCATATTTCCCATTGACGCTCTGATTGTTGCTTGTCCACAATTTCTTTCTAACAAATTTCTATAAATTTTATAGTCTTTGATTTTATTTTATCTTTTGTTTTTCGATAATTAAGCTAAAAAATTGATACCCTAACGTGTTAATCCTTGGTTAATGTGCTTTTATTGAATGATTATTAAAAGAAGTCGTATTTGAGTAACGTTGATGATAAACCAGGACAAATACCAGTATATTCTAGTTTGAGTCAACTGCAATTTTTGTTCTTATAGTTTGTTTAGTTATGCTAGTTTAGATCAAATTTTAAATTTGTACTATTTTCTTTCTTTATATTCTTGAAACACAATTTCTTTCTAAAAAAACATGAGTAAACTGCTATTGTTGTCGTGATGGTTTGTTTAATTATTCGATTCAACATTAGTTTTTGGATGTAACTCAAATGTTTCAAGAATGTTAGGAACGACAATAATACAAATTTAAATTTTAGTCTAAACTAGCGTAATTGACAAACTAAAGAACGAAAATGATAGTAACAGCATAAAATCACAGTTAACTCTTAATAGTTTTTAATTGCATTATCTATAACGTTAATGAATTGGGGAACTAACGTTGAAGCCCAATATGGTTTGGATACATCATTACTTGAAACAAGATACGAATATAAAATAAGTTGTGGATTACTATAAAACTTATTAATTGTTAAAGTTTTTGTTGCATTATGTAAAAATACATGCCTTGTTTAAAAAGTTGATTAAATTGAACAAAATCTGTTTAAAAAGTTGGTTGTGGTTGTCTACTAATTTGATTTAGGGACAATCCTTTAGTCAATTCATACTCGTTTTACTTGTTTAAAAAGTTGATTAAGTTGAACAAGATCCGTTTAAAAAGTTGACTAAGTTGAACAAGATCTAAAAGTTGGGTTGTGGTTGTCTACTAATTTGATTTAGGGACAATCTTTCATCAACTCATAATCGTTTCACTTGTTTAAAAAGTTGATTAAGTTGAACAAGATTCGTTTAAAAAGTTGACTAAGTTGAACAAGATTCGTTTAAAAAATTGTGTTGTGATTGTATACTAAATTTGATTTAGGGACAATCCTTTAATCAACTCATACTCGTTTCACTTGTTCTCTTTTAGTATTTTATCAACTCTTACTCGTTTCACTTGTTCTTTTTTAATATATTAACTCAAGTTCGTGTTAAAAAAAAGATTCGTTGATTTGGATTAAGATATGAATAAACTTAAAATAAAAATACACCAATTACAATTATTTCATTTGTGTTGAAATAACCCAAATAGCAAAACAATTACTATATGCAATAGATTTTTACACAACTTTTTTACAAATTATATGCTTATATTTGGACCTACATTTTAACCATAAAAACTGAAGATCTATTATCCTCAAAAACGTCTTCACCATCTCCGTAACCATTTGAAAAGATATTCATATTGCTCGCTCTTCAAATGCACCAACACGATATGATAATAAGCCCATGAATAACCATACTTTCCTTAATTCTATTTCCGCACACCTTGTAAAATTCCATCCAATCTTTGAAGGAAAAAAGCATACATAGTAGGAAGATTAGCACATGTACTTGGCTTGTGCCATACCCGAAGAGTAACTCTACGTGTTCCACAGATTCCTGAACTTGCCCACAAATGGCGCATCCTTCGTCTTCAATATTATTGCTTCTTGTTTGTGCCATTCTTGTGGGTATCTTATCCGAAACCGTGCTCCACACAAAAATAAACACTTTGTTTGAACCCATTTGCATCCTTTTATTATATAATTCTGACTCACGTCCATGTTACCAATGAACAATTTTTAATCGATATTGTAGAGAATATACCTGAATCATTCGTAGTCCAGACCCACCTATCGTTTTGGGCTCTTTCGAAAGGGCCGCAATGCACTTAGCCCACTCCTCAATCGAAACTAGCGATGTTGACCACCTCCACTGCCACTCATCCACCTCGAAACCATTAGTCACCCTATCACAGACCCAACAAGTTTTATCTTCCTTCAGCGCGAATACGTGAGGCCACCTAAACATTAACGAACCCCCTCCCACCAATGGTCACCCCAAAAACTTATGTTAACTTGATTATTAAGAACCCCTTTGTTAGGATCTGAGGTTGAATTGTTGTGAAAGTTAAAATATGGAAAGTAATGAATTAAGATAAATCAAAGACAAATGCAGCGAAAATGTAAACTTTGATTCACAATAATTGGAAGAATGTTTTCATTGACAATGCTTTTATAATATTAATCACGTATGCATGTAATTACAAACTCCCCCTCAACCTAAGATCACTCTAATTTGTTCGTACAAAATGTGTAGAACTGATAGATAGAATAGTACAGGCACTGTTCTATTATAGTATATTACAAAACCACTGAGCATGTTTGGCTGACGTCACTTATGAAAGTGACATTTAACAAACTCTAACCTCTTATAGACCTAAACACTGTTACATTAAAATACCATATAAACTCTGATGATAACAACTGTTGAGATATCCTCTGTTGGACTTTATCCTTTGTTAGTCTCCAACACACTTTACTTCAACAGACTTTATCTTCATCAGAGGTTCTCATCAGCAGACCTTTGCTTCAACAGCCTTTAAGCTTCATCAGAGTTTCTCTCTAGCAGAATTTAGCTTCCAGCAGAGTTTAGTCTCTTAACAGATCTTGTGAACAGTCTTTAAGTATCAGTAGAGTTTAGAGCAGCGGATCCTTATTAGTGATAAGACGTTGTAGATTGTTTTGGATTTCAATCATCTGTTCTTTTATAGGGTTCAGTAGATCTAACAATCTCCCCTAGAACAGATGATGCCAAAACTTTTCTTTATTGTTGATCTTTATTTCTCATCAGCATTTCCGTTATCTGTCATTTGAATTGTAATCCCTTTGAAGTTCAAGGTTCACCAGATCTTGAAGGTTAGATGCATCCATACCATATGCATCCTCCATAGTAAGCTTTTGAACTTTACCATATGATCTGAGCAATGTCAATTCGTGGGTGTCTGAGGATGACTTCCACTTTAGAATTTTTGGACTAGATGGTTTTTGTGGGTGAAGAGTTGTTATTGATGAGTTTGGCGATTGAGGTCTGCTAACAAGGTTTTAGATAATTTCTTTAAGCTTATCACTTGTAGCATCTGTATAGTAAAGCAATTGATTTTTGATTCCCTCTTTCCTGTGCTCTTTAAACCTCTGCTCATCATCTTCTTTCATCTGCTTTTGCCTTTTTACTTGATTTAAGGCAAGCATGGGTAAGATAGTGGTTGAAGTATGCTTTTGGAGGCTTGGGTCTGTTGAGGGATTATTGTTGGTGGATATGCTGGCTTTCTTGGAACTGAAGGATCTTTCTTTCTAAGCTCTTCAAGTCTTTTGTAGGTATCAACTACCCTTGACTCTGACCATCTTGCAACAGACCTTGATAAGCCATAGTTTGTAGCAACTAGCTCAGCTTTCATCCTTTTAATCTTCAAGGCATGATTTTGATCAACAGGTTTAGACTTTTTCCAATCAGGTGGAGTTGGCTTGTGTAATGGATCCTTGAGCATAGACTGAATTCTATCAATTTCTTCTTTAAGCTCATTTGCAGACCAATCCTTGAATTGTGTTCTAGTTGCTTTTTGTGATTTTGTTGCATAATGTGGTCAAGATAATCCTGTTTCAGTTCTTCAACAAGCTCAACATTTACAGGCCTTTTTGACATAGACTTACTCATCTCTTTAGCAAAGTCTTCAATCTTTCTTACTTTGTTCAGTTCATAAGACAAAATTCCTTGAGTAGTCTTGTCATCTTTCCCATCTGTCTAGCCTTCAACTTTAGATATTCATCTAAATTTCTTGGCTTTCTTTAACCAAAGAGAGATGGAAAGTCAAGTTTTGTATCATCATTTGCTGTGAAGAATGATTCAATTTCTTTTCGCACAACCATCAGTTCCAGAGGATATTTGGCAGCAAAAGGTACGATGGATGGTGGTTGATAAATGGTTGGAAATGAAGTGGTTTTAGGTGAAAATGATAAGGATGGTGATGAAGTGATAGGTTTTGATGACAAAGGAACTGGTGATGGAATCCCTTCATCATCATCTTCACAGTAGAAGTTTTTCTTTTGCGTTGGAATCTGATTTGTGGTGAAGGTGGTCGTGTTGGAATTCTTGGTGGTGTGGATAATGGTTGGGTTAAAGTTGAAAAAGTGAGTTGAGCAGTGGATTGGGTAACATCTGCTGAAGCAACATCTGCTACAACATTTGTTATGATAGCATCTGCTTAACATCTGTTGGATGAGTTGGTGAAGGTTTCTTTGGTATGGGTCTTTGTTTCTTTTGAGGTGGTGGTGTTGGTTTAGTTGGAGTAAAGGATACACTTAGTGTTTGCGCAACAGTGGTTTTAGAAAAGGTGGTTCTTGACTGTCTAAGTTTTCTAGCAGACTTTCTCCTTTTTTAATTGCCAAGATCTTCTTTTTCCACTTGCTTGGCTTGTTCTTCTTCAATGAGTTTTGTGGCTTTGACCTCTAGTGTATTTTTTCTCTTCTGCTTTTCCTCAGCAATCTCTACTGCCTTTTTATTTAGGGTCGCATCAATCCCTTTTCCTAAACCGGCATCTGATGCTGTAGCAGAGGTTTGAACTAGCTTTTGTTGTACCTTTGGTTTTGCATGTGATGAAGTCTACAACTTTCTCAATGTATCTTTCTCCACCTTTTTGGCATCATCCTCAATTTTATCTTGAAGGATTGTAGCCGGGACAGAGCCAGTTGTCTTCAGTAAATGGTCTTGATAACTTTAATGTCTGCTTGTGTATCTTTTTATCTAGCCTCAACCATATTCCTGATGAGCTTCATGTGGGTTTCATGTTGGATATCAGCCAAGTTCCTTTGAGCTAGGATAATTGGTTGTACAATTTTCCATAGTTCATCAGCACTTTGTGGTGTGGAAGGTTGACTATGAGAGTTTCGTAACATATGCTTCATCATCTGTTTTATCTCATAATTGATGATTCCATGGATGTCACTCTATTCGTCAATTCTCTATGTCTTAGTTCATCACCTAACTGAATAGGATTATCTGAACTCCTACTTGAGGTAGTTGTATTTGGATCATTTACAAAAGTAAACTCCATAGTATCAGAACCAAATGCCCCTTTTTCTTGGTTCTGGGGACTTTCAACTGGAACAGAGGTTACAATTGTAGCCTCAATAATTGTTGCCTTCAAGGAAGTCTTATGAATGAAACTACTGTCCAATTGAGAAACAGTTGTTTCACGAATTGTAGTAGCTGCTTCACTTGAACTACCACCAAGAGTTACTTCTAACTCAGGGGGTGTAACCTCCTCAGCTATTTCTGTGTTAGCAAAGAGATTTAACTCAGACCCAGTCACATGTGGAGGTGAACTCTCATGAATAGGTGATTGAGAGAAATTGATTTGTGTCTTAGTTATCTCAATTGCACGAAACAGAGGTATGATAATAGTGGATATTGGAGTGGAGATCTTTGCCTAGGAGAGGGGCTTGAGAACAGACTTTCAAGTGAAATATCTGCCTCATAGTGTGGTGTCCCTGTACTTAAAACTTGTTCCTTTTGTGAGGAATCAAGAGGAGTATGGCTGGGTGGAGATCTTTGTTCCAACTGCAGTGAGGAAGTAGCAACAGTGGTTTCAGGTACTTTTGTGTTGTCATAGGTATAACCTATGGAATCTTATCTACAAGAGTTACCTTTTTGGGTTTCTGTTTGGTGTGCTTTTTGGATTGGGAAAGTTTCTTTTTGGTTTTTGTTGGTGTGGGTTTCATAACACCGGTGGTGGTGTTATGATCACCAAGAGCAGTGGGCTCAGCAACAGAGGTTTGAGCTTGTGATATGGACTCATTTAAATTATGCTCATCCCCTTTGCTTGTGTTTTCAAAACCTTTGACTCTTGATTTAAAATTCTTGTAAACGTTAACTATTATTTCAAAAACAACTCCTTGTTGAAAATCCTTTTCAGGAACTTGTTTTTGAAGATAGTAACTCAAAAGTCTAGGATAGATAAGAAAAGCTTTATTTTTTGATATTTTATTAAAATTTGCCGCCAAATCCATAAACAATGTCTGGGATAGATTAGTTGTTGGTCCCGGTGACGGCGGTGGGCGTATGATAGTACCGATTCAGTAGAACGTTATAGAAAGGGAGTAGAAACAGAATCAGCGGAAGCATTCATTCATTCATACTGAAAGAGTATACATCTTGTCTGGCTGGCAGAATTCCTGGAGAGAATCCTCCAGCGTTTCCCCTCAGGGAACTTCCAAAACTTAACAAACAATGAACACACAACACATATATATAGACATGAACAACTCGTGCGAATGGTTGCTCGTACGAGTGACAAGATGTCACTCGTACGAACCAGATAAGCTCACTCGTACGAGTCACTTCTTGTTCGCACTTGGGTCGTGTGTTCGCGCTCCATGAGAGAATGATCTTTATGTCTTAGATATGAGCATCGCATCCAGAATGTCACAGAAGGTTCAATGATTCGTTTCTAAAGCTACCGAGAAGGAGTCAATCTTATGGCATCGGAAGATGGGGCACATTCACCTTCGAAAGATGAATTATTTGGTGCACAACGACCTAGTGGAGGGTGTTAATATGAAGAATTTTCATTTATCTGATGATTGTCTGAGCTGTAAGAAGGGAAAACAGCATAAGAAATCACACCTAAGAAAATTTCTTAACTCTATTAAGCTACCACTAGAATGGCTTCATATGGATCTCTTTGGGCCAATTAACGTGAAAAGCATCTATGGAGATCTATATTGCCTGGTCGTGACAGATAATTTTTCAAGATTCTCATGGGTTTTCTTCCTGGAGAGTAAAGAGGAAACGTCTGAAAGTCTTATGATTCTCTTTAGGAAACTTGAAAATCTGTATCACTTGCCTATCAAGAGAATCCGCAGTGACAATGGTACTGAGTTCAAGAACAAGAGGATGCTTAACTTCTGCAACGAAAAGAGGATTCTTCACGAATTCAGCGCTCCCTATACTCCTCAACAAAATAGAGTAGCTGAACGTAAGAATCGCACACTGATCGAGACTGCCAGAACAATGCTCGCTGATTCAAAACTTCCAATAAGTTTCTGGAGCGAAGCAGTCGCATCTACGTGTTACACCCTCAAAACCGTGAGTTGATATTCAAGCCTCACAACAAGACCTGTTTTGAGCTGCTAAACCATCAAAAGCCGAACCTCGTGTTTTTGGAGCCTTTTGGATTGCTGTGTACTATTCTGGACCGGACGGTAAATTTGGAGCCAAATCCTTGAAAGGTTTTTTCGTCGGTTATGCTAGTCCACAAAAGCGAGTCTTCTTGCTGAGACTTAACCAGGTTATTCTTGCACAGCATGTTGATTGTCAACGATATACTACGCCAATGCAGAAACCTGGGGATCCATGGCTGTTCAACTATGATGGTTTGTGGAATTCATTTGACCTATCTGAAGTACCATCAGAAGAAGAACTTGTTATGCTCTTTCAACAGCATCAAATCTCTAATCAAGAGCAAGTTTCTAGACCGTTGGTGATTTCCCCATCATTTCCTGTCTCTAACATTTCTGATGTAGGTCCGAGCATTACTCTACAAGAATCAGTCTCTGTACCAATCTTGAACATTGCTGTATCATCTGCCCATCAACCGATTAATGCCGACTCTGATCGTGAACCAACTTTTGATGATGGAGGAAATAGTTCCAATGAAGGATCTGAGCATATTGAAAGCTTTCTGAATTCCCAGGCTGATCAATCCAATGTCAGAAATGAAGCTACATCTTCTACACCAGTTGCTGATGAAGGTGTCACGAATTTGCAGAGTGAAGTAGATGTTCCGAGTGAAGTAATGCCAAGGACACTATCTTACCATCCGTCAGAGAATATCATTGGCAGCTTATAAACCGGAGTGAAAACTCGGAATCAGATCAACAAGGATCTAAGTTTCTTTTATACCAGTGTTGCTCCGTTGCAAACCAGACTTTCTTACAGTTGTTTTGTTTCGCAGGTTGAACCAAGAAACTGGAAAGACGCGTTGAAAGAGGAAAGCTGGGTGGATGAAATGCAGGAAGAGTTGCTTCAATTCCAGAAACTTGGTGTCTAGAAGCTTGTTGACCTACCGGGTCATCATAAAAAGATTAATACTTGATGGGTCTTCAAGTGCAAGAGAGATGACAGAGGTATTGTGGTCAGAAACAAAGCTTGGCTCGTGGTCGAGGGTTTCCATCAGCAAGAAGGGATAGACTAAAATGCAGTCTACGCCCCTGTTGCTCGTCTTAAAGCTATTCACATATTCTTGGCCTTTGCTTCTTGGAAAGGATTCCAGGTGTACCAATTGGATGTTAAATTTTCTTTCCTTTATGGCAAAGTCAAAGAGGCGGTGTATGTCGGCCAACCACCAGGGTTTGTCGATCCAATACACAAGGATAAAGTCTACCTTCTAAACAAGACGTTATATGGTCTACACCAAGCCCCGAGAGCTTGGTATGAAACACTTTCAAGACATCTTCTAGACAATGGCTTTCTCAGAGGAACTGTAGACTGTACCCTGTTCACAAAGGAAGTAGATGGACATCTGATTTTCATACAAATCTATGTGGATGATATCATATTTGGATCGACAAATGATAAGCTGTGCAAAGACTTTGAAGAAGTCATGAAGAAGAAATTCGAAATGAGTGCTATAGTGGAGATGAAGTTCTTTTTAGGACTTCAGGTTGAGCAATTGCCTGATGGTATCTTCATTCATCAGACGAAGTATGTTGATGACGTGTTAGAGAAATTTGACATGACAGGAACTAAGCCAGGATCAACTCCATTATCCCCAAACCACGACATTTCTCCAGACGCTCATGGAGTCAAAGTCGATGAAACATTATATCGCTACATGATCGGATCCTTGATGTATCTCACAGCTTCGAGACCTGATATCATGTATCTAACATGCCTATGCGCCCGTTGTCAGTCCAATCCAAGAGATTCGCACTTGTTAGCCGTCGAACAAATCATGCGATACTTGAAAGGATGTCCAAGCACCGGCTTGTGGTATCCTCGACATGACGCCTTCAATCTCGCGGGTTACTCGGATTTTGATTGTGGCTGCTGCAAGCTTAATGCCAAATCTACTACGGCTGGTTGCTAGTTCTTCGGAACTCGTTTGGTAACGTGGCAATGCAAGAAACAGACCGCGGTCGCTCTCTCTACATGTGAGGCTGAATACTTTTCAGCATCCAACTGTTGTTCCCAGATACTCTGGATACAACAGTAGATGAGAGACTACATACTTTAATTTCTTGATACGCCAATTTACGCAGATAACAAGGCGGCTATTGATATCACCAAAAATCGTGTTCAACACTCACGCACTAAACATATAGAATTCGACACTACTTTATCCGTGATTGCTACGAGAAAAAGTTGGTTAGAATTGAAAAAATCCATACTGATTACCAAAAAGCAGACTTTTACGCCAAAGCTTTTGATAGATCAAGATTTAAAAATCTTTTGAAATTAAATGGTTTAAAAAATCTGACATCAGGGGTTGGAAATGAGGTTGAATTTGAGGATGATAAGGACTTGACATAATTCTAATCGGTATGACATATGTTATTCTGTGCATACTTTTCTTGCTTTCTTAAAAACAAAAACCCAAAAATATGTTTTTGATTTTAGGGGGAGAAAAGTTTGGAAAAATACAAAAACATTAGAAAGAGATAGAAGAGTTTTTGTGAAAAAGAGGTGATTACATCAGAAAACTATCACAGTATGCTAAAGATATGGAATGTTTAAACATGTGTTACTGATGATGTGCCAATAGGCTTCATATGTTCAGTAAATTGTTCTTCAAGATATAAACCTAAAGAAAAACTGAGTAATTTATGGGTCAATATCTCTCGGATATATGGGACTTAGTACTCCGAAATTTCGTTTGAGAGAATGCTAGATTCTATGATACTAGGCCTTTATATTTAGTCGATATCTGGGGTATTATACAAGTTCTTCTAATTTTGTGTCAACAATGACCTAGAACTTGTATAAAACTTTACGCATTTTTCGCCTACAAAAGCTGCACAAAAAATGAATACGTCATAAAAAGATACGACATCTGCAGTTCAAAAGATTCCTTACTGGAACACCACCTAAAGTCGAGCCTTCATCTCTTTCTCTGTATGCAAATACTAACCTGAGCTCTCAAGGTCTCGCAGTTCACCCCATTACAGATATCAATTAGATATATTCACTTGTGAAATGAAATTCTGGGAATCTCGATGCGGGAGTATATTCTGAGATGGGAAACACAGTTATTTCATGTTCCTTAATCTTACCTAACAGATCTTGAAACAATTGAGAAACGTGTAGAGGTTTAAGTGGATAAGTATATTGGCAATCTAGGTAAATCTGTTTAAGGACTTAAAGTTACTACCAAGATCAACGATACTTGTGATTTGTCTAAATATCTGATGTGATCCTCTACACACAAAACTCACAAAAAATATGTATGTAAATACATCTTTATTTACTTGTTCTTTCTTTTCAGAAAAACCCCAAAAAGATTTTCAGTTTATTTTTAGTAATATATCTTAGATTTTAGTCTATCGATGATGAAAATACCGTTAGTCCAAGTCAAAGCGACAATTGCTGGAGGAAAGCTGAAGATCATGGGCTGGGAGCTAATCTATAAAGAAAATATCCAGAAACATCAAAAAGTTCATTAATTTGAAACTTTAAATTTTGGAATAAATCTGTTTTGGTCAAACGACGGTCAACCAAGGTCATTAACTTGGACTTGGTAGGCAAATCGGTTAACTGCGGTCATTAACTTGGACTTAGTTAACTGAGTGGATTATAAAAACAGATAAAGTTCCACAAAAATTTGAAAGGAAAATCAAAGTACAAGGAACTGACTCGTAAGAGTGACATATTGACTCGTACGAGTGATAAAAGACTCATTTCGTGCATGGCATCATTCGTATGAACGATCTTGATAGAGTATAAAGGGCTTCTCATCTGCACGAGTCACACTATTGACTCTGTGCAAATGAAAGTGTACTCTGTGCGATTCAGTTCTTTCAACTCATTTTCTTGATCATCTTTACGTATCGACACTTCGGGGAGGTTGATTGGTACACCTCTCTCGATGGGAAAGGTACTAATGCTTGTTTTGAGCCGTTATAATGCCGAAATTGGACCAAAAAGGACCTAAAATGTAGATTTAGGATAATTGGACCGGTAAAATGTAAAATTGAACTCAAATTCGTTAAAATCGGTCCTTTTAACCTCTAAATCAACATTCAATTTGTTAAAATCTACACGTATTAAGTTAGGTTTGATAAGGTATTATTTGGTGCGATTCGCAACTCGTACGAATCTTCACTCGTACGAGCAAGGTTATCAAATGACTGATTATCATATTGACTCATACGAAGCACCACTCGTACGAGTAAGTCTGTTCAAAATCCTTAAAATTGTTAAGTATGAATTTTAACTCGTACGAAGAACTGGCTCGTACGAGTGGGTTTTGATTCAGACTTGAATATTTGTCTTGATTACTGACTCGTATGAATGTGACTCGTATGAAGTATGTTAATGATGAAAATCTTGAAGTTTTTTCTAAGTATGTGTTATCTTTGTGTTTGCAGATCAAGAAATATTCGTTCTCACCGTTTCACAACGTTTGTTGTCTTTTGGATGAGCTATTCTAGAGATAGCTACCTACAGAGATGTGTTAGAGTTTTGAAGCAGATTGCCGATAACAAAAGCCCTCATTGATAGACATACAACGTATAGATCTCATGTTGAGTATTTTTGGAATGCGGCTGAATATAATGAGGAAGAGAATGCTATTATGTCTGTTGTGCACATCAACAACGAAGATATTGAAGTCAAGATTACAGAAGATCTTGTTCGTACGATGTTGGAGTTTAATGACAGTGAAGACGACTCGACTGGTTAGCCAGAATATATGGTCAAAGGGTGTTTTTATAGGATGGGCTACGCTGGATTCGTTAATGCCGCACCTTTCAAGAAGGGAAATCTTAATGCTCCCTTTCGCTACATCGCTCATTGCATTATTCGTGCCCTTAGCCACAGAAATGGTGGATTTGATGATCTCATAGACTATCAGATGTGCATGATAACAACACTAATTCTCAACCTGCCTTACAACTTTTCGAGACTTATATTTTCGCAGATGGTACAGAACATTCAACGTAAAAATTTTTTACAGTACCCGAGATTCGTGCAAATACTGCTAGATCATCTATATCCAAATCTGAAGAAGAAGAAGAAGAAGGACGATATTCTGAGACTTGAGCGTATGGATGTGTCTACATCAAAGAAGATGAATCTGCACCGAAAAGCCTTCCCCAACGCCAAGCCTGTATTTGGGGCTATCACTGAAAAGACTATATGGCGCTAGCCGAGGGGGAAGTGGCGAAAGGATGATAGCGGTGATGAAGCTGATGAGTTGGAAGCTCTAGATGGTTTTGTTGCGAAACGAAGTGTATGGTTTACGAAGGAGGATAAGAAAGGGGGTAAGGGGACAAAACGAAAGCAAACGGCTACATCTTCCTCCACTGCCCCTCAAAAGAAGAAACGTGCATCTGGCGGCACGAGTTTGGTAAACGAGCCAGAGCCAGAAGAAAATGTTGAGACAGTGGCTGCTGAGATAGAGTGTCAGGAATTTGGTGGTAAAGAAGGTAGAGTCGAAGAGGCATCCTCCTCGAGCACCGATGAAGAGGATAGGATAGCCGGAGAGAAAGAGAGCCAAAGAAAAAGAGTTAGAAAGATTGGCTGAAATACAACGTAAAGCTGAGGAGAGGAGAAGAAAGAGACAGGGAAGACGATACTACATATGTGCCATCTAGAATTGACAGTGACACTCCTGGTCTCAAATCATCAAAGAGGCCATCTAAATGTTTGAAGAGGCCAGTGGTTAGAAGTTCCGACTCTCTGAAAGCTCGATTAAAGAGCAAGGTTCAAAAGAAAGCAGATATAGCACAAAATGTTGAATCTACTCCACACCCACCACCATCACCACCTCCACAACCAACTCCACAACTACCACCATCACCACCTCCACAACCAACACCACAACCTACACCTCAACCTACTCAATCTCAACCCCAGTTCTCAACAGGATCCAAATTAGAAGATCAGTTTGACTTCGACGTTGTTGATGCACTTTATGTACGTAACTCTCGAAGCTTGATCTTAAAATCTTAGAGATGTGTTTGAATATTCTGCAACTTCAATAAGGTATCTGTTGATGTTGTAGAACGCGTCAACAAATTCCCCCTTGATTGATGATCCGAGTTGCATTATTTACTTTAAGCAACATTCCCCTGAAATAAATTTCTCCAGAAATTAATATTTAGGTCTTTGTTTGCACGGTTCAAGACCTCCTCTGATTTGCTTAATCTACAAATTTTCTCGAATAATCATCAACTTGAAATTAATTAATGTAGGATCTCCGTTTCGACGTTAACCACATCCGCGTTTGGTTTAGCGCACTCCTCCAGTGCTCGATCCTCTGATCTTCAAAACCCAACCGACAATTGATAGAAACTTCGAATTACCACAACGATAAACTTCAAGTCAATAAATATCCGAGTAAATCTGAAATTCCGATTTTCGTAATCACGATTAATCAGCAAATCGATAATCTTCTCAATCAGCAAATCATCACGGAAACATATTATTTAATAGCACATTGAATCTGAGAAACATTCCTGATAATCAAAATCACATTCTTCCCTTTTAGTCATAACAACAGATGTATAGCTATCTCCGCTGGAATGGGACTACTGAAACTAGAAAACATCCTCATTTCCTGGCGGTTAGTCCTGAAAAAAGTTCATTTGCCTTGCAGAGTTAAAGATAAGAAGTCGTATGTGCTTCCAATTCCACATCGAAAATCAGGTATTTAACCCTTAAGCATCAATCAGTATCATGATCTGAAAATTCTAAACATCCTTTGATCACGAAACTCCAAATGTATAGTCTATTTCGTGAGCAACTGTTACACATTTTTTGTTGAATAATTTATTATGTCGTCTTCTTCAGTCATGAATTGCAAGTATATAGCCTTCCTCGTTAGTCCCGATGACAACTGAAACCACAAAGCATCCTTATTTTTGGCGGTTAGTCCGGAAAATAGTTCATTTGCCGTGTGGAGTTAAATTGGATACTTCGTACCACTAAGCAGTCGTGTGTGCAACTTCTAGTACGAAGACTCAGGCATCAACATGAACACCACTACTGAATCCGATGAAAAAATCCTCCAAGACTCCATAATGAAACCCCACATTACGAAAAATAGACATCAAGTTTATCTCATCACTAATGAATCTTAGATGCTCTGTGTTTCCCAGATAATCTGTAGTCGGAACCACCCGGATACTGTTGTATGGTCACAAATTTCAAAAATGTCGGAATATTAACATATACGTGAAAAATTTTTATTCCCACTCATTTTTGCAAATTCTGACGTCTTGAGCATCTTTTCACAAAAACCAAATTTTGCGGAAAAATTTCCCAAAATTTCAAATTTGATCAAATGCGGATTTAACGTTGAGGCCCATTAAAAGTCACTACACCAGATGATCAACTTTATGTGCAGGTATCAGTGACTGCCCCAACATCTTCTACATTTTGTGACCGCATTATCAAATCTATACTCTGAAGCTCTAGACGGTGTCCCCGAACCGCCCGAATTACTTGTTAAAATCTCGAAAAAATTTGTAATCACCAAATTTTTTCTGGGCACTCGTCTTGTCGATATGATTTTTTTGTCACAACTTCGTACGAGCTAGACTTTGTACTAGTGGTGCTTCGTACGAGTGACAAATTGTCACTCATACGAGCCACAGCGGCTCACTCCTGCGAACGAAACTGATTACGTTTTTTATGATCCAGAATCTTTATTTCTTCGAATTTCAAGATGATTTTTGTACCGATCTTGTCGAAAATCAGTTTCTAACAATCGATGGTTTCAATTTTACATTATGTCCGTGGATTGTCCGATTATTTGATGTTTTACGTCTAAAACCCCTCATACGTCCAAATTTCATGAGCGTTGGTGATTCATCAACTATTAGATTGAATGAATCGGTACCGTAGCTCAGATACCAGTTGTTGGTCCGGTGACAGTGGTTCTAGACGGAAGTTTGGGCACATGATAGTACCGATTCGGTAGAACGTTATAGGAAGGGAGTAGAAACAGAATCAGTGGAAGCATTCTTTCATTCATACCGAAAGAGTATACATCTTGTTTGGCTGGCAGAATTCCTACAGAGAATCCGCCAGCGTTTCCCCATCGGGGAACTTCCAAAACTTAACAAACAATGAACACACAACACATATATATATAGACATGAGCAACTCGTGCGAATGGTTGCTCGTACGAGTGACAAGATGTCACTCGTACGAACCACATAAGCTCACTCGTACGAGTCACTTCTCGTTTGCACTTGGGTCGTGTGTTCATAAAATATTCAATACACACTCTTTCTAGCCTAGTCGCATAGTGACGTACATAAAGTGCATCAACACTAATATCAGATTTTGTCAAAATAGCATATCCCAGATACTGAATATTTTGTGGAATCTCATTAAATGACGTGGTCTTAGCTGAAAGACGTAGAAGTAGGGTATGGAAAAAGAACCTCGTTTCAGCAGGGAATTTTGGTTTAAACATTGTAACACTAGTCAATTAACCTTCATACCCACGTTCTATAAATTTTGTGTGCAGGTCTGTTTTAGGAAAAGAAGTTTACCTTCTAGGTCATTCAGACTAAATGTTGTGGAAATTGAAGATGGGGAAATTTGGACAAGGGTTTTTCTGACTTTAGAAGTAATAGCATACGACTTTTTGTTTTGAATTTCGACTTTAGCATTTTGCCAGAACTGTCGAAGAGTATCTACATAGACAGGTGAGTTTGCAAGCAGAATTGTTTTTATTTTGACGATGTGAGAACATTGATTATTGAGTATAAGAAAGTGTTATTTTTATTTTTCTCGAAAATGGGAAGGTAGTTGTGTCGAGTTTTGATTTGCAGAGCCATGATCAGAGATGAAAGTGAAGAAAGAAGAAAATGAGAGTAACGGAAACTGCTTTGTGGAATTTTGAATTCGAGACAGCTGTAAAAAGCGCTGTTTGGATGGAACAGGGATTTGTAAATGGCAAAAAGTGGGTGCTGACGTGGCATCTGTTTCAAAGATCTGATGGCTAACATTTGTCCACGTGTAAACTTTGTTTTGATAATGGATGACAGTTGTTTGGAAACCTGTACTGGAGGCCAGCAGTGGTTGTGAATAGTGGACATGAACAGTGGTGATTTTACACTATCAGAGGATAGATATTAGTGGATAAGGCAAAACAATGGTTTAACCCAAGTAGTGGATGTGAATAATGGACATGAATAGAGGATACACTTTAACAGCTGATAGATTTTCTTAGCCAAACAAAGGTTTTTGAGAAACAGTGGTTAGGAACAGACGTTAGAGATTTATTGAAAATTTTCAATTTTAGCTATTTTAAGGATGGATTTTTATTTTCTAAAAATATTTTAATGCTATTTAAACATGGAGAACAAACTTTTGCTTTTAATCCATGTTTAGCATTCTAATTCTAGAGATCAGATTTTCAAAGGTAGATGTATCTAATGCTTTGGTTAAAACATCTGCCAGGTGATCTTTAGTTGGAACATGATGCAGAGAAATCAAAACTTTTTCATAGCAATCCCTCAAAAGTGATGTTTGATGTCAATGTGCTTTGTGGTGGAATGAAAGACTGGATTTTTAATGATGTTTTCAGTTGCTTGACTATCTAACATGAGAGGAGTCTTTAGAGCAGAAACACCAAAATCCAGCAATTGATTTTCAAGCCATAGGAGTTGAGCAGTGCAACTTGCAGCAACAATATACTCAGCCTCAACTAAGGATGTTGAGACTGCAGCTTGTTTTTTTGCTTTGCCAAGAAACTAAGCAATTGCCTAGAAATTGACAACCTCCTGAAGTTGACTTCCTTGTGGCAAGGCATATAGCAAAATCACTATTTGAGTAACCTGAAAGCTCAATATTCCCATTAGTAGGATTCTAGATACTAAGTGTGGGAGCACCTTTTATGTAACTGAGTATCCTTTTTACAGCAATAAAATTTGACTTCCTAGGTGCTGACTGGGATCTGGCACAGATACATGTAGCAAACATGATATCTGGCCTAGAGGCAGTTAGGTACAACAAAGACCTAATCATGCTTCTATAAAGAGTTTGATCAACCAAGTCATCTTTGTGATCAATAGTGACCAGCTTAGATGTAGCCATGGGTGTACTACATGGTTTACAATCATTCATATCAAATTTGGTAAGTAGTTCTTTAACATACTTAGTTTGATGAATGAAAGTACCATTTTTCAATTGCTTAACTTGAAGACCAAGAAAGCATTGGAGTTACCCATAGACTCATTTCAAACTCTGCTGTCACGAGTTCTCTAAACTCTTCACACATACCATTGCATATGGATCCGAAAATGATGTCATCCACATAAATTTGGACAAGCATCAAATCCTTTCCTCTCCATTTTAAAAACAAAGTTTTATCAATTTTTCCTCTTATAAAGCATATGGATAAGAGAACGGTGGAAAGTGTTTAGCTTGTTTTCAAGCCATATAAAGCTTTGTTTAGCTTGTAAACATGATCTATATAAAAAGTATCTTCAAAACCAGGGGGTTGGCATACATATACCTCTTCCTTGATCTTGCCATATAAGAATGCACACTTGATATCCATTTGATACACCTCGATGTTGTGGTTGGCAGCAAAGGCTAAAAACAATCTGATGGTCTCCAGTCTTGCAACATGAGCAAAATTTTTATCATAATCAATGCATTCTTCTCGTCTATAGCCTTTAGCCACAAGCCTAGCTTTATTTTTGACAACAATGCCCTTTCATCTGTTTTGTTCTTGAAGACCCATTTTGTGCCTATGGGACATACATCCTGTGGCAATGGTACAAGTTCTCATACTCATTATCTTTTGAACTGTAGGAGCTCTTCTTGCATGACCTTTACCCCACTGTTGTCTTTTAGTGCCTCTTGGTACTTGACAGGTTGTTTGAGTGATAGAAAACCAGCAAAAAGATAAATGTTTTGGGATTGACTTCTTGTGAGAACCCCTTCATTGATGTTGCCACTGATTTGGTAAGATGGATGTTTTAAGGTACATTAGATCTCTCTTGTATGGAATGGTGACATTTTGAGGTGAAGGCTGCAAATGGGAATCATCTGAGCTAACATTTGTTAGCAATTTTGAAGAGCCAACATCTGTTTGGAATGGAGGTAGAATGGGGGTAAAGATAGGTTGACTTTTGTTCACTATAAATAGACTTTTGTCAATAAAGGTTTGATTAAATGAGCTGGTAGAGGTTTGGGGATCAACAATTGTTAATCCAGCAGTGGCAGAGTTTTCACAGTTGTTAGTAATATCTGTTTCTCTGGTGGATGAAATGACTTTGTATTATGGAATCATAATGTCATATCCATAACTTGATGTGAAGACTGTGGTGTACCTACATTGCTAGTCAAGATAGACAGATCTTCAATTGTAAATTTATCTAAGTTAAACAGTTCAGCATGATTTGCTGCGATATTAATAAAGAAAGTTCATTGAACTTTATATTCAAGGTCTCTTCCACACATTTGAATTATAGATTCTGTAGGCTTTAGCAATGGTTGAGTATCCTAGAAAATAACCACAATTTGCTTTGGCTGCAAATTTTGAAATTGAATCTTTTATGTTTAAAATGAAACATGGCAGCCCAAGATTTTATATGAGATCAAAGGTTTAATTTTGTATAGAATTTCATATGCAGTATTTTGATGCCTAGGGTTAATCAAAACTCTGTTCTGTACATAGCAAGTAGTGTTTACAGCCTCTACCAAAAAAGACAAGGGTAAACCTGAGTCTTCAAGCATTGTTATAGTAGCTTCAATCAAAGTTCTAATTTTTCCTTTCAACCACCCCATTTTGTTCTGGTGTCCTTGGGATGCTGTTTTGCCTAACAATCCCTTTTGACACATAGAAATCATTCAACTCCTTATTTTTAAACTCTGTCCCATTGTCACTCCTAAAGACTTTTACTGGCAGGTCAAATTGCTTTTCAACTTGTTTTACAAAATTTTTGCAAAATACATGCAGTCTCATCTTTGGAGTGTATGAAGTAGGTCCATGTAAACCTTGAAAAATCATCAACTATGACAAGACAATATCTCTTCCTTTTAAGACTCATGATTTTTACAGGGCCAAACAAGTTCATATGTAGCAATTGCAGACACTGACTTGTTTTGGACTCTTCAATTGATTTGTATGAACTTTTATGTTGTTTATCTTTTAAACAGGAAACACAATGTTCATCATAGGTGAATTGTTTTGATAGAAGACCTCTTACAAGACCTTGTTTGGAGAGTGTAGTGATAGTTTTAAGATTTGTGTGACCGAGTCTTCTATGCCATAGTTCTCTCTCTTTGTTAGAAGCAACTGAGGGAGACATGAATTTGAAAATTGGATTATCTTTCAACATATCAACTACATACATATTGCCACTTCTGTGAGCAACAAGCTGTGCTTTGCTCTCAGCTATCATTTGATCAATCTTTTTAACCACTTCTAGCCCAACAATCTGACAAGTTTTCTTAGTGAAGAATGACCCATAGCCATTGTCACTCATTGGAATTACACTAAGAAGATTAAACTTCAGATTGTCAATAAGATTGACATGTTCAAACTTGAGTTTCCTAGCCTGGACAGTCCCTGACCCTAACAACTTCCCTTTTGAATTGTTACCAAAGGATACATCACCCCTTCCATGTGCCATGAAATCTTTGAGTAGGGCTTTACATCCTCCCATGTGCCTGGAGCCTCCACTATCTACATACCATAAACTATCAATGCAAGTAGAAGCTCCCTGCACATCAGTAAAAAATTAGTTTAGATGAGTTTCCAAAGCCATGATGGCTTTGGATGGGGGCACAGACATTTCAGCATCAAGTCCTGGAATATGGTCAGTGTTTTGAACAGATTTTGATAACATCTGCTGTGAACCATTTCATATCAACTGATCATAACCATGAGGATGCCTGTTAACTCTTGGTTTAGATGGTCTTGTGTAGACCTCATAGCCAAGTGATACACTCTTGTAAGCAGGTTGGTCATATCCTCTTGGAAATTTATTAGCTGGTGGTGCATTTGTTACCTGAACCTTTCTAGGAGAAGAGGTTATATTCAATTTTTTGGCAATAGATGTTTGGACAGGGACAAAGGACTTTCATTACTTGAACTCTCAAGTGTTTTAGATTTATACTCATTTCTTTTAACATTAAAATTTTTGAGATAAACACACTCTTGAGTTTTGTGGTTTGATCTGCCACAAATGGTGCAATTTGGTGAATCAATGATCACGCTTGTGTTTATATCATAAGCTTTTAGAAAAACACAATTTTTAGTGACATGATTCTTCTTTTCACAAAAATCACAAAACAAGTTTAATATTTTCTCTTTTTTCTTCCCTATTTCTGTCTTTTGTCAGTAACATCTGCTGGAAGATCTTTTAAAGAAATGATCTTGACTTGAGGTGCCTTTACACCTTCAATGGTTGAAAAATCCATTGGCTTAAAGTTGTCAAGAATGCCATACTCATCTGACCAGGTATGTTTGAGTTGATATTTTTCAATTTCCTAAAAAATTGAGGATCCTACTGGTCTTTCTAAAACAATTTTCTTACCATTTGGTTCAGTGATTTTAGTTTCTTGACCAACCAAATCTGTTAGCATAATTTCAACCAACTCACAATCATTTACAGAAGTGTTTTGAGAAACTTGATCATGTTTTCTAAAACCTACACCAAATTTTACATTGCTCAACGACAACGACTGTGAAATTCGGTACCATCCTGGCAAGGCAAACGTGGTGGCCGATGCGCTCAGTCGAAAAGGCTATGCGAACTCTGTTCGTCTTCTATGTTTGCAAATCATAACCGACATCAAAGATCGAATTCGGGCAGCTCAACATGTTTCTGTAACAGAAAATGAAGTACGCGATGAGCTCTCATGTGGAGCTGAACTCAAAATCGAAACCAAATCCGACGGTATTCTATACTATTTAAACCGCATATGGATTCCTGATCACGATAACCTTCGTGATTTCCTCATGAATGAGGCGCACAAAACACGATACTCTGTACACCCAGGAGCCGACAAGATGTATCAAGACCTACGATACACCTACTGGTAGACTAGCTGAAAAAAGATATCGCTGTTTTTGTTTCCAAGTGCCTTACCTGCTCCAAAGTAAAAGCTGAACATCAAAGACCTTCAGGACTTTTAGTCCAACCGAAATACCTGTATGGAAGTGGGAAAACATAACCATGGACTTCATTACCGGGTTACCTCGCACCTCCCGTGGGTATGACACCATATGGGTAACAATCGATCGTCTTACAAAGTCATCTCACTTCATTCCGATTCGCGAGGACTTCAAGAACGAGAAGTTAGCTCGTATCTACATCAGCGAGATCGTAAGTCGTCATGGTGTACCATTAAGCATCATTTCAGACCGTGATGGTCGTTTCATTTCACGAACATGGCGAGTCCGTACAAACCGCTTTGGGTACACGATTAGACCTCAGTACCGCTTTTCATCCTCAAACTGATGGTCAATCTAAACGCACCATCCAAACCCTTGAAGACATGCTGCGAGCATGTGTCATAGACTTCAAAGGGAACTGGGAGCTCACCTACCATTAGTTGAATTTTTGTACAACAATAGCTATCATTCAAGTATCGGCATGGCTCCTTTCGAAGCTTTATATGGTCGTAAGTGCCGATCTCCAGTATGTTGGCACGAAATTGGGGAAGCGCAAATCACCAGACCAGAATTAATTCAAGAAACAACCGACAAGATCCTTCAAATTCGAAACAATCTTCTAGCGGCTCAAAGTCGTCAAAAGAGTTATGCTGACAAACGACGAAAGCCCTTGGAGTTTGACATTGGTGATCAAGTACTTTTAAAAGTATCACCGTGGAAGGGAGTGGTTCGTTTTGGCCAGAAGGGCAAGCTAGCACCACGCTACGTAGGACCTTTCAAGATACTCGAAAGAGTAGGTCCTGTAGCATACAAGCTTGACCTACCAGAAGAGCTCAACAGAATTCATCCCACATTCCACGTATCAAACTTGAAAAAGTGCCTTGCCGATGAAAACCTCCATATTCCTCTAGAAGACATTCAAGTTGATGAATCGATGCACTTCGTTGAAAGACCCGTGGAAATCATGGATTTCGGAGAGAAGCGTTTAAGGCGAAGTCGTATTCCAATTGTCAGGGTAAGTTGGGAGTCAAAGCGAGGACCCGAGTTTACTTGAGAACGTGAAGACTCAATGCGCGAAAAATACCCGCATCTTTTTCCGGTTACCACTACTGCTTAAATTTCGGGACGAAATTTCTAAAAGTAGGGGATACTGTAACATTCGTCGTAAAACGGGTTTCAAAACCCGCTTCGTTTAATAAACAAATATTCGGTTAAAAGTTCGTCGCATATTTATTTTTCCGGTTATTTTGAATATCTCTTAGTTAATAAATATTTTAGAATTTAAAAACCATAATTAATAAATAAAACAAAAGTAAGTTAAATTAATCACTAATAATAAATCAAAAAAAATAAAATAAAAATAAACAGGGTAGCCGGGTCTCGAACCCGGGTCTCCCACTTATACACACACAGCCTTCACCACTACACTACACACACATTGGTGATTAAAACTGAAAACAATTAAGTTTTATATAAAGATTCGCATATCACCTGTTTGAATCGCGACTGTAACTGCCAACTTCAATCAAGCAATGTCTGTTTTTTTAGAACGGAAAACAGTTACGATTTCGAAATCAAAATCGAATTAAAACACCAAACCGTTCAAAGTTGAAATCATCAACCCGTAATTCAAGCTCCGAAACGGAATATCTTATGATTAGGATTCACTATAAATACCGACGCACAGACCACAAAAACCTCGCTCAATCCTTTCGGAAACTCACATAATTCTCTCTGATCGAAGTCTTGACCGCCGAAAGACGACTGCACTAGCCGGAAACTCTCGCCGGAATCGCAAATCAGGGTCGACGAAAACTTTGCCGGAAATCTGCAGAAACTCTGTTTTGGTATATCATGTTACTTAATCTTTTTATTCAATCTAGTATAAGTTTGTTGGTCAATTAAGCAAAACAGTCGGGATCACTATTCTGTGTTTTTCTTAGTGAAGAAGACGAAGCTTAAGTTGTATACTAATATAATTAAAATCGGGTATTTAACCGGGTTAGACACACAGTCCAGCAGTGGACTGTGTGCAATTACAAAGCACACGTCCCGAGTTCGAGTCGCACATGTTTCCGATTTTCTGAAATAAAGCCAACACTTCTTAACTTATTCAGATCAATTCACAGTATATATATAAAAGGAATATAATCCAGTATTTATGCAGATTAGACACACAGCCCAACTGGTTGGGCTGTGTGCACTCGAACCATAGATCCCGAGTTTGAGTCCGGGTTCTGTAATCAGTTTCGGCCATATTAAAACCTTTTTAATAAAAACTAAATAAGGTTAAAGCTAGTTAGTATATATATATAATTAAAACAGAGAATATTTCGGGTTAGACACGTAGCTCAGTTGGTAGAGCTGCGTGCACGTATACGGGAGGTCACGGGTTCGAACCTCACTCGCCGCCTGAAATTCATGCTATCCGACCGGTCAGACCCGGTCAGACCTGACAAGGTCAACACATTTTTTTAAAATTTTGTTTTCTCATTTTTTACTTATTAAAATTTAGAAATTATTTAAAAATACTTAAAAATAAGATTCCTAAGATTAAAAATTTGCAATAAACTCCTAAAAATAAATCTAAAAATCTTATTAAGAGCACTAATTAAAAAATATTAATCTCAAATAAAATTATTTATTTATCGAATTATTTCGTTATTATTTAGGTTAGTATTTCCCTCGTCGGTTGAATCCTAAAATTCGTGCGCATTCATCATTATCAAGGAACGCACCCACTGTGAGTGAACCTCTACCAATTCTCCGTTTTAATCATGTTTTGAGGTGTATCATGTGTCGTACTATTATTTTATTTTATTTAAACACTTGTGCATACATCAATCCGTGATCAAATGTGTATTGATTGTTGTGTGAATTATATGTAGATTAATTTATCATTTCAGTGCACGCATTTCATTAGGCCCATCCAAATTTCTCTTCTGAAACATCTACCACAACATTTTCACAAATATCATTAGAATTTACCATAACCTCCTCAAACTCATCCCCTTCAAGTATTGTGTCTAGTGCCACGAAACAAAAATCATTATGTTTTTTTCAGTATTAACAACTAGAGCAAAATTTTCATCAGTCAATTTCTCAGGCAAGCTACTCCAATAACCAAAACCTTGTGTAAAGAAGCTCTATTGACTGGTCTCTGCAGAAGCAGAGGTTTGTGTAACTTGTGGTGCATGTTGCACTTGAACTTGAGGACTTGGGGCTTGAACATACTACATTTGAGGAACAGTGGTTTAGACATATTGAACTAGAACAGTGGTTACATGGTGTGCAAAATGAGCAGTGTTTTGCATAAAGAAGCTCTATTGACAGTGTTTTGTGTGTTTTGAGGTCTAGGACCTGGGTATGTGATAATTGGAACATTGTTTGTCTCCTACACTCCCTAGTAAATTACCTTACCTATTACACTTGTAGTATTTAATCTTTGACTTATCCAACCCAACTTTTAACCCTCCATGCAACCCTGGAATTTTCTACCAGTTCTTTTATAGAACTTATTGGTCCTATCATTCAGCAATGCAAGTTGGTGTAATATGTCTATTTCTTCTAAATAAGTTGGATCAAAATGTTGAAGATTATTATGTTCAAAGGATAAGTTGTCAGAAATTTGGTTTTCCCCATTTGCTGCAAAAGCAAAGTTGGGTGAGCAAGAATCAGAGTTGAAATTCCCACAAGATGTTATGTCAATAAAATGATCATAACTCTGTTCCTTGCTACTACCAGAGGTTTCATCTTGACCAAAAAGTGCTGTACTACCAAAAGAATAGTCATCAGCCACTTTTCCTGACTCTTGTAGCTTCTTTTTCTGGTTAAGCTTTCTCTCATAAGTGAGAAGCCTACCATGAAGCTGAGTCAAACTCATCTCTTTGAACCCAACAGCGATTCTAGTTACAAAGGCAATAGTCCCATTTTTCTGGTAGAGATCTTAGAAATCGACTATTCAAAGTTTAATTTTGATATTCGACTTTTACTAGTTTTAATTCACTGATGAGACAACCAAACCTTTCAAATTTTTGAGTTAATGCTCTCCTTTCACATGACAAAATATTTCATACTGTTGGTTTAAAACTTCTTTGTTATTTTCAATAACCTCTTTAATGCCACCAAATTATTCATTCAGAGCATCCCATAACTTCTTTGCACTGTTGCAGTGCAACATGCCAATATTATTAGGCAAAGCAGTTGCCACGATACTAAATGCCTTTGCATCTAGCTCAATTTTCTAAAAATCTTGCTTGGAGTAATGTTCAGGACTCTTTGGAACTTGAACTTTTAGGTCTTCAGCACTCGGTACCATCAGAACATGTGGTCTGAAGATAACCGATTTCCAGCAACCCTTGTTCTGTTGTCCAAGTATGTAACCCATTCGACGTTTCCAGACATTGTACTCTGATCTGACAAGTATCAGAGGTTTGTACATGGTGCCAGTGTTGTATGGATCTTGTGGATTTTGAGACATTCTGATTGTTTACTAACAGGTTTTTTTTTTAAAACTTTGAACGTAAATAAACTTTACTCTGTTTTCAATACAAACGAATTAGCAGTGAGAGCTGACTAGTTTATATCAAATTGAATTTTAAACCAAATTTGAACGACCAAGCTCTGATACCAATTGATAGGATTTCAGTTTGAATTGTTGTGAAAGTTTAAAGATGGAAATTAATGAATGAAGATAAATCAACGATAAATGCAACGGAAATGTAAACTTTAATTTCAACAATTGGAAGAATGTTTTCATTGACAATGCTTTCTGATGTGCGTGAATTATATATATTTTTATAATTTAATTTTCCTTCACACAAAATTTGTTTTAAAATGATTTTCATCCAAGAACTAAACTACACACACAAAAGGGCAAGTGTACCCGTCGGGTGGTAATATAGTTGATCGGTAAGAACTGGATATCAATCCGTGGACGCGGTGTCTCGATACTAAACTTTTGCTACTTTAAAGCCTTTTCAATTGATGAGTTGATTTTTGTTTCTAATTTATCATGCAAAAATAACAAACTACTAACTAATCTAAGGAAGAACAGTATCTAAAAGAGGTTGCCTAAACTAAGTATCCATTAACGAACATGTGATAACAAAGGGAAAATACTAGTGGTGATGCAACTCTAAAATCAACTAAGTCCCCAATCAAGGCTTCCTAGTTTTATAAATCTTAGGAAAACTAAAATGAAATAACATTCTAATCACCTAAAATTTATTCTTTTAAGTTCACATGCTAAGTAATGTTAATCTTTAATGATGAGTTATTTGTTTGTCAAAACTCCTAACTCTACAAGTTTGGGAAAACTACCATGAACAAGATACTAATTACACTAACTTGGTTTTAAGTAAGTGACATCTTCATCATGTTCTTGATATGAACCACAAGCATGGTCATGCTAGACAACAATCTTGGCCTAAATCATCATACCAACATAAACACAAACTATAGAATTCATATAAACATTCAATTGATCTTTCCAAATCTAAATGCGAGAATCCATACACATGTTCAAAATACCATTCTAATCATGTTAGCAATTACCATTCCTAGTTTCATGCTATGAATCATACTAACAAGTTAACAAGATTCAATAATCATAATCTTTACATGGGCTTTCCAACACAACATGTAAATACTTATGACCAAACATTCAAGAACAAAGACTTTAAACATGAACATGAACTCCAAGAACACGATTGAACATCACTATGAAGATTAACAAAAACAATCACCACATCTACTTCCATGTTATCACATATTCATTAGCTTTAACAAATTTTAAGCAACACAAATGTTTAGCCTATAAGGCTCATAACTACCAAATCCAGTGCAAGAAAACTTAAATTGCTCATAAGTAACAAGTAAGCTAACCAATGACAAGATTAAATGGTAAATGAGTGGATCTTCATGTGATTTAGTCTTTTTCAAGGCTCCTTCTTGGCTTCAACAAGCTTCCAAGACCAGATTCTTGAGAGAAAACTTCACAAAAATGCTCCAACTCCCCTTCAAATGAGCTTGAGACTCGTATTTAAACTGCTGGGCGTTTCGCACAACCTTGCCACCTTAGAGGCGCTTTTTGTCTGTCGATCTTGTTTGTTACCATTTTCGGAAAAATCCCGCTCAAACTTCCCCGAGGTGGCATGACCATGCCAACAGATGGCATGGTCGTGCGTATCGATGATGTATCCGCCGATGACTGTTGCGATCTTGGGAATGAACTGATCAGAGACTAACTTGGGTTACACACGGTCGTGCTGGGGGATGGAATGGTCGTGCCAGTCTTGGATTTTTCTGGTTTGCGCTGACAGTTGAGAGTGCTGATGAGAGTGCCGGTTGTGAATGGCTTGGCACGGTCGTGCAGGTGTTGGCACGGTCATGTGGTATCTGGCAATTTGCTGGAAAGTTCCATTTTTGCTCCATTTTGCTCCGAAAGCCTCCATTTCAACACCGGGCCGAAGCCCGGACCTGTAATTTCACAAACAACTCAAATAAGTACCAAAATCAATGAAATACAACGAGTTCTTGCATAAACGGGGTATATTTGACGTTTTAAAGATGTATAAATTCTTATACATCAAACATCCCCACACTTGAACTTTGCTTGTCCTCAAGCGAACTAGAACAAACAAAAACTCTCTCAATGGCAATCATCTCAACTAGCATTTTATAAGCACAAATAAATAACTCGGGCTATAACAATTAAGGACTACTCGACATGAAGGAAAAACCAAAAAGTATGCAAAATACGTTTATGAGCAATGGTCCATCTTTGAAATCCCTACAAGCTCACCTTGAATCCTCACAATGTTTACACACACTTAGCTAATTATAGGTACACATACAAATCATGGAGTATGTTTAGAACACTCAATGCCAAGACGATGACTATGCGATATCATAAGCTTGTGGAAGGATCAAATCTAATCACTCGACAAAAATATAACATAAATCATGAGGTCTTGTTTGGGTTGTAACTTGGCTAGGGTAAGGGTGTGGAAGTGGATTTTTGAAAGTGGCTAAAACGGTTGTTCCCCGACGGTTCGACTAACTTGAAACATAAGAAAATACAACTATACAACTTAATAATATCTAACCGAGAGCTAACCGACAAGTTTAGCTTTTCAACTCCCAAAATTGCTTTAAAAAGCCAATTGATAAGGCTTTTTCAAACTATAATGATTGTGGTTTTTTTTTCAGCCTGCTTTAGAGAGAACTAATTACGTCTACTTAGATAAAAACTCTTAACCATGAGATTGTAACTAATAAACTGAGATAATATACAAAAAGACTACAGGTTAATCACTGACCGAACCGGGCTTCCAACCAAAAAAATGAGTTCAAATATAAAAGGCTAATTTGGCCAAGTGGTTAATATATAGTGGTTTAAAAGATATGAAAGGGAAATGCTCAAATTGGTTTGACTAGGGGTATGATTCGGGTGTAGGAATAAGTATAAATGACTAAAAATAAAAGATTTCCTAATGCCTCAATCATTTTCGTGCTATACATTTGCTTTGCGGTCTCGAAATGTATACCTAACACAAGTTCTAAATCGCAAAAGTCATCCGTCTCACTCAATCTTTGCCTGCAAAAACATGAGAAAAAATAATTCTAAAGCTACAAGGCTCAAAAATAACTCACGGGGTAACTATGCATGGCAAACAAGTATGTTAATCGCTCGATTTCTCAAGCTCAAATTTATACAAAAAACATGTTACTTGATGGTAATATTCACTCGAGCGACCCCCTTTTTGCGTTTACCCTTATACATTTATCAAAAACTTTAGTGCTTATATAAAAACTTATGTTGATTTGATTATCCAAGAGAGCTTTGTATTATTATTATTATTGTTATTATTAATTAATTAATTTTAATTAATTAATTATTTTTTTTTTCAAAAACAAACAGCAAAGCTCAAGCGCAAACCACCTCCCGACACTTGAATTATACATCGCCCTCGATGTACAAAAAAACAACTACATAAGCAAAATGCAAATATAATGAAAGCGGAGGAAATGGGAACACAGAAACTCCCCTGAAATAAAAAGGAAAGAATGGAGCTAAACGAAATAATAAGGAGCATCCGTAACGAACTACCAAGCAGTCTATCAAGCCAATATCTCATCCAACCAACATTGCACACTAGTAAACATGACAAACACACAAGATTTTACCCAACGAAATTTACCCTTGCCTTTATTTATTTACGTAGCCCACTAAAAGAAAATAAAAGCAATTAAAGTTCTACGATGGAGGGGTGTACGGACAATGGAAAATGGCGCACCCCTCAAACACAAAATAAAAAAAAAATACAAGATAGATAACGAGACTAAGACCTGCCACAGATCCGGAAGGACCGGCGTCGTCCCGGCGATTGAACTTGGATCACCGTGTGAAATGCGGAGGCGGCTGCGTGCAGGGTGCATTGAGCGAGTTCGTGATATGTTGGTGCGAACTAAAAAGCCAGTCAAAGCTTCGCCAACTTTGCTCATACATATATTCTATGAAGTTCCCCTGCCTGTGCTGTCCCGCACGGATCCGATCCACATCTCGTCTCACTCCCTGCTGATCCAAGGCAAGACTATCCATCCGCCTCCAGATATCAAACGTTGACGGCTCATAGGACCAGAAGCACCATGCTCGAAACCACCACCACCATACCTGCCATATACATGCTCCCACTTTGGGCTCCCATAACCATGGACCAAGTCACCAAGCTGCATGTGAGGGCCCGCTCCCCCAGCGGCCTCACCATGCCTGTGAACCGGGATATCCGCATATGGACGTCATCACCACCACGATCGCCATTACCACCACCATCATTATCACTTCCCGCTTCAGGAAGCGGATCCCAAATCCTACCTAATCTGTCAAAAAGCTTCGGGACTCCGTTTACCTTGCGGATCAGGTGCATGGAGGTCAGCTGCTCTACGTCAAGCAAACCATAATCACAAGCCTCGGTTAGATGGTCTAACCGAACCTGGTAATATTTGGCGAGTTTCGTGGCAAATGCACCTCCGCAAATTTTTGACCTAGGCATCGACCCAATACCCCTCTGAATTGACTCAGCGACGCTGACCGCCACATTGTAGTTTGACCCAGATATGATGCAGTAGAGATGTAATTGGTCGTGGGTGGTGATGTTGCCGGTGTTGTCACCCCGACCTCCAATAACATGGAAAATGGCGCGCTCGATTACGTGGTGTAGTGGATCAAGAATCCATGTCGCCTTAGCTTTCCTCGGGTCCTATTCCCGACCCGGAACCGTGATCTCTGCCCAAAAGGAGGCTTTGTCTGCGTCTGCTCCCATTCATGCAAACTACCATGAAAGAGATCCGAATCTATTTCATCATCTACATATAATCCCAGCAATTGACCGAACTGACTGATTGATTGATGGTGCCATTTCTGTCTTAGGTGATAACTCACACCAACTCTTTTTTCATACACGTCCGGTCATGGAAAAGTAAACCAGAAAGATGCGAAGAACTCAATAACTAGCTCCACGTACTACGGCTCAGCCATGTCAAAAAGGCGGGTCCATGGTGGTGTCATAAGGTCCTCGAACCGCTCTGACTAGCCGAGTAAGTCAAGATTAACCGTTTGCAATTTCCGCATGGGCTCAATCAAATGTCGTCTTGCCCATAACCGTTCCACCTTTGCAATACAATGCCCTTCCCTAGCATTGTTGCTAAACCGTAAGTACGGATGATTCATCTGTAAGAATGAGCAAGAAATCAGCAGCCAAAAATAGACAAAAATATGATTCTGGACAGTTTGGCATGATCATGCAAACATTTGGCATGGTTATGCTCACCTGGAAAAATCCGCAGGTTTATGAAGTTTTTCTAAAAATTATGAAGTTCTGGGATTTTTTCCAGCTACACGATCGTGCCACCCTTCGACACCTTCGTGCCTGACCGATTTATGGGTTCGATTTTGAAGATCTGGTTATTTTATGAAGAGCACGATCGTGCCTGGACTTGGCACCCTCGTGCGCGATGAATTTCTAGGCAAGAATTATGAAGATCCGACACAGATTATGAGTGGCACGATCGTGCCATATGTTGGCACGGTCGTGCGTGATGGAATCCAGCATCGCGACAGCCCTCAAAACGCACTCAAAACCCCGATTTTTTAACAATTTCTCTTAGGGGTTTTGTAAATCGGTCAGTTGTGGTTCATAACAACACAAAAAACACGAAAAACGGGCTTGAATCGGGTGATTTAGACCAAGCCCTAAAAACTAAAAAGAAACTAACTACGAAGAACATAAACCTAAAACACAAAAACTAACAAAGAAAAGAAGAATTCATACCTGGAATGCTTGTTGGGAGGAAAGAATGCAAGATTTCTTGGAGGAAGGAAGAAGATGCAAAGAATTCATGAGTGCTTTGAATGGGTTCAAGTGAGGAAGATGAAGATATAAAGAAAAGTGGTTGAGTTATTGGTGAGTTCTATTATAGGTTCTTCAAAGGGCTTACACTAGCAGGTCTGATAGTGCCAGATGTTTCTGTTGATAGTGCTCAATTTTCGGGGTTTTTTTTCTCTAACTTAATTATTACAATTTTAAAATTTTACTACCACAACTACAAATATTTTTTTTAAATTTAAATTAGAAAATAAAAGTTAAAGAATAGAAAAGTTAAAAATAGAAAAAAAGATAAAGATAAGAATAAAGTACAAACTCCATCAACCCAGGTCACTCACGAAGCATCTCATACCAAGAAATGAACTGAACTAACATACCTGGAAGCCGGCAACAAGCTCTAACATCCCTCGCGAACCAAAATGAACCGAAACCTGAAAAATAAATAAACAACCGAAAAAATAATATAAACAAAAACATGCTAAGTTTATTTACGAGTCTTCAGCTAGACTCACCTCCCCGAATTCATTTGTTCCTAGGGTGGAGGGTAACAACCTCCTCACTCTGGTCAACGGGCCCTCCAAAATAAGCTTTTAGCCTATGTGCGTTGACTTTAAACAACCGACCATCCTCATGGCCTATCTCCATGGTCCCGTAAGGAAACATTGCTCGTACAGTGTAAGGACCCGACCACCAAGACTTCAGCTTACTAGGAAACAACTTAAGACGTGAGTTGTTTAGCAACACACGATCACCCACTCAGAATTCCTTCTTGTCCTTCAAGCGGGTATCATGAAGTGTCTTAGTATGTTCCTTGTACAGCTAAGAGCTTTCATACGTATCATTCCTAAGCTCCTCAATCTCGTGGATCTGCACAAACCTGTTCTCACCCGCAACCGCCATATCCAGATTAATTGTCTTTAGAACCCAATATGCTTTGTGCTCGAGTTCCACAGGAAGATGGCAAGACTTTCACAGACCAATTTAAAGGTGTGGTATCTATAGGAGTCTTATAGGCTGTCCAGAAAGCCCAGAGTGCATCATCCAATTTCTCGGACCAATCCTTAAGGCTAGAATTAACTGTTTTCTCTAAAATCCGCTTGATACCCCGATTAGTGACCTCAACCTGTCCACTCGTCTGTGGATGGTATGGTGTAGAGAATTGGTGTTGCACACCATACGGGACAATGCTTTCTCAAGCTGTGCATTACAGAAATGCGTCCCACGGTCACTAGTCAATGCCTTTGGGCCACCAAAGTGAGCAAAAAACTTCTTCAAAAACCTCATTACTACCGTAGCATCATTAGTGGGTAAAGCCTGTGCTTCAGCCCACTTTGATACATAATCAACGACAACTAGGATGTAGCGGTTATCAAAAGAGGTCGGGAAAGGACCCATGAAGTCTAGTCCCCATACGTCAAAGACCTCATAAACTTGGATGCCGTTTTGTGGCATCTCATTGCGTGCTGAAATGTTGCTTGCTCTTTGGCAAGCACCATAGGACCTCACCTACTCATGGGCATCACGGAAGATAGTAGGCCAAAAGAATCCAGAGTCGAACACTTTCTTCGCCGTGTTGTTCGCTCCATGGTGGCCTCCTATGGGTCCCTCGTGACAGTGGCGCAAAATGTCTCTCACCTCGTCACCATACACGCATCGTCGGATCATATGATCTGCTCCTACCCTTAACAAGTGGGGGTCATCCCAAAAGTAGTATTTGACATCCGCAAAGAACTTTCGCTTTTGCTGATGGGTTATCCCCTTGATCAAGATGCCACTAGCTAAGTAACTTGCGAAGTTAGCAAACCATGGGAAATCATCATTAGTCTCGATCCTCATAAGAAACTCATGGGGGAAATTGTCATTGATGTTAGGTCCACGAATTTCCTTTCCCTCAGAATGCTCAAGTCGAGACAAATGATCGGCTGCCAAATTTTCAGCCCCTTTCATGGATTTCAATATCAAACCCCTGCAGCAAAAGGATCCAACGTATCAATCTCGGTTTAGCATCTTGCTTGCTAAAAGGATACCGAAGGGCTGCATGATTCGCGTACACAATGGTCTTGGAAAAGACGAGATAAGACCAAAACTTATTGAAGGCAAAGACCACAACTAGGAGCTCTTTCTTTGTAGTGGTATAATGCTCCTAAGCGTCGTTCAAGGTCTTGCTCGCATAGTAAATCGGGTGAAAGTGCTTATCTCTCCTTTGACCCAAAATGGCCCGATTGCGAAATCACTCGCATCACACATCAACTCAAATGGTAGTTCCCAATCGGGAGCTGCCATGATCGGGGCATTCACCAACTTCTCCTTCAACAACTCGAATGCTTGAAGACATTCATCGGAGAAAATAAATTGGGCATCCTTCTTGAGGAACTAGGTCATAGGACGGGCGTTTTGGAAAAATCCTTTATGAATCGCCGATAAAAACCTGCATGACCAAGAAAGCTCCTAATAGATTTCACGGATGTGGGAGGCGGGAGCTTAGAACTAGTCTCAACTTTGCCTCGATCAACCTCGAGCCCCGCCTGTGAAATTTTGTGCCCAAGCACAATGCCCTCCTTCACCATGAAGTGGCATTTCTCCTAGTTCAACACAAGGTTGTTTTCTTCACACCTAGCCAACATCCTTTTTCAGATTCCCGAGACATTGATCGAAGGAACTCCCAAACACAGAAAAATCATCCATGAAAACCTCCATAGAATCCTTGATATGTCATGAAAAATGGCCACCATACACTTCTGAAATATGGCCGGAGCATTACACAGTCCAAAGGGCATCCGCCGGTAGGCAAATGTGCCATAGGGACATGTGAATGTCATCTTCTCCTGATATTTCTAGTTAAAAGATTGACAATATACACATATATATACTTCAAAGATTGACAGTATACACATATGTATAGTTAAAAGTTTGACAATATACACATGTGTATAAATCCCTAAAAGAACCTTATAGAAAAAGCTACGATTTTTCACAAAAAATTGATTGTTTTTTCATTTTTTGCTTAAATGTGTGGTTCAGAATACTTCTCAAGTTTCTCAATTAACCTTACTTTTCACACGATCCTAACCCTATATATTATATATATATATATATATAACACACACAAACCATATATTTGTGTATATATTTATGTGTTAAGTGTATTTAGTAGAAGATATAGGAATGTATATCTAACTAAATACCCATCCAAAATACACTATAATAACGTACACAAGAAAATATGACAAAATATATATGTACTTATATATAAATATACACCCACAAGTATACTTGACAAATTACAAGAAGTATATATATATCTATTTATACTCTTGACAATTATATCGGACGATCGGACAAACGAACAAATATGAACATATACCTGTATATGTCAAATGATATACTAACAAGACTTGGTGAAATATACCAAATTAGACAAGTAACAAGATATATATTTTACCAACATATAAGAGATATATACTCACCGACAAGTCTTAAAAATAGAATATTTTTAAAGACCCATTCAAGATATATATTTTCAAAAGATGACAAATTCGGAACAACATATAAAAAGGGCTAAGTGTAGAAATACAAACACTCAAGTATACTTATACCTAACAATACGTATATCATCGAACACTTGGTAAAAATACAAAATTACAAGTATTATACATGTATATACTTATATGTACAAATACGACACAAAGACCTAATCTAAAAGTATACACACATGAGTATACATATACATATAAATACAAAACAAGTTGGAAGGTATAACAAGTGAACATCATACGTGTATACTTATAAAAGACAATGTTAAAAATATATATTATTTTTAACAATCCATCAAACTTAAAAATATATATTTATTTGGGAGATTAATAAATATATTTACATATATACTTGTACTTATTCAAAATTTCATGATAACAAGAACTCAAGGAAACATGAATATATTTTAGAGAGTAAAATATGTTGTTTACACCAAGCAACAAACAGTCGGGTGGGACACGAGGATATACAAAGGGGCAAGGCCCCGTTCACATGCGAACAAGGATACGAATATATATATGGAGAGGATCATGGGAAAACTATATATAAATGAGAAAGCTAAAAAACTAACTAAAAAAGTCTAAAAAATATACCATTTTTTAATAAAAATCGCTACTTTTTATGTATAAAAAACTTTAAAAAAATTGTACTGCAGATGTGCATTATATATGTACTGCACATGTGCATTATATGCTTAGATTTAGCTTTTGAGTTTAGTTTAACTTTTAGGGTTAGGTTTTTTTGGGGTTTAGGATTAGGATTAGGTTTTTGGGTGTGTGTGTGGGGGGGGGGTTAGGTTTTTTGAGGGGTGCATGTGGGGAGTTTAGGTTTTGGGAGTGGGGAGTTTACATTTATGGTTTAGTTTTAGGTTTTATTTTTGTGGGGGGAGGGTTAGGTTTTTTTTTTTTTTTTTGGGGGGGGGGGGGGTTTAGGCTTTTGGTGGCAGGGTTGATTTAGGTTTTTGGGGGTGGAGGGGGTTAGGTTTTTTGGGGTGTCGGTACGGGGTGGGTTAGGTGGTTTAGGCTTTTTCAATTAATGCACATGTGCAGTACAATTTTTTTTTTAAGTTTTCTCTATATATTATATATAGCGATTTTATTAAAGAAATAATTCAAGTTTTTTTTTTATATGTTTTTAGGCTTTTTTAGTTAGTTTTTTGGTTTTCTCTTTTAAACTAGTTTTCTCATGATCCATCCTATATATATATATATATATATATTATATATATATATATGTATGTATGTATAAACAATTACCATGGATAAACAAACTACCAATGTATCTAAACCAAACAAGAATTCAAACAAACAAAACAAGATTGATGATGAGAAACTTGTACATGATCAAACAACGAGACATAGATATCTTAACGAATTACGGTACTTGTAGGTCGGATATAAATTCAAGAACACAAATGATTGCTAGGTCGCACGAGACGCAAACTGTGAGTTCATGTTCCCTCTTTTAAATATATTTTGTTTCCAAAATTAAGGGGAGATAAATGTTACAAAATGGTATGAAAGCTAGGGAATGAAATCACCATCGATCATGTGCGATTAACTAGAAAAACACAAGAGTAACCATTAATCACATATACAGAAAGGTGTAGATTTATTGAGTTTTGGTGAACTCCACTCCTTGTCCGTGAGACCCTGTTAGAGTGCTTTTGTTGTCCTAATAGTCGGAAGGACAGCCATCGTCTAGGTTTGGTTGCTTACTTATGTCGGCACACATATTAATGTTCTTGCAAAACATTAATGATCAACGAATTTCATAGATGCTATGCATACCAGTTTTCCATATAAAGACTATCAAAGCTTCTTAAGATTCATTTGCTACAAGAACAAAACACATGAGTTCACCAACATTGTTGTTGACTTTTCAAACCTAACATGTATTTCAAGAAAATAAGCATATTATGACGTAAAGCCAAGGAAAAAGGAAATGCAAGAGAACGATGCCACTTTTGAAGAATTTTCTTTTATATACCGCCCTCGTACGAGAATATAAGGGCCAAAACCTTTGTTTATTTAGAAGAAGAAAAACAATATTTTGTTTAAGTTGTCATGTAAAATGGAAATATTTTTGGAAACATTGTGAACAAGTTCTTAAACTTTTGTACTTAAATTTCAAACAATATATTGAATGGCATAGTTGTTTATTTTGTTCATATAGAATGTTTACACTATCGAATGCTATGAAAACCTTTCAAGGTCACATGTGTGCGCTTCCGCTACGAGCAGGGTGTGACACCGAGAGGGCAAAGCAAGAGGCTCGTAGACCATACAAGCGGTGTGAGACCATGTATGGCATCTCCAGCAAGGTATGGAGAGGGTGGTATGGGTTGAGGCTCTGATGGGACAGTTAGTTTCTCAAGTAGGCTTGTTAATTACTCAGATGTAATGGATGTCGGACGCAATTGTCGTGCATATGATTGTTGTTGGTGTGCTTGTCCCACCACAATCAGGTGCTCTTGAGCCAGCTATGTCATCACCATCGCCACCACGTTCATTACAAATATTTTTTTTCCTATCTTTTTGTATTTTTATATAAAATATTGTAAATATTAATCTAATTTCGTTTTGATGTTTACTTATATCTTAACATATTAATGTAATGCTTATTTTATTTGTTTGATCGTTTACTCCCATATCCTGATTGTATCGTAGTAAATTCGTCTTATTAAAACTCGTATCTTGCTTATTCCATGTGTAACACAATTAATTTAGATAAGATATAATTATATATTATGATAAATACTAAAGATATTAAAGTATAAAAAAAACTCGTATACATATAAGTCACATTTTCAGCAGTTTTGACATTATGCGGTCGCAAAGGCTTTCATGAATCATGATGTTCTTTTGCATTTCTAAACTTTGCAGCTATTTGGCGACGGATTGGTGATTGCATAGTGATGAATTAACAAAGAATTAGTAATAGATTGACGATAAATTAGTATTAGATTAACGAGGAAAAAGAGACATCAACTAAAAAAGACATTGGGAGAGACATCATAAATTAGCGAGAAAAAAACATAAGAAATCTATTATGATTAACGAGAAAACTATAAAAAAAGCCATAAAAATTGTATAAAACTAAGGAAACATAGTGAAAATGAACAAGCCGTCCAGAACCATCATAAAAATGAAAAATAGATTTTAAAAACTCACAATAAATAAATGCCAAATACTTTTCTATAGTGAATTACAAAAATTATGTTCTAAGGTCTTTTCTTAATCCTGAATCCAGTCTATCTCAACCATTATAAAAAATAGAAAAGGTTTCAAAAACTCACAATAAATAAATACCAAAGACTTTTCTTTAGGAAATTACAAACTATGCCCTATGGTCTTTTGTTAATCTTAACTTCAGTCCATAAATCATTTTCGTTGCATTGTTGATCTAAGACCATGAAAGGAAAATAAAAAAAACCCAAACCAAAGAAGAAATGAGTGTTAAGGTGTATTTCTTCCATGTCTCTTTATTGATCAATATTGATATAAAATAGATACTGAAACACTAAGGATAGAAATGAGACGAGTTCAGGATATTTGTTGATAATCACAATTCTAAATATGGTAGTAAAATCATGTCAAACATATTTCAAGTTAGTTATGTTGAGTATTATGTATACCTGCGCGTATAGGTTTACCCTTAGTTTGTTAAAATGGATTTTTAAATATATTTTTTTCTTTTACTATGTTAGTTTTTATATAACTTAATCCCTAAGAAAATTAAAATATAAAACTAAAGTTAGTGAATTAGTATATTATTATATTACTAAAAGACAAAATAAAATAAAAATAAATTGTTTATGGGTATGATTCAGGTGAACGAATATAATTGTTTCACATAATTAAACATGGTATCACCTCATTCTATATTCGTCCCATATTGTAAAATTTTTAGAGTAAAATGCTAAAATCGTCCCCGAAATTTAGTCATTTTTGCTTGTCATATTCAAAATGATATTCTTGTGCATTTGAGTCCTTAATGTTTGCGTTTTATGACAATTTTCATCCTTGAATTTGACAGTTTATTATGACTTTCGTCCCTTGAAATTTAGTCATCAACGATGAAAATAACAAGATTTCAAACTTTTTAAATGAAGATGACACGTTAAGAACAAAAGTCTCAAACCTCATGTACGAAAATGCTATTTTTTTAAAACTAATGCTTGTCCTTGATGTTTGTAGGGTTCGGGTTATTTGAAAAAAAAAAACCAAACTTGAAGGTACATTGCGTAACTTTTCAAAAAAACAAAAGTGTATAATTGGCCCATTTGCAAACATTCATTCATTCATCAATGGCTGACGAGAGAGTAACTGAAACACTCGTGACAATCAGCAATCGAAAGTCAAAGTCAAACTACTGGATCATCAACACACTCGAATCAACAAGCTTCTCATGGATATTAATCGATCAATCAAACCCTTGGAAATCTGCTCTGTCATGGCTAATGTTCTTCATCTTCTCCATCTGCGTTCCGATTCTCGCACACATCGTCTACCAGTGCAACACATGCGATTACAGTCACCGTAGACCCTTCGATTTGATCGTCCAGTTGTCCCTATCCATCTGTTCTACTCTTTCCTTCATCAGTTTATCGGCCTTTGCTCGGAAATACGGCCTCCGCCGGTTCCTCTTTCTCGATAAGTTGTCTGATGTTAGCCTCAAAGTTCGTGATGGATATTCTCATCAGCTTCATGTACGTCTTTCGATTACTTGATCGTCTTTGTGTTTGCTTTCAGCTTGAATTTAGGCTTAATCTTATTGTTTGAATAGAGATTTTTAGTAAGTTGGATGATTACAGATTTTGACCTAATGATTTTGCATTTGAGTTAATTTTTAGGTCCAATTTTAATGATTAGGAGCATGATTTGCTTTAATCTCACCATTATACTCTTTATGTAGTTAAATTCGTGTGATTTGTAAATTTTCTTATTAATAAGTTAGATCATTTTATCAACGATGAGGAGTAATTTTGATCTAATAGTTTTTCTTCCAAAGTTGGCGATATGTTTTAGCTTTTTCAAAACTGAATATACGTGTAGTACGATGATAGATTCATGATTATGAAAGCAGGTCGTGAATTGATTGATTTGAAGTTTGGTCCATAATTTCTATGATTTTTTGGATTGCGTGATGAACATGTATTTGTTTTGGGACGAAGGCATCGTTTTCGTAGGGTCTAGATGTTGCCTTTTCAAATTTGCTTCTTTTATTTATCATAATACTTTTTTGAATCAAATTTAAATTTATAACTGGAATGACTTCTGTTCAAAGTGATTAATGCCATATGTTTGGACCACAAATGGCCTATTGTTTTAATTCTGGTTCTGTTCAGATTCAAATTTAAATTAGTATTTGATGGGATTCATTGACGACAAATATGGTAATGGGTTACTTTTCTAGTTGAATATGACCCATGGCTCATGAGATTGAGACGTCTGTATTTCTCTCTTTTTGAATCTTCTAGATAATCCGTGCTGTAAAAGCAAACGAAATGACACTAAAGTTTATAAAATATAAAACATAACTTTATGTAACCAGACAAAAAGAATTTGATTAGAGAGATAAACCCATGATTATTGTTTTCAACGCTGGTCAAACTAACACGTTGACCACATGACTTGTTATCACTATGCAGAGATCAATGAAGCTACTGTGTTCATTCATCATCCCATGCTTTCTCGCCGACAGTGCATACAAGATATGGTGGTTCAGTTCTGGTGGAAACCAAATACCATACATTTACAACATTTACATAAGCCACACGTTGGCGTGTACTCTGCTTTTGTCTTCTTGGTTATACAGAACATCACTCTTCTATCTTGTGTGTGTTTTGTTCAAACTCACCTGTTCTCTGCAAATACTTAGGTTAGATGATTTTGCTAAAGTGTTTGAAAGAAAAGCAGATGTCGGTTTGATATTGATGGAACACCTTGCTATTAGAAGAACTCTTCGTATTATTAGCCATAGGTTTCGTGCTTTTATTTTGTCTACTTTGATTCTGGTTACGGTCAGTCAGTTTGCGTCGCTGCTTGTTACAACGGAGACAGGCTCACTTGTCAATCTTTCCACTGCGGGAGAACTTGCGGTAATCTTACTTTAGTATTTGCATTTGGTGTTGATACGTGCAACTACTGGTGGTAACTTTGACCCGTTTGTGGGTAAATGGGTTGACTTGTGTATGGATCATACTCTAAAAAATTTGGTAAAAATTTGGGGCATGAACGGGTCGAATGCCATACATGTTACATACAAAACGTATAATTCCTCGTAAAATTGTTTTGTTTAGAAGCAAATATTTCCACTGCTGAAAAATTTGCGATAATCTTACCTTAATATTTGCATTTGGTGTTGATTCTTAGAACTAGAGATGCCTGCTTCGACCCGCTTGTGTGGATCAATGTTTGTATGGGTCATATTTTTTTCAAAATGGTAAAAATGGGGGTATGAACGGGTATTGCCATCCAATATGTATACATGATGCATAATTCCTCGTTAAATGGTTTATTGACAATGCATTTGGTGTTGATATAGGTATCGAATCGTGTATTACTTTATGTCCAATGAATCAATTGTAATAAAATGGTTATTTATAATTCCATGTAAAATGGTTACTTTAAGAATATATATACAATCTTGTAACTTTATAAGGAATTAAAAAAAAACTGGTTCTTATTGTGACAGAACTTTATGATTATCTTGCAGCTGTGCTCCGTGACACTCGTGAGTGGTCTATTCATATGCTTACGTAGCGCTGCAAAGATCACACATAAAGCTCAATCTGTGACAAGTTTAGCAGCCAAATGGCATACATGTGCCACCATCGACTCATTCGATGATGTGGGTCCCACTGAAGACACCCCAGTGGCTAACGTCTCCGATCGGGCTAATTACAACTTCAATGTGCATATGGATTCAGACATGGACGAAGGAGAAGAAGACGAAATAGATAATACAAAAATGGTTCCAATTTATAGGGATACAATCTCATACCAGAAGAGACAAGCCTTAGGTAAGTTGCAAATTGCAATAATAAGTTCAAACTGAAGTTGGAGTTTTGACCCATTTACCTATATATCGGTTGATTTGATTTATGTTATGGTCAAATGTGTCGAAAGTCATTTGAAGTGTTTTGAATTGCAACTGCTTAAAACGCTTTCTTAAAAAATAAATTGATTATTGTTATATAAATCTGTTTTTTTTAATCATAATAAATTTCAGAAATTGGGAAAAGTTTTGCAGGTGGGCATAACCCAACGCAAGATTTTGACTGAACCTTATTAAGAATCTTATTTTTTGGTTTCTTGCAGTGAGTTATTTTGAGAACAACCGAGCCGGGATCACTGTCTTTGGATTTATGTTGGATAGAACATCACTGCACACCATCTTTGCAATCGAAATGTCGCTCACACTTTGGTTGCTTAACAAAACAATCGGTTTCTCATGAACACGATCCATTTCAGCCCAATACAAATTAGTTTGTTGATTAAGATTCTGCTAGAGAAAAATGCCGAATTTCAAAATGCGAGTATGGTGTGTTTCTATACTTGTGTAATGTTAGCTTGATAGAGATCAACTTGTAAAATCATCGTCTTAGTGCCACTTGGCATCGTGTTCTTGGTCACTCAGTAATCAAGATTCTGCTGTCTGTCAAGGTAACAAAAGATCTTACTTTATTGCCACGTGGCTTATCTGGTGCATTCTATGATTGGTGGAGTGATCTGACGTGTCATTAGTAATAAAGATGTCTTCTATACTGTCGTGAGCAGCTGTATTTTATTAATTGTTTTGTGCATATGTCTGTATACCTGAATGGATGTATAAGAAGTGTTTGAAAATACAGTTGAAATTTTGATATCTTACCACCTTTTGAAGGAAAATAGTGTATTACTATATGATAAATATTATAACAAATTGATGACTTACGTTTCCAATGTTATGAGTGTGGCTACAAGTTAAAGATGTGTTTAGATATGATGATAATATGTATGTTATGTTTCTTGTAATCTATTTTGTACAGACTATACGGTACGTTTCCACACTATAAATTATAAAGGAAAGTATGACAACTGTCCCTACTATAAAGCCATGATTTTCAATAAAATAATAATATCATTGTTATGACTGAAACTGCATTATATAACATATTACTAAATTTCAAAATTCAAACAAACTTCTTCATAACGAGTCGCAGTCAACCGAGGGACTAATGGGAATGTCCAGATTAAGATGACACAATGAAGTGATTCGGGCCGCATTAGAGAAGTTAACGGGGAATGACTGAACCGCGTTCTTGAGACACCGACACGTAGCCTTTAGGACATCTTTTGAGGCATTAGCCGCTTTCACCAAGTCTTGAGCACTAGCACAGCACTGCGGGCTAGGCTGGTTCGAGTATCCAAACAAGAAAGACTGGCAATTGATCAACTTTACTATCACATTACCACAGTCCACTTGCGCGTTTACATGATGTTTCGACAACAAAACCATGATGATCAAAATCAAACCGAACCGGATCATGCTTAGAGCCATTTTTTCTTCAAAATCAGAAATTAAGAAAAGGGAAAATTTGTGTGTAATGTAACTCTTGATGTGTTGTTAGGTTTATGGTAAATGGTTTTTATAAGGGGGATTAAAGGTAGTTAAATGGTAAGAATTAAATGCATTTAATGTATGGCAATCTTTTAAGGCGTTACAAAATAAGGTAGGTCTCATTAAGCGAATTCGAATATTTTCAAATTGATATTGGAAACCTTTTTTAATTGGAAGAGTACACCCTAGCTTCTTAATACATTTATTTTCGTCATACATATATTTGGAACTAAAGAATCTCCCACTTATAACTATTTAGATTTATTTGGAATTATATATCATACAAAGAACTCATACATTTATTTTCGTAATATTAAGTACATGGACTAACTTCAGGTACTTTTTCCAGTGGAAAACATAGTTTCTAACAAAAGTTATAAAAAAAATTTGTGTATAATTATGTAATAAAGAGACAAAATGGATTAAACTATAAATACATAGCAAAGGATTACTTAGGAAATTTAGTTAATATTTACCTAAAATAAAAACGGTTGTATATTTTGATTGCTACAATTTAGAAAACCTGCTATAATTTAGAAAACATAACTTTAAATTTTCTTTATCCATCCGAAAACTGATCATTAACATTGTCTTATTTTCTGACATTTTTTTACTATTTGAAATAAGATGGATACAGATAAAATTTTAAAATCGATACCATTTGTAATTAAAGAAAGATGCACACTGATATATGGCGTAACTATAACATATTTCTTAAACTTAAAAGAGCCGTTTTGAAAACAAGGTTTGAACAAGAAAATTATGAAATAATATTCTATTAATGCGTTGTGTCCTGTGTATATATATATATATGATAAGTAGTTTGAGTTTGTCTATATTTTACGTCACGTGGTGGTATAAATTCGCGTTTTTAGTTTGTCATGGTTTGCTTATACTTAGCACGGTTTTACGACCCCACACCCTGCTACGCAAGGATTAAACACTAGCTATAAAATAATACACGCAAGCTTGGTCACGAAATGACCGTGATGGACCTCCTTTTCTAAGTTGATTAACTAATTTGGAAGATGGAACGAAAATTTATATAACTTTAATTTCTCATATGATAAGGCTAAAGGGTGTGGGGGTCATAGTTGGAACATGATTTGCCACATAAGAACATAAATGTAAGGCTATATTACCCTTGCCTGAGATCCACCATAGTTCGTATGGATTAAACCAGGCAACAATGGTCCTCTTTTCCATTTTTCAAAATTTCTTTTCCTTTTTTTATGGAAAAAAATAAATTAAAATAAATAAGGGGATAATGTTTTTGATCTTAGAGTAGTGGTTTTAATGGTGAATTAGAGGTAAGTGACATGATGATGACGTAAAGGGTCATGGTGGTCATAAAGATCATGACCACATCCTATAGCCTAACTATAACAACAATTAATCAATTACGCACTTGTTTTAACATTTGTGGTTGATGATAACCAAAATCATATTTCCCTATTTCAAGAAATTAGTTTCCTGATGGGAACTTCCATCAAGATTGAGCTAATTCTCATGTTTCTTTTACAACAAGACCACTCTTTTATACAAGCATCGAGACCACAAATAACACATCATTTAGCCCTATGAAGCCCAAGTTTGTGTGTGCATGAACACCGACCTACTTATATAATGAACCGTATGTCCAGTCGTTACAAGAAGTATGAGATGGACGATTTCAAACCAACAAATCCAGGACAAAGCCCAAGAGTCGCCATGGAATTCCACCTACAGACGCTTCCATGTTCCAAATTCATAAGAAGGAAGGACCAAGCCCGATTGTTAGGTCTGGAGGCATGCCTAGTTTAAAATTTTAAAATATGCATCACAAAGAACCAAGCCCGATTGTTGGGTCCGTTTTCCAAATTAGTTTTAGCAGCGGAAGAAAAAGACATACAAACGAGTATAGAAGTCTCCCACCATGGAGCCAACTGAAAGTAATTAAGAATCAAAACAACCACATTAAGTTTAATAAAACCCAAACTTTGTTAAATGTGCTCATTGATGTAGTGGATAAAGGAACTACGTCAGGGCCGTCTCTGAAAATCTTCGAAAATTTTTGGACCCAGTGCGAGTAAAAAAATACGGGCCCCTATAATATAAACTCAATAACTCAATTTTGTAAATTAAAAATAAATTTATTTGAATTAGTACATACTTATACTAGAAAACATAGCAATAAATGAAAAAAATGGTCGCTAAAATATATCTATTCTAATATATATAGACACACTAGATAGGATATAAAGCAAAAAGCATGCACGTTGCACCGAGGAGAATTTTGTTTGTTTTGATACACTTGTAATAGCAAACTAAAGCGAAAGCCCAAATAATATAGTCGTAACACGCTAAAACGTGTTTGGTTCACTAATTTTTGTATCGTAAAAGGTAAAAAAGACCCTTTTGAATATTGATTTGTTAAACTTAATTTAAAGAATAAAGTGTATCAAAAGCGAATGGGATAAACACGTGTTGATTCTCTAAACAAGCCTTCTCGTGTTTAGCGACCTTGCCTGATTCCGCCTTTAACGCAGCCTGACCAGCAACAAACCCATTATCCCTGAGTCCAACAAGAGGGGACACTCCTGTAAGGTCTACACAAGCGTGTTTTCCCCTAGCCCACCCAAACACAAGAAATTAGTGAATAGTAATCTTTCAACCTTTAAGGGCCGTTTCGTCTTTAGTAGGATTGGTTTTGCAATTCAAAAGGGGGTTGCGGCGCAACTTGTTGCCCGTTTACTTGCCACTTGTTTGTAATTTGTTACTTTGGTATTTTAAATTTCTACGTTTGAATTAAAAAAAAAAGAATAAACAAAATAAAAAAAAGTAAATTATGTTTTAGACAAAAAAAAAGGTTAAATTGAAATAATGAAAAAAGAAGAAAAACAAAACAGTAATAAAGGCGGAAAATAAAGTTGGAAAAAGAACAAAAGGATCGAAAGGGAGTAAGAAGGCTGAGATTAAAGAATCAATTTTGAGACCATTTGATCTAACCAAACACGTTTCACATGGAATAAAACTCACTAGACCATTCATCTTTTTGATAAACATGTTTGAAATAGAAAACTATGTATGCGATTAATATATATATATATATATATATATATATATATATATATATATATATATTATATTTAAAAAAAACTTTCAGGTCCTGAGGAGTTTGAGTCTTGGGCCGTCGCCCACTCTACACACCCTCTGGGTTGATCCTGTTACTAGGTGCCTCCCGTTTTGGGGTTGATCCTGTTACTAGGTGCCTCCCGTTAAAATTATCTACACAAAAGCAACTTGCTCAACGAGGTGGTAGTTGTGTACCACTGAATCAAGAACCTAGTCTTGTTAAAAACATGAACTCCCTTCTTTCTCCCCAAGAAGTCGAAGTCATATATGTATACATTGAGATTCTCGAAATCTTTATGTGTGGGTGCACATTCATTCTAGAACCAATATTATGTTAAGAGTTGTGAGGAAACCGCATAAATTGTGTACATAACACTTCAATAAAAATGGTAAAATTGAAAAGAAGGGATTATTTTCTAGAATAAAGATGTGTATATGTGTAGATGTTGTTATGGTTTATATACACATGCACTATTAGACTAACAGCGACAGATTTATGATTTTTTTTTTAGGGTGTGATCCGGGTGTTTAATTAAACTTTTAAGGGGGGCAGGGGGAATCAAAATACTGCCTAAAAAATACATCATTTTTAAAGAGAGCGTCCACCACCCTGCCCTTACATGGGGCTCCATTACTGCTTAGACAAAAGACTATAATATAAAAAGGTAATACTAAACATATTAAAATCCAAATACATAATACGTAGAGGTGTACAAAAAGTCGAATTAACCAGTCCATTACCGAATTAATCAATGAGACCAAACCGGTATAACCGAACATGACTGATGGGCTGGTTTAATGATTTCTGAAAACCTACAATAATGTGTCGGTTGTGACTAAAAAGGTTTCCATACCCGCCAAAACCGAACCTAACCGATTGTATTTGTAGTTTTCTTAATTTTCGAAAATATGTATTTAATACTATATAATATATATAAATATATTGTTTATAGATATTTTTAGCTAGGCCCAAGTGCACGGTTAACAAACCCATAACTAACTCGTTGTAACCTTCAAAACTGCTAAACCGAAACAACCATAACTAATCTTTTATGGTTATATTATCCATTAAACGACGGTTATGCTTTTAAGCCAAAACTGACCCAAACAAACCCATGCACACCCCTAATAAACCTCAACTTACATAACAAATATTGAAAAGGTTAAAACGGTAGGCCCCATTTATAATATATACTATTTCTGAAACTATCCTCTTCATCTCTTACATGCATTTTACTTTACCCATGATATGGTGGTCTAGTGTAAGTGTGTAAATGAGTTGAGCTAAGCCCGAGCTCGACTAGGCTACTTGAGCTTTGTTTCTAAAGTTGCAGTTAGCTTGTAAGTAGTTTTTGAAGTTTGAGCTCGGCTTATGTATTATTTATTAATTAATAGGATTAGTTATAATTATTTTTCCGTAAGTTGTAAATAAGTCATAATACACAATATATATAATAGTGAATTTTATTACATATTTCTAGTCTCGTCTAGGCTTGCGAGCGGGCTTGACCTCGGTAAGTGAAACTTGGACTTGTATACTAAGCACCCTTACTTTTAGGCTCGGGCTCGTTTAGAGCTTTTTTAGCCTATCTCAAGTAGCCTGACTCGTTTACATCCTAGTCTATAAGTATAGTGTTTCTCTTCACAAAAGTGATGTAAATTCAAGTGAAAAGTTTGGTGGTACCTAGATATAAAAGTCGTTGAACTCAACACCTTTCAAAATTCAGCCAATAACGATCCGAAGAGAGGAAAAATCCAAAATCATAGTAGTCAAGTGGCATATGACCTCATCATGCAATTATGCTAGCAGTGACCCTTCAATCTCCAAATTTGGGAAGGGTTTTTTTTTTGCAAATCATAAATTCATGATAGAGAAGCAAGACAAGCTAGGGAAGATGTGATAGAGAAGCAAGACAAGCTAGGGAAGATAAACAAGTGAAATAGATGGTAGTTTTCTTGAATTTTAAAGTATAAGCTCCAAGTTATATTCTAAGCTACCAAATAACACCTCAAAAGATGAAACAAGCTTGTTTGTAGTGTTTTAGGGTTTGAAAAGTGGTGGATCATGGTGGAGCCTTGAAGATGAAGGTGGGAGATAAGGAGAAAAGTGTCTTGTGTAAGTTGTTGGTGAAAAAGATCCAAATGAGTCTTTCATGGCCTTTAAACACAATTATCATAACTCATACAAGTAACATCTATAAATACAAGAGAATGGGGTTTTGATGGTCTTACAAGTAAAGCAACATGATGCTAGTAGGGGGGGGGGGGGGGGGGGTTGTTGGCAAGAAATAAAAACTAGGCATGGGGCGGATTGGTGGTGATTGTTGAAAAGGTAATCATGATGTTCCCTAAATATTAGTTAGGTCTTTTGGTTGAATTTTAATGGATAATTAGATGGTATTAGCCACCAATTAAGGTTCAAGGATTACTAGAATTGTTAATTAGGAATTAGACATAGTTTGGTGAAAATTAAGATGTAGTGATTTTAATTAATGACAAATTTAACAAAATGCGTGCAAACCAGAAAAATACGATATCAAATTATCTATTTAGGGTGTCCATCTAAATTTCACACCAAAGCACATAATAAGGCCGTATTAGAACAATTCCGGTTGTTAAAAATATCTGAGTAATCACCAACATCCGTTTCGTATGTATGTTATGCGATATGATGATATCCAACGATTACCACCGAATGCGAACCTATGCATTGAAAAGGGCTTTTCTATACTTCAAAGACTATTATAACAATAAGTAAGTCTAAATGCCCGTGATTAATATAAAACATTTCTAATTGGTTGTAAGGATAATGACCTAGGTTTAGCGGATGTCACATACACATGCAAAATTAGCCAAAAGAATACAATACCATATTTATAAAAACGTAAATAAGCATACGAAAATTCAAATATATAAGAGTAAATTGCCAAAATTGTCCATGAGGTTTGAGAATGTTTACTAGTTTCATCCAAAACAGTTTTTTGTACTAAATAGTCATTCACTTTTGAGATTTTTTGCCATTTTCATCCAAAAGTCTAATTTGCTTTATTTTTCTGTGAAAGATTTGGATGAAAATAGCAAAAATAAAATCCTAAATCTTAGAGACGATTTTAGCAAAAAAGTTAGACATTTGGATGAAAATAGCAAAAAAATCTCAAAAGTGAAGGGCAATGTGATACAAATAAGTTGTTTTGGATGAAATTGACAATAATGCCTAAACCTCATGGATGATTTGGGCAATTTCCTCAATATATAATACCTAGGGGTGTACACGGAATTACCGACTTATTATAACTGAATTAACCAATGAAACAAAATCGATATAAATGAACCGTACCAAAATTGATGAGTCGGTGTAATGATTTTCTAAATATCAACATTAGTGGATCAATTATGGTTAACAAGGTTTCCATACCCACATAAACCGAACTGAACTGATTGTATGTATTTATTATATTATAGAATATATGTATCCTTTTGATGTTATGTAATAACAATTTAATCATCTGTCAAAAAATTTGAAAACCAAATTTTTAGGCCCAGATAATAGCCAATAATATAGTTTTCAGCAACCGACGCACAATCGACTCGCTATAACCTTCAAAACCATATAATTGAAACAACCATAACATATTGGTTATGGTTATGATTATGGTTTTAAGCCAAAACCAATCCAAATAAACCAATGCACACCCCTAATGATACCTCAACTTAATAACATATATTGAAAGCGTTAAAATTGTATGTACAGTTTTTAATATGCTATTTCTTCTACAATTAACCTCTTCAACCCTACATGTATTTTACTTTACCCATGACCTGAGTTGACGAAGCTGGATCTCGGTTCGTGTATTATTTATTAATTAATTTGTATTAGTTATAATTATTTTTCTATAAATCTTATATATAACATAATACACATTATATACCATAGTTATTTCTATTATAATTTTATAAATAATAAACTCATCTAAGCTTTTAAGCGGGCTCGAACTCAGTAAATAAAACTTCGGCTTAGTCTAATCTACTAACCAAACTTATTTTTAGATTTGTGCTGGTTTAAAACCTGTTGGGTGATTGTGAAGCTTGCTAGTCTATGGCTAAAGTAAAAGAAAAGTCTATTAAGTTGGAAAAATCATTGAATTCAGCATCTTTGAAAATTCAACCATTAAAGATCCGATGTTTGGAAAAATCTGAAAATCATAGTAATTCCAGTGGCATATGCATAAATTCAAATTGGGGAATGGTTTCTGTTGTATCCATAAATTCACGATCAAAAGTCAACCAGTGAGTCAGTGATAAAAATGGAGTAAGCGAAGTTTGGAAGACGATTTGAAGGAAAAGTTGCGATAGTTACAGCTTCAACTCAAGGCATAGGTTTCAGTATTGCTCAACGGCTTGGGTTTGAAGGTGCCTCTGTCGTCATCTCTTCTCGCAAACAGGTTTTTCAATAACTGTGAAACTGATTATGATCTGGATATCTGATGATTATTGTGAGTCAAAAGCATGGAAGAAGTTATGCTGAATGGGTGATATATTTTCTTGTACAATTTTTTTATTTTGATGTTAAAGGGGTTACATTTTATTTTCTTCAACTTGCTCAGTTATAACTGCTTATTTCTAAATCATTATACGATTATTTGTTGAGTTGAAGCCATTCAAAAAAAAAAATGGTTGAGGCGGTCTTTGGTTAAAATCAATGCTTGAGTCTATAAGAATGTGATCAAGACTTGCTTATGAATGTTTGGGTCAAATTGATGGTCATTTGGTCTTGTTTCTGCTCCAAAAGCGCAACTTTAAGGTTACATTTGATTTTGGCAACTATGAGAACCCGTTAGAGGGAAAGTTACGGCCCACCAATACCCTGCTAACCAGTGGGAACAGGTAAAATGCAGCTTATGCTGCGCATTAGGCCTTTAAGGAGTCAAGGCAAAAACCAGTGGAAGTTGGATTTGAACTAACAGTGGAATCAGACGCTTACCACTGTGCCAGCCCAGCCCTTGATGGTTAACTTAAACATACATGTGCTATTATATTTTTTATTTTTAGCACAAATTGGATGTAAACTTGTTCTGTTTCTTTTTTCCGTTGATTGAAATTTGTATGAATTGAAATATCAAATCATGTTTAAAGATGAAACATTTATGTATAGAAAAACGTTGATGAGGCGGTTGGAAAGCACAAGGAATTGAAGCGTTGGGGTCGGTATGCCATGTTTCTAATGTGCAACAGAGAAAGAGTCTCATTGAGCAGACAGTTCAGGAGAGGAAGAACGTGGACCCATATTCTTATATTCCACTTGCGAGTTTAAAAAAAATCAACTTTCAATTTTGGGATGAAACATATGTTCTTTCCAACGTTCTAAGAGGGCGCGCGTGTGCATTCAAGTTGGTTATGTAGTTATTTTGATCTCTTTTTCTTTGTTTATGTATGCAGAAATATGGGAAAATAGATGTGGTAGTGTTAAATGCTGCGGTTAATCCTTCTGTTAATCCCATTCTCCAAACTAAGAATCAGCCTTTGACAAACTTTGGGAAGTCAATTTAAAACCTCCATATTACTTCTTCAGGTAAACGTTATATGTAATAGTTAACCATCTCTTTTGACCAAAACGTTAAACTTTTGGAAGAGATATTTTGTGGACTCAGCAGTGTTTTCTTCTTTGAACAGGATGCATCCCCTCACTTATCCAAAGGTTCATCGATTGTTTTCATTTCTTCTATAAGTGCTTTCCAACCGCCACCTGGCATGGCTATGTATGGTGTCACAAAGACTGCTCTTCTCGGTCTTACCAAGGATTCAATGCCCCCTTCTTTTGCGTCTGTTATTGTCCCAATCGGGCTCGATCGGGCTCAATATTCGGGCTTAGGCCTGGATCTAACCCTTTGACAGTCAAATCAATAAAAGGGTGTGGGCCCCGTTTGGCCAGATCTCATCCAGGCCTAAGCCTAGATTTGGACATACGTCATTATTTATAATAAAGTCATAATTTTTCTTTCTTTATGGTATTTGTTTAGGCTCTTGCAACTAAGTTAGCCCCACATACGCTTGTTAACTGTGTGGCCCCTGGGTTTGTGCCTACACACTTTGCTTCATACATTACCAGCAGTGAAATCAAGGTAAGCATTTTCTACTTCAATAGTGTCTCTGCGTCTTTGACTGTACTCGTATGTTTGACCTTTGACAAAATGTCCAAAATACCCTTCAGAGAAGGGAGAAGGAAGACATGACGTCTCTTAAAAGGCTGGGACCACAGAAGACATGGCTGCAGCCACTGCTTTCTTGGCTTCTGATGATGCTTCGTATATAACCGGTGAGACTATTGTGGTTTCTGGAGGAACTCCTTCAAGGTTATAAACGTCTTTTATTTGCCGATTCGTTTTGCAAATGTGTTTACTTGTGACTTCTGATAAGCTTTGGTGTAACTTAATAGATCATTTCTCGGGTTAAGGTCACCTGTTCACTATAATCCTTTTAACAATTATGTTTTGTTGATTTTCCTTCTTGAACTTGGGTTAGAGTGTGTCATTGGAACCTAATCATGCTCCATGGCTGCAGTACAGGAGCAAGTGAGATGCTGATGGTATACAAATATTTGGCTAACCGTGTGCCAGGTTAACTCACTTCTCACTATAACCTCATTCTCTATAGGAATCAAACATGATACAAACTCTATGCCCGGTTCATTTAACAAACGAGCTTAAGCTCTCCCAGTGAGGTTTGTATGTTCGTTTTCAAAATTACATTTAGTAGTGGAAACAAAGAACATGCTAACGATTTTTCGAAATCACACACCATGGAACCAGTTGCAATTACACAAGAAACAAAACAGCTGTTGTAGGTTTAAGCAAAACCATCCTTTGTTAAATGTGATATCGCGTTGATGTAGTGGATGAAGGAACCGAGTGTCTCGCTCTAAAACATATCTACACAAAAGCAGCTGGGCTTAATGAAATGGAAAAAATAGACTTCTAACAAAAACTTATTGCAAATTGGTCAAAGATTTGAAAATTGTAATAAAAGAGATAAAATGAATAATCGATTGAACGTCTTATCAATTAAAAAAAGGTTTAACCCAACTGCGAAATTTATTGTTGGGTATTTTACGTAAAGAGGATGTTGTAGTTTGTGTGGGTGGAAAAATACAAGAAGCTATGAGGAAGTGGAGAGCAAAGGAGAAGGGGCCGAGGGAAGATTTAACATTGAAGAGCTTTAAAGAAGGAAGGCTGAAGAACTCATGAATGTAGGCAAAGATGGAAGGGGCTTACGAGCCTTCATGGTGTCAAGCGAAGAGTAACAGAACCAAGAAACAAGAGGCCAAGGAGAGATGTTGGGAAGAGGAGAGAGAAGGAAACCACCTTCTTCATCTCGAATCTACCGGAGTCTTGCGACAATGATAGACTTCGGCTGGCTTTTGATCGGTACAAAAATGTGACGGATGCTTATGTTCCTAAGAAGCTGGACTCGGAAGGGAACAAGTTCAGGTTTCTGAGGTTAGCCAATTCAGCTCATTTACGGGACTGGGTTTTAGAACTATACAGATGAGGCGATTATCGGGGTCAGCATCGCCAAGTTCAATCGTGACGGAACCAGAAGATCGAGTAACTCATACAATGAATGGGGAAAGGCTCCGCAGCCGAACCCTCCCCGCACCAGTAGCAGGTTAATCATAATTAGGCCATACCCACCTCGTACCAGCAGCATGTTATTCATACTTAGGAACTCTCGAAAAAGTCGTATTCTAGGATTCTTCCGGGACAATCTTTAGGTATGGTTAAAAGGCAATCAGTGGATATTTCAGACGTCAAAGTGTTAGCAAATGCAGATTGGATTAGCAGGGTTTTGGCGGGTGAGGCTAGGTCGGTAGTGTGACAACTGTGGATCCTGGTAAACCCCAATCGTTGCTAGTCCGCGATAATAGAACACAATGTACACTGGATTAGACTTGTTATGATGTTGAGGATAAAAATGTGTTAATATATAATTACTAGAACGTACTATACGACCAGTAGTTATGATGTGTGTGAAGATTCATTGTAAACCCTAAATTAACACGTACGACTTACACGATTTATGAAACGATAATGATCACGGCTTGAATTAATTCGAGGGCATGTTACCAAACTTTTAGAAATTAATATTCAAATTCGAAAATTCGGATTATCAGTTATCTAAAATTTAAGATATTTTGGATACGGATTTTTAGATATTTCAAATTCGACATGGAAGTAAATCAGCAGCACGTTGTTATTGATTTATTTCCGTATCCTTGATTTTGTTTATTTATTTATTTGTAATAGTGTTTTTCGCTGCCACTTGACTATATATATATATCCGTTCGTGTTTCGGAGCGCTAAGTCGAATATTTCTTCGTTTCATAACATGTACGTATGTATTTTGGTTACTTGTACATACTACTTTATAACACGATCTCCAAATAAAATTACATCGAGTCAACTAATTAAACCAAAACACTACTATAGTTTTGCTAACAAAAAAAAAAAAAAAAAAAAACTAAAACGATGGCAAACCTGTATTTTGAGCTGGGGGCAAAATAATAATTTTTTAGAGTGGTAGACAGCAGCTTGACACAAAAAGTTATATCGAGTCAAACCAAGTAAAATAAAACAATACTATAGTTTTGCAAAAAAAAAAAAACTAAAATGATGGCAACACTATAATTTTTAACTATTTTTGAAATGGGGGTAAAATCATAAATTTAAACTGACGGCAAATCTGTAATTTTAAGTTTGAGGCAAAATCATAATTTTATTTTGAACTGTGGGCAAATTCATAATTTTGAAATGGGGGCAAATTCATAATTTTGAACCGCGACAAAATGGTGATTTTGGGCTGCGGGCAAAAGTATAATTTTTTAAACTGGGGGGCAAAAATGTAATTTTGAACTCAGGATGAAATCGTAATTTTTGAAATTGGGGCAAAATCATATTTTTAAACTGAGGGCAAAATTGTATTTTGAGCTTAGGGCAAAAGCATAATTTTATTTTTAACTGTGAGAAAAATTATATTTTGAACTGAAGATAAAACCGTAAATTTTAGTCGGGGCAGAATTAGGGCACAATCGTAATTTTCCTTAGATGCATTTATAATGACCGCCCTGTTGATGTAGGGCGACTAGCACGCCCTTGATGTTTGTGATATTCTTTTTCCTTCATTTTTCCACATCTCCATCATCACTAACATCTGTACTATCTTCCTCTCCCTCTTGTGCTTTAAGAATTGTGTTTTCTTGTAGCATTTTCCATATGTATGTGGTCCTCTCTTCCACCTCATTTTCCTCTTCCTCTGCCGTCTCTGGAGTTTTGCAAGATGATGGTTGAGTTGGTGTTAGTAGCTCATACGAAGGCATATATAAGTTTTTTTCTTTTCCCCCAGGTGGGGAGTTTTCACTTTCTGGCTTTTTTGGTGTTTCTTCTTTTTCAAGCCTCTACATCAGATTGTTCACACCTTTCTGACCTTCAATAGTTGATTGTGTCTCAGGCATTCTATCAAATGTTGCCACACTTCTGTTTTCCAATTCTGTCATAAAAGATTCACTGTATTGTGTTTCTGTTTGGAGAATGACATGCTCTTGAATCTTATTTTGGTTCTCCAAGGGCGTTTTATCAAACGCAGGAATTGTTTGCATGTCTTCAGTAGGTTGTAGCTGCCTATTCAAAGCTTTAAGCATTTTCCCCACCACCCAATGGTAATCAACATCCTTCATCAAATAAACCATCCTTTTCAGATCTTCTATTCGTAGCTCCAAAACCACGTTAACATTTTTTATTATTCTTTCGCCATTATACCTTATAATCTCATATTCTAGCATTTTTTAATTGTTATCTCAATTTCTATATCATTATCATCCACATCATATTCTATGGTATTTTCATCTCCCTGTAAATCATCTACATATTCTTCATCTCCATCTTCATCTTCAACACCATTCTCTCCTGATCCTTAACCCTTTCCTTCATCTCTAGTCTCCCCCTCACCTTTTCCTTCATCACCACCTTCATCTTCAACATCAGCCTCAACCTCAAACCTTTTTTCACCTTCACATGCAACCTGACCATCATTTTTTCCATCACCTCCACATGCATCATCAATTTTTTTTTGTTTAATGTATTCATTTTTTTCCATCACCTTCAACTTCATTTTCACTTTCACCTTTATCTTCTTCAACAATGAGTTTGTCATCCATGGAGTTTTCACTCATGTGTATTTCAACCACATCCTTCTCTGTGTCTGTCCTTTCTTTTATTGTTTCAAGATTTTCCTCATCTTCTTTGCTTGCACTGTCCACATCCATGGTTTCTATTCTGCATGGATTCCCATTTGGTGTTTCAAATTGTTTGGCATTTTCATCCCATGTTTTGACATGTTTTGTAATAAGTTTAGACATTGTGATGCCTTAATATACACCAGAAGGTAGGTTTTTTAGATGTTCGACACTTGATTGCTCTAACAAAGTTTTCATCTTGTTATAACACTCTTTCGACTCCTTGTAGGCACAATCCAACTTTTGACCATCACCTGTTGTAACACCCCGACCGATGGTAGAAACATCGGGGCATCACTTTGGTAGATTGTTCAATAACACATGGAAACGAAAATTCAAATATTTATTAAATAGATTGAATTATTCATTACAACAAAAAATACAAATAGTTAAAATAAATAAAAAAAAGTCCCAATAAAAAAATTTCTAAGTCCGATAGAATCCTAAGTGATCAACAATCTTGTAAAGCACCCCTAAGCATGATTTCCCGTCACATGCGCAAAATAAAGGTCAACTATGAAAAGTTAGTGAGCACATAGGGTAAATACATATAGTAGGTAAGAAAATCACAATTCATGGTATAGTAAGTATCGTAATGCAACTGTATAACTAAACAAGCAAATAAGTTGTACACTAAAACCTTGGTTGATGTGGTTTCTATCACTCCCAAAAGGAACTCCCCCTAAAGGGTCCAAGGAGTGGGAATGGGCATCAGGTCAATAGATCTATCATGTACTCCCATTCGGCTTAAACAATTAATGAATGCACGTTGGCATGTAAGTATTTGGCAAGTAGTACAACAATAGCAAATAGGATAACAAACAACCATAGAATTGAATTCTGTACGTAGGTACATAAAAGTAGTGGTGTGTGTGTGTTTTGATATAAGAACATGTAACATCCCAAAAGTGTGTGTTGTGCTAAAAGTAGTTTTAATTAATAACTAAATTAACCTAACCTAGACACTATTTTATACTCTAGACTCTCTAAAACTCGACTAAACTATTAACCGACAAGTGAACCGATCGACTCTAGTAAAGCTAAGTAAGTCCGAAAATCGAACCCGCGAGACTCTTTTAATTACGTAAATTAGACTCACTAGACCTATTGACTAACACGACTAATTGTTTTTTTTTTGTATTTTGAGGGGTTTTTTCTAATATCCTAACTAGACTAACGAATTGAGACGCGAATCAGACTTTAGAGCTCACTCAGATGATGATGAAATAACTACCTAGACTTGAATCCTAAACAAATGGGAATGGTCTCTACTAACGTGACTATGTTATGGAACTAAGATCTTGGGATCTGTGTAACTGAACATGACCACCAACCATTCTTAGGAAGACACCTACGGAAACCTAGCAAGATGTTAAAGTACCGGTTTTTATATGAATTTCCTTACGAATTTCCGACTATGTTAATGAAGTACCTTAATGTGACAATTACCCTCACGATGCAATAATTTAAGGTAACTATGGTAAATTGGTTTGAACTGATTATAAAGGATTGCGAGGTTAAATATGGTCCTTTTTACAAAGATCCTGACTTTAGTGATCTAAGAACCTAGACAAACCGACAATCTTTCACCTTATGGATTTTAAGAATAGGTAACCACCTAGACCTACTTGATTCATGTAATTATCTCCTATGGTGTATTGGCCAATTAACCATAAAGAGTATAAACACGAGTGGAAATAATCTAACATGAACCTATTCTATGAAAGACATTCATCATGATACGTGTGGAGACAATAATCGTATTATCAAACAAGTCAAGATAATCATACACACCAAAACAATATTACCAAGTTTCTTACTTCATTAACAAATCATAAACATAAGTAAAAACCAATAAAGATCCAAACTTTGTCATAAATTCATCCTAGTCTAGGTAGTACAAAAGTTTTTAGCCAATAATCATCACGTGAACAAGAATAAGAATCATGTAGAAAGTGCAACACATAGTTTAAATCAAACAAAATAGAAGAACGAAGAAACCCGTTGATTAATAATGAGCCGACTTGATCTCCATCCTTGAATCTTCAACGATGCTTGGAAACCTTGCTTAAATCGAACAAATTTTGCTCCAAGATCTCTAAAATTCATTCAAAGCTTGCTTAAATTCGTAGGGTTATGATTACTTCAAAGATAATGATGTTTATATACCCATAACCAGCTCAAAACCCATTCCTGAACAAAACATTATGTGGAAAAGGGCTCTCCGCTTTGTGCGGAGAGCATGTGATTAAAACAACGCGTGACACGCCGTGTTAATTCTTCAATAAGTAATAGTCTCTCCACGCGTCGCGCGGATAGAAAGCCTTGTCCTAGTCGCACGACGAAGCTAGGTGAATTTCCTATTTTTTGTGTTGTTTCATCTCTCGTACTCATAAACTCGATCCGGTGCTTGGTGTTTGACAAATATGAATCGTTTTTTCGACCTCCTAAGCTATTCTTTACTCCCGAGACCTAGAAATCACAATTCGATCAGCAGTACATATTCTGACTAAAAATGAGACTAAAACTAATTAAAACTGTACAAAGAAAACAATTTATTTTGCAATATATTAATTATCCCCACACTTACTCTTTTTTTATCGGTGAAAAAGAATTATGCTAATGGTATCATAGCCAGGTTAAAATCCGGTTTCAAAACATTATGTTGGTGCATTATGTCTATTGCCTTCGTCTAGTATATGTCGTGTACATGTATAGGGCTTAGAATGTCAGATAGTATTTTTTATATGTTTGTTATAGTTGTTTCAGGTGACTCGTACGAGTGAGTCAATATGACTCGTACGAGTGACACTTTGTCACTCGTACGAGGCAGTCACTCACACGAGTCTCACACACCAGTTACACTCTCCTGTGCGAGTCATGTCGACCTATAAATATAGGAGTGGTGTCAGTAACTGGTAAGCTAGTTAGAACGGCGAAGCCCTATTAAACTGTTTACTCGAGTTGTACTTTGCATGCAAATCAATATATTTGAAGCAGTTAAACAGTACATCTAACTTGTTTGTTTGTCAAGCTCACTAACAATGAATTATGCCTCTGTTAGTTGAGTAAGATCTGACCGGTTGCTCATCGGAGGAGTCACGATCTCTCATTCACAAGTGGTATCAGAGCCTTGAGGCCCGATCTGCTGACAAACATCAAGTTTCTGCAGGCTTCCATCAGTTTCAGATCAGATTCAACTTTCTACTTCTACACTTTCCCCAACAGATCTTGGAATTGGGCGAATTCATGGACAAAATTGACTAGAATTCTAGGATACACGTCAAATTAAATTCTAATCAATAGGTCACAATTTCAGATCTAAAAAAGAACTTAATCATGTAAAAATTGGTAAAATTCATCAATTTGGTGACCTTAGTTGTCTCGTACGGGTAGAGAGACCACCCGCACGAACGACTGACCGTACAACTTGATTCATTCGTACGAACGAGAAAGCAGAAAATCCAAAATTTACAAGTTAAGACTTAAAACTGTGATTCGCACAAACTAATCACTCATATGAACAACTCACTCGTATAAGCAAACAAGTTCACTCGCATGAATATTGTGTTCGCACGAGTAGCCTCTTTGTGTGAATCATCTCATTCGCAAAAATCTCTATGCCGTACTAATTGATCTTGGTCACACAAATTGTTAACCGCACAAAGGAATTTTTACCATTCTAATCAAATTTTCGGAAGTGTGTTTCTTGATTTTTGCAGAAAATGTCAGAAGAATTTTATAACGCTTTTGCTACATCAACAATTACTACCACAACGGCTCAAAACATGAATCTTGAAAATGAGATGGGCTGGAGCGAACGTTTCATGAATTGGGTTCAGGCAAATCAGTTTACCTGCTGGTTCCCTATTGAAGTCAAATATCAAGCTCCTGTAGGTGAAAATGGCCTCGAAAAGACTCTAGCTCAACTCTCGGATGTTGAAAGAGAAAGGTTCATAAACGAAAAGAAAATGATGAACATCCTGCAACAATCCATCAAAGAAGATATTCTGGCGTTATTACAACACGATGATGATGCACAATCATTGTGGAATGCTCTTCGTGTGAAGTTCCAAGGAGGTACTCAGTTACGTAAGAGTAAAAGGGCGTTATTAAGTAAAGAGTTTGATATCTTTACGTTGATCAAAGGAGAGACGGTGAAGCAATTGATCGAAAGATACTGTCATTTGGTGGTACAAATGAAGATGATGGGAATCATGAAGACCAACGAAGAACTTATTGATAAGTTGGCAGATTCTCTACTGCAAGGCGAATGGTCTACTTATTTGACCATCTTGAAGAATGGAACCGAGTATGGTAATTTCTTATTACCAAGTTTCATTGAAAGACTGGAGGGACATGAGCTTGAAATGCAAAAGATGGCAAAGAACAAAACCGCCCAAGTTCAACAAGATGTTAATTTGTACTTTAAGAACAGTTCTGCTGCTCAAATTCAGTCTCCGAAACAGTGGCTTTCAATCCTTTGCATCAGTTCATCCTAACACGTCTCCAAGCCCACCATCATCATATGGGTCAAACAAGCCCCAGATCAACCAGAATATTCAATCTCATCCTAATCAGAGGGTTCTTCAGTGCAACCTTGCTGTCGATTTCCAGAATGCGCAAAATTTTGATGAGAAGACCGCGAAGCAACATATGTCTTTATAAGCTTCGGTTCTCGAATCATATGATAGTTTAGTCGTAGGAAAAATTGGAAACTCAGAAATGACAAGAGAAGATTACGATCAGATAGACCCGGTTGCATGGAGTTAATTGACATCAAGTGGTGTATGGCATCTATCGTTCGACGCGCACAAAGATTCATGGAAATCACTGGTAAAGAAAACTTGGGAGGGTTGGATGGAAAACTTGGATTTGATAAATCCAAAGTTACTTGTTTTAAATGTCGGGAGAAGGGGCATTTTAAGCGTGAATGTTCGAATAGGGAAGCTCAGGGTAACCAGAACCCTTTTGCCGATGATTATTATAAGAAAGCTATCTACCACCACCCTCAGCCAAGAACTCGAATGGTGCAGATCGAAGACAGACAACCAGAAGCCAAAGATAAAGCGCTTGTGGTAACCCAAGAAGATGAGGGCTTCAACTGGAACAAATATATCTCAAAGAATGAGAGTTTGGCTTTGGTTGCTGAGATTATTGAAGAACTTGAGGAAGAATCAGGGGCATCTTTTGACGAGGGTCCTGAAGATGATTTTTACTATCACACATCATCAGAAGAGGAACAGTGCGTTTAAACACCTCTTGCCTAATGATAAACTTTTGCAGGTTATTTTGCACCAAGTCATCAATCATCTTGTGAAGAACAAAAGAAGCCAGTTGTTGAAGAAAGAGTTGAAGAAAAGATGGAGAAGTTATCGGATGACACCAACAAGGCATGCATGGCAAACGTCAGTGAGGTAAATGAGTCTAAGAGTGAGTTTGTGGTAGAAAAACCATGTCTAAAATGTGCTGAGCCATGTAGTGAATGTGTTGTAAAAGACACACGATATTCTGAGCTCAAAAGTTTAACAGATAATTTTTCGAGTGATTACAAATCAACAAAAGAAGCATACGACAAATTAAGTAATTCTGTTAAACAATATACAAAAGCACTCAGAGAAAATGACGCAACAATTTTGATGCTTAAAGCGACAGTTATGGACAAACAAATGGCCATTAACATTCATTTGAATACTATCGCTGAGCTAAAAAGTGAGCTTCAGAAGATAAGTATAAAATCAGAACGGGTTAACAAATTGTTAATCAATTATTCTACAAGCTCTTATGTCATTGATCACATTCTACCTAAGATTTAAAACAAAGAAGAATATGAAAACAGTGAAAACAAGAATGCGAGTTAGATCGCGTTCCACCACCCATGTGAAATAGCTATGCTTGTAAAAAGCAATCTGGGGTGCAAAAGGCACTCAATCTAAAATTAAAAAATGAACCGTCAAATGAGCTGCCTATGAACATTGACGTAACTTACACAACACCTGAAAAAGAATGTGATTCTGAGGTGGTAAAAACCGTGGTAGAAAATGTTTTAAGAGAAGAATCTGAAACATCTGAATATGAGATTGACACATCGGAAAATAGTTTAAACTATGATCCAAATGTCATACTTTATAAAATGCATGGATCTGATAAACTATATTCGGATGAAGATTTCCCATCTAGAATGTGAATCTGGATAGAGTCGATAGGCTGTTTAAGCTTGTGGAGGTAAGCCATTCTGATTTGGATAAACATGATGTCACTTTTTACTCTAAATCAAAATGTGTTAACAGACCCTACCATCAGAAAAGCAGAGATTATCTTGAGAATAGGAGGGCTGGTTTGGGTTTTCAAAAGCATCGAATGAACAACTAGTTCCAAAAACTAAACTTTACAAAGAAAATCAATTTTGTTTTTGGGACAACAACAGAAACGGAAATCATCGGAACACAATCAAATGATGATTTAAAGAAAGAAAAAGAGAGTAGAAAACAAGTTTTGGATTCCTCTGTCAATACGGATGGAAGGACGTGCTACAAATGTAAGAGTGTCGGGCATATTGCACGACATTGCACATAAAAATATCCAAAATCTGTTTTTAACTCAAACAGGGCTACCAGGGATGAGAAACAAAAGGCACCTATGGTTGCACCAAAGCAAATTTTAAAAAGAAACAATGAATTCTATAAAACTGTTAAATCAATGATTCAACGTAATTCTAAATTTGAAATTGGTGAATCTTCCACCAAGAATCGTCAATGGGATTCAATGTTTTATGCTAAAAGGGCAAAATTGAAAACGTAAACATGGGTTCCAAAAGTCAAACCATCCAAGGTAGAACTAAAACCTTCTGTTGCAAACACAACCAAGCCTAAACAAAATGTCAAAATTAATATTGGTCCAAATTTTGATATTCCAAACCCACCCAAGACCAAACAGGCTTGGGTTTCATTGTTTAAATAGTTTCTTTTTCATGTGCGCAGGGGCTCCCGCGATCGATAATGTCAAAATGGATAATGGATAGTGGAGCTTCTCGACACATGACCGGGATGCTTGCGTTGCTGCATGATGTCAAAGCTATCCGGGGAGGCTATGTAGGGTTTGCTGGAATTCAAGGAGGTAGAAATGTAGAATTGTTGGTGAAGGAATTATCACAAATGGAGTGGTTTCGTTTGATAAAGTAAACTACATCACGGAAACTGAGAACAATCTACTCAGCATTTCGCAGATTTGTGATAAAAAGTTCACAACACACTTCAATGATAAAATATGCTTGGTCTTAAAGCCGGGATTCATGATTCCTGAGGAATGGATTATTATGCGTGCTCCAAGAGAGAATGATCTTTATGTTCTTGATACGAGTGTCGCATCTACAACATCAAAGAAGGTTCAATGCTTTGTTTCTAAAGCTACCGAGAAGGAGTCTATCTTATGGCATAGGAAGATGGGGCATATTCATTTCCGAAAGATGAATTATCTTGTTCACAACGACCTAGTGGGGGTGTTAATCTGAAGAATTTTCAATTATCTGATGATTGTCTGAGTTGTAAAAGGGGGCACAACATAAGAAATCGCACCCAAGAAAGCTTCTGAACTCTATCAAGCTTCCACTAGAGAGGCTTCATATGGATCTTTTTGGGCCAGTGAACATCAAAAGCATTTCTGGTGATCTATATTTCCTAGTCGTTACAGATGATTTTTAAGATTCTCATGGGTTTTTTTCTTGAGAGAAAAGACGAAACTTTTGAAACTCTAATGATTCTCTTCAGAAAACTCGAAAATCTATATCACTTGCCTATCAAGAGAATCCGCAGTGATAACGGTACAGAGTTCAAGAACAAGAGGATGCTCGAATTCTGCAATGAAAAAGGGATTCTTCACAAATTTAGTGCTCCTTACACGCCACAAAAAATGGAATTGCTGAACGTAAGAATCGCACACTGATCGAGACTACCAGAACCATGCTTGCTGATTCCAAACTGCCAATTAGTTTCTGGAGTGAAGCAGTCACATCAACGTGTTACACCTTGAATCGTGGGTTGACAGTTAAGTCTCACAACAAGACGTGTTTCGAGTTGTTAAATCAACGAAAGCCTAACCTCGCGTTTCTGGAGCCTTTTGGATCACCGTGTACCATATTGGACCCGGATGGTAATTTTAGAGCCAAATCCTTGGAAGGATTTTTTGTCGGTTATGCTACTCCACAAAAACATGTCTTCTTGCCGAGTCTGAACCAGGTTATTCTTGCGCAACATGTTGATTGTCAACGGTATACTACACCAACAAAGAAACCCGGGGATCCATGGCTGTTCAACTACGAGGGTTTGTGGAATTCTTTCGACCTACGAGACGTGCCATCAGAAGAAGAACTTGTCATGCTCTTTCAACAGCATCAAATCTCTAATCAAGAGCAAGTTTATAGACCGTTGGTGATTTGCCCATCACTTCCTGTCAATACTTCTGACGTAGGTCCGAGCTCTTCTCTTCATGAACCTGTATCTGCCCAGCAACCGCCGAATGCTGACTCTGATCAAGAACCGACTTTCGATGATGGAGGATCTAGCTCTGATGAAGGATCTAAGCAGATTGATAGCTTCCTGAATTCTCAAGCTGAACAATCAAACATCAGGAATGAAACTTCATCGTCTGCACCGGATGCTGAAGAAGTAATCACTAATTTGCAAACACAAGTGGATGTTCCAAATGAAGTGATGCCGCGAACATTGTCATACCATCCATAAAAGAATATTATAGGCAACTTACAAACGGGAGTGAAAACTCGCAATCAGATCAACAAGGATCTAAGCTGTTTTATACTCGTATTGCTCCACTACAAACCAGACTTTCTAATAGTTTTTTTGTTTCTCAGGTTTTACCTGGGGAACTGGAAAGATGCGTTGAAAGACGAGAGCTGGGTGGATGCAATGCAAGAGGAATTGCTTCAATTCCAGAAGCTGGGAGTCTGGAAGCTTGTTGACCTACCTGATCTTCACAAAAAGATAAATACTAGATGGGTCTTCAAGTGCAAGCGTGATGACAGAGGAATAGTGGTGCGTAACAAAGCTCGACTCGTGGGCAAAGGTTTTCATCAGCAAGAAGGGATAGATTACACAGAAGTCTATGCCCCGGTCGCTCGTCTAGAAGCAATCCGCATATTCTTGGCCTTTGCTTCTTGGAAAGGTTTCAAGGTGTACTAGTTGGATGTCAAATCTTCTTTCTTATCTGGTAAAGTCAAAGAGGAAGTGTATGTTGGCCAACCACCAGGGTTTGTCGATCCTATACACAAAGACAAAGTCTACCTTTTGAACAAAGCCTTATATGGTCTACATCAAGCCCCGAGAGCTTGGTATGAAACGCTGTCACGACATCTTACAGACAATGGCTTTCTCAGAGGAACTATAGATTCTACTTTTTACCAAGGAAGTGGATGGGCATTTGATTATCGTGCAGATATATGTGGATGATATCATCTTCGGATCGACAAATGACAAGCTGTGTAAAGACTTCGAAGAAGTCATGAAGCGCAAATTTGAAATGAGCGCGATAGGGGAGATGAAGTTCTTTTTAGGACTTCAGGTCGATCAGTTACCTGATGGTATTTTTATTCATCAGATGAAGTATGCTCATGACATATTGGAGAAATTCGATATGACAGGAACTAAACCAGCATCTACCCCGTTAGCTCATAATCACGGCTTTTGTCCAGATCTTATTAGTGTCAAAGTTGATGAAACACTCTATCACTCCACGATCGGATCCTTGATGTATCTCACTGCTTCTCCACCAGATATCATGTATCCTACATGCCTGTTGTCACACCCCGACCCGCAGCGGAAAAGGTGATCGGGGCATGATTGGGTTTTCATCAAGCTCATGACATTTATTATAACGTTTCATATTTATTATTACAATTTAAAGGGAATCATACAATCATAATTACAACATGTTCTACACATCTTTCTAGACTTCATTATTTTCTTCTAAGGCATTTCCTATGTTTCCTTGCTTCATCCTGTTCACCTGTATCATGCGTCAAAATGGTTTTTGGATCAACAAAAAGTTGGCGAGTGAATCCTATGAAAAACATTTAAACAAATTTATTGAATTGATTATAAATAAAGTGCATAACCACATATGAGTAAATATAGATGTAAACTTATTCACAAAACACTTAATATTAAATAATGCACACACATACAATAATAGATTGTTTTGAGGCACGCGTTGCTCAACTCGTCTCCCACGAGGAACTGATGGGCCTAATGAATGAGTTTTGAGGCACGCGTTGTTCTACGAACTGATGGGCCTAATGAATGAGTTTTAAGGCACGCGTTGTTCAACTCGTCTCCCACGAGGAACTAATGGGCCTAACAAATAATTTGCATACAACTTGACAATATGTAATACATAACTACAAACAATATTTACATTCTAAGTTTAAGTCATAATATGGTATGGCACGAGTTTGAATAAACGAATTAGTTTTAGTGACACATGATACACCCCAAAACGTGTAATTAAAAAGGGAGTTGTAAGATTCACTCACAGTGGGTGCGTTCGGTTGATGATGTTGAATGCGTACGAAGTTGGATTTAATCACGAGTGAAACTAACCTAGATAATAACATAATGGTTCGGTAAATAAGCGGATTTTATTGATCAATTTTTAGTAGGATTATTGGATATATTTTTGTGAGTTTTAGGCTATTTTCTAACTTTAAAAATGTTATTTTTAAGTATTTTTAATTTAAATAAATAAATAAAAGTATAAAAAAAATGTTGATTTTTTTTGACCGTTGACCATTGACTTGTTTGACCGTTGACGTTGACGTTGACTTGTTGACCGGTTCGGTCGGTTATAAGTGTGCGCTGGGTGAGACTCGAACCCGTGACCTCCCGTACGCGTGCACGCAGCTCTACCAACTGAGCTACGTGTCTAACCCGAAATATTTCTGTTTTTAATTATATTTATATACTAATTAAATTAATCCGAAAATCATTTATTTTAAAAATGATTTAATGTATCGACTCGGTGCCCGCCACAGGTCTCGAACCCGGGACCTGTGGTTTAGTTTGGCACACAGTCCACCGCTGGACTGTGTGTTTAACTTGGTAAATAATCTGGTTTTTATTATACTTATATACAAACTAGATAACTTCATTTCTGTCTTTATATAAAAAGTTTGATAATTGCCAGAACTGGTGCGGTAGCCCGGACTCGAACCCGCGACGTATGTTTTAAACTCGCACACAGGCCACCACTGGACTGTGTGTCTATCTTGGTTATTATTCAGGTTTTCATTAAAGTTAACATCTATTTGCGATTGGATCCGGTTCAGTTTAAAAAAAGGAACATTTTTATTAAGGCGAGTGTGCGTGTGTCAAGGATCGAACTCGGGACGTATGCATGTTTATTTGCACACAGTCCACCGCTGGACTGTGTGTCTAACCCGAGATATAACTTGATTTAAATTAAATATATATATAACCGAAAACTTCATCTTCTTCGTTAAACTTAACCCAGAACCAATGTCCGACTGTTTCGACAAATTAATCAATTTCTTTAGTAAGTTGTGATTAACTACATATGAGATTAATAAAAAATGAGAGAGATTGGGTATAAGATATACCGACAGAGATCCCCTGTTTCGCCGGCGAGATTCCGATGACAGCAGGTTATTCCAGCGACGTGTATCTTGCGGCAGAGGGTCTTCAGGAAGCTTGAGGTGAGTGTGGGTGGCTTCGGTATGAGCTCTAGATGTTCTGTTTCTAGAGTAAGGCACAGTGATGAAATGGGTTTGGTTTTCCGGCGATTTTCAGAAAGTTTCCGGCGAGTGAAATTACGTCGAGAATTTTTTGTGATTGTGAGCGAAAAGGTTAGCAGAGGCTTGTGGGTGAATTTATAGGGAAGAATCGAGATGCATGGGGTCTGATTTCAGTCTCGATTCAACGGTCAATAATTTCTCCGGCGGTTATGACTCATGTCGCGGACTGGACATCGGTTATAACCGATGTTGAGGTTTATGCTTCGGTTAAATCAGAAGAAACCGACAATTATCGGCGAAATCGTCGGGATTTCCGACGACTGCGATTGGGTGCGTCAGTTTGAATTCGAGATTGTGATATTTGAATTAATTGTTTTGATATGTTACTAAAGAACACAAGTGGCGGAGTGGTTTGATGGATGAGAGTTAAGGCGTTGCTGACCCGGTTGACCCGGGTTCGAAACCCGGCTTCAACATTTCATTTTTAATTCACTATTTTTATACATTTTCAAATATAAATTTTATATTCTAATATACTTATTAATTATGTACCGTTTAAAATTAATTTGAGCATTAAATACACAACGAAATTTTTAACTGGTTGTTCGGTTAATAAACAAAGCGGGTTTGGTAAATCCGGTTTTTTGACGGATGTTACAGTATCCCCTACTTTTTAAAAATTTTGTCCCGAAATTTAAGTAGTGACATATTTGTCTAAATAAGGATGGTGTTTAGTTTGACAGTTACATACTTAGAAAGGAGTAAGAGTTTTAATTTTTGTTTGAGGCGGTAACGTTCCTTGTAAGGGTTGAGTACCCTGCTACAGGAATCGCTTTTTGATGCCTAAGATAATGAATATTGATAAACAGAGTTGATTCACTAAGTATGATTTCATGCGCAAGAGTTTTGATATGTTTGGAAAGATAAGGTTATATCCTAAAACAGAACTTCTAATACTACAACCTTCATGGAACTTCTCATACCAATCTGTCACACCCAGACCCGTAGCGGAAAAGGTGATCGGGGCATGATTGGGTTTTCATCAAGCTCATGACATTTATTATAACGTTTCATATTTATTATTACAATTTAAAGGGAATCATACAATCATAATTACAATATGTTCTACACATCTTTCTAGACTTCATTATTTTCTTCTAAGGCATTTCCTATGTTTTCCTTGCTTCATCCTGTTCACCTGTATCATGTGTAAAAATGGTTTTTAGATCAACAAAAAGTTGGCGAGTGAATCCTATGAAAAACATTTAAACAAATTTATTGAATTGATTATAAATAAAGTGCATAACCACATATGAGTAAATATAGATGTAAACTTATTCACAAAACACTTAATATTAAATAATGCACACACATATAATAATAGATTGTTTTGAGGCACGCGTTGCTCAACTCGTCTCCCACGAGGAACTGATGGGCCTAATGAATGAGTTTTGAGGCACGCGTTGTTCTACGAACTGATGGGCCTAATGAATGAGTTTTAAGGTACGCGTTGTTCAACTCGTCTCTCACGAGGAACTGATGGGCCTAACAAATAATTTGCATACAACTTGACAATATGTAATACATAACTACAAACAATATTTACATTCTAAGTTTAAGTCATAATGTGGTATGGCACGAGTTTGAATAAACGATTAGTTTTAGTGACACATGATACACCCCAAAACGTGTAATTAAAAAGGGGAGTTGTAAGATTCACTCACAGTGGGTGCGTTCGGTTGATGATGTTGAATGCGTACGAAGTTGGATTTAACCACGAGTGAAACTAACCTAGATAATAACATAATGGTTCGGTAAATAAGCGGATTTTATTGATCAATTTGTAGTAGGATTATTGGATATATTTTTGTGAGTTTTAGGCTATTTTCTAACTTTAAAAATGTTATTTTTAAGTATTTTTAATTTAAATAAATAAATAAAAGTATAAAAAAAAATGTTGATTTTTTTTTGACTGTTGACCATTGACTTGTTTGACCGGCTTGACTTGTTGACCGGTTCGGTCGGTTATAAGTGTGCGCTGGGTGAGACTCGAACCCGTGACCTCCCGTACGCGTGCACGCAGCTCTACCAACTGAGCTACGTGTCTAACCCGAAATATTTCTGTTTTTAATTATATTTATATACTAATTAAATTAATCCGAAAATCATTTATTTTAAAAAGGATTTAATGTTCGACTCGGTGCCCGCCACAGGTCTCGAACCCGGGACCTGTGGTTTAGTTTGGCACACAGTCCACCGCTGGACTGTGTGTCTAACTTGGTAAATAATCTGGTTTTTATTATACTTATATACAAACTAGATAAATTCATTTCTGTCTTTATATAAAAAGTTTAATAATTGCCAGAACCGGTGCGGTAACCTGGACTCGAACCGCGACGTATGTTTTAAACTAGCACACAGGCCACCACTGGACTGTGTGTCTATCTTGGTTATTATTCCGGTTTTCATTAAACTTAACATCTATTTGCGATTGGATCCGGTTCAGTTTAAAAAAAGGAACATTTTTATTAAGGCGAGTGTGCGTGTGTCAAGGATCGAACTCGGGACGTATGCGTGTTTATTTGCACACAGTCCACCGCTGGACTGTGTGTCTAACCCGAGATATAACTTGATTTAAATTAAATATATATATAACCGAAAACTTCATCTTCTTCGTTAAACTTAACCCAGAACCAATGTCCGACTGTTTCGACAAATTAATCAATTTCTTTAGTAAGTTGTGATTAACTACATATGAGATTAATAAAAAATGAGAGAGATTAGGTATAAGATATACCGACAGAGATCCCCTGTTTCGCCGGCGAGATTCCGATGACAGCAGGTTATTCTGGCGACGTGTATCTTGCGGCAGAGGGTCTTCAGGAAGCTTGAGGTGAGTGTGGGTGGCTTCGGTATGAGCTCTAGATGTTCTGTTTCTAGAGTAAGGCACAGTGATGAAATGGGTTCGGTTTTCCGGTGAGTTGCAGAAAGTTTCCGGCGAGTGAAATTACGTCGAGAATTTGTGTGATTGTGAGCGAAAAGGTTAGTAGAGGCTTGTGGTGAATTTATAGGGAAGAATCGAGATGCATGGGGTCTGATTTCAGTCTCGATTCAACGGTCAATAATTTCTCCGGCGGTTATGACTGATGTCGCAGACTAGACATCGGTTATAACCGATGTTGAGGTTAATGCTTCGGTTAAATAAGAAGAAACCGACAATTATCGGCGAAATCGTCGGGATTTCCGACGACTGCGATTGGGCGCGTCAGTTTGAATTCGAGATTGTGATATTTGAATTAATTGTTTTGATATGTTACTAAAGAACACAAGTGGCGGAGTGGTTTGATGGATGAGAGTTAAGGCGTTGCTGACCCGGTTGACCCGGCTGACCCGGGTTCGAAACCCGACTTCAACATTTCATTTTTAGTTCACTATTTTTAATACATTTTCAAATATAAATTTTATATTCTAATATACTTATTAATTATGTACCGTTTAAAATTAATTTGAGCATTAAATACACAACGAAATTTTTAACTGGTTGTTCGGTTAATAAACGAAGCGGGTTTGGTAAATCCGGTTTTTTGACGGATGTTACACCTGTGCGCCCGTTATCAGTCAAGTCCAAGAGATTCGCACTTGCTCGCCGTCAAACATATCATGAGATATTGGAAGGGATTTCCAAGAATCGGCTTGTGGTACCCTCGACATGACGACTTCAATCTTGTGGGTTACTCAGATTCTGATTTCGGTTGCTGCAAACTAAATACCAAATCTACGACGACTGGTTGCCAGTTCTTCGAAACCCATTTGGTAACATGGCAATGCAAGAAACAGACCGCGGTTGCTCTCTCTATGTGTGAAGTTGAATACATTTCAGCATCTAGTTGTTGTTCCCAGATTCTCTGAATTCAACAGCAGATGAGAGACTTTGGACTGCAATTTCTTGATATGCCCATATATGTAGATAATCAGACTGTGATCGATATAACTAAAAACTCATGCCAACACTCACATACTAAACATATTGAGATTCGACACCACTTTATCCGTGACTACTACGAGAAAAAGTTGGTTAGAATCGAAAAAATCCACACCAATGACCAAAAAGCAGATTTTTATACCAAAGCATTTGATCGTTCAAGATTTAAAAATCTTTTAAAATTAAATGGTTTAAGAAATCTGACATCAGGGGATATTAATGAGGTTGAGTTTGAGGATGACGACGACTTGACGTGATTCGCATTGGTATGACGTGTTTCTGTACATTCTTTCTCAAAAAAATCTAAAAATACAAAAATATGTTTTTGATTTTAGGGGAAGAAAGTTTGGGGAAATACAAAAACAATTTAAAAAGTTAACAAGAGTTTTTGTGAAAAAGATTGATCATATTACATCAAAATGACAGTCACAATATGCTAAAGATATGTATTGTTGAAACGAGTAATTATACAAGTCTTACAGTGGATGTGCCAATAGGCTTCACTCGTTCAGAAAATTGTTTTCAAAATATAAACCTAAAAGAAAAACTGAGTCACTTGTGGCGACATCTCTCGGATATATGGACTTAGTACTCCGAAATTTCGTTCGAGAGAATGCCAGATTCCGCGATACTAGGTCTTTATATTTAATCGATATCTAGGCTATTATCCGAGTTCTTTTGATTTTGCGGAAGCAATAGCCTAGAACTTGTATAATACTTTACGCATTATTCCCCCAAAAGCTGCATAAAAAATGAATGATTATGTCATAAATATTTATGACATCCGCATTTCAAAAGATTCCTTTAAAGAACACCGCCTAAAGACGAGCCTTCATCTCTTTGTCTGTATGGAAATACTAACCTGAGCTCTCAAGGTCTCGCATTCACTCCATTTACAGATATCAATTGGATATATTCACAAGTAAAATGAAATTATGGGAATCTCGATGCGGGAGTATATTCTGAGATGGGAAACACAGTTATTTTATGTTCCTTAATATTACCTAACATATCTTGAAACCGTTGAGAAACAAGAAGAGGTTTAAATGGATAAGTATATTTGCAATCTAGGTATATCTGTTTAAGAACTTAATGATTCTACCAAGATCAACGGTACTGGTGATTTGTTTAAATACTTGATTTGATCCTCAAAAACACAAAACTCACAAAAAATATGTATGTGAATACTTCTTGATTCGTTCTTTTCAGAAAAATCCCAAAATCCAAAAAGAATTTTCAGTTTCTTAGCATTTTAGGTTTGTTTTAGTCTACCAATGTTGAAAACACCATAAGGTCAAGTCATGGCGACATTTGCTGAAAGAAAGCTGAAAACCGCGGGTTGGGAGCTTATTAAGAAGAGAAAACTACTTGAACGTCAACAAAGTTCATTAATTTAGAACTTTACATTTTTAAATAAAACTGTTTTGGTCAAACAAGGGTCAACAAAGGTCATTAACTTGGACTTGGTAGGCAAATCAGATAACCAGGGTCATTAACTTGGACTTGGTTAACTGAGTGGGTTTTAAACAGATAAAAACTTCATAAAAAATCAAAAAGTTCAAAAAGTTTAACAAGTTTCAGAACTGACACGTACGAGTTACACTTACTCGTACGAGTAACGTTTGATGACATTCGTACGAATGACAGTTGCTGTTCATTGCACCTTTGGTTCGTACGAATGACACTGAACTAGTATAAAAGGCCTTCTTATTCGTACAAACCAACTTTATGCTACTGTGCGACTGAGAGAGACTTTTGTGCGATTCAGTTCTAAACTTCGATTTTCTTGACATATACCGTATTCCAATACATTGGGGAGGTCGATTCGCACACCTCTTTCGATGGGAAAGGTATAATGCTTGTTCTTAGCCGTTATAATGCCGGATTTGGATGAAACGGGCATAAAACATAGATTTAGGGAGATTGGACCGGTAAAGCATAAAATTGAACATAAAAACGTTAATATCGGCCCTAATAGCCTATAAATCAACTATCAACTTGTTAAAATCAACATGTTTTAAGTTCGGTTTAAATTTGGTGCTATTTGGAACGGTTCACAACTCGTATGAATGAGTCGCTCGTATGAGCCATGTTTTCAAATTGTTATATATTTTCATTCGTACGGTTGTGTGTTCGTACGAGTAGATTCCTTAAAAGTTAAATGTTAAAAATTTGTTAAAGTATTACTGATTCGTACAAAGCAATGTTCGTACGAAGCAAGTTTGAAAAAATCTTTTGAAAATGTCTAAGTCTTTAGTCACCCGTACGAAGTAGTGACTCGTACGAGTGATGATTTAAACCAAGCTTGAAAATTTTTCAAAGTATTGACTAGTACGAATGACTTTGTAAGTTGAAAATTTTGAAATTTTTTCTAACGGTTTAAACTCTCTATGTGTGCAGGTCAAGAAAACGTCTTTCTCTCTGTTCCACAATATATGTTGTCTGCTTGATGAATCTATTCCGGAGATTGCTGCTTACCGAGATGTGTTAGATTTTCTGAGCAGAATCCCGATTACCAAAGCGCTCATTGACCAACATACTGTGTATAGATCTCACGTGGAATATTTTTGGAGCATAGCAGAGTTTGATTCTGTAGAGAATTCTATCATTTCAGCAGTGAAGATTGACGATGAGGATATACAGGTAAAGATTACGAAAGATTTGATCCGGAATGTTTTGGATTTCAAAGACAACGAAGACGATTCGACAGGGTTTTTAGAGTATATGGTGAAGGGTTGCTTTTACCGTATGGGATACGCCGGATTCGTGAACGCCGCACCATTCAAGAAAGGAAACCTCAGTGCTCCTTTTCGTTATATCACTCATGTTGTAGTTCATGTTTCGAGTCACCGCAAGGGAGGGTTTGATGATTTGGTCGATTACTAAATGTGCATGATTACTGCGTTAGTTCTGAATCTTCCATATAACTTCTTTAAATTTATATTCACGCAGATGGTGCAAAATACTCAGAGAGAAAAGTTTCTGCAGTACTCACATTTTATTCAGATGCTGCTAGATCATTTGCATCCAAACTTGAAGAAAAAGAAAGATGATATACAGAAGTTGGAGCACATGGATGTTTCTACTTTGAAGAAGATGAATTTGTACCTTAAGAATTTTCCGAATACCAAGCCAATTTTCGGTGCTATTATTGATAAAGATTATATTGCTCCGGCACTGGGAAAATGGAGGAAGGAAGAGAGTGTGGATGAGAATGAGGAGTTGACAGTGCTTGATGATTTTGTGGCAAAGCGTAGTGCCTGGTTCGTTAAAGATGGAGAAAAGGGTGTTAAGAGAAAAGCGACAACTACATCTTCTGCTTCTACAACATAAAAAAAGCAAGCAGCTGAAAGTTCTGGGTTAAGAGATGAACCAGAGGTTTTTGAAGATTTTTTTAAGACTATCCAAGACTGCGGCAACATCCAAGGGGGAGTTTGTTGGTGCATTATGTCTACTTCCTTCGTCTAGGATACATAGTGTACATGTATAGGGCTTAGAATGTCAGATAGTATTTGTTTATATGTTTGTTATAGTTGTTTCAGGTGACTCGTACGAGTGAGTCAATATGACTCGTACGAGGCAGTCACTCGCACGAGTCACACACACCAGCTACACTCTCTTGTGCGAGTCATGTCGACCTATAAATAAAGGAGTGGTATCAGTAACTGGTAAGCTAGTTAGAACGGTGAAGCCCTTTTAAATTGTTTACTCGAGTTGTACTTTGCACGTCAATCAATATATTTGAAGCAGTTAAACAGTACATCTAACTTGTTTGTTTGTCAAGCTCACTAACAATGAATTCCACCTCTGTTAGTTGAGTAAGATCGGACCGGTTGCTCATCGGAGGAGTCACGATCTCTCATTCACACATTAAATACTTAATTAAAAATTTACTCCCGTGTTAACTACGATTGTAGGTATACGATAACCCAATACTAGTTCTAAGCCCATTATCATGTTTATTAAATTTTAAGTTCAGTTAGTCAACCTAGGGTCTCACACTAAAAAGTCGAAGTCCCACCTAATCCCGACTCAAGCTCATGAAACAAAAGGAACAATCACTAAACTATTCCTAACCGTTTTATGCCAAAACAAAAAGAATTTAACATCAATTTTTGCTTATTATTTTAATTTTCCCTTTGAGCACATATTTAAACTAAACCCATAGGTTGTCCAAACAAGAGTCACCATCCCTAGTAACGATAACATGAGCTTCAGCTTTTCATATATTATTCAACTTAATCAAGACGAAATCTAAATCAGAGTCACCATCCTCAATAAAGATTACGTTGGCCTCGTCATATCTATAGCTCATTTATCTTATTTTAGTTTTTTTACAAAATAAAAAATTCTAAAAGTTTTAACTTACAACGACATTTCTTATACCATTTTTGGTAGTTTCGCTCTGCCTACTTTTCCTTGATGAGAACCCACTAGCATCCTAACATTATTTAGCTCAAAGGAAACCTATCACTAGCTGGGCTACCCACATATCTCAAGTTAGGCACGTTTTCAATTAATTATTATATCATATTATTACTATTTGAAAACTAGATAAAACCCAACTTTACTATCATTTTCCATATTTTATTCGCAAACTTCAAAAATAGAGACATTTTCAAGTTTTTTTCGGATTTCTCGATTTTTTTTTTTTTGTCAAAACTTTTATGACTCAAACTAACTCAACTAATACTATGACTCAAAGTCCCATCCCTACACTTAAATTTTGCGTTGTCTCTGATGCTGGAATGGTAACCGACTCAAAACAAAAAGGAAATGAAAAATAAAGAAAGAAAGGAAAAAATAATTAAAATTACAAAAATATTCAATGGAAAAGACTTAGCTGGTATTTTGCAAGACTGTCAAAGTGCCAGTCAATTCCACAAATGCCCTCCAATCCAAACATGCTCAGCAAAGAGTACCTCATCCTTACACACACGAACGGAAGTGGCAATATCTCACCTCAACCTAAACCATCATCATCACAAAACAACCAAATAGATAATACTAATAGAATTGATTCACACAAACCACAACCAACCCATCCAGCCCAACCATAGTATCGAAGTATAAGATCAGTACAGACCAAGGGGGATAAAAACAACATAAAAGAAAAATAAAGATAAGATACAACAACCGCTGCATAATCTCCATACTAGTCTTCGTACTCACTCTCCTCCTTCGTCTCGTAGACCTAGTACTTCGGTTCACTCACCTCCTTCCTGTCCATAACCGCCATATGGCCCACCAGAACTGCCATGCTAGCCTTAGCCGCCATACGACCCATATAGTCCACCCTGCTGACTCGGACCTCCAAACTGACCACTGCCTGAACTGGAACTACAAAAAAACTCGGAATACCCATATTCATCTGACCTATCATATATCCAAATGCTTCCTCCTACCTGCTCTGCTTGATGGAAATCAACTAATCATTGTGACCTGTGGTCATCATATAAGGACTCTAAAGTGACCAGGTTTGGTGGTAGTTGTCGAAGAGGGTACTGAGGTGTGGGCATCTCAAACCTGCGTAGGGGTCTCTGAAGGCGAGTGGGTATCCTGGCCTTCCTAGCCTCAACAGCCACCATATCTGCTGGCGGCTGAACCTATGGACCCTTATTAACTGGCTCCCAATGTAGCAGCTCTGTCAACGTCCAAATCCCAGCCAACTGAATCTCTCTAACCCCCATATGTACTGTCGGTGGCCTTAACCTCATATGCTGCCTATAATATCTCTGGGAATTATTCGAACTCTCAGATATCTTTGTGACATAAGGACCCATGTCCAAACTAGCCCTTCGGCCTTCCCTCCTAGACGTATAGAAGGACCATGCCAACACACTTGCAACATTAGCCGGCCTCTTCTCAATCATGCATAGCAAACAAAAGAGGTCAACCCAATTGACCTTATTCTCACCTAAACCTCTGCTTACCAAAGTCGCTGTCAAAAGCTTAAGGATATAGCGATATACCAGACCCCTAACGTTAGAACTCAGCATGTTCCCTGAAAAGGGGGTAATCGCTATGGTCACCCAAAACCTAGCAAGAACAGATTTTAAGAAACTCTTCTCTTTCTGGCTTCTTAAACGCTCCCCTCAAAGCCAAACCGAACTCTTCCGCCTAAACTTCCTCTACTGTATATAATTTTGCCTGCCATAGCAAACTAAGGATGTTCTTGACTATTAGATGTTTTGCTAGTCGTAGTGAACCATAGGGATATAATTGTAATTTGAATAGGGTTAAGTATTATACCAATCTTGAGAGCTGAGAGTTGAGAGGTTGTCGGTCTGTCTTTAGTAATAAATTTCTAGGGTTAGATATTTGTGAGAAGATCCCCTTAGTTGCCCTTTCACTATTTGCTTATCGAGTCCGGTCATAATTCCATAGTTACTAGTGACTTTCATGTTGTGAGTTTGATTGTCTAGAGGGTACTTTATTATTAGAGTAGGAAAGCCCTAGAGGGGATCCATTATACCGGTAGTCAAACGGCTTTTAGGTTTCCATAGGTTTCTTCATTAGAAGGGTCGAGGGTCTTTTCGGTTACCCGTTAAGTTTAGTATTTTAAGATCCCGGTTTCCACATTAGTTCCAAAACGATAGAAGTTTGTCATTCATGTGTAGGATTCTGACCTAGGTAGTGCTTTTCCATCATTTGATCTCTCCTCTAATAAAGTTCATATTTTAGTCAGCTTTAGATAGTTTTTAATTAGTTGCATTTGGTTATTAGAATATCCCCTTCCAATCAACAAAACAATTACGTCGAGTCAATCTAGTAATTTAGTCAAGTCTAGTAAACTTAATTAGTAGAGTCTTGTGCTTTCAATACTCAGACTTACTTGGCTATATTGCATTGATCGGTACACTTGCCGGTTGTGTGGTCTAGGTTTTAGAGTGTCTATTTTTATGAACTTAAAACTTTGTGTGTCCAGTTTAGGTTAAAATTAATTATTTTTTAATTGACCACCTTGGGCACATCAATTTTTTGGCGCCATTGCCGGGGACTCTTGGCAATTATATTTGTTAGCTTAGATACACTTATCTGCTAAATATGTGCTACTTTCTTTTGTATATTAAGTCCTAGAAGTCTAATTGTCCGTGTCTTTTATTTTTCTTGAATATAGTAAAATGTGTGAAATTGGTAGAGGGTGCCAGTTTACAGTTAAATGTCCACAGTATGTGGGGTCCTCTGCACATTATTATGCTAATCCGTATTGGCAACCGCAGCAAAATAATACACAATAGGAAATAAATGCTTGGTTGAAAGTTGCTAAGGAAGAGAGAGATAGGCATGTTCGGTATGTGATTAATTCTTTAGATCGTTTGGAGGCAAAGATTGCAAAGACTCAAGGTCGTAATATGTACGATAGTGAGGTAATTATCTTGGATATCAAACTGACTCAGGTGAGATGCTTTTAAACGTTATTGAACCAGTGATGGTAGCAATAGCAACTCCACACCATATAAAAAGAGTTTGTGAAAATACTATTTCTGTGTCTGCTGATTCAATGCATGATGTTAATGATTCATATGATTCTTTACACTTGTCTTTGTGAGGATGATGTTTTATAGGAATCACAGGCTGAGCCGGAGACTACAATGGACATCTCGGTCCCACCTCCATTTCAACAGAACGAGCAGATGATGGAAGAGGATGAAACGGTGGTTGAGGAAGGTGAGTTAACAGAAGAATCCTCTTGGGAAGAGGAATATGGTAAAGAATTGTTGGATATATCAATTATCATAGATGAAGGAGAATTGGATCCAGTTGGTGATTTGGCTGAATTGGAATTTTTGTTGGGAGATTCACCAACGAGAGGAGTCGAAGAGGAAGAGCACCATAGCTGGCCCGTGGTAACAATGGTAAATAAAACTTCAAAATCATCAAAACCACGGGAGAAGGTAAGGAAAATAAATGGAAATGATCAAAATTGGACGAGGATCGAAGGCTGGTGCAAGACGGAGAAGAAGGATCAATTGAAGTTCAAGCGTGACAAGTCTTCCCGTTACATGCAACGCATTCGATTCATTCCAGGTAAGTTTAAATGCTGGTGATCTGATCCATTTCAAATTTTCAAATCTATTTACAATTCCACGGTTAATGTTTTTAATTGTTATATAGACCGGGTGGAATTAAACGAGTTTGATAGGGTCTAGGTCAAAGAGAAACCTCCTTATTAAGTTTAAGTGTGGGGAGGTTTTGTAGAGTTTAAGTCGTAGTTGTAGTTTTGGGTCCTTTTGGTAGTTTGGGTAGTTATCCGGTTTTTGTTTTGTTCTTCAGTTGTTTTGCAGGTAATCACGTCTGTGGGGAGTTAAGAATGCGAAGAAACAAAGTTCCGATGTGTTTTCTAGTCGAAAGTTTGGCTTAGAAAGTGTTTTTGAAGGGAACAATGGATTCAAATACCTAGAAAAAGCGGTCCCTCCAAGAACCAAGAGTGGTAACCAAAGATGAAATCAAGCACACATCAATCTGGGATTTTCATAAGTGAACCAATTGTCGTTCTTGGCTAAATGGAAAAAACGGTGAAAAAATAACAACGATGGGTCATAACCTATTGCCCGACATAAAACCTCAAAATGTAAAACCCTAGAAAGTCCTTGAGGGTGTAACTGACCGAAAGACACCCGATAATACTCTAACACATTGAGAACAAAGAGAGAAAATGGATTATGCAAGTTGGAAAATTCGAAATGACGACAATAAAGGGCAATCGAAGCAGTAGGGCACTGATCGATCGATTTGTCTAAACCTGGAGCCACCAGATTGAACTTCGGATCAATCCCCCACTCTTTGCAAAATGCCTCAACCTCTTCTTGAGTAAGGCGAGAATAACTAACAGACAGATCTTTCCTAGCACCCATGAAAGATGATCGAAGGAAAACAAAGAAAAAAGGGACTAATCTGGATCGAAGGAAGAAAAGAACTAATGAAACTTTGAGAGAATATGAAAAGTATAAGTGATTTGTGATAAGAAAAGTGATAATAAAAATTAGAAGTTATTATTATACCCAGGACATTAAAACCGCCATCTGCAAAACGGCCATCAGTCACGTCAACTGTTTTTGAAATTCAAAACTCAAAACTCAATCACCCAGAACCCCTTCAAGCTTTGAAGCCTTTAAGCGATAAAAATAGTGTACCAAATTAAGAAGCATTTGAGCTTACACCCTAAATACCTCTGACTTGGGGGGCTGATGACGTGGGTAGCTCAAACCTTAATAAATTGATCAGAGTACACAACAGTTTAAAAGGTTGAAAGACCAAAGGGTTCGAAAATGACCACCTGTCATGAACAACAAAAGGAACGAGATAGTGTCCAGTCACATCACACTTTACATGTGGACTCTCCCATCCAGCCGCAATAGGAGCGTGTGGGGGAGTATACTCTATTAACTGTAGGTCCAAATCCTTTTACCTACCAAAAAGGGCAAGCCCTCCACTACAGTCACAAATCAATAGTCAAAGGTTTCTCTTTATAGACAACCCCTTCCTTTATGAATGACAGCTCAGTCAGAACACTCCTGATCTCTCTTATCACCTTTAGAACTTGCTTCTTGCATGTTCTAGTATCCACTCACAACAATACAATCTCACTTGGTACAAATATTTTGGGTTAAATTTCTTTAATCTAAAATTCAGAACAACAATAACAAAGTGATCCGACCCCACGTACTGCAAGCATGGGGGACCCCACGACCAGCGTTAGGCTAATCGAATGTAACATCTGTTGTAAAACGGGTTCCAATACCCGCTTCGTTTAAATAATTCAAGTATTTCATTTGAAGTTTCATTACGCATTTATTAATCATTCAAATTCGTGTTATTTATTTTTGTAGTTAATAAATAAATTATATAGTTAAAATATTAAATAAATAAAAAGAAATAACAATATTAATAAATAAGGTTTAAAATAATAATAATAAATACAAAGGGGCAACCGGGTTCGAACCCGGGTCCCTATCGAAATAAAGCACAACACACACCACTGCACTACATACACTTTTGTGAACAAATCTGAAAACAATTAAAATTTAAATCTCATCCGAAAAGCTAAACCTGCAATTCAAAAACACCGAATCAGTAACAGTCAAAGCATAACTTGTGAATCAATCACAATTAACGGTTTTCTTTGGATTAAAAACGTACAACTATTGTCGATCATCCGTTACAATTGAAATTCGAAATCAATTGAGTGAAACTGACTCGAATCATTGGGTTTTAAACTACAAAATTGAAACCGAAATCATAACTTCCAAATGCTCTATAAATAGCAATGCTGCCCCTCAATTGAACTCGCTCACATTCTTTCATCTCTCTAAAACTCTTGAAAAAACCTCCATTGTCTCAATCATGCTTCTCGTCGGAAAAACTGTGCATCGCTGGAAAAAACCGTGCATCGCCGGTGAATTCTTAAATTCGGTACCAATACTTAATTCCTTTATTTGGATTGTGTTTTGTTTTAAATGCATTAAGCTAACACCCAAAAAACGGGTTTGGTAATCAAACCACGTTAATATTAAAGAGCGGGTAAAAGACTGTTAGCGGTGAAAGTTAAAATATAAACAAAATAACTAGGAACAAATAAACCTAGTTAAAAACATATATAGAAGTAACAAAACAAAGAGTTGTATGTCTCATTCAGAATCAAACTAAACTTGAGGGACCAAAGCTGCCAAAAAGGGAACTTGTATTATAAATATCAAAAATTAAAAACATAAAACACATAGTGAATGTGTATGTGTGTGTGTTCTACGGCTGGAGAACAAGGGCCAAACCCTTGTTCTTCTTAAATCATCAAATTGAAGGATGAATTGAGCTCGGAATCAATGCATGAACCATATAAACGATCACCTAATCGAGGGGATCATAAGGTATGTCTCAAGACTTAGATTGGTGAAAAATCATAACTTGAGACAAGTTGAATACTTGCAATTAGATAGTTGGATTATGATCCAAAGATGAAATTAAGTGAATTTGTATACTTGATTTCGTTAGACTTAAAGAAAATATGCACAATTTGATGAAGGATTACTTGTTAGTGAATAACAAGTAGATTATGAAGTAGGTTTTGATTATATGATGAAATTGATGGTAAATAAGTGTTCATGATCATCATATTTGTATGTATGTGTAAGATATTTGAACAAATTAGAAGTTCAAATAAATGTTCATACATGACTTGAAATGGGTTTTGATGAGATTGATGTTAAACATGTGTTAATAAATGCTTAAAATCATCATGCGTATATAAAAGTTTAAAGTAATTGGCTAAGTTTAATGTTTGGGTAAATTCTATATATATGATGCAATGGCTTGTTTCATAGTGATGATAAATCCCAAATCCTTGTATGAGATTGATAGATTAGCATACAATGATTGAAACTATGTTAGTTTGACACTAGCAATCGCGTGAAGTTGGTTTGAGAAAAGTAACTTTAATGGTGGCCTAAGAATAGCGCTCACCGGGTAATTAACGAAATGCGTAAATGAGATGTTAAACTTATTCGTGGGTTAGTATGAGTAAATAGGCAGTTGACTTTTAAAAGTCAAACTGACCTATATTAAGATCGAATGATAAATTTGATATAAATCCGTAAGGTGGAATAGTTGTGTTAGATGATGACTAACCTAACCATCTTACAAATGATAAATGATAGTTTGACGTTTGACATACTAGGCGGAGGCTTGGGAAGAAGCGGGTCAAACGGAACAAGTACGCGGAAAAAGGGCATAACTGGAACTCAAGGTAAGTAAAGCTTACATCCTTAAAATAGTAGATTTATTTATGTAGTTGAATAAGCGTTTTGGGTATTCGAAACGAGATTTCGAAATATAAAGTTCCAACACGGATAGATACGGGTTGGAACAAGTGAAAAAGGTATTAAAACATATTTGATGATAAATAAAGAGGGGCAAAATGGTAATATAGTCATGTAATGACAAATAAAAAAGGAATTCGGAAAAAAGTTACCTTATGGTGTAAGCCATAAGGAATAAAAACAATAAAATGACAATTTAATCACGAGTTGACAAATAAGTATTAAATTTTGAAATAGACACCCTATGGCGTATGCCATAAAGGATCGAACGAATTGAAAAAAGAATTTAAGTAATATGATCATGTGGTGTAAATTGAAACGGATAAATGGTGAGATGGTAAACAAATACCATCTCATAATGATAAATGGTCATCTTGACCAAATAGGTCAAATGGTGTGGTCATCACCATTGACAGTAATATCTAATGAACGCTTGTCGAGGTTTGTGTTCACAGGGAAATGGCGTTTGGTTCGCGTCGTTATTAATTAATGATTAGTAGTGTAAGGTATTTAAAAGGGCCAATGGTATGACTCGAGCCAGGTATGTGTAATGGGTCAAACTCTCAATTACGAACTTAAGGTCCGATGAGAGTTAAACGAGTCATAAATGAATATCGGATTTCCTAAAGCAAGGTAAATCTCATAATCTAAATGGTAGAAATCATGTTCATAGGAACCTAATGATTTTAAATAAGATTACGATTTAAATGTATTATTTGGTCAAATCATGCGATTGATAGTCCTTCATCATAAAAGAGGGATTTAAGTTGACCAAAATGCCCTCGGGTGATAAAACAAGTAAACGACCTTGAGGGTAGTTTAAAAATGTGTTTCCTAAGAAGGTTCACCTTTGCGCTAGTGTATTAGCAAATGGAATAAGCTGTTTTGGCTTATTACCTCATATTAGGTCTTTTTCGTAAAATTTCAACCGAAGGGTAGAAATTGAAAATAAAATATTTTCTATAACTAATGAACCACAAGTATAGTTGTGGTGGAAGATAAATGGATATTTTAGTATTAAAATGAGAAATAAGATAAGGGGAAGTGAGATTTAAGTTTATGTGCTTAAATCTCTAAATGGGTCAAAATGAATATGCACATAAACCAAGAGTGGATGCGTAATTCATAAGAATTAAGAATCTAGGTTAAGGATTTCAAGCTAAATATGTAGGTAAACAATTTACGGACTTTTAGAAACATGTTTTGAGTAAAACGGATGAAAATTGAGTGAGTTACAGAAATTATCGTAACGAAAACAACAAACAAAAGAAAAATTTACAGCAAACCACATAACCTACGGTGGTCTACCATAGCTTACGGTAGGCAGCTGCTGTAATGGAACTGAAGGCCTGGACCATAAGAAAGAAGGTCTGGACCGTAAGCTACGGTGGCCAGCCGAACTTACGGTGGGATCTGAAACAAAGTTTTTGTTTTTATTGTTTTAAGCCTTCGGGTTTATTCGGTTAGGTTATAATCTATTTATAACTAACGTATTTCATATATTATGAAATATAGGTGATATTTTGGAGCACCGGAGGAGGACCAAGCTATCTGAAGAACTGAACACGATCAAAGCTCAAGCTTCCGCAACTGGTTTTATTGTTTCAAAAGAAATCAATGACGACATGTTAAAATGTTATGAAGTGTTATAAAAAAATAATATGTGTAGAAGTATATTCGCATTTACTTGTTTAAATGCGAAATTTTAAATGGAAATTCAGTAAAGTAAGACAGGGTCTTACAAGTTGGTAATCAGAGCTCAAGGTTAATGATCAAATGTGTTCGGTTCGAGGCTTGGTCACATGATCTGGTAAGTTATTAATTTAGCGGTGTAACATAGTTAAAGTGTTGTAAATAACACATAGGGTTATCGTGTGAACGCACGTGACCCCAAATAAAATGATAAAAGACCGATATAGCTAATGAATTAGTTGTGTTAACAAGTATTGTAGATAGCCTTGTGCTATAGTAATGGCGCTTATAATTTTCAATGTTACTAATCAATGTAAACGTTTTGGTTAAAGGATGTTTGCATCTGAAGATGGCGGGGGTCTAATGACCTGCCGACGCGATGACAAAATGGTTTGAAGTATGACAAGTAGAGCATACTCGTGAAGAACCTAAACTAAATGATGATATTAAATAAAGGTGGAACGGCAATAAAAGCCAATGAAGAAAATATCGCACAGGTGCACACTTTAAATTATTGTATAACTAGTAGTAACAGATACGTAATGAACAACGGTTGTATACGGGATTAAACCGTAAGGGATGCCCATCCATGATAATGTTCCCAAGAGAAATTGGGCGGGTAATACCCATTATTCACAAATATGACATAAACCGAGGATTTGCCTACATGGGAAGTAATGTGTTAGTTATCATAAGGTCATGTGTACCATGTGTTGATCGCTTACTCTAGCCAAGTAAATGATAAACAAATGATACTATGAACTTGTTATAATAAACACATATACATTCAATGTGGTAAAATCGAGGTGAATGGGAAAAGTTAAAAGATCCTTGGGATCAAGAAACTTTCAAGTGTACTCGTATAAATGGTTTTCGTGGGAACCATAAAAATGATATACGGCGCACATAAAAATAAATAACCCAATAAATTTTTGGAATAAGTCATTATGGACAAAAGATCCATGGTTGACAAAAGGGCATGTAAAACCAAAGTATAAATGACCCGCGGGGTCATAGAAACGGAGGTAGTGTCCACACGGAAAACGATCAAAGTCGGTGACTATGATCAAAGAAAAGATAAAAAGAGAAAAGAAAGAAATGATTATGATAATCATCATTCATGGCCCGTGAGGCCATCAAGGATGGTCAGATAAAGGATAAAGTTTGACTGTTCAGAAGTGATGGATTTCACACGAACAAGTCAAACGGATTAGGTAAAGGATAAAGCTTGTCTGTTCAGAAGTGATGGATATCACACGAACAAGTCAATCAGGTCAGATAAAGGATAAAGCTTGACTGTTCAGAAGTGATGGATTTCACACGAACAAGTCAAACGGATTAGATAAAGGATAAAGTTTGATTGTTCAGGAGTGATGTATTTCACACGAACAAGTAAAACAGATTAGATAAAGAATAAAGTTTGACTGTTCAGAAGTGATGGATTTCACACGAACAAGTCTCTATTAGAGGGGGAAATGAAAGATATTTTGTTCTACGATAGAAAATTATTTGATTCTTGCCTTTCAAATAATTTCCATGATACACAAGAACAATCATTTTTTTAGGATTTTTAGGATTTCATGTTACCTAAGAGCAGATTCACCCCTTTCTTTTCTCTTTTATTTTATCTTTTTTATTTTATCTTTTAAAAGGATCCGTTGTTTTTTCGGTGCAGTCATTTGATTTGGTAATAGTAATCAAAAAATAACAAATTGAAAAGAATAATGGCTTGGGCTGTGTATCTACGCCAATCTATGGTAGAAGAGAAGGTTCCATCGGAACAATTATTTATTTCAGTGTACCTCTTCACTTTTTTTCAAAAGGGGGGGCAGTATGGGGAAAAATGACAAGAAGATATTGGAACATTAATTTAGAAGAGATGATGGAAGCAGGAGTTCATTTTGGCCATGGTACTAGGAAATGGAATCCTAAAATGGCACCTTATATCTCTGCAAAACGTAAAGGTATTCATATTACAAATCTTACTAGAACTGCTCGTTTTTTATCAGAAGCTTGTGATTTGGTTTTTGATGCAGCAAGTAGGGGAAAACAATTCTTAATTGTTGGCACCAAAAATAAGGAAGCTGATTCAGTAGCATGGGCTGCAATAAGGGCTCGGTGTCATTATGTTAAATAAAAAT